>OY728135.1:683307094-684557094 GCA_963277665.1 Viscum album
ATAATTTTCATCCCTAGGAAAATTTCTAACATAAATGTTGTGACATGAATCAAATGCACGGGAAAAGATTATTATAGTTATTAGACACCTCTTAGAGTAGTCATGTTTACTATCAAAATCCTCCTATTTAGATCCTGATAAGAATACATGAAATTATCAAAAATCCCTTAAACAAATATATCAATTCTCAAAAGAATTGGAATAATCATAACTCAAAAATGACTAGATTATTCTAGAACAATAAAAGATCATTACAAATATAGTTCCACACTACACTAACCATTAGTGTGATCTAATCTCTTAATTATGTTATATGTAGAAAAATTAGTATTACTTTCAACATAATTAAAGGAAAAGAAACATTTTTAGAAGTATTTTTCTATTAATAAAGTGGGGGAATGGAAGAATAATATCACCACTACTCATAAGATCACTAAGTTTATTTTGATCAATGAAAATTAAATGTAGTAAATTTTCATGAAACTGATAATTGGATAAACCCAAAGCTACGAAATAAAATAAATAATGAAGATAAGGAATATGGAGATAGATAATGTAGGTTCTTAAGACACCACTAGATCACAAAACTAAACTAGTGCCTAATGGAATCTATAGAGTCCATCAAAAGGAGAATGAAGAACAAAAATTCCGTGCCCAAAATCTCAGGAAAAGTTCATAGTCGGATGATATGGGTCTTGTAAGGGTTGTATGCTTCCACATAAGGTGGGATGAGTTAGGTATTATGGTCAATAATGTGGATGTGTATCAAAAAAATTTATTTTTTCCCCAAATAAAATAAAAATATTCCCATAGAAATATCATTTTAAACCTAGAAATTTATGTTTTTAATCATTGTCATTTTTCATTTATGAATATAAAAAATTCATTAAAATAATAACCAATTAACTTCAACTTAACTGATTAAAAAGAATCAAAAAGGGGGTGTTATAACAAAATAGTATGAGGCATTGAGATACGATTCAATGGTAATAAGACAATGTTAAAACAAAATAAATTTTGTGTCAATAAATTTTTATTATAATAGTGAATTAAATGAATTCAAAAATACCCTCCTAAAATGTGAGAGGTCTGTGAAGCCAAGGTTACTAATAAACATTATAAAAACCTGATTAACTGCATTAAAAAATAGAGAGATAATATAAATCACCAACTTTCTATAACTTCATTTGAAGCAGAGTGGGGATAGTGGGATAGCCAAACATGAGTAATGATAAAGTAAACTTGTTTTGGAGTAGTGATTATAAATAATTATATAGTTTCTAGTCCTTCCAACATCTATTTGTTCAAATATTCCATGTTATTATAATTTATAATGTTTCGGTATTCTGTTATATATGTTCTATCATAGTTTTGGAAACAAACAATATAAAAAATGTATGTGTAGAGTGTTTTAGTTTTCTATTATATTTGTTCTATCAGAGTTCTAGAAACAAACACCATCCCATCCGCAATTATAGGATATTTAAATAATGAATATTTTGAAAAATTATATTAATATATAACAAAAAATATATATTATTATATAGAACATACCCAAAAGTATTTGAATATAATGATTCAATTCATGTTATGGGATCTAAATTAGAAGCCTTAGAGAAGTGGGAGTAATAATATTAGCATTTGAATGGTTATTATTTTTTTTGGAAATTCCTCAAATATGAAAGATAAAAACAATAATTTTTTTTGGAACTAATATCTCCAAAAGTAATTATATTAGAGATTATATAGTTTTGTGAAAATGGGGTACATTTTCAAGAGCATCACTTAGTTATAGGTTTTATGAAACATCAAAATTAATTGTTTCTTAATGGGATATAAACATGGGGTTATTATAAACTATTGGTATTAGTTTCCATGGATGAAACTAGTGGTGGAAACTTATTGAACCATTGATACTAAGAAAAAGATAGAACAAATTCATTGTAAAATCTTGTGAAATTTATAAATAATGATAGGAATCAAGATTGATAAAAAACATTCAAAATATAGAATTAAAATTTACCAAAATTTAATTTAGGGGTCAAAAATGATGATAGGAATAATGAATAGTAAACACATACTATCTTGGAGTCAAATCTAGATAAAAAACATAGTAATGTGTATAATTTATATTGAAACATACCTTGATAAAAAAAATAAAGGTTTCATCTTTCCCTATCAAAAAACCCCAAACTAATACTCACTATTTATGAGTCAAAGGTCCCGAATTCCAATTTACCTAGATATTTAAGGTCTCCATTCTTTCTATTCTAATATAAATGATAATTTTTTTGTGAAACAATCATTTTGTGGAAAAATACTACCAAAAAATCATAAAACCTGTATTTTACCCATGTCATCTAAATCTGGAGATTCAATGTTTGATTTTCCAACCATTTTTTCTTAAAGTCTTGAAAACATGAAAAACTGAAAAGAATCAGAGAATGAAATATAGGAAATTAAATCAAATTGTTAAATAATAAATAAATATTGGTAAGTTTGGAATATTGGTTTAAACTCTAGATTTATTTTATAAAGAAGTACCTTGTGGTTTTATATCTCTAATACTTTATGAAACAATAGTTACGTTAGCGAGATATAATTTTGATTAAAGAGGAATGGAAGTAAAATCGAATAAAATGTATCAAAATCGAAATATTGCAGTGGAATATAATGTACCTAATATAATTTGAAGTAGAAAACATTCCTGAAATAATTGTAATTTTAATTATTCAATATTGAAGATAACATATTTTTAAAATATAACATTTAACTCTAAGAAATTTATGAAAAAACAAATAAAATATATCTGTACATGGTATAATATGAAAACGTTATAGAATTATAAAAATTCTCATTGATAATATACATTTTTAGATAATAATATGATTAAAAGGATTTAATAAATTAAAAAATACGATGATCAAATTAAAATTTGAAATGTATTTAGATGTATTTGAAATAAATAAATAACAAAAAAAATCAAAAAAAAATATAAAATAATTCAATTAGGATACATGTAAGCTTGAAGGTCACTACTACACGAATACGTAACTATATATTGGTCTTTGGGAAACCATAATTGGAAAAAATTCCTTTAGAAAATTAAAAGAGAAAAATTAAACCAAAAATAACATACAAGAGAAGAATTTCACCCCCATATAACTCTAAACCTCAAATAGAATACACGAAAAGTATCACCTCTATGCCCCATGGGATGTCATGTTTCTACCCTCCACTAACCGCATGTTATTTCAATGATAGACACCATTAGAATTCCAAATTTAAGAATTCATTAAGAAATAATTTTTTTGGGAAAATTATTTTAAGATAAGTGAACCAAAAATAACATGAAGGAGAATAATTACAACATCATTTATCTCTGAACATACGATAGCCTCTATAAAAAGCCTCACCTACATGCTGCAAGAGATGTCAAGCTGATACAATTCCCTAAACACATGTCAATACCAATCCAAATATCATAAGTAGTCCAAAACTTTGTACATGTCATGGGAGAATTATCTCATGTTTTGAGAGAGTGGACTACTCACCTGCTAAACCATTAACAACCGACTTATAATGGTGGTAATCAATTACTGAATATACCCGCCCTTCCTCCTCCATAGATATTAAGAATTTACTATTATCTAAAATCATTAATCTAACCCATAAGAATATATGTTCATGCACACACTATGACAGTTTTAAATAATGAGAGGGAGAGAGATTCATAACCTTATTCAATGGAGTGTTAATTTATTTCACCATATTAAAAAATTTAAAACTAACACAAAGTGTTAAAAAAATGAGCTATTACAAAGACATGGATGATAACCAAAAAAATCCTTAAAATGTAAAAAAAAATTAAGGAGAAATACTAGGGAAAACGAAATATAACACAAATGGAACTGTAAATGCTACCTAAAAAAACATAATTACATCTATGCAATGCGTTAGATACAATCGAAAATATAGTGTAAGAAAAAACGTATCAATGTCTAGATGGAGTTTAATATATATATATATATATATATATATATATTGAATAATTTTTTTTACCTATTTAGTGTGGTAAAGGGGACAACTGATGTGGAGCTATAGAAACCTGCATGTCCAGGGGGTAAAGAGAAAAAGTTTACCAATTTAGTGTTTGTGAAGGTGTTTCTAAAGTGAAAAACATTTAACTCTTCATATCAAATGAGTAATCAATCACAAGTATAAAATATAGTATGAAAAATAATTAAATTGGAAAATAATTCATAGTCAAGAATGACAGAAATATTTAAGGAATAATAAGTAATTTAATTGCATGAATTGAAGAAAAGAAGGAAAGAAACATAAACACCGACAATAATATCATTGGTAATTGTAATATATAATCTCTTAGGAACTAAAAACATACATGTAAAAGAGGTTTATTAAAATAAAATTAAGGTAGAAGCTATCAATATAGAAAAAACAACAATTTTAAAACATTTACCTGGAATAGGATTTAAAACTGATAAAAATTGAGAAGATGAGCACGTAGGTGGGAAATAGGTGATGAGAAAACTATAATCAGAATATCACAAACAAATTTGAAGAGGGTAATATAATAAAATGAAAAAATACATTATATTAGAAGTTAGATATAAGATACATCAAAAAAATACCTCGTAAGATAATTTAGTGCTTTTGAAATCAGGGGACATGGGCTTGCAAGATTGGGATGTTTACAATTTGTGGAAAATTTATAGGAATAAGAGTATATTTGTAGGAATAAGGGACAATAGGCGGGGGTGGGATTATCCGAGACCATGACTTACAACTTGATATGATTGGAAGTAGTGGGATATGCAATGAAATCAATGGGGAGCTGGATGGTAAGATCAGAATGAATGATTCAGCGAGTATATGAAATTATGGGAGAAGTATTGGAAGTGACCGTTGGGGAAGAATGGGGGTGTGAGAAGTAGAAGAAGAGTACATAAATGATAATTTTACAACCAAGAAGTAACCACATCGATCTTTTAACAACAGAAGGTCAATCCCATGAGGTGGGATGTTTATTGTGATCGGAGGAGGTTGAATTGATCCTTCAAACGCCATCAGTCGATGAGGGTGGTTAGGGAGGCTAGGGTTTGCATGATCAAAAATAGAGGAAGTTGGTGAGAGAAATCAGGAGTCATGATGAAATGTGATGTGAGTATAATAAATCAAGGAAGGCTGAAAGCATTATATTCCAGAGGTGATCAAGGGCTAATAAAGGTACCCCCTTTATTAGCACTTTTTTTAGTGCTATTAAAGAGACCCCTTTATCATCGCTTTTTTATAAGCACTGATAAAGACCTGCACCCTTTATTAGTACTTTTTTACTAGCCCTGATAAAGGTTATATTTAAAAAAAATCATTAAAAATAATATATATTTATATTTATATTGATATAAATATAATATATAATTTTTAAAAATATTTGATATAAGGCTAAATAGACATTTACATTCAATATATAAGATAATTACTGAAAATGGATTATAATATAATTAAAAGTATTTTTTTAATTAAAAATTTACTAATTATTATTAATTAATAGCCATTTAATAACAATTTGAATATAAAAAAATCAAAAAAATAATAAAAGATTGGAAATAATTTCAAAATATAACTCGAACTTCAAACAATCATACCTTTTGATCCGGGTGTCTGTTTGGGCTCTACCACATATCAAATTGAAGCCTAGGACAAGATTTATTCCCTAATGACATAAAGGAACCCTTGGTCACATTTTTCAAGTCCAAAAAGGCCCATAAGGCCTCTAAAATTGATTTTTTAGTCAAGGTACCCTAATTTGTTAACATTTGATGGATTTTTTTTCCTCATTTAAGGGGGGTGGGGGGTATTTTTACCCTTTTTCAATGGGGAGTAAATTTATTATCAGCACTTACATTCATATTGATATTATGGCTTTGAAATTTTATCATTTTTCACAATGTACTGTTAGTTATAGTAAAATATATAACAATATATATATATATTTTTTTTATATTCACACATAAAAATTTAATTTTATAAATAAATAATTAAACATATTTACATGTAAAATATATTTCTCAATATTTGACCGTTATCTAAATAAAAAACAATATCCATGTTATATAAAATAAAAATGTATGAATATTTATATGCATATACAATTAATGTATATATAATGTTTATATATATATATATATATATAAATATATTTGTGCATGTGTATTGATAAACATATACATATATTTATCAATATATTCTAATATATTTATATAAATATTGATATATAATATATGTAAATAAATATAAATATGTATAATTATATTCATATATGTACACACACACACTGAGATATATATATATATATGTTTGTATGTCTAATCATACACACACACACACACCAAACATATTTTATATATGTATTTATATACATATATATATATATATATAATGTAATAAAAGATATATAAAAATATAGATATATCATAAAATATAGAACAAAAAAATATGGTGGAGTGTAAAGTTCGCTGGAGTATGTGGGGGAGGTCTCAGGTTCGAAACTCAACAAAGGAAGGTGCATGCATGGGCAAGTGAAACCGACGAATAACGTTGTTAAAGGGGAGAGGGGGCAAGTTGGATGGGCGTTGATAAAGGGATCTTCATTAATTCTTTTTTTTAGCGCTGATAAAAGGGACCCCCTTTTAATTTTTCCTCGATTATCTGTGCTTTTTTAGTGCTGATAAAGAGTTTTTAGCCCCGATAAAACCATGTTTTGTAGTATATGTGTTTTAAATTAAAATGGAACCTTTATATTGAAAACGTGTACCATGAGTCATACCGGCCACATCGTGTGTCAGATTGATGTGCGATCAATTTATACATATCAAAAATGAATTATTGATTTTTTTTCTTAATGTTTGAAAATAATCCAATCTCGTTTACTCAGTTTTCTCTATGTGACATGTGTTTTAAACTTAAATGACACTTCTTATTGAAAACATAAAATTAAATTCATACCGACCACATCGTGTGTCGGATTGAAATTTTTTCAATTCTTACACCTCACAAATGAGTAATGGATCATTTTCCTAAAGTATCAAAACAATCTAAATGCATTTGCTCATATTTTAGCATGTGATGTATGTTTCGAACTAAAATGTCAATGTTAAACTAAGAACATGAATTTCAAGTCCTAATGATCACACACTATCAGATTGATGTATAGTCGATTCATACACATCACAAATGAATTATGAATCATTTTACTAACTTTTGAAACCAGTCCAATCTCATTTTGTCAATGTTGGCTATGTGTTGTGCGTTTTAAACTTATGGAACTCACTACCACAAATCGATGCAAGGGTAGTTCCAGCTATTATCAGGACTAAGAAAAACGCGATGATAAAAGGTGGACCTTTATCAGTGCAAACTAAAAAATTGATAAATCTACCATTTATTAGTGCTGAAAAAAGCAGTGATAAAGGTGTACCCTTTATCAGCGTTGATAAAGGGTTGAATTATAAGCACTATTATTAGCACTGATAAAAGTTTTTAATAAAAAATATTATTAATTTATATAAAAATATTATATTTATATTAAAAAAATGTTTATTTGTATAAAGAAATTGATGTAGACCATGGGTTATCAGCCAATGGTCCAAAAATTTATTCAAATAAAATAAAATAGCATACAAGATAGAGACGACATACAAACCCAGTGAAAAGACATTGTTCCAAAGGTCAGGTACATTCATAAAATATGCGAACATCTTCAATGAGAGTGATGGCCACCACCCCTGCCACGTGGTTTTCATCCTCTCTGACACATCTTAGGATGTTACTAGGAACCATCATCTGCCTTTGCCTCGGAAGTGTCCTCTGGTGAAAAAACTAGATCAATGCTCTCTGATGGCATCAAAGTGGATCTCACTACATTCACTTCAGAGTCATAAGTACTCCCAAATTCATCTTGAAAGACCTCCTTACTACTAGATCAATTACGAATTTAAAGAATACTCAAAACATTTTCCCAAGATTCTGGCACATTTACATAACTAATTGCCCCTTGCTGAGGGGATAAGACATAATAAGAAGTCTCTGATGGAATCACTACATCATCCCTGATGGAAACAAATCCTGCCTTGTCCACCATGGGTGGGAGGGGAGAGTCAGCCTGTTTACATTTCCTATTTTTAAAAGCATTTCATTCCTCCCAAAACTTTAAGTCGGCTTGAATTTGAGCATCATGTTCCAAATCAAATTCATCACGTTGATCTTCAATAATGGCTTGAATTCCTACTATAAGTACATCACAAAAGGAAACAATAGTATTGATGTTGTCCTTGCCAGAGTCGTAGAACTCATTTCAGGTAGAAGTATATTGAGAACTAGACCTCCCCTTTGGAGTATAAACAGTCGGTGCATCAATTCCTTCAAACTTCTGAAGTGCCCCTTCTCACCCCCCCCCCCCGACCAAAAAGATGTAGATCATGAGGCTTACTATCCTCCTTAGAGACAGCTGCATGAGTCACACCGGGTTTTATTTCCTTGAAGGAACCACGATATTTTTTTAAATGGGTAAAGGACCTCACTTTCATTTGGATTTTCCTCACATTCCTACATTAAGAAACATCAAGCCCCACCAATCTGCAAAACTTGTAGAATGCTTGGATTGACTCATAATTGAGCTCAACTGCAAATTTCTCACCATTGTCGAGTAAAGTGGAACATACCGGTAAAGTATTTTGCATGTCCACATCGACCAAAACTCTAGAGAAGTAGCCAAATATTTCATGCACTGTATTCTCACCCATATTCAAAGGGACACCAATGCAGGAAACTAATTCATTCAAAATTAATGGATGCCAAAACACCCAACTTAAGCCATTGATTCTAACCAAGATTTGAGCATTGGAATGCTTCTACAAGTATGGGTTAAAGTTTAAATCCCAAACAGACAATTGAAAACTTCCTGGATTAAGGGAGAACAACCCATTGCTCCACACCCTCGATGTGTCATTTGTAGATGAGAAGATAAGTGAAAGTATCCTATGTTAATAGGTACTATCCTCCATTTTGAAAAACTTTAGATTCGAGAGAGTCTGATCTTCAGTTCCTCAATGTTCAATGGCTTATCACCCTTCAAGAGAATTAGCCGCCCAACAAGATATAATTTGTAGGCCTCATGAAGCTCCTTGAGCGCCATAGGATGTGCAATTATAGTGAATCTTCCATCATCAGATCTTGAAATTTGGGAGTCCCGTGTGTGTGGAACAAACTCAAGGGGTTCACAAAAAGAAACACACGTTGATCTTGACAGACCAATAACATCAAAGGCCAACCCCTCGCCCACATGGCCCGACCCCTTGGACATAGACAGCGGTGCACACACCATATCCGAACAAGCCCCATCACGATCGCCAGGTTAGGTATCCAGTGAATCCGCTTTTGGCGAGGACGACATGAATCCAGAGGGTGGAACCAGCACTTTGTTGTGGCGAGAACCCCGAGCCCACGACCTCAAATCGGCACCCGCAGGCAACGTGCTCACCCCAGGCGAAGAGCGCGGCTGAGTCCGAACCGTCATCCCGCTCTCATCTTCCCCAACAGATTTAGGGTTCCTCGAAGCGCCTCCCCATGATCTGTCCTCCCGAATCGCCTCTATCCTTACTTTTAATTATAAACATTCATTTTTTATTTAATGTTTATTTATATAGATTAAATAAAAAATACATGTCTATAATTAATATATTTTTTTAGAAAACTCAAATATATATATAATATTTAAAAAAAAATATTTATAAGATTATAATTAAATAAATATATATTTAAATAATTATTAGATTATAATAAATTTTATTAAATAATAAATATATTTATTAAAATTATATATTTATGTTTATATTTATATTTTTATTATTATATATGAATACTTTATGTAGATATATATTTATAATTATAATTATAAATATATATGTATATGTATATATATGTTTCCAATGAATTTGGTCAACAAATATATTGATGCGTGAGTATAACTAACGTGAATATGTTATGTATTCATCATAAATGTTCATTTTTTACATCACACCCCTATTATTATTCATGTTGTCCATATATGTGATGACTCATTTTTTATGATCTATACTTTACTAGGTGTATGATTCATTCATGTTATACCCATTAATTTATTATGTTCTCATAAATATTTATAAAATTATAATAAATATATTTAAATAATAAATATATCTATTATATTTATAATTATAAATTTTTAATAATATAGAAAAACTTTTTAAATATATTTATTTATAATTATAACTATAACTATATACATTTAAATAATTATAAAATTAAAATAGTTACTTCTATTATAAATTTGTATATATATATATATATTTATAATTATATTTATTTATACTTATAATTATAAATAAATATATATGTAAATACTTATAAAATTATAATAACTATATTTATTAAACTTATAATGTTATAAATAAATATAATTAAATAAACATATTTATAAATATATACAAATATTTATAAATAAATATAAATAGTTATAATTATAATTCTAAATAAATATAGATATATTTAAATAATTATGAAATTATAAAAAATATATTAATAATATATATTTATAAAATTATAAATATAATAAATATATGTGTTATAATTTTATAATTATTTAAATATATATATAATTAAAAATTGAGGTCGAAGCCTCGGTTTATTCGGGGAAAGGGGCTATATTACAAACAAAAACATGCAACATACAATGTAAGTATGTACTCGAAGAGACTCGAACTCAAGTCCTCACCGAGATCCATAGGGGGCAACTACCATTAAGCTACACCCTAGGGGCATATATATATAATTATAACTATAAATAAAGATAAATTTATTATAATTTTTTAATTACAAATAATTAAATAAATTTATTTATATATATATTAGGTACTTGGAGGTACAATTACATTCAAACATACACACACACCACACACATAGGCAGGCCATAGCCCCCCAAGGGGATATCCCCCCATCAAAACATATTTATTTATTTATTATATGACATGTAGGCCATGAATTCTCAATGCAGTGTACGCCCTGATAACAGGCCTATGGAACATTTCTGAACTGCCATGCATCCTCCGTGGTTAATCAACCATAGGTCATCACTGCAGTGAATCCATCGGCCATCCACACACAGTGGTTCCACCGCCCACTGCTCCACCGTCATCCGTCCCCACCTATTCATCAAGACCAACATCGTTTTGTCGTCGTTACTCCACCTCTATTGTGATGCGGCGATGCCGATAGCCAGATTGCTGCATCTCTTGATGCCATGACCACCAACCTCAACCACTACAAAGATCTGTCACCCAAACGTCATAGTCCTCCCGCTGAGACCCTATTCCATCGAACCCCCACCACTGACTACCTTCCTACTACCATGACTGACAACCTTACCACTATATTGACCTATCACCCCAATGTCGTATTCCTCATGCCGAGACTTCCAGCACCAAATAGTGCAATAAATAGTGGAATGAACCGCAAATCCCCAAATTGGGGCAATCAAGGATTTGAACCCTCGACCAGATGCAGAATTACTGGGTGGTCAACACCTCAACTACATAATTACAAATAAATGTATATTTATTTATAGTTATAATTATGAATAAATATATATTTATTTGAATAATTATAAAAATATAAAAATATATTTATTATACTTATAATGTTATAAAAATATATAATTAAATAATTATATCTATAAATATATAACTTAAAGCGGTAACATGAATTGGTCTCCCAATTCATTCCCCAAATGAATTTATTAAAAGCAAGATATACAATACAAAAATGAGGTGTAAATGGTTTACACCAATAGGGGATTAAGGGGATTACAATATGATATTTCAAGAATAACAAATATTTATAATTATAAATAAACCATGGTTGATGACATGGTCGTGATGATTGGGTTGGTGCATGAGGGTGTGGTTGTAATGTGTCTATCGGGTCTCCCAAGGGGCTCACCATGGAGCAAAAAAGTCTTGTTGGGTGTGATTTAAAGTCTGAATGGAATATTTATTGTTGTGTGTGAAAAAAATATTTATTGTTGGGGGTAATTTAAAATCTAAATGGAATATTTTTTTTAATTCTATTAAAAAATAGGATCTCATTTCGACTGCATTTAAACCATGCGGAAGGTTGTAAAAAAGGAGGCCTATAAAAGGCATGGCAGACAATAGAGGAGGCATGCCTTTTGTAGGTTCCAAATCCCTTGCATATTGGAGTAGGGCATTGACAGATACACAACACCGATGGCTCGAGTAGTGGTGTGCGGTGCACGGCGTGGCTGCAAGTGGAGAGGGGAACTTGAGATCACAGAGGCGGTTGAAATAAAGCACAGAGAGAAGCAGATATTGTTGCGCCAATTGAAGTGTGTGATTTGTGGGACTTGTAATTTTTATTTGACAATAAAATTACTTATTCTCGGGTGGAGTAGGCTTTTTCCAAACCACGATAATTTTGTGTGTGTTTTTTTTATTTCACTGCATCTAAAAACTCCGACCTAACATCTTGTATCAGAGGAGGTTATCCGTTCTTTCTTGTTGAATAATTATGGGAGATTCACGTCCAAAGAATTATGTCCATATTGATAAGTTTAATGGAAAAAATGATTTCACATTGTGGCAACAATGGGTAAAAAATATTTTGACTTGGGAAGGGATAGTGAAAGCATTGAAGAAAAAATCAAAGAATCGAAAGAAGACTAGCTCTAATGATTGGAAAGATATGATAGATTTGGCGACGAGCACCATTCAATTGTATTTGGAGGACAATAAATTACAAGAGGTGATGAATCTAACAGATCCGGAGGAGATCTGGATGAAGCTGGAAGCCAGGTATAAATCTATATCTCTGACAAATCGTTTATATTTGAAAAAACGATAGTATCATCTTCGAATGTCGGAAAGCAGAGATTTGGGAAACCATTTGGACGAGTTCACGAGACTCTTGACGGAATTGTCTTCTGTGGAGATCAAAACTGATAATAAAGGAAACGTGGTGCCCGTGGAAATGGAAGAAGAGGACAAGGCTTTAGCCTTGTTAGTTTATTTGCCAGATTCATATGACAATATCATCACAACATTGTTGTTGACCTCACCTGTTTTGATAATCTCAATCATGTATTCATATGTGTTGAAAATCCCAATTATGTTTTCATTCTCTATGATATTTTTAAGTATCATTGATCTATACTTTAATTCTTTCAAATCTGTGATCAAACCAATAATAATTTGTAAAATAGTCTTTGGAATATGTTAATCCTCTTTTATCCATGTTCATACAAGTTATAAATTAATTCTAACACAATCGGATGTGTTCTGCATAAAACAGATAAGTAATCTGCCTATAGCTACTGATAAAGAGCTACCGGTACCCAGTCTACCGATAGACTTAGTCTACCGACAGACAGAGTCACCGATATATTTAACACAGAGCTACCGATGTGCTTATAAATGTAAGCTACTGACTTACAGACAGCTACCGATACAAGCATGGAGCTACCGACGCATGGAGCTACCGACGCATGAAGCTACCGATGCATGGAGCTACCGATAAACAAAGTCACCGATACAAGCATATACCAACCGACGCATAGAGCCACCGATAGAGTCAAAGCAACTAATGAAATTGAGCTACCGATGTCCAAGCTACCGATGCTGATTACCTACCGATCACTCAACTCACTGTTTGAATTTCTTTATTTCCTATATTTATTTAATCTATCCAACGGTCATATCATGTACATTTTAATGATTTTTCAAATATCTGATAAAGGTTGTCGGATGTCAGGAACCCGTACCTCGTACCTGCAGCCAGTGAGATAAATACGAGAAGACTACGCTGCCCAGAAAAAAGCGTGTGGTGGATGAAATATACCAGAAACACAAGAACAAGAAGAATCAAGAGCAAAACCAGTTCCATCAAGAACACAGAGAAGCTCATAGACAATCAAGCATACTCGAGAAGTGTTCTGTGCATATAAGAAGAACACTGAAGAACTTCAACTACTACATTTTCACTATCTGTGAACCTGGAAGCATACGACACTCTGTTTCTCAAACAGAAACGAGAAGAGGACTCAGACTCACTTCTGATCGAATCCAAAGGAGTCCAGAGCTACACTGAAATCACCAGAACCATTTCTAAACTCTACATCTCTTGTTCTGTGATTTATTATTATACTTTTCGAGCAGTGTGTGTTATCTATTGTATCTAACACATACACTGTCTCCTGCACTTAAACTGGAGGATTTGTAAATCCTTACCAAATTCTTGCATTTATTTCTTTCCCACGAATAACAGTGGTAGAGGTCGTGTGTGACCTGGACAGCTGGTTGATGTTGTACTGTTTCCCACGAAGAACAGTAGTAGAGGTCTTGGACCTGGACAGTTGTAAACTGTTGAACCCCGATCCAGGGTGTGGATCATTTTTATATAAACTTTTGAGAGGACTAAGTCTCGGCTTGAGACTGAACCTCTTGGTTACATTTGTTGTTCCATCTCTTTCAAAGTTTTATTCCGCTGCTAATCACTTTAAAACCAATACTATTTTTAAAGTTACTTTGATAATTAAATTAGCAAGTGTTTATGTTAAGTGTAGATTAGTAAGTTAGTTTCAAAAGATAATCACACACTCCTGTGTTGATTAACTGGGAATTAATCAATCCCTTGAGAATCTAACAGAACCTCTACTTTAATATAAATTCACTACAGTTTAATTTATTATTTTATTTGGGGGTCTTTAAGACAGTGTTTTTAAATACAGAAATTTTAATTGGTACTCAATTCACCCCCCCTCTTGAGTAAACCACTCCGACCAACAATTGTTATTTGGAAAAGACATTCTGAAACTGGATGACGTTATTTCATCATTGCTAATGAATGAGACTCGACAAAAGACCAACGATGATGGATCATCAGTTAATAGTGGGCTCTTTGAAGTGATTGATGGATGTAACTATCAAGGAAGGTCGATAGAATGAAAGAATGGTTCCAGGAGCAGGAGAGATCGAAGTCAATCAAAACCAAGAGGTGATTTTGTATGTTGGGGGTGTGAAAAAAAAGGTCACATGAGAAGGAATTGTGATAAGTTCTATGAGCGAATAAAGAAAGAATAAAAAGAAGTTGAAACAGTAGAAGAATCAGTTGAGGTGAATACCGTGAATCAAGATGAGAGGTATGCTAGTGATTTATTGATTACAACTATGGAATATGTGGATGATTCAGAATATAGTTTAGATTTTGGTTGATCTTATCATATATGTGCAAAAAAGGAAATTTTTGATAGTTATGAGAAGTATGACAGTGATATTGTGAAAATGGACAACAATTTGGAAAGTCGAATTGTTGGAATCAGTACGGTGCGAGTTCGTATGTTTGATGGGGTTATTCACACACTTTCTAATGTGAGGTATGTACCTAAAACATCATCATCATAAATATAATAAAAGATGTTCAGAAAGAAAGAAAATAAAGAAAAACAACCTAATCCACAAAAGGGCAGGGCAGAGAGACATTCTTCTACGGGGGTCTAAAAAAATGGAGACCTAGAGCATCACCTCTTAGAATGTTAACCCCTGGTGGTTTCAAGATCTGGAAGTCATAAAAATATACGCACTCCGTTCCAGGAAAATCAAGATATTCCAAGTAATCAACCGCCCTGTTACCTTCCCTCCAAGTGTGAGACACTTTTGTATGGGTGCTGAGAAGAGAACGACACTTACGAATGAGATATTCAATCAACCAAGGAATAGGTCCTAGGCCCTGAATAGAATTGTGGACTATCATAGATTCAGTTTCGGCTTCCATAAGATGTAGGTTACGCTGCTGACACACAGAGAGTCCTATATACATAATCTTAGCTTCTACCACGAGCGAGGAACCATGCCCCAGCCGGGCAGAGAAAGCCAAAAAAATGAACCAGAGTAGTCACGGATAATACCACCTCCAGTCATGATTCTAGATTTGTAAGAGCCATCAGTATTAAGTTTCAAGCCACAAGCCGGAGGGAACCACCTTACCCAGTTACCTAAAGATTGATTAGCAGAGGCAGGTACTCCATGAGAAGTAAAATTCAGCCGTTGCAGCGCGGGAGCCTCCCTGCAAAGATTGAGGGCCCTTCTCATGTCGAGAAGGAGGGATATGGTTCTGGAGATAATCTATCAGCCGGATGACAACACCCCCTCGAAGAAGTTTTTGTTTCGCGCTTTCCATAAACACCAACAGCCTGCCTGCAAGACAATGTTCAGCGCTTTTCTTTCAGAACTCGCCTCGCCCGAGCCGTGAAACCAACGGAACATGAAAGGCTCCTCTCTCATATTTGGACTAGAGACTGCCATGAATTCACCGAAAAATACCCAAACTGCCTGTGCCCACTCGCTTTCGAAGAACAGGTGCATCGAGGTCTTCTCCTGCTTCCTCTTATAACAGACGCACCTGGACGCCATTTTCACACCGCATCTTCTAACGTTTTCGTCTGTGGGGAGTGCTTTGTTTCGGACTCTCCAGACCAGAAAGTTGAACTTTGAAGGGATGAGGTTATCCCATAAAGTCTCGTTCTAGGTATCACCTAGGAGATGATAGGAAATTTCACGACAGTACTCTTTAGAGGAGAAAGACCCTGAAGAAGATGGAGTGAACACACATTTATCGGGAACAGATGAAAGTTCAATAAGATGAAACATCTCCTGCTAGTTTCTGTCCAGAACAACATTAATGAAATAAGGATAACAGCCAGCCTCCTTGAATGTAATGTTTGTAGCAGGGCACCCCGGGAAGCCGATGATCGCGCTACACCAGTTGTCATGCCAAAAGGAGATGTCGCCTATACCAACAATCCAACAAACCTGGGGAGAGATAGAGCTAATTTGCGAAGTAACCGCTTTCCAGAGGCTAGAGGATTGAACCACTGGAGAACTTCCGTCCTTAAAATAGCAAGCATGCATGGAAATGCCCCACCACGAGTGCTGCCCCAACACTTCCCAAGAAAGCTTCGCATGCATGCATGCAATGGTATCCTGAAGACTACAGACATTAATCCCCCCATCGTTGCTAGGCCTCGCCATCCTATCCCAAGAGACCTAGTGATGTTTTCCTTTGAACTGGGGATCCCATATAAAACCTGAAATAATTTTATCCAAACTCTGAATGACTCCCTTGGGAGCTTTGATGGCGGAAAGGACGTGCACCGTGGAGGAAAGAAGAATGCTATTAACCAGCGTGATCCTCCCCCCAAAAGAGAGGTACATGTTCTTCCAATTGAAGATTTTCTTAGTGAATATGCTAACAAGGGGATCAAAGTCGCGGATACGCAGGGATTTCGAAGATAGAGGGGCTCCCAAATAGTTCATAGGAAACTCAGCCTTTTGGATTCCCAGAGATTTGCTGATGGAGAGGACCCGAGCATCCGAGCATCTATTCGAGATGAAGAAGATACTCTTATTCCGGTTGATGACTTGCCCACTCCACTTGCTATACGCCTCTAGCACCCTGTTAAAATCCCTTACCGACCTTCTTGAATAATTAAGGAAAACAATAGAGTTGTCCGCGAACATGAGATGTGAGACCGGACGAAGATGCATTCTTCTACAAAATGGTAAGATCCCCCTACTTCTGATGTTCTGCTGAATGAGGCAGCTAAGAACGTTCTGGGTGATGATAAAAATAGTCGGTGAGATGGGGTCTCCCTGGAGAAGGTCATGAGACGTATTGAAGAAGCCGAAGGATTTTCCCATGAAGATAAGAGACATCCATGTTGAGCTGAAGCAGCGAAAAACCAGATCGATGTTCCACGTGGACAGACCCATACCAGCCAGCACTTTGTTGATAAAGGCCCATTCAACATGGTCGTAGGCCTTACTCATGTCAATATTGACTACCATGTTGGATCCCCGAGTGTTCTGATTAATATCTCTGATCATTTCATGGGTAAGGGCTATAGCCCCTGAATAGAACGACCCATAACAAAACCATGTTGCTTGGGTGAGATGCAGATAGGAAGATGAAGGGCCAGGCGGGTGTTGAGGATACTAGCTAGGATTTTATAGGGGATATTGCACATGCTGATCGGACGAAAGTGATCAATGGAAGAGGGGGATTTATATTTAGGAATGATCACCACAGAAGTAGCGCAGGCCACGCGAGGCAACAGACCTCCGTGGAAGAAATCCTGAATTTCCTCAATGAGATCACTTTTCACTGTCTCATATGATGCTATGTAAAAAGCTCCAGAGAACCCATCCAGCCCAGCCGCGCTATTAGGTTATAGCTTCTGCATTGCCTCACGAATTTCCACCTCATGTGAAATGTCACTCAGGAGCACGTTGTCCCGATCAGTAAAGGTAGGATGCACAACATCAAAGAATTCGAAAACGTCTTCAGGTTATCCGGGCGAAGTATGGTCACGAGGTCCAACAAGGAGACCGCGGAAATGGGAGTATGCAAGCTCTCCAATCATATTCCTGTCTTCAGAAAAGGACCCATCCTCAAGTTTGATCCTCAGGAAAAACCACCTCTTCCTTTCTTTGATACATGCGTGGAAGTACGCAGAGTTCTTATCTCCCTCCTTAATCCATTTGATGCGTGCGTCCGCTCTCGTTTGACATTCTTGTCTGAGAAGCATATCCCTAAGCTCCTCTTTTCTGTTGGAAAGCTCCACAAAGATCCGTTCGTTCCAGTCCATTTCGAGATATCTTTCGAGTCGATCAACGTCATGCATGGCCAGGTCCACATCATTGTCAGATAGGCGATTGTCCTTCAACCATATCAGGAGCTTTGCTTTGAGACGCCGGAGTTTGATGTGTAAGGATGTCCATGTGTGTCCAGGAGCTGGGTCATTCCAAGAGTCCCGCACCAACTCATTGTACCCCGGGAGGTTCGCCCAGTGAGGGTAGAAACGAAAACGAGCAGGACTCTCTTGTCTGTTGGAGAGGGAAAGAAGGAGTGGAGAGTGATCAGAGATCCCCTGTGCCAGATGCTTTACCTGGGAGTTAGGATAAATAGATAATGCATGCTCGTTGGCCACGCCACGGTCCAGACGACTCCACGATCGCCGAATTCCCTATTGATTATTGCACCACGTGAAACGGTCACCTGTAAACCCAAGGTCTAGAAGCCCCCGGCCCGCCAAGAGCTGGGAGAAAGATCAGCTTGATTGACTATTAAACGGACCTCTCCCCTTTCTCTCCTCTGGATCAGAAACAACGTTGAAATCCCTCACAATAAACCAAGGGTGATTCTCGGGATCAAAAGTGTTAGGATCTCCCCACAGAACTTCCCTTTGATGAGAGTCGCAGCTTGCATAAATTAATGAAACGAAAAAGGAGTGAGTCCCCTGAGACACCGCCACCATGATGAACTCATCCCCCGCCCGGGAGAGGACAACTGAAGTACTCCGGTTCCAAAAGATCCATATGTGCTTGTTATCTGGTTCATCATGCATACACCCATGCAAATTAATCTTCCTTGAGAAACCAGTGATATTACCTGATGGTTGTTTGTGTTCAAGAAGGGAAACGAGTGAGATTCTGTGTTTGGAGACCTCTGAGGATACAAAGTCGGACTTAATACGAGCTCCGGAACCTCGAACATTCCAGATGAGCATCAAAGTCATTGAGAAAAGAGGATTATCGGACTGGCCCTAGAGTACATGGCCTTTTCAAAATGGGAGTGTACTCTCCCCTAAAGCTTCCTGGATTGAGATCGAGTACATACACCAGGTTTGCTAGTCTTGGGCATACAAGGAGGGCTATTAGCAGCATATGGCATCAGATGTGCTATATTCTTTCTTTCAGGGAGAGATTGACTCAGCCTCACCTGCCTATCATCCGACCATGAAGTAGATTCCTTTAGAGGGCCTGAGGATTTATTTGAATCTGATCCAGGTGGAGAACCCTCGAAGGAGAAGCCTAAAGGAACTATTTCCAGGGACCGAACATCCCGCCCAAAGGTACTCCAGGGTAGCATTATATCTGTTGGGAAGCTGGGAAGGGGAGATTGAAAACCTAAGGAAAGAGTAAAGGAGGATAAGATGGTACTAACCTGTTGAGATAGACCTCTCAGAACAAAAGGCACCATGGCTCTGCAGCATCCACAGACTGATTTCATAGTTTCCTCACAATTGGCCCTGAAAGCCGCAAAAACCTGGAGACACTCCGAACCAGCCTCAGGAACTGAAGCCACTTCCACTGAACTACCAGGGAGGGGCGAGGAGGGGAGAGAAGCCCCCGCGCCAGAGGATCTGGATGAATCTAGAACACTGCGACCACCCTTCCGAAGACGACGAAAAACTTGCATGGAATGCCCCTAGAGGCTGCAGTGGGAGCAGAAGCTTGGGAAAACGGGGTAGGAAAGGGCTTGAGACCAGTAGGGCGAGTCCGCCACCCGAAGATCAAGATGCTCTGAAATAGGAAGAGAGAGATCTAGTTCCACACTGATGTGGGCCACAGACACCTCTACGCAGCATCTGGTATGAATATCTGAGCACAGGAACCCGCCAAGAGAATCTCCAATGGCTTTGAGAAGACTTTCATTTTGGAATGGCAGAGGGATACCCGGAAGGCTAACCCACACCGCTGCGAGGGGATATTCGCACCCCCGGTGAGCATCTATAGACCATCTGGAAATATTGAAGCTCCAACGATCCCAAGAGCGAGGAGCCATACACCACGCCTGAAGAAAGTCCTCATGCGAAGCTAGAATGATACAGAAAGAAAGATGATGGAGCACAGAGACCTGAGCTGGAAGACGGAGACCCCAGGAGCTCACAAAGTGCTGAAACACTGCCAGAGAGGGCTTCCCTGTTCCAAAACGGGAAATCAGGGTAAAGCGCAGGTGATCCGAGGCCTCAGCAAACGCCACTACAGGAACGCCAAGACTGATCCAAGAGTCGACTCGCGACGAGCAAGGATCGACAAAGGAGACTGCCGGGAAAACGGGAAGAACACCAGAAGAGCCACAGAGAGCATCCCAGAAAGAGGGTTGGCCACCAGGAGCACCAGGAGGCAACACAACCCTCGAATCGGAGAGTGATGGAGAGGGACCACAGTTAGATCCAGGGAGAACAGGAGCCGACGCTGAGAAGGGGGCCACCGGCCAAACCGAAGACGCCGCAACGATCGGGAGATTTGAAAAAACAGGAGGCGCATGCGGCGTGTTCTCCTGAGCCTAAGAGAGAGACATTAGATCCTAACACATTAATTGTTGAGGTATGTACCTGATTTGAGAATGAACTTAATTTCTTTGGTTATGTTGGATTCCAAAGGTTTTAGGTTTTCTACTGGCGGTGGAGTTCTCAAAGTGATGCGTGGAGTAATGACCATGATCAAAGGGAAGAAAGTCAGGAATCTATACAAGTTGATTCTTGCAGGTGAATCCTCATTGAGGGCCTAGAGTATCATTATAGGTGATGTTCAAAAGAATCTGTCTATAAATGGCTATTTTAAAAGGAATGTGACATTTTATTTAGTTGTTCGTGGCACGGTGGAGCCACAACATTTTGTTCATCAGATTTGAGCATTTGTACACCTGTTATGGGTGTGGTGGGTCATACCAATATTGGGCATGGCATTGAAGGTCCAAATGGATGATGATGGTGAACAACTCAGATTTTTTAATTACGGTGGAGATTGTTGGGTGTGATTTAAAGTTTTAACGGAATATTTATTGTTGTGGGTGAATGAAATATTTATTGTTGGGGGTGATTTAAAATTTGAATGGAATATTTGTTTTAATTCTCCTAAAAAATAGTATCTCATTTTGACTGCATTTAAACCACGTGGAAGGTTGAAAAAAAGGAGTCATATAAAAGTCATGGAAGACAATAGAAGAGGAATTCCTTTTGAAGGTTCCAAAGCCCTTGCATATTGGAGTAGGGCATTGACGGATACAAAACACTGAGGGATCGAGTAGTGGTTTGCGGTGCACGGCGTGGCTGCAAATGGAGAGGGAAACCTAAGATCACAGAGGCAGTTGAAATAAATCACAGAGTGGAGCATAGATTTTTGTGCCAATTGAAGTGTGTAATTTGTGAGACTTGTAATTTTTATTTGAAAATAAAATTACTTATTCTCTTGTGGAGTAGGCTTTCACCGAACCACGGTAAATTTTTTTGTGTTTTTTTTAATTTCGTTGCATCTAAAAACTCTGACCTAACAAATCTTGGATAGAAGTACGTTGTGCTCTTCACTCAAAGGAATTCACTGTCAAAGTGGGAAACTACTGATGATGATGATGACTCTGATCATGATTATGTGAGTGATCCTATTATGGATTTGTAGCTTTTCATTTTGGATGAGGGAATTCTTGTTGGAGTTGATGGTCTAGAACCAACTACTTTGTACTTTATTCATTAATAAAAGCCTTATCACATCTTGATTGTTCTTCTGCATGACAATGCATGTGATAATGTCCTAAGGACAGCTATTGCATTAAAGGGTCATAGCAGATCCCTGCTATGATGAGAACCCGGAAGTACCATAACACTGTTCTTGAATATATGTTCTATGGCCAGATGATATTATTTGAGGGACACAAATAATACAGGTCATTAGGGGTGAGGACTCATAAAACTTTGAGGCACCTTATCATGGTGTGCGCCCTTTGTAATATCCAGGAGGATATTATGAGAACGAGACCCGCCAGTAAGAAATCCACATTTCATAGTGTCATTGGATGTTCCTATCTGCAGACGTGTGTATTGGTCCTTAGACTTTAAGATTATTATTAATGGGTATTACAACTCGTGCACTAAGATGTATTGATGAAAACTGTGATGACATGCTGTTCGCAGCGAGGTAGGATACATTGGGTGCGTCACGAGTAATACTGCATTAATAGATAATGCGAGAAAGGATTTGTCCCTTATGTTCCATAACAGAAGTAGATATCTCAGGCCCTTTGATGGAATTGATATAGCCTAAATAAATCCATGGCCATGGTAAGGTATGGTCGAGTTCAATTCCGGGAAGTCAAAGAAAGAATAATCGATCACATGGGTTGATAGCACTAGCATGCAACCCGCTTGATTAGAGATGTCGAGATAAAGGGATTATATTACATGGTAAGAATTCGTAGGAGGTGACACGTCATTGCAGCGTTAACTTCTTTCTCTATGGGTGCCTTGGTGTGTTTCAAGATGCTAACCTTGGACTTTAGGCAGGCTCCGCCTAATGCCATTGAGAAAGAGACCTAGAGGGTCACACACTAAGTGTGTCCATGTATCTCAATTAAATAAATATTATTCCCGACTGTGGTTTAATAATTATTTAAGGATTCCTGATCGCATTTATTTCGACGCTAGTTATTCGAGAGAATATATTGTGGGTGAAATAATATATATTTATTAGCGAGTAATGCAGTTACATTTATTTAAGAAATAAATAACCATTACTCACGGTCTAATAAATGTGGTGGAGAAAAATGGAAAATAAAAGTACACGTTGTGTATATTAAATATACACGTCGTGTAGTTTTATGGAAAACAAGTACACGCCATGTATTAATTATTACATGCTGTGTAGTTTTCCACTCGGGATTTTGAGGATATAATATTTTTTTATTAAATGATATTAATTATAATCAGCGTGGGCGCATGTCAAGGAATTAATAATTCGACATGGGGGTTTCAATAAGAGTTAATGAAATAAATAAAAATGCATAACACGTTTATTTATTGTCATAACTCTATTAACCTCAAACCCGATTATAAATATCCTCACAACCCCAACACTTTTTCTATTAGAGTCATTGTTGTGCACAACGGATTTGGAAATACTCTCAATCCAAGAGAGAATTCCCTTTCCACCAAGAACGCCCTCAAGTTACGAGAGCGAGATCCTCCACCGGATCAAGGTGGTCGAAGGCGGACATCGCAAGTGAAGGTTCTTCCGCACTAGCACCCGGAGATCCCTTCGACGGCGTCCAGAGATACGTGGAGCACGTGTGGATCACCACTAGAGGAATCCTATAATTGGATTCTATGATGTAATGACGGATCACAGGATCGTGACCAGAGACATCGACGAAGAAATAATTCCACCGAGGTAATTCTTGTGAATTAATTAAATTAATTATAACCAACATATGATGATCCTATCTCAATGGTTCCGGGACTCTTCTTTCCTTTTTCATTCTTCATTCCATTCTGAAGATTCAACATTTTATATCGTGGAGGATCTCGTATTGAACGTTGTTTAACACTAAAATTAAAGTTGGGAAATCCCACCAATGAGCTTCTGCTGTGCCCGGAACCTACAATTCTTTGCCTAACCCTGTCCATCCACGTTTCTCTGTTATATTTATATTTTTAATAATTTTTTTAGGAGCATGCTCACGTGTCCCCTTAACCTTTTTGAGTAAATAGATAAATAAATATTTATTTATAGTTATAATTATGAAAAATATATTTATTTATTTAAATAATTATTAAATTATATTAAATGTATTTATTATATTTATAATCTTATAAAAAATATATAATTATTTAAATATTATAAAATATATATAATTATATACTTATAATTATAATAAATATATATTTTTTATTATATTTATTAAATTATAAATATATATAATTAATATATTGATTATTTATATTTATAAAATTATAAATATAATAAATACAATTATTATAATTTTATCATTATTTAAATAAATATATTTAAATTTATAGGTATAAATATAAATAAATAAAAATTTATTATTATTTTTTAATAAATATAACTATTATATATATTTTATTATATATAATTATAAATATAATAAATATATTGATTGTAATTTTATAATTATAAATATTTATTTATTTATAATATTTAAAATTTAATAAGTATATATAATTATATAAATATATTTATTATATATATAAATATAAATATATTTATTTATTTATAGTTTTAATTATAATTATAAATATATATATTATATATAAATTTTTAAATATATATAATAATATCAAAAAATAATTAATATTATATCTTTATCACCGCTTTTTTAGCACTGATAAATATACGCCTTTATTGGTGCTAAAAAGATGTGATAAATTGTGTCTTTATCAGTGCTATAATTTTAGCCCGGATAATGACACAATTTATCAGCACCGATAAAGGTAGGTTTTATCAGTGCTTTCTATTTTAGTGTTGATAAAACAAACCTTTTTCAACACTATTTGGAAAGCATGGATAAATGTCTTCCTCGATGTTATGAAAATAACCCTAAGAGAGTCTTCTCTATCACCCCTTCAAGATTTTGTGAATCCTCACCTGTGCCACCATCGAACCCCTCCCCCGCCGCTGTCAAACCACTCCTCTACCTCCACGAACCCCAACTCTGCCACCGCCGCTGCCACCGTCATCGCTGTTGTCGATTGATCCACTTCCATCGAACCTTATCGTTGCTGTTGAACCCCCTCCAAGTTAAGGTATCCCCATTCCCTTTATTTATCTCTTGCTCGCACCACATATATGAAGTTGTGGGTCATGATACTAGCTTAATGATGGTGATGAATTCTCTAGATCTGTGAGGCCCTAGAAACTCGAAGATGAAGATGGGTTCATTTGGATGTTTACAGTCTATTTTTTGAGGGGATTTCATGAAATATATTCAATTTTCCTATGCCCATTAAGGATATGTTTCTTTTGTTCTTCACTAGTCACATGTCTAAGGTGTGCCTATATGGATTTCCAGCAATACTTTTTGATCACGTTTTTTAGGGTCTTCACTTATCATTCATGATGAAATACTACCATGAGGTTCTCGTTAGTTGATTAAGTTCACTTTCTAAGCGATTTTCAAAACCCCCTCCCCACAAAGTGTACCACTCTGGGGCTGTCAATGCGAGAAGGGAGATAGTGACCCCCGAGTCCAATCTTCAGTAGACCTTGGGTTGGTGACTAGAACCGATGGTATAGTAAACACGCAAATGGGAGGCATTACCCTATAAGAGAACATAGGAGAAAGAGAGAGATAAGAAATACACCAACCAACTCCAACTCAAAATGAAATATAGATGAAATCCCAATTACACGTATGTAATGTCATGCAATAACTACCACAACTAAAAGAGAAAATTGCAAGTACCAAAAGAAATTAAAACGGCTATGACCATGATGCCCGAATAGCTCATGGAACTCCAAGATAGAAGTAACTAGCCTGATCTCCAACCTTCTTTGAATAACCTGAAAAATAGTTTATATATAGGTAGGGTGATTATAATAGTATACTCAGTAGGATCCTCCTGAAAGCTTCTCGTTCAAATGTATATAAAGGATGCTAAAGCCCAATGAACCACAAGTGAGACTAACTCACCACCTAAACAGATATACTATGTTCCTAGCCTCACCCAACCTACTCTCACCAAGTATCACATATAAGAGTATATAATATAATAAATAATATTTAGGGTTCCTTGCTACCACTTTGCCTCTAGTTTTTCTCTTTTCCCCAACATCGCACGTCCTAAGAATCTCTCTCTAAAAAGGCTTTTCCGTAGACACCTGGGCATAGCACCACAACATGCACCTCATGCAACACAACAACTACAACCAGGTAACCAAAGTAACCAATTATTTTTTGAGATCCACCACATCTCATATAACATGTATCATACATTAGGAATTATATCTCAATCCATTACAACCCATACGATGAGTAAGGATCCATAAGCCATCATAGCCTATACATTTTACACCTATAGTATTCCATAGGAAACTATATCCAGAATATTTGTGTGTGAATAACCACAATCCATTACATACCTCTACACACATATAGGGGTAAAGCTAAGTTATGTTCATACTAGAAAAAGTAAATACCAAGAGAAGTGTGTAGGTCCAAAAGCGGTAGTTAGCCATCCATCCTCCCATCAAGATGTTGCAGAAAACAGCCCCTAGGGCTCAAAATGCCTAGGGAATCGATTTCCCTAACTGAAAGGGTGGAGTAGCTTATAGAAACACAAAATTACAGGATATAATATAGCTCACAACCACACTATGGGAATAACCTAGTATTAGATGAAACTACAGCTAACGTCTCTCAGACTCCCGACTGCCACTACTAAGACTAGATATTCTATAATCACACAACCATTTAAAGAGAATTCTTAAGTCATCTTGTCCCTTTTTATTAGTTTCACTTTACATTAAATAATTCTTTAACCATTATTTAACAATCATCATTACCACATTACCTTTTATTAGCACCACAATAAGATCCATGCCCTCCAGGCGTAACTGAACCGAGTCCACGACTGCTCAAAAGTGGCACCTCAGCATTACATCCCATCAAGTTTTAACCTCATAGGTTCAACATAATTTATTCAATAATTTATTAATATCATAATTACTTTACATAATTCTATGAATTCTATAAAATAATTATAAGATACCAAGCACAGTGGGCTCAACACGGTGAGTAGATAGACTACTCGTTGAGTCTTTACTGCCTATAGTAGGAGCATGGACTCATCCATACTTGAGAAGATAAACAAGGAAAGCACATGGAATACCCCGTGCATCTTCACCTCTTTTGGATAGAGGGTAATCACATTCAGTTTCCTCCCCAACACCCACATGCATAAACTGATGCATCTCACCAATCGAGGTGTCAAATACTGCAAAAAACACTAGGCCTCCCTACCCTACATATCAAAACATTCATCTTGGCTCGCATCATATCACAAGTAGAATGAAACAACAAAGCAACTTGGCTCTTGGATGTAAAACAAGTCATTAATCCATTACACACAATGAGCTCTCACAGCTCCAAGCATAAGGCTCTTTACCTTTATAAGAAAGAGGGCATCTCAAAACCCTCTTGGGCATTATCTTTTATCAAGCAACAAGTTCTTTAATCCATCTTGAATTAACCGATTCAATATTCATAGGTTCCAAATATGGAAAACCTAAGCATAAATATATCATATCAATCAAAAGTTAATTTAACAATTAATTTAACATGTCTTTAATCAACAAGAATCAACATGAAAACTTCATTAATTTGATTATCATCAAATTATAAAAACAACCAAATTCGTTAAACACGCCTCTTTATCTTTGTAAAATTAATTTAAAATTAATCCCAATTTACGTTATTTACCAATTTCCATTAAGAATGACATCCTAAACAAGAAAATCATAGATATCACACTATCTAGAAAATCAAGAGGCAATAAAATCTCTAAACAATTGATATTGATTCTTTAATCCATTTCAAATATTTATTATTTAAATTGCATTGTAATTCAGTCGCTAAACCATGATAGCTCTATGATTTCACATAAATAGAAATAGAATAAATGGATCTCCTACCTCAAAATGTTCTTGATGTTCTTTATGAATAGGCTAACACAGTGGATCACGATCACCTCTCCCCGCGACAATTGCATCCACCTGAGGACGCCACAACACGAACGCACCAACTGACACCAACGAAAACTCCATTAGAAACATGGAGATCACATGTCATAACATGTAAAGGAGGAATTAGAGAAGGATGATCGATGAAAACAAAATAACAGATGTAGATCATACCTGTTATCAATGATGGATCGACACTTGTTGCTTGCACAAAATAGGGGGTGCACATGCATTGGGGAGAAACTTCAAGGGGAAACCATCTAAGGATTATAGTTCAATCCCAACACTCCTATGAGAATAAAGTCTCGGGGTGCCTTACACTGACAGAAAGGAGAAGGAATAACAAGGCAGATTATATCACGACCTTTTGAAAATCTAAACCAAGTATTAGTTTAGATACGGTTTTAGATTTTCCATTAAAGGAGGATCTCATCAATACCACATGGTTTGACTGATTAAAGGAACCAATACCCTTAGGAAAATAAATATAAGAGTTATGGGATTTGAATTGTCCTTAAATCCCCTAAAATAAGGCTTTGAATGTGTTTTACATCAAAGAAAACATCAAATAGGTGAAACTATAGAAAGTTGGAAACATTGTTCACCAAACGATATGGAAACAATATAGAACCTAAAAATAGTGAAAATGACTCATAAAAAGAAGGAAATAGTGTACACCTATCGACAATGCAAATAACTCATTGACAGTATTGTTCACAAATGACTCATCGACAATACAAATGACTCATCGATAGTACCGTTCACAAATGACTCACTAACAGTACTTTTCACAAATGACTCACCAATAGTTCAAATGACTCATTAAGAGTACAGTTCACAAATGACTGATTGACAGTACGAATTAATCACTAACAATACTATTCACAAATGAATCAATGACAGTACTAGTGACTCACTAATAGTACTATTTACAAATGACTCACCAACAGTACAAATGACTCACTTACAATACTATTCACAAATGGCTCATCGATAGTACAAATGACTCACCAATAGTACTATTCTCAAATGACTCGCTTATAGTACAAATGACTCGCCGATAGTAGTATTCACAAAAAATGGAAAGACTGTTCACAGGACTAGAAATTTGGAAAAGTTTTGGGGATAAGTCACCTAGACCTCTCAAAACACCTCAAACACCAGATTTTAACAAAGGAATGGACCAGAGAGGTCTAGACCATTATATCAGATACCTCTGAAAGTATTCTCATCCTCAAGAATTTAGAACCAACCCAAATATAAAATAGAAAAATGGGTTCGAACAACCACCCTTCGAGATACCTCTCAAGGCTCTCGCCACCAAAGGAGTTAAACCGCTTCAAAAAGGGAACACGTGAAACCATGTAGAGACTATAAAAAGCTCCTAACTACCCTCCCAAGGGAGATACCTCTCAAAAGAGAGAAATACATAGAAAGAAAAAGAGAAATCCATCTCATAAATAGGAAAGGTATAAAACCACAAAACGAATATCATTATAAGAAAATGGTCAAAAATCAAACAACTCAGGGTACTGAAATCGTATCTGTGACTCACTTCCCCATGTACTCTCCTCCATGCCACCATGTCACCACAAGACATGAACCAAGGTGATTGAAATCCCACACAACACTTTTTCCTTGCAGTCATGGATCTCTACAGGTCACTCCTCGAAGGTCGCATCATCGTCAACATCAATTTTCCCCAATCGATTACATGAGAGTCAACATAAAGATAACGACGGAGCTACAACACTTGAAAAACATTATATATCTGGACCATCTATGTGTGAAGTGATACCCAATATTCCATTTCTAAAACATGATCCAACACCTTGAAAGGGCCAAAAAATTGGCGAGAAAGCTTCCTCTCATGACCAAACCTTCACTACCCGTGATGGGGAGACACCTTCAGAAACATGTGATCCCTAACATAAAAATAAAAAGGTATCCTCCTATGATTGGTATAGGAATTATAATGATCCTTCACTTCCTTCATCCTCTCATGAATCACCTAAACCATATGTGTCATGCTATGTACAAGTTTCAGCCTAATAATTTCTGACTCTCTGACCCTAGTCCAGCACAACAGAGAATGGAAAGGTCAGCCATACAAGGCTTAAAATGGCACCATACTGATGGTGGAGTGGAAAATATTATTGTAGGAAAAATACTCCAAGTGTAAGTGACTGATCCATGAACCTCCAAAATCTAGGACATAAGAGCGTAACATGTCTTCAAGAGTCTGGATGGTCTTCTCTTTCTGATCATCCGTCTGTGGATGAAAAACAGTGCTAAGTAATAGCTAAGAATCAAAATCATATTGGATACCTCTCCACAACCTATAGGTAAAACATCGATCTGGATTTGAAATAATCGTCATCAAGGCTCTGTGGAGCCTCACCACCTCCTCCAAATACTACCTCAAAAAAACCTCCACTGAGCTCGACTCCTTGATTGCTATGAAGTGTGTAGATTTTGTTAAATGATACACTACCACCCGTATAGCATCAAAACCCCCAAAATCTTGAGGTAAACCGGTAACAAAGTCCATCAAGATGTCCTCCCACTTCCACTGGGGAATATCTAACAGCTGGAATAACCCAATGGGAACACGGTGCTCAAACTTCACCTTTTGGCATACCAAACATCAAGACACAAACTCAACAACTACATGCTTCAACCCATATCACCAAAACTGACTCCTCAATGCTTGGTACATCTTTGTTACAAAAGGATTACTACTAAGGGAGAAATATGGAACTCCCTATGAACCATCTCATGCATCACCAGAGGAAAAAATCCTTCCCTAAAACAACACTCAGTGTTGTTCATTATCAGACCATCCATATAGGGCCTCACCACAAACAACTCGATCACTCCAGACCTCCACCTCTAGATCCCCCAACTAGGAATCTTCCACAAGCTTCACCAAATACCACTTCACCTTTATCTGAAAAAGTCAACCTCTTCCCCCAACATCTCCCATATCAGAATTTAATGATGAAGGTTTTCCATTACTCTCCAAGAATCACCTGATTCATGCACTGCATCACTACATGACTTCCTACTCAGCGCATTAGCTACAACATTACCCTTACCAGGTGTACTTGATATTTCAAATTCGTAATACTATAATAACTCCATCCATCAAATTTTCTACAAGTTCAAGTCATGTTGGGAGAAAACAGACCTCAGGCTCTTATGATCAGTGAAAACCACAAAGCACTCTCCAATGAGGTTATGTCTTCACAAATTCAGAGAAAACACCAATTCCACCAAATCAAGATCATGGGTGGAATAGTTACAATCATGGGGACATAATGTTCAAGACTTGTAAGAAAAGACTGATCTCTACTACATCAAAACACAACCTAACCCCAAATGTGAAGAATCATAGAAAACATCAAATAGAACTCCCTCTACTGACAAATAAAGATCTGGAGAACTGACTAACTTCTCCTTCAGATACTCAAAAGCTTCCTAACACTAATCAGTCCATAAAAATTCCTGATCCTTCATGTTCAAAACTATCAGATGAGTCACAACCTGAGATAAATCGGCAATGAACTTTCTGTAATAGCCTACGAGACCAAGGAAACTTCATACCTCTCCCACTATCTTGGGTACAGTCCAAGGCACAACTACTTCTATCTTAGATTGATCTATAGATACTACCTTCTAGGATACAACATGCCCCAATAAATACTATTCTTGATCCCAAAACTCACACTTCAACAACTTCCCAAATAGTTATGTTGACGAAGAACTCCCAAAACGGCATGCAAATTCTCTATATTCTCTTCCTCAAACACAGAGTACACAAGTATGTCATCGATCAAAACCACCATGAAATTATCCAGGAACTCACAGAACACAGCGTTCACCAAACCCATTAACACAGCTGGAACATTTGTCACACCCAACAACATTACAACAAACTCGGAATGCCCATGATGACAACAGAAAGTAGTATTCAGGATATCCCAATCCTTCACACGCATCTTATGATATCATGACCATAAGTCGATCATTGAGAACCAAATTTCACCCTTTAGTTGATCAAATAAATCATAAATATGTAGAATAGGATAGAGATTCTTCACTGTCACTTTGTTCAATAGATGATAATTGATAAACAACCACAAAATGTTGCCAGCCTTCTTTATGAAAAAAATTGGTGCACCCCTTGGTGACACACTCACCAAAAAAACCACACTATAAAAAACCATAAAACTGTATACACAACTCACATAACTCAAAAGGGCCATCCTATACGGAGACATAGAGACAGGAGAGGCTCCTAGATGTAGCTTGATTCCCTAACTCAATCTCTCATCAATGGGGTAATTCTACAACCTCTTCTATAAATACATTTGTGTACTCTTTTATGACCCTAGGAAACACTAATTGGTGAACCCATGATGAAGTCAACATCAGATCATCCATCAGTGAAGACAAGTATGGAACATGCCTCTGAACCATCCTAGGGTCTTTCTTTCCAACAAACACAATTGTCTCTCCATTAGCATCGAAGAACACCACCTATCTTCAGAAGCAATCCACAAAAGCCTGTACCAAATACAACTAATCCATGTATAGGATGAAATCATATGGTTTTATTTGTAAACATAGGAAATCTTCCCAAGAGTGGTTCTTCCCCAGAACTAACTCACAGTCTCTACAAACTTCAAATAAGTTAGTTGGACCACTAACTGGAGTAGTCAATGCCAAGGGAAATGGAATCCTCTCCACCTCAAGCCCCAAATCCTGTACAAGGGAAGTTGATATGAAGGAGTGTGTCACTGATGAATAAAACAAGGTATAAACACAAGTATAAAAAAATAAATGGGTACCTTGAACGATGTCTGGCTCACTCGGTGCTGGCAATGCTAAAGCATGCAGCAGAACACGACCTACTCCACGACCTCTCTGACCCTACTGATGACCACCAAAAAGGTTCCTCTCTACTATATGAAGACAGGGAGCATCCTGGGGTTGTCCTCTGCCTATCCCATCAGCTCTATGCTAATCCAAAGCTGGTGAAACCTGATACTGTAGCCACAACTGAAACTACCTCAATGGAGCAACCTGAAGCAGAACACCTGGAACATGCTGATTGCTCAGAAATTTCGAGAATTCCTGCTTCTGATGACCTCGACCTCTACAAGAAAAACAATAGCATGATCCCTTGGTATAGGTCTGAGAGCCACTTCCCTCAGAGAAACGAGATACTGAGGGTTGGGACCTACCCCTAGCCGAACGGAAACTCCTCTTCCCTTAAAATCGGGAACCCCGAACCACATCTATTCTTTGTGAGTAATCCAAAAGAATTTCCACTCATAATGATCCAGTTTTGGATAAAATATTATCGATGACCTCTACCCTCTCCATCACATAAAGATATGTCTTTATCATAAACGGGGTGACTTGGCACTAGATCTCTGGAAGAAAAGCCTCCATGAAATTCCTCATTATACCCTCCTCATCTGGAAACAGGACCGAAGCATATCACAAAAGTTTTTTGAAAAGGATTCCAAACTCTTTAACAATGAAGCTCCCCTGTTGAAGGGTAAGCAACTCATAATGATCAGCAACCTTCACGCTCAAAGAAAAAAACTCGACTCTAAACTTTTATCAGAACTCCTCCCATGAGACTGTTGACTCCTCATGATCCATGAGGAATAAGAACCACCACTACCTTGCTACCCCATGCAGTATCGTCACAACCAACGATACCCAGTGCTCCTTCTGAGCAAGGATTGAGTTGAAATTTATCTCAACCTCCTCTAACTAGACTTCTATGGCTATATCTGAAATGGATCCATCATAATTGTGTATAATCTAGCGCTAAAACTCTCAGAGTGTCCTCCTCCAAGTGTCTTCGTCATCAACCTCTACTATGTGGCGATTGGATTTCATAGACTACTGAAAATCTTCTACGCGAACCTAAAAAGGACGTCAACCTGAAGCTATACCTGAAAAATAACAAATAGTTAGAGCTCCTAAACCTAGAATATTGAAGACTCAATATTAATTAATTAATTTTTTTCTTTTATACATTTTAGTCTAAACTATCCCAAGGTCTACCCATTCAAACACAGGAACAAAGAATAATGATGCATGATATTTTCGTAGGTCTCTACCCTCCAACAAGTATCACCTCATTTAGTAGCCACTGTAAACTTAAATGTTTGTGCATCAGATCATAGGGGGACTTAAATTTCTATGTCTCAGCTAGTATCCAGTGTTTACAACACTTTCTAAACTCAACTGACATTGTTTCCCTACCAACCCATGGAACCTCACTAATTCCTAACTCAAAACTCCATCCTATCCCTCAACCAGACCTCTGATACTACTCTATCACACCCCCTCCCTACAAAGTGTACCCCTCTCGGGTTGGAAATGTGAGAAGGGAGATAGTGACCCCCTATTCCCACCTCTAGTAGGCCCCAATTTGGTGACTAGCACCAAGGGTATAATAAACACACAAATGGGAAGCATTACCCTCTAAAAGAACACATCTAAAAGAGAGAGATACAACAGAAACCAACCAAATCCAACTCAGACTATAATATAAAATAAATACCAATTACACATATGTAATTTCATGAAATAACTACTACAAATAAAATAAAAAACTACAAGTACCAAAATAAAGTAAAACGTCAGCGACCATGAATCCCGAACATCTCCTGCAACTCCAAGCTAGTGGTAACCAGCCTGATCTCCAACCTGCTCCAAGTGACCAGAAAGACAGTTTATATATATGTAGGTTGAGTATAATAGTATACTCAGTATGATCCTCCTTGGAGCCTCTCATGAAAAAGTAAATGAATCATTCTAAAGCACAGTGAACAACAAGTGAAACTAACTCGTCACCTAAACATGTATACTATGTTCCCAGCCTCACCAGGCCTACTCTCACCAAGTATCACATACAATATTATATAATATAATAAATAATATTTAGGTTACCCCGCTACCACTTCCCCACTAGTTTTTTCTTTTCCGAAACGTTGCACTTCATAAGCATCTCTCTCCAAAAAGGCTTGCCTGCAGACACCTGGACGTAGCACCACAACTTGCACCTCATGCAATATAACCACTACATCCACATAACCAAAGTAACTAGGTAGTTTCTAGGATCCACCACATATTTCATAAAATTTATCTTACATTTGGAATTATACCTCAAGCCATTACATCCCATACGCCAAGTAAAGATCCTTTATCCATCACAACATATACATGTTATACCTATAGTAGTCCATAGAAAACTATATCTAGAATATATGTGTGTGAATAAAAAAATCCATTAAATACATATACAAACATATATGGGAAAAGATAAATTTTGTGCCTACCAACATAAGTAACTACCAAGATAAGAGAGCGAAGCCGAAGGGGGTAGTCATCCATCCATCATCCCAACGGGATGTTGGGGAAAACACCCCTCCCCCTAGGACCCATAATTCCTAGGGTGTCAATTTTCTTAACTGATATAGAGGAGTTTCATATAGAAACAAAAAATTACGTGATATAATATAACTAAAAACCACACTATGGGAATAACCTATTCTTAGAAACAACGACAACTAACATATCTCGGACTCCCAACTACCACTGCTAAGACTAGATATCCTATAATAAAAAAACCATTTAAAGAGATTTATTAAGTCATCATGAAACTTTTTATTAGTTTCACTTTACCTTAATTAATTATTTAACCATTAATTTACAACAATTATTTCCACATTACCTTTTATTATCACCACAACAAGATCCATTCCCTCCAGGAATAACCCAACTGATTCCACAACTACTCAAAAGTGGAACTTCATCATTACATCCCAGCAAGCTCCAACCCCATGGGTTCAAAATCATTTATTCAATAATTTATTAATATCATTATTAATTTCCATAATTCCAGACATTATAGAAAATAATTATAAGCTACCAAACACAAGGAGATCAACACAGTGAGTAGACGGACTACCTGTCGAGTCTTTTCTGCCTACAGAAAGAGCGTAGACCCGTCCATCATTGAGAATTGAAACACAGAAAGCATGTGGCATACTTGTGTGTCTTCGCCTCTTTTGGAAGGAGGGTAATAAAGACCAGCTTTCTCAAGAAATGGGGAAAGTAAATAATATAAAGAAATATGAAATTTAACAAAAAACCACCTTCACATTAACGGGTAAGCCCAAATTCATCCCACTCTATCACGTTCAGTGTCCTCCCCGACACCTACATGCATAAATTGATGCATCTCACTAATCTAGGCATCAACTACTACCACAACCACTGGGCCTCCCTACCCCACATATCACAATATCCATTAAGGATCACATCACATCACAAGTAGTAGGAAAAAACAAATAAACTAGGCTCTTGGCCATAAAACAATCCATTCATCCCTCACACGCAATGAGATCTAACAGCTCCAAGCATAAGGTTCTTTGCCTTTATAAGAAATATGGTATCTCAAAACCCTATCAGTCATTATCATTTACAAAAAAACCGGTTCTTTAATGTATCTTGGATTAATAGATTCATTATTTATAGGTTCTAACTACAGGAAACCTAATCATAAATCCATCATAGCTATCACAACTTAATTTAACAATTAATTTAACATGACTTTAATCAACAAGAATCAACATTCTAACTGCATCAACTTTATTATCATCAAATTATAAAAACAGCCGAATTTTTTAAACATGACTCTTTATCTTTGGCCAATTAATTTTCAATTAATCCCAATTTACATTCTTTACCAATTTTCCTTAAGAAGGACATGCTAAACAAGCAAACCATAGATATCATACTATCTAGAAAGTTAGGAGGCAATTACACCACTAAACAATTGATACCAATTATTTAATCCAGTTCAAATATTTATTATGTCAATTTCATTGTGGTCCAGTGGCTAAACCATGCTAGCTCTACGATTGCATGTAAAAAGAAAGAGAAGAAATGAATACACAACCTTAAAAGGTTCTTGAAGTTCTTTATGAACAGGCCAACACAATGGATCATGATCACCTCTCCCCATGACTATTGCATCCTCTTGAGGAAGTCACAACATGATCGCACCAACTAACACCCAAGATAACTCCATTAGAAACATGTATATTACATGCCATAACATGTTAAGGAGAAATTGGATAAGAAGGATCGAAGAAAACACAAGAAATAAGGTAGATCATACCTTCTATTGACGAAGGATCGACACTTGTTGCTTGCACCAAAACAGGGGTGCACGTGCAACAAGAAGAAAATTCAAGGGGAAATGATCAAATGATTACGGTTCAATCACACCACTCCTATGGGAATAAAGTCTTGGGGTGCCTCAAAATGAGAGAAAGGAGAAGGAATAATAAGGCGGGATATATCTCATCCTTTTGAAAATCTAAACAGAGCATCAGTTTAGATATGATTTTAGATTTTCCATTAAAGGTGGATCTCATCAATACTATGCGGTTTGACTGAGTAAAGGTACAAGGACCCTTAAGAAAATTAATATAGTAGTTAAGGGCTTTTAATCAGCCCTAAATACCTTAAAATAGAGCTTTGAACATATTTTACGTCAAAGAAAATGTCAAAAGGGTGAAACTATAGGAATTTGGAAACACTATTCACCTACTAATCTGAAAACACTATAACACCTACCAACAATGTAAATGACTCACCAACAACTGGAAACACTATAAACCTATCTATAGTGAAAATGACTCACTAATAGTACTATTTAGAAATGTCTCACCAACATTACAAATGAATCACTGATAGTACTATTCAAAAATGACTCACTGACTGTACAAATGACCCACTGGCAATACTATTCACAAATGACTCACCGACAATAAAAATGACTCATCGACAATAATATTCACAAAGGACTCACCGACAGTAAAAATGAATCACCAACAGTATTTTTCACAAATTACTCACCGATAGTACAAATGACTCACCAATAATATTGTTCATAAATGAGTCACCAACTGTACAAATAACTCACTGACAGTAATATTCACAAATGACTCACCGATAGTACTGTTCACAAATGACTCACTAACAATACAAATAACTCACCAAAAACACTGTTCACCAAATTAGAAACACAGTTCACATAACTAGAAATTTGGAAAAGTGTTAAGATAAGTCACCTAGACCTCCCAAAACACCTCAAACACCAAATTTCAACAAAGGAATAAACCGAAGAGGTTCGGGCCCTTATAGGGATTTTTTCATTCTTTATACAAAACACGAACTAGAAGAAAACCTTCCACTGAGTGTCAAAGCTCCTTAATGTCTTGAATGAATTTTCTTGAAGCATGTATCTAGATTTTAAGGCTTCCAAATGCATTTTTATTATAATTTTTTTTTCAAACATTGTAGTGAGAATTGAACACCTAAAGATCATGTTTAAAAAAATATAGTAACTATGAAAAGTGTTATGTGATATAGAGTAGACCAATTTAATTCATTAAAAAAAATGTTAGTGATCAGACTAGATTAAAATTGATGAACAAATTCCCCATGGATATGAAATTTCAACCAATGATTATTAGTAATTATCATTCTTCCACAATTTATAGAATGATGATATCAAAAGGAATGATTAATTCCGCTACAGAGACCAAGAAATCATCCTAAATTCCAATTATGTACTTTATGGAATATTCTTATAGTTAAATAATAACATATATTTTATTTAGATTACTTTTCTTGAAAATATTTAGCATTGGCCTGATATCCCCCTATAAATCAAAACGAGAATTCTAGAATGTTTAAGCACTAATATTGCATGGAATAGAAAAGCTACATGGATCATGAAGTTTTAGTGTAATATTTCATTGAACAATAACTAAGAAATCCTCTATTATAAATATCACTCCTATATCTTGTAATTTATTTTTATTATAAATGATTTCCTTAAGGAACTTGGCACATGATGACATTTGTGAGATTTCAATGGTGAATTGGATGTTTATGTACTATTTCATGAATATTTCCATTAAATTTTTATATTACTCTTAATCCATTCCATGTATCATCCTATTTATAAAGGTATTATGTGTCATTTACATATATACTTTGGTTAGATTTTATGTTTCCTTCTCAGTCCTTACTACATCATCTTATTTTTACTATCTTTCTTATATACAATGTTCCCTTTCTTTTTTTTTATCATTCAAATTTTCTTTATATTTAAATTATTATTCATTTTAAAGTGTTTAATTATTATATTTATGCCTATATGAGTTCCCATGAAGTATAAATGGTGTTTTCCAAGTGGTTTTATCACTTTTTATGGAATGAAATTCGATGAAAAGTGTTTTGGAAAATGCCTAAATGGATTTTTTAAAAGAATTATTTTGGTTTTAAAATTAGTGGTAATCACAAACTTAATGTTTTAAAAATTATTCTTGTGTTAATTGGATTTCAAACCAAGATTTTGGGTGATTTTAAAGTGTAAAAATGTAGGAATTTTTTTTTTATTTTTAAAGTGGTGATTTAACCCTTATGATCTATATTTAAAACCATTTTTTTATCCTTTGTTATTTTTTTATCAACGTTTTGGGGAGTTTAAAGATTTTAAGATCTCCAAATGAGATGGATTATTTAAAAAGTGTGTGTTTTCACATGTGGATTGAATTCTGAAACTTATTGTGTCTTTGTATGTTTTTCAATGGTTGTTTAAAGGGTAATGTAAATTCCCATTTGACTTTCAAAGGTGTCTGGATAAAATTGTTCTGAATAGTAGATTGGGATGGATTTTATAAATGATAAAATGGCTTGGCATTCTAATCATGTATTTAAAAGATAAGTCCCATTATAAATTTTATAAAAAAATGAGTTTTCATAAAAGGTGTGTTACCCTCTTAAGCCCGTTTAATTCGTGTTTGAACATTGTAGCTCGTGATCCCATGTGGGGATGTTTATTATTGGAGACCTTGTTTGATGAGACTTCTAGGGATATGGATAGGTTTAGTTGTTATGAACTATTTTTCTTATATCTAGTTCAATTATTTTTATTAATACAGCCTAGTGATGATTTCCATTAAACTAGAATCCTTTTTAGGATCGTTTAGGGGTTTTATCTCTCTGCTTATATTGTATCCCATGCTATTTATATTATTATTTGGCACATATTTTATTATTTTTTTCCAATGTTGTGTGACTTGACATAGTGGTTATTTATCATGTGCATCATTCCTTTTATTTATGGTTTTCCTTTCAATTTTTTTGAAAAGGGATTGTGAAAGGTTTTAAAATAAGGGAAAAAGGAAAGCATGATTTTGAAGTGTTTTAAACTATTTTAATAATGAGTTTGAAAAGTGTTCTCAAATGAGAAAATTTATAATAGTTTGTATTTGAAACTCCAAGAATGTTTGAGTTTTGAAAATGGGGTTTTAGGCCACCATGCCTAGTTTTATAGAAATAGTTGGTTTTCAAACAGGTTTTAGAAAACTGTATGATAGTTGGAAACCTCTCTGAGTTTTGAAATGTGTATTTAAAATATGGGTGTTTATAAAATTGTTTAAAGTCATATTTTAAAAAGGTTATTTGACCAAGAGGTTTTATATGAGGAAAAATGTTTTCCAATTTATTTTTCTCATTTAATGAAAATCTTAGAAAAGGGGTTTTAACACACTTTTATGTACTACTTCTTATTTGGTAAAACATCGTAGAAAGTGTTTATTTTTCTAATGTATTTCAAACTAGATTTTTTAGGATGTAATATGAAAGTTATATCTTAGAGGGATATGTAGTTGGATGATTATCCTAGTCAAACATATTTTGTGTATTTTTTTTAAATATCAATATTTCCAAATTAAATAGGATAGATATGTATAAAGAATGGATGGATGCCAATCGTATGATAAAAGAGTATGAATATAGAGTGAAAGAGTTCATCAAGTTTGAAAAATATAATGTATATGACCCTTCTCAAATACTTTCTTTGTGTTTACACTAATGTTATTCAAGACTAATTATTCTAGAGTAGTTGAAAGGACACTTGATTTTTTATGGAATAGATCAAATTTATAAATGTTAGAATAAAAAAAAGAAAAAAAGAAAATGTAGCTAGTGGTTGGGATAACACTTTGTTTTATGGATCATCTAATATGATTACAAGTGTGGAAAATTAATAATATCATATCGACGATTTGATTATAGATGTGAATGATGATGAATATTTTATTAAGGAAATGACAAGGACAATTTAAGATGAACTTCATGATTTCCCAAAATTGTTTGATAAGTTAAATAGTTGTGAAAAGTCATCATTGTATGTTGGTTGAACTTAATACAAAATATTATCATTCATACAAAAGCTGTATAATTTGAAAGTAGGCAATAGATGGAGTGATTCCAGTTTTACAGAACTACTTTTTCTCTTGAATGACATTCTCCCAAAAGATAATGTGCTCTCGAGCTGAACATATGACACCAAATGAATGCTACACTTAATGGGTATGATATATAAAAGAATACACACCTAATCAAATGATTGTTTTATATTTTCCTAGGAAAAAAAATCACTTACAGAATGCTTGATGTGTCTTATTTCTCAATATAAGAAAATTGAATCTGGTCCTACAAAATTTTTATGGAACTTTCTAATCATTCCCAGGTTTATACACCTCTATAGAAGTGAGGAGATTATAGGACAATTGGAAATGCACATAGATATAAGAAATAAATATGGTAAAATATTTCACCCTACATACTCTCCTTAGTGGAAGATAATTGATCATGAGTATCTTGAATTTGGAAACGAGTGGAGAAACCTTCGTCTTACGTTATCTTCATATGGAGTGAATCCTTTTAGTTTTCAAAGAATTACTCACACTACATGGTCAGTTATGTTGCTAAATTATAACTTTACATCGTGGTTATGCATGAAATAAATATAAATCAGGTTATCTATGCTTATATAAGGCCAAAAAAATCTTCTAATGATATTGATGTTTATTTTTCTTTATTGATTGAGAATTTGGAATTATTGTGGGATTCAGGTGTTATGTTTTATGATAATTACAAAAATGAAGATTTCATGTTGAGATCCATTTCATATGGGATGATAAATTACTTTTCATCTTGTGGAAAATTTTCAGGATATAGCATTAAAGGAACTCAAGGGTGTCCTATTTTCAAACAAGGTGCATAGTCAATTAGGTTGAAACATTCATCTAAAACTGTGTTTCTAGTACATCACAGCTTTATACCCAGATGAAATAAGTACCAATATTATATTACATCATTCGATGGAATTTTAGAATAATGTACAACACCTTCTACACTATAAAGTGATCAAATTTTTGAGAAAGTAAAAGATATGGATATTGCTTCTGGTAAACCATTTTTGAAAAACCTTACGAAAACTGGTTGAAAAAATAGATTAGTTTTTTTGAATTTCCATACTAGAATTGTCTGTACATCAGACATTTTATTAATTTTATGAATGTTGAAAAAATGTATGTGATAGTGTTTTCAACACATTACTAAATGCACCCAGCAAAAAAATTATGGAATTAAGTCTATGTTGGACATGGTTGACAAGGGAATATAAGAAGAGTTGGTTCCAATGAAGGGTGAAAATGAACTTTTCTTCCTCCATCTACGTACACTCTTTCCAGGAGGGAGAGATGTTATTTTTACAACTTTTGGAATAGTATAAAGTTTCTATATTGATATTCTTTGAATATCAAGAATATTGTGTCAATTAACGATTTAAAGTTAAAGGGTATGAAATCGCATCACTATCATGTTTTGATACAAGATAAAATTCTTATAGAATTACTTTTAATTTTTCCCAAGAATGTCTATCATACATTATCAAAGTTTTGTTTCTTCTTAAAATTTATATGCAACAAAGTTATAGACTCGGTGAAATTACAAACTATGGAAAGATAAATTTTTTTCATACTATGTGAATTGGAAATGTTCTTCTTGTGAATATTATTTGATATGATGGCTCATTTCATCCAACATTGTGATTTTTATTCCGAAAAAAGGACCATAAAAGGTAATGATCACCCCCACCTAGGGGGTGTAAATATAGAAGTCCAAGGGAATCACTCCTAATCAAGTTCACCTCCTCTAGTTTAAAATGAGAGATATTAAAAAACAAAAAACTAGAATCCTGGGGACCGTAGGAGAGGTCAGGTAATCTGCCACTCTGTTCCCCTCACGCCAAGTATGGGTGACTCTAAAATTTTTTCTAAGGAGGAATTGCATTGTATAATTGTATAGGTAACTAACCAGGGAGTAGTAACTCTACCATGCAAAGCATCATAAACAATCATAGAGTCTGTTTGTAGCTGCATAATGCTAAAGTCCCTTTGATTACACATGGACATCCATGTGAGAACTTCAAGAACCTCCACCCGAACATAATTACCACTTCCTTAGTGGTCCATGAATTCCTACACCACACTCCCTATGTAGTCACATAGAACCCCTCCTCCATGCATGACACCCATAGCACAAGAACCATCAGTATTTAGCTAAAGACCACCCTCTGGTGGGACCCAACAGATCCATCTCCCCTGCACCCTAGAACCATGCTACTGAGCCTCAGTCTGTAGAGCCTAAAATGTGTTAATAGATGGTTCATCCTTCCCGATAACAACTAGACCTATCAAGTCAATCAGAATACATCTAGTTATGGCCACAACTTCTCTACTTGTTAAAGAGATCCTCTCAAACCTGTCTCGATTCCTTGCTTTCCATAACTCCTAGTATCCCACATTGTAAATTATATCACACATCTTAGCCTCCTTCATATTACCATTGGAACCCTGGAACCATTTCTCCATGGAATGCTCATTGTTATTAGCTTGGACAGAGTAACCTGTGAACGTAACAAAGATGCTCCACACCTGACGGGCCCATTCTCCCTCAAAGATGATATGGTTCATGTTCTACTCCTTTTTATTCACACAAAAATGATAGGATAAAGCCAAGATAATTCCAAATAATTTTATATTTACATCATAGGGTGTATAATTATACCGGATATGCCAAGTGAGAAAGTTGAGTTTAGTAGGAATTTTGTTTCCCCACGCCACTCTATTCCAGCTCCCCTATTGCCCCTGATAAAAGGTAATCCAATGGAAGTCCATATATTTGAACTTAACTATGGTGTAAGGAGTATAAAAACACTTTTCTAGCTCAGAATTAATAAGAACTGAGTCAAACACCACCTGTTGAGGTGTGTCTAGAACCAACCTGAAAACAGAGGTTGCATGCATGCCTCCTTGAAGGAAATCAAAGAGGTCAGATATCCTGGATATCCTATCACACTGCTCGACCAGTTGTGATACCAAAAGAGGATATTCCCCTCCCTAATAATCCATTGTGAGTGTGGAATGATAGTTGGGATGATTCTACAAAACTAGGACCACAAGGTCGACCCCCTGGATAATGGGGCTGCAAAACCAACCTTGTATCTTTGAGACTTAATCCTCCCCCATAGGGTGAATTCCTCAATAATTTCCCATGAAATATTCGCACGCATGGAATGAATTGTATCAGTCAGGCTCCTGACATTGATACCTCCTTCACTGATAGGTCGGGCCATCTTTCTCCATGACACCCACTACCTCTTCCCCTCTGATGATCAATCCTAGATAAACCAAGAAATTATTCTATAAATGAACCTAATGACCCCCTTTGTAACACTAGTAGAGGTCATAGCATGCACCAGAATGGATGAGAGTACACTTTCAACCAAGTTTATCCACCCTCCAAATGATAAGAAGTGGTTTTTCCAGTTTATAATTTGGTCCATCATCTTATTCACCATTTTGTTTAAGTCCATAGTTCACATCCTTCCTGAGGATATTGGGGTACTGAGATACTCTATTGTGAAAGACCCTCGCCCCATGCCCAACTCTCCGCCCAACCTGTGCGGCTTGTGGGTGAAGGAATGTATGGAAGAGATGTTCTCACAATCAATATTACAGATCAAGAGCATATCCACCTTTACAATTTTTATAACATTTTAGAGGTCTCCTCGTATATTGAAAACCACAAAGAAATTATTAAGCATTTGAATCCATCAAGGGAAGAAAGATGGATATCAAATACGCATAATCAATAGATTAAAGGATGGTTTCAGGATCATATTTTTGAGGAGTTAGATGAAAATCCATATTCAATGATGGCTAGCCAGAGGACTAAGTGTGTATGTATTATATTAAAATGGTTATGAAATTAATGATTATAAATTATATAAAAATAAACATGATGATGATAGTACAATGAAAAATATTGGAGTTTCACTTGTGGCTAAAGTGATACATGTTTCTAGAACTAAGGAAATAAATCCAATTTATACGAATATTTCATACTTTGGCATCATAAGAAAATATGGGAGTTGGATTATACAACATTCCAAGTGCCGATTTTTCAATGCAAGTGGGTTGATAATAGGAGCGCTATTACAATATATGAATTGGGATTCATAAAAGTTTATTTTAGTAAGGAATAGTACAAAGAAAAATTATTTATAATTAAATCACAGGTAATATAAGCATTTTAAGTTTCAGATCCTGTAAATTGAAAGTAATCAATTGTTCTGTTATCGACCAAAACCATTGAAGGGTCAGATGAAAATTCAACTGAGGATGGCCCTTTAATTGGGATTTTTTAATCATTTTACAGTGATCCCAATATAGATGGTGATTTTTATGTCATAGGAGACCATAATGAAGGGATTTGGAAAGTCTTTAGTGGGGTCAAATCCCTTCATCCTTTAAAAAATATAGAGTTCAATATAGTGGTTATATATATATATATATATATTTTTTTTAACATACATTATGTTACCTCATGTTATTATCTTTTCAATCCTACATTTATGAAATATAAATTAAATGTTAAACCACTTCTATATATAATGTCTTTTGCATATGTTGTTGCTCCCAATCGTAAGGAACAATATGTCTCTCAACTTGCTCTTACTTGTAGTGCAGAGGAAGAACGACCTTCTGCATGTGTTGGTCCTAGTGAATAGGTGCAAAGACCATATGCACATGATGATACTACTGATATAGTGGAAAAAAATATTTACGATGTTTAATTTGAGGAAATGGTAGGAAACGAAGGACCGGTGATACATAAAAAAAGATCACTATAGTTTGACAGTGTTAGAAAAAATCATTGAGATGAAAATAAAAGGAATAAAATAATTGGTCAGATGGAATGAATAGGGATATCATGCTAACCCCAACAAGGAAATGTTTAGTAGTTACATTGAAATCATCACTCGAAAACATGTGACAATTGATGTAGATTCGTGGAACCATGTTTTGTGTGTGCTTAAGACACTGATGTGGCCAGAGATTACATTAACATTATAATATAATTTCTCTATTTTACTAAAAAATAAAATAATGAAACATATAATTACTCTTCATCATCACTTACAAAGTGTATTTATAATAGATAACTCCCACAAGAAATGTGTATTAATGCTAGATGGAAGGATTCATAGAGGCTTTCACACAATTCTAACAAGACACCATCTTAAAGATATTGAAGGTAAAATAAACCTACACCCACCGCTTGTCTATGCACACCTGATAACCCAAGAATCATGGGATGTATTTATTTTCAATCACGTGGATGTTTATTTTTAGGAACATTGTGTTTAAGTGTGTATTTTTACTTAAAATTTACATTAATTTTAGTAAAAAAACATACTAAAAACTAAGAAACACATTCAAATTGTTTTGAAAATTTAGGAAAATGGTCCATGAGTCATTTGTGACATGTATGAGCCAACTAAACCTCAATCTAATGCATGGTGTGACCGCTAGGACCCCAAATATGTCTTTTTAATTAAAATCGACATTAATTTAAGAAAAATGAACAAATGACATACTGAAAACTTAGAAAATTCATTTTTATTATTTTGATACTTTAAGATAATGATACATGAGTCAATTTTGATGGGTGGGAATCAATCAAAACTCAATCTGATGCACAATGTGACTGGTATGACTAAAAGTGTCAGTTAACAGTTTAAAATTGATATTTTATGTCAAAACATGTCACTCACTAAAAGTAATAAAACATTCTATAATTGTCTTGATAATTTAAGTAAATAGTTCATAGGTTATATGTGACTTGTATAAAGTAGTCTCACATCAAACTGACACACGATGTAGTTGGTATGAACTAAAATGTGTGTTTCCATTTTGAAATGACATTTTAGTAAAAGAACAAATGGAATAATGAATACCGAGAAAATGCATTCAAATTGTTTTGATACTTTATAAAACAATCTATATGTCATTTTTCACATATATGAATCAACCGAACCTCAGTATGATGAACAGTGTGGCCAATATAACTCAAAGTGTCTCTTTTTATTTAAAATTGACATTAATTTTAGTAAAATGAAAACCAAGAAAAAATAAATTTAAATTGTTTTGATAATTTAGGAAAATGATCCATGAGTCAATTGTGATGTGTTGGAGTCAAATGAAACTCAATACGATGGAAAGTTTGATCGCTACGACTCCAAGTGTGTATTTTTATTTCAAATTGATAATAATTTAAGTAAAAAGAACAATTGACATACTGAAGACCAAGAAAATGTATTTATATTGTTTCGATACTTTAGGAAAATGATCCATGGTTCATCTATGTGTGTATAAATTAACCAAAAATCAATTTTATGTAAGGTGTGACTGGTATGACTAAAAGTGCCATTATCAGTTTAAAATCGACATTTTAGTTCAAAACATGTCACCCACTGAACACCAATAAAACGCGCTCTGATTTTCTTGATAATTTAGGATGGCGATTCATAAGTTATTTTTGATGTGTACGAAGTGGTTTCATATCAAATCGATACACAATGCGACTATTATTAATCAAAATGCATGTTTTTAGTTTGAAATGACATTTTAGTAAAAATAAAAAATTGGCATATTGAAAACTAAGAAAATGAATTTGGATTGTTTTTAAACTTTAGGAAAATGATTCATTAGTAATTTGTGATAAGTAGAAATTATCCACACCTCAATCCAACACACGGTGTGCTTGGTATCACTCCAAATTATTCATTATTTAAAATTAGCATTAATTTTGGTAAAAGAACAAGTGATATACTCAAAACTGAGCAAAAACATTCAGACTATCTTGATATTTTAGGAAAATGACCCATAACTCATTTTTGACACATAGGAATCAACCCCACCTCGATATGATGAATGATGTGACTGGTATAACACCTAATATTTCTTTTTTTATTAAAAATTAACATTTTATTAATGCACTTTTTCATATTAATGTTTAATTTATTTATTTATTTATAGTATTACTAACATAATATTTTTTTCATATATATGAATAATATTTTTCTTGGGTTGAGATGATTTGTTCGGAAACCGATACCATGGGAAGACATTTTTGAGAGGGGATCACGGGCATCAAAAGATGAAACATTAATGTTTGTAAATGTTTGTTGGATAATTGTAAATGTAATTATATAAAACATAGTTTGAAATGTATATAGAAGTATATTTTTTTATTCCTGATATCAAATTTATTTCAATTAAACTATATATTTTGTGTTGATAGGTTATATTTTTTTTTGGGTGTGCAAGTTATAGGTTTTTTTGCTGTTTTATTATATTAACAGAACATTTCAACAAGCCATACCTTTATCAAAACTTTTTTTAGCATAGATAAAGGACCCTCTTTATCAGTGCTATAATTAACTATGCCTTTTTAGCACTGTTAGAATACTTTTTGCGCACTGTAAAAGTTCATATATGTATTAGTGACTTTTACATTAAACACATGCACCTTAGGTCATACTAGCCACATCATATACTAGATTAACATGTGGTCAATTCTTATAAATCATAAATGAATTATGGATTATTTTCCTAATTTAAAAAAAATCCAAGATTTTTTTCTCTATTTTGGATGTTGATGGATGTTTTAAACTAAAATGAAACTTATATATTAAAAACACACACTTCGACTCCTACCGACAACATCATGTGTGAGATTGTTGTTTGGTCAATTCCTAAACATAACAAATGAATTATTAATTGTCCAAATTTTTTAAAACAATACGAACCCATTTTCTTAGTTTTGGCTAGTGATTTATGTTTTAAACCAAAATGGCACTTTTATATTGAAAACATGAACTTAGATTCATACCGGTCACATCATGTGTCAGATTGACATGCATTTGATTCCTAAAATCAAAAAATTAATTATGGATTTGTTTTTACTAAAGTTTGTAATAAATATAATATCTTTTGATTGGTTTTGTCTATATAAAGCACGCTTTAAACTAAAATAACAGTTTTATATTAAAAACATGAAGTATGAGCCATACCGACCACATCGTGTGTAAGATTGAAATGAAGTTGATTCCTACACATCACAAATGAATTATGGATCATTAACCTAATGTATTAAAACAATATGACCTTCTTTGCTTGATTTTGACTATGTGATGTGCATTTTAAACTAAAATGACACTTTTATATTGAAAACACACACTTTGAGTCATACCAAACATACAATGCATCAGATTGATGTGTGGTCGATTCTGATATGCCGAAAATTAATTATGGATCATTATAATAATGTTTGAAAACAATCCAAAATCATTTTATTTTCTTTGTCTAGTAATGTGCATTTTAAACAAAAAAGACACTTTTATATTGAAAATATACACTTTGAGTCATACCGATCACATCATATGTAATATTGATGAGAGGTTGATTCCTATATGTCACAAATAAATTATGAATCATTTTCTTAAAGTTTTAAAATAATGTGAGTTCACTTGATTGGTTTTGGCTATGAGATGTACCTTTTATACTAAAATGACACTTCTGTATTGAAAACATGCACTTTAAGTCATATATGCCAAATTATGCATTGAATTGATGTGAGGTCAATTCTTACATATGAAAAATAAATTATGCATATTTGTCCTAAATTTTGAAAATAATTCAAGAAATGTTTCTCATTTTTTTCTATGTGATGCAGGTTTTAAGGTTATGACACTTCTATATTGAAAACAGACACCTCAAGTCATACCAGCCACATCGTGTGTCATATTAACATGTGGTCAATTATTACATGTCAAAAATGAATTGTGGATTGTTGTATTAATGTTTTAAAACAATCCAATATTTTTTTTTAGTTTTGGATGGTGACATGTTTTTTAAACTAAAACATACTTATATATTGAAAACACGTACTTTGAGTCCTAACGAAAACATCATGTCTTGGATTGAAATGTAGTCAATTCCTCCACATTAAAAATGAATTATGGATAATTTTCCAAAATATTGAAAACAATATGAGCTCGTTTGATAAGTTTTTTATAGTGGCGCATGTTTTAAACTAAAATGACACTTGTACATTTAAAACATACACTTTAAGTCATATCGGTCACATTGTGTGTTGTATTGATATACAGTTGATTACTAAAATAAAAAAAATGATTTATGTATTTTTGTCTAAAAGTTTTGAAACAATATGATCTTGTTTGATTGGTTTTGTCTATGTGACACACGTTTTAAACTAAAAATGAAACTTTTATATTGAAAATACACACATCAAGTCATATCAACCACATCCTATGTCGGATTGATGTGCGCTCAATTTCTACACATCAAAATGAATTATATATTATTTTCCTACATTTTTAGAATGATCTAAGATTGTTTTCTTGATTTTGATTAATGAATATTTTATATAAAAAATGAACACTTTGAGTCATACCAAACACATCGTGCATTAGGTTGACATGTGGTTGATTCCAACATGTCACAAATAAATTATGGATCATTTTAATAATGTTTGAAAAAAATATGAACTCATTTTATTGGATTTTTCTAGTAATGTTTGTTTTAAACTAAAATTACACTTGTATATTTAAAACATGCACTTCAAATCATATTGACCACATCGTACGTTGGTTTGATGTGCGATCGATTCCTCCATGCTTATACATGGAATCTATTCCACATTATCCCTCTGGGTAAATCTGCATGTTGCTCCATCCCTCATCACGAAAACATTCCCCTTGTTTTCTCTAACCGCTCGAGCTATCGACCTAGGGTTATCTCAGCACGAATGTGTCATCCTCATTCATCTCAATCGACTTATTTCCTTTCATCTCTCTTCCACAGTCGGTTTTACTCAAACTGCCATCCCACTCATGCTTCATCTACTGTCAAATTATGGTTCCTCTACACTAAATTCCTCGACTACCTCATAAATATGGTTCTCGTGCATCCCTCTTCCACACACGGATTCCCTCATATTCTCGTATGTGGTTTTCTTCTCATCCACAACTATCGATTTCTATCAGATTCTCCTCCCAGTCGAGTATCACCCCTGTCAACCTACGGTTCCCACATTAGTGATTCAACATCTCTCTCCAAATCATAGATTCTCTACATTCCTCTAGGGTTTCCATCATAGTACCACCGCTATTTCTTGGGATTTCCCTAAAATCCATGTAAATTTTGACTGCTCTGACTGCTACATCATCCTACACTATACGTTCAACTTCAAAGACACCAGTATGTGTTATTAACTCATTTTATTTTACATTTTTATCTATTTCTCTTCAAATATTTACAAATTAATCATATTTTTAACAATAAATGTGTCATCATATTTCTGATAAAGCTGCATTTTAACTTCTCATACCAATCAATTTCACATACCTTATACATCTGCTTTGAACTATAGAATTAACACCTTTACACCACATCATATGTTGTAACATAGGTAACCTAGACTTAGTCTATTACACAGAAGTATTTCATGGATTCAATGTTAAAGATAACATGTGTATGTTATTACTGTTAGTGTAAACCTCAACATATAAACTCTGGGAGCATTTCAGTGTTTTCTTAAGCAATTTATATTACATTAACTTCACTATCTCATCTGACATACTACTCTATTTATAGATCAATTTCTTACATAAGACCACAAAATTACTGCTACACATTTTCTACAGCCACATTCAATATCAAGATTTAAAACTATCTTTTACACTTCATCATATCATCTAACACAGGTATGCTTTACTTTTTAATTTCAGTAAATATATTTCACTGTATTTTTTTCACATTTCATTTCTTTTTCATTACTAACATGGTATCCCTAAGCAATTAAAAATTTTGAAAAATTTAGTGTTTTCCTATAAAATGTACATTACATTAATAGTACATTCCACCATGCATAATTTTCTTTGATTGCACACCTTTACAATTATATTTAAAAAAAATACAAACATGTCTTGCCCGACAAGCTCTACAGATGAAATGACACAATGGTGTAAAGTTTAGAATGAAAAACAAAAATAATATGAGTGCTATGTTATATTCAGTTTAAAAATTCCCAATTAATGTCTTTGGTTCAACAGTAGTAATCATTACTACTGGAAATATAACAGTTCCTACATCTACTAAAAATTATTCATTAAAGTCTACTGATATGTCTAGTACTGCATTAACTAAACTAGTATCATCTATTGGTATCACACATGGAGTCACACGCATGCCATTGTCATCTCTGTCCGTCGACGGTTAGTTATGATTATATTTACCAGACCAAAACAGTACACTAAAAAATGCCTTCCATACTAACACAAATTATATGTATTTAACTTCTACTTTGACTACAGTGCCTGGAAATTCTGTTCCTCGACCAAATAAAAACATGTCTTTCCCATCACAATCAATAGATACAAGGTTACAGTGGAGGAAACTTATAAAGTAATTATATAAAGTTTGTAAGTTCTCTATTTTTTCACTTTATAATGTCCTACATAATATTATTGTTTAAATAGTTGTATTCATTCTAACTAACACAATAATAGTGCTGATATCTAATAGAAATTATGTAGTGACATATAACGATCTGTCTACTACTCCAAAAATTGAACCAGTATCAACTGATTGCATCACACATGCAGTCACACGAATGGAATTATCATATTTCTGTGACAATGGTTAGTTCTGATTATATTTAACATAACAAAACACTACACTACCAACTTCTTTTCATACTAACACAAATGAGTGATATTTAAAATCTTCTTTTATGAAAGTGCCTGATAAATCTTCTCCTCAACCAAATACAAACATTTATAGCCCGCCAAACTCAAGATATGAAAGGTTGCAGTGGAGGAAACTTCTGATGGAACGACATAACGTTTGCAATTACTTTGTTGTGTTCACTCTAAATTTCCATACTAATTATCAAAGAACAAAAAAAAGTATGTGAGTTCACTGTTATGTTTGGTTTAAAATGTACTACTTAATGGTATTATTTCAATATTAGTATTCCTTATGACTTTCTATATAATAGTGTCGAAATCTACTGAATATTCTTCAATGAAATCTACCGATATGTCTGGTACTACATTAACTGAACCAGTATCAACTGATGTCATCACACATGGAGTCACATAGATGCCATTATCATCTTTTTATATTAACGGTTATTCTGATAATATTTAATAGAAGACGTCACTACACTTCCAACTTATTTCCAGACTAACACAAATGAGTGATACTTAACTTCTTATCTGATGAAAGTCCTTAAAAAGGATTTACCTCAACCAAATTAAAACATGTATGGACCATCAAACTTAAGAGATGAAAGGTTATAGTAGATAAAACTTATGAAGGAGTGACATAAAGTTTGCAAGTACTCTGTTATGCTCACTTAAATTTATCCTACTTATTATGACTATTTCAATAATTTATTTCTTTACAACTAACACATTAACAGTGTCTACATCAATTGAAAATTATTTAATTAAATCTACTGATGTGTCTGCTACTCCAATAAATGAACCAGTATCAAACTATGACATGACACATGGAGTCACAAGTATGCAATTATCATATTTGGCTGTCAATAGTTATTTCTATTTCTAATTCAAACTGTAAAACAATATAGTTCTGATTGCATTCTAGAAATATACAAATTAGGGTGGTTTTAATCAACTACTACTTTGACTATAGTGCCTGAACAATCAACTCCTCATCCAAGTACAGACATTAATTGACTGTGAAACTCTACATATGAAATGTTACAGTGCAAACTCATCATACAGGACCTACAAATAGATTTTAAGTTCTCTACAATTATTCACTTTAAAATATTTAATTTATTTTAAATTTTTAATTATCTCTAATTAGAAAAGTTTCAAAAAATACAGACCTGTGACCTACTAAAAATTATTCAGTGATGTGTACCAATCTGTATTCTACTATAATAACTAAACCACTATTAACAAGTGGCAACACGGATGGAGTCACACACATACCATTATTACCTTTATGTATCAATAGTGAGTTCTATTTTAATTTTCCAGTACAGATCATTAATCTTCACACTGCATTTAAGACTAACATAAATTACTAATATTTAACTTCTGGGGTGACCCAGTGTCGGAACCATCTACTCCCCGATCAACAATGTGTTCATGATCAAACAAGAGAAAACAAAGATAAGAGAACTTGACACAATCTATACTATAATTCTGTAAGTATGTTGTCAATGATCTTTGATTTACATAATTCCAGTAGTAAAACCTTTGTATTCACCATATAACTATTTGCTTAATATTTTGTGTTTCTTTCATGACTAAAAAAAATTATCAGATTCTCCACCTATCCCCTCGACACAGTAAGCACAAAAATTGTCTCTACAAATTATCATCCATGTTAGTGTACTGTTTTGTTCTAACGGTTCCCTAAACTAACAGTTTATTTGTGACCCTTAATTTTCATGGGGGTATAATAAAAATATGTTGATTTACACAATTCATTTCAAATAGAATTTCATTCTATATTATTTATTCCTATCTATGTTTACCTAATATCTGTAGTTATAGGAAACTCAATATAACAACAAAATTTCAAGATCATGAGTTAGTGTGACTAGTAAACCTGCATTAATGGTTCAATAATCAACCATCATCTTTGCATATTTTCACTATTCTTTTTGATCAATATATTCTACAATCTACTATTTTTTAATTAGGTTATTCAGATATTGGAGACCCTTCTAATGTATGACAATATTGTCAGTCATTTATGTGTTTTGATGAGAGAAATAAAAACATCATAAATAGAAAAAATCAATGTTTCTCACTATGTTGCTTGATGAGAAATATTTCTTTGGACTTACTACTATCATGTCCTGAATACCTAAGTATGTTGGTATTCAATAGAACTACCACTGAGGCCTGATCATTCCAAGACCACATGCATATTTACAACTCAATGTTCGCATTCACGTCCATGGGTGGGTAGGTAGATAGGTTGTTCAACAATGGTTGAGCTCCATATATATTCAGATTAAATAGACAAAATTACCATTGAATAGGTATTTTATTTCCACCTGATGGAAAACCTCTATGGTTCACACAACTATACATGTATGATACTGCACATGAGTGTCAGAACAAGGTTCACAGCATTAGGTATCAAACTAATTCAACACTATGTACTAAACTGTAAAAATGTTCATCACTTAATATTAACAAAATCACTTGATATAGCTTTGCTGAAAGTAATCTACAATCCATTATTGATTACAATACTGTAGAGAACCTAAAACAAATGCTAAATGAGCACAATGCTTTGGATTAAGAATTCATAAGTGTAAGGGATGTTATTAATCATCATCAGGTACCAACATTAAAGTTACGTCTACTTAAAAGAAGACAAACAAATGAAGCCACATATAACCTACCAAAGAATTCTGAAATTGCAATGTTGATTATCAGTGATATTGAAGACCTAAACCATGAATGAGATATAATCATTAAAAGGAAATATATTGATTTACAAATAATTAATGATCTTCACCCATTATATCTTCCATTTCAATACCCCCTTGATTTTCACAGGAGGTCGGGATGGGTATGTTGACAACGTACTGCATCGAGCTACTCCTTTCAGAATAAGTACTACACTCAGGAAGGTAATAATGAGAGAGTACTTCTCCTTTCACTTTCAATTCCATGAAAATGAAGCCTTACCCTTAATACATTCTAGAATATTATTGCAATAGTTTATTATTGATGCTTATACAATGATTGAGTCTCAAATACTATATTTCATTTGATTCAATCAAAAATGATTGAGGGCTGAATTATACAATGGGTTGCAAGATGAATTTCTATGAGGTGACCATGAAGGTTTATCCTTCAAGAATCATATCATTTTACCTTTAACATTTATTGGTGTCCCTAGGTATATAATCCAGAATTACCAAGATGCAATGTCTATTTGTAAATGGAAAGGGAATACAGATCTTTTTCTATTATTCGCATGTAACATAATGTGGCCTAAAATTACTCGATTTGTTAGAAGTAACAATCTTTGTCCAGCTGACTACCCTCATATATTATCTCGAGTTTTCAAAATTAAGGTTGATCATCTAATGAAATATTTAAGAGAGGGTTGTTTTTTTGAAAGTCACGGGTAGTTAACAATCTTTATATTTACTATTCATTATCTTTAGATTCCTCTTTAATATAATATCATCTTCTATTAACTTATTATAACCCTATTTTTACAATATTTTTCTTTGAACCACGAAGCATCAAAAATGTGTCTTGCCTCATGTCCACATCCTATTATTTCTCTATCATGAAAACAAATTTAACACTCCTATAGATGTTAAAAAATTGTTTGTGCTGAAATTCCAAATAACTGTGCATACCCAAAACTATATAAAGATGTCAAAAATTTCATGATGGATGGACTTTGCGGTGATACCAACAGTTCTTCACCTTGTATGAGAAATGGGAAATGTACAAAAAAAATTCCAAAAAAATTTGTCAAAAATACTACCGTTGATGACGATGGTTATGTTTTCTATCACAGAAGGGATGTTGAACGAACAATTATTAGAATTGGTGTCTCTTTGGATAACCGGTTTATGGTACCATATAGTCCTATTTTTTCCTTAAAGTATCAAGATCATCTGAATGATGAAGTTTTCAATCAGTCTTCTTCTATAAAATACCTCTTCAAATATATTAGAAAAGGAAATGATCAGGTTACAACAACACTTTATCAGAGTAACAACAGTGAGAACCCAGACAACAATGCAGAGGAGATAAATATGTACTACGACTATCGATACATATCTCCTTATGAGGTTTCTTGGAGGATATTTTATTATGATATCCATTATAGATATCCACCAATTGAGAGGTTAAGTTTCCATTTACTTGGACAAAATTGTGTGACATACAGTGACAATAATAATATCGAAGATGTATTGACTCATGGAAATATTTCTAAAACAATGTCTATGAATTGGTTTCAAGAAAATAAAACATACTCAGAAGGTAGAGTTATTAGTTATGTAGAAATCCTAAATAGATTTTTCTTCCACTCAAAAAACAATAAAGGGAGTCCTCAGAAACAGGGATTCTGTATTGGTAGACTATACTATGTGCCTCCAACAAATGGAGATCTGTTTTACTTGTGGTTAATTCTAAAAAAAGGATAAACTTTATATGATGATATGAAAATAGTGAATAATATTACTCATGTAACATTTATAGTGGTCTGTTATTCTTTGGGACTACTGGTAGATGATGAAGAATTTATAGAAGCTAGAAAGGAGGTGTTAGATTGGGGAATGGGACATTGTTTACACAGGTTGTTCGCAGGCATGTTAATTTTTAATAACATATCTCACCCAGAAATTGTATAGAATCAAACCTAAGACATTATTTATGAAGATATTTTATATTCCCAAATAAGGAGACTACAATGCAAGGTAATTTTGTATGTTGGTCAAGTAATTTTATAAAAACAAGTTGCTGGAGTTTGATTATATTTTGTGATAATTCACAATTTTTTCATACAAATTATTCCAAAATATTATTTAAAGTTTTCATTTAAAATGAAAGATTATTTTTAATCCATTTATTAAAAATAAATTACTCTTTATAGATGACTACTATTTTTTATTTATATTTTCCTCTATTATTAGTACAGTGTTTTGTATATTGCACTCACCTAATTTTACTAATATATAATACTATTGTCATAAGGTTATTGACTATCCTATTTACTATTGAATTACATACTTCTTTGTGTATTATAACTAATCATTTCATTCTCCATTGTAGTTATTATTTAAACATACTAAAAATATGATGTGAACAAGTTAGGGACGCACTTTTGTACTATTAAATTACATAATGTTTATTTTATTATCTCTAATCAGTTCATTCTCCATCATAGATGCTATATTTTAATTATTATTCATTACTATAATGATTTTATACAATTTATTTTACACTACTGTGAAATAATATTATTCAATTTTCTAGATTTGACACTCACAGATCATCAGAGACATATGTATTCTCTCCTTGAAATAGACCAGATTTTATGAAGCAATAGTAGTTCTCTTCAGTTTTATCCTCCTATTCCAGTTCTAGATTCTATAACTAATATCCATCCAAATCGTTTAGTTATAGAAGAACTAAATTAAAATATATAGATACTTAAGAATGAATATATAACTTTATAGAGTATTCTTATCAATGAATAGAAACATGCGATGGATGTCATTTTGTCTTCATTGTCTTCTGATTTTGGGGGCTTCTTTCTTTTTACATGGATATGGAGGCCTAGGTAAAACATTCATTTGGAAAATACTAACATCATTGTTGGGGTCAGAGGGCACTATTATTCTTGTCATTTCTTCGAGTGGAATAGAATCATTACTACTTCCAGGTAGATGAACTACACATTCTGTGGTTCGTAAGTACTGCTTCAAATCTCTAGACTGTAATCTGAGGGATATAATGTCATTAAAAAATGTTAATTCTTCTAATTTACCTTTTGGTTCTCTAATATTTGTATTGGGGGGATATTTTAGTTAAATACTACCTGTACTACCAGATGGTGACAAAAATGAAATTTTATTTTCATGTATTAAGTAATCATATCAGTGGAAACAGTTTCAGGTCTTAACTCTAATAAGGAACATGAGATTGCATTTGACTACTTCTACTAATGACTCAAATGAGGTCCTTGAGTTTGAAAAATAAACCTTGGATATTGGTGAATTTAGAGTTAGAGAACCTAATGATGGTGAACCACTAATTCAGATTCCTTCAAAATATCTTCTTCCCTACTCTAAAAATACACTAGATTCAATTTTTGACCATACATACCCTGTTTTCAATGAAAAATATGGTTATTTATCCTTTCAGAAAGAACATTAAATTTTAGCTCCAACTCATGATGTTGTTCAACAACTAAATGATTACATGTTGTCTCTCAGAGACTCTGAAAAGAAATATTACTTCATCTCTTATTCAGTTTGCAATTCCAGTTTTGATACTGATAGGGCAGAAAACATATACACCTTTGAAATGTTAAATGGTATAAACGTTTCTGGGTTGGCTGCCCTCAAAATTACACAAAATATTGGTGTCCCCATTATGTTACTAAGAAATTTAGATCAATATATTAGTTTATGCAATGACACTTGTATGTTTGTTACACACTTAGGTGATCATGTGATTGGATCAAAAAAATTAAGTGGTTGTAATTTGGGGTATTCTGCATTCATTCCAAGACTAACTATGACACACTCTGATGTTAGGTGGCCTTTCAAATTAAAAAGACAAAAATATCCTTTGATGGTTTCTTTTGCAATGAATATTAATAAAATTCAAGCTCAATCATTGTCTTATATTCAGTTATATCTTCGCAAGCCTGTGTTTTATCATGGTTAATTATATGTTGTGGTTTCTAAGGTTACATTAGCAAATCATTTGAAAATATTAGTTCATGATAACACTAACAGGTCACCTGAGTACACACAAAATATTGTGTACAAAGAAATATTTGATAACTTGTCTTAGGTATAATTTAAATTATACTATTGATATTTTACTATGGTTTGGCTATGAAATATGGGTACTTCCATGTCTTCTTTACCTGCTTACTATGTTTTTATTTTCAACACTGAATATAAATGTACTAAGTAAAAAAATGTCCCGATCAATAACCCCAATGAATGATATTACACCAGAGGATGATGAAACACTAAGGATTTTAGTTAGTGTACTGAACATGTGGTGCAATTCGTCACCCAAATATTCTAATGATTTCATTGTGGTTGATGTAATATTTTGCGATAAAGAGGTAACTTTACGTTACATGAATTTTTTTTATTTCCATATTAATATGTTATGTTGTGTACATCTTTTTATATATACATATATTATATCTCTATGTACTCTATCATCAGTTTTTTTACATATTAACCTACATGTGAACATACATTATTTAGGGAATAAAGATTCAGTGTACAATAACTAACCTTCAGCTTATCTTCATGTAAAAACATCTTTTCCATGAATTAATATTCTATATCATACAAAACTTCCAAATATCTTCAAACCAAGGCACTTACTTAGAAAGTAGACATGCCTAAAGAATCATGTTCACATCCACAAAATTTGTTCATCCATGTGATGCAGAAATTCTACTTTTTAGTTTTGACTTTACTTTATATGATTCCATTATTCAAAGGAATATTCTAGAGGAACATTTAATAGGTATATTTCAGTAACATTTTCATGTCAATTTTATGTGTAGTTTATTTCAATAAAATTAAGATTACAGAATTTTCTAATTCATCCATACAATATTTAAAATAAGTTTCTTTCAGTCATCTATGTTTTAGAAATAATTGGACATCTATATTACACATATTCACTGCAATATATGGGTCATTCCAACCTTAGGATGCATATTGTTTTAGAGGATGACAAGTCATTAATTTTCTACTCTTAATATATTTTACTGCAACAAATAAAATTAAGTTGTAAAATTACTTTCTTTCCCTACAGAGGGATGAAAATTACCTGCAGTTTATGGGGAGACTTTATAAATGAAATAATGCATTATTTGGAAAATAAAAAAGACTCATCAACCATTATTATATTGAAACTTGTCTGAGTGAAGTGACTGAGCCATATGGTTTCTATCTAAAATAAACCTTTTGTGCTCTTTAAAAATCATTGTTCTTTGAATATGTTTCTTCAAAAGTATACTCTCTATAAACGAATTCTAAGATTTCAAACTTCTTTCAGTATCTGTTATTATGACTACTACTCTTAATGCTAAAAAAATCTTTACAACCTATATATTCCAGAAATAAACAACTTCAGAAGTAGGTGACATTTCAACTATTATAACTTATGTATTTTTACATGTAGTGCTTTGTACATCACAAATATAATACCCACATGTTGTTATTATTTATTTTTTAGTCTTATTCTATATTTAATATGTTTGGGTTAGCAATTTGATCATAGTTTAATAGTTCACCACCAACAAGTGGCAACCCTTCTACAGATGTACTGTATCGGAACAACAAGAAAACAATTTCAGATGTCAAAATCTATCAAGAGGTAAGTAATATATACAAAATTTTGAAGATTCATTAAATAGTATTATGAACTATTCCATTATTTCCTTAACTAATGAATATTACATTATGTACTCAATCTATTGTATCCTACACAATGCTTAAATGCAGCAAAAATACAAAAAATTCAAATCACCCACAGCTAGTTTTATGAGTCATGCAACTCTTGAATTCAGAAATTACACCTTTTAGATGAAAGAATATGGTGCCATGATTTCAAATTATCTCCTAACAGCACTACTCCCAGGTTACCTTTTTAAATATTTTTAAATTGATTACTATCACTTTATTAATTTCCAACTAAAAAATCAAACTACTTATTATCACTCATAGTGTAATCATAATATTAAATTCAAAATATTTAGGGTGCAATTGATGATTACTGATAACAAAAAATCATTTTCAATGGTTTTATTTGACAAAAAAATCATGAAATTCATACACAAGACAGGTGCAGAGTTGAGAGCTGATTTGATATAGTTAAAACCAAAATTTTCTATCAGGTCAATAGAATTTAAAATTATTATTCCTAGCATTGCTTATTGTTTGATAATTAGGAAAATGAAGAGTATGGTTTTCCTCTAGAATTGAACATTTTCAAATCAAAGAAAGTGTTGTTATCACTTGAGGTAGCAAATTTTAATATTCAAAATCATCACCATTCTTCAGAGAAAAACACATACACGGTAATTTTAATTAACGACAATGAAAACTACATCATCAATTTCAATGACAACTTCATAGACAATCTAGTACTAGATATTATATATTCCAAAATTCATTTCTTTTGATAAACTAAAAAGCATTATTCCTATTATAATTTTTATAAAGGATCATCATAGAAGTTGATTTACTAGAGTAAGTAGTCATATTGAACAAAAGCAGGTATAATATTTTCAATTCTCTTAATTTTTTTCCCAGATAGTAAATAACACAGTACTAGACTATTGCTTTTATCATTGCATTATAGGGTCATCAGAGTATTGAATCTTTTCAACCCACTGCAAAGGTTAACTTAGGATTTGTAACATCATCTATAGTTTTATAAACAGTTCAAGTAAATATATGTTATCTGTAATACATGTTGTTTAACAAGTCATAAAATCATTCTGTGATTATAGTTACTACAATAAATACTAAATATTTTTACTATATTCTATATGCATAAAATCCTACTGAATGAATTTGATAGTGGAGATGTTTTTGAGGAAATTCATCAATTGTCACCAAATAGTGTGGGTAGAACATGCCAGGAAAAAACTCTAGAAATTCGAATCAAGGGTAAATTAAAAGAAAAAACTAAAAAGAATGACTGATATTTTCTACTGATATGAATGCTAATTCTAAGCAGGGAATTCTTTCTTCTAATTTCATATATGTTATCAGATTAAATATTAATTTCAATTATGGTATTTCTCTTTGGAGTTCACATTACCATTAAATTTAATGAAATATTCACAAATAATACATGGAGTTATATGTATTCTCTCCTTTAAAATTGGAAACTATTTTATTGTTTCTCATATATTACATCTATCACCTTCTTTACCGGGAAAATCAGTATATGCACGAACATATCTATATGTTGTAATCATCATGCAAGATTTGTTTCACTAATGATCGGAAAATACTTCATATTTTGAGGCATAAATAATGACATGTAGGATAAATGTATGTTTTCATTTTATTTTATTACTACTATGATTTACTATACCCATATTGTACAAAAAAGGTTCAATAACACTACAATAAAAATTACAATTGTACACCTTATATTGTTGTTGTTTTATAAGGCTAACTATACATAACTTCATTGTCTTCATATTTGGAATACACTTTTAGAGTTATATTATTTAATATTATTTTAACATTTCTTTATATTCAATATTATAAATATTAATTTGATGTTCCATTCATGAATTTAATGCAACATGGATTAATGTAACTTGATTTTGTAGATATACAACTTCATGAAACAGACCATCTCTGAGGGAATGCATTAGCTCTGGAACATTTTCTATTGTCTAACTTATTACTTTCTTCTAGTTGTACTAGATATAAATTGTTAATCATGTATTTCAAAAGGGGACCATGTTCTTTTACAAGACTTATCAACCCTGTAAACTAAGGGATTTATATTTCTTTCTTTTCATTTGTAAAATTACCCTTTTAAAAGTGTAGATGACCATTCCACAATGTTGATGTTATCTACATATTATCACTTGTATTTTTTACTAAAATTAATTTCAATTTTTAATAAAAATACACACTTAGAGTCATACTGGTCACACCATGCATCATATTGAGGTGTGGTTGATTCTTACACATCATAAATGACTTATGGATCTTTAAACTAAAGTATCAAAATAATATGAATGTGTTTGATAGATTTTGAGTATGTCACTTATATTTTTTACTAAAATGTCATTTTAAAATTTAAACACTCACTATGAGTGTTTAGAATAACTATTACTTCCCATATTGAGCACTTGATATTTGAATTAATTTTGAATCCATAGTGTGACCCATAATTATTACTTGAAGGTATCATGAATAACTACTACTTCCAATATTGAGCCCTTATGATTCTTGTTTAAAATTTCTTCTTTTAGCCCTCATAGTGAATTGTTTGATAAATGGAGTTTTTATGTCTATATATTTGTTTTCTTTTACTCAGTATTATGTGCCTTATTGGGGATTGAATTGAGGTCATAAATACTATGAACTATATGAGCAAGTAGTCATTCATTTGGATAGGAGATAAGGTGAAATTATTTGTAATGGATTCCAAAATGATAATAGATTTATTCTAAAAATATAGAACCTTTCATAAGTTTATACCTACACTATCAAGGTTACTTTCTTGTGGTATCTTTGCTTACAAATGTTATAAATAGGCAAAACATCATAAAATTTTCAACCCATATTTCCCCATGGATAAACTTAAGGTATTTTCATTTCCTTGATTTTTATTCACTATGTTACCACATGAATTGACTTCATCATAACTGTGTGAAACTTATGGAACCAGTACTTTTATTTATAAAATGATTCATAAAATAAAAAATATATATTTTTGTGATAGAAATCATGAAACAACACTATGTTACACATTCATTTAGTTTGTGAAATATAGATAAGGGAAAATTACATTCAAGGAATCCAACGAATCAAAATGGTGCAGAATTTGTTACCAGAAGTTTAGTTTAGTTGTGAGGAAATTATAACATTGTGGGATCAATTGTTGAAAAATAAAGAAAGTTGTGAGTCTGACTTGAAGTCATGGTTTGATAATTTTACCGGATATGTTATTTCTTGGGAATCATTTGGTAGTAACTTTAATGAAGGAAGACACATTTTCCAACACTTAAGAGAACAAAATAATGTATTATTAAAATATTCCCACTTGAAACACATTCCAAGATAGTGGTAATCATTTAATTCTTCTTATTGAATTGTATGAAAGGAATTTTATTAACACCTTGAGTTTTAAAATGAGTGTCCATTCCATCACAAAATTATTTATTATCATCTACACAATGGACTAAAACTAATCCCATCATGAGAAGGTTTGTTCCAACAAAAACAAATAAGAGGTATTATAAAATACACCATAATAAAAGTTCATTAATCAGAGGTATCATCCATAAAAAAGAGTCAATGAAGACATGTGAAGGAAATTCATATGACTTACAAGGTATACTTATAAATTTCAAGGTATAATAAATTAAAAAATATGGAGGGAAGAATAATAAGGGGATGAATATTTAAGATATCATTAATGAATACAAGCTATTCTATTTTACTAGATAGGAGACCACTAATTACTTACTTATGTGGAAAATGATTTTACTAGGAAAACATCAAGATTGGAAATCTCATGCATGAGAAGAATTTTTGGAAATATTTGGAAATAACAACCATCCAAGTTGTATTTTAACTCACTAAAATTCTTTGATAAAATATAGATATAGGTTAATGTGTTTTGGATCTTGGGGAATTTGTTTTCTCATTTTTGATTATGTGATGTTTGTTTTGAACTAAAATGTAAATTATAAACTAAAAACATAAAATTTGAGTCATACTGAGCACACTGTTTATTGGATTGAGGTACAACTGATTCAGTATGTGATGCACATTTTTATTTCAACCATATCTACCAATACAAAAAAAATGAAATGTTCTATTTAGATGGGAGAGGAAACCACATGCTGCCTGAAATGACTCAACCAAAAGAAAAATGTTCTATCTTTTTTGTCTTGCTAGATCAAATTGAAGGAAAAATATGACTTCCCAAATGATCTCTGAAAAAATAAAATTTATTAGCCAAAAATGATAAGGAAATTCACTTAAAAATAGTAGATAAAATGATGAAAAAATTAACTAAATTAGTAGTAATAATTAACTTTTTCATGATGTTTGTATACATTCGTGACTCATTTTCTTATTTTCATTATCTTAGTTTCATCCTTGATATTCAATATCTCATGAGCACAGGTAGATTTGAAAAAACCACCCCAACTCGAGAAATATAATCCACATGTATAAGAAAACAATTATAATTTTATTAATACTATAAAGAAATAAATTAATCATAAATACGAAAAAATACATTAATAAAATGTCAATTTTAAACTAAAACCACACAATTTGAGTCATACTAGGTACATTGTGTATTGTTTCTAGGTATGGTTGATTCCACCATATCTTTTTATTCTATAATGCATTCAACATTTTAGGATATTTAACAATAGTATAGTTTGATAACCATGAATTTTAAATGAATTGAAAAAAAAAGATTCATCACCATGAGTGCATGATCCTTTTTGAGTGAATTATCATAGCACATGAGTGAATCAAATTTGTTAATAAATTCATTTATTCATGATATATATGAAAATTAAAAAAAATTAAATGAAAAAAATTATTTGGAAAAAAATAAAAGGCAATTTTTTCTAGTTATATATAATAAAGATATAATATAATTATTCTTGATCAATGATACTAAAATATAAGGAATTTAGTCAATCTTACATAACCCTAAAAGAAAATACATTAGAATAAATAATATGAAATCAATATTCTTTTAGTGGTCCTTACCACATGACCTTAAACTATGTGAAATACTATCCTACATAGATGATGATTACATATATGATATTTCTCTATTAAAGTATTTAAACTATAAATCTCATCATAAATGATTGTTTTTTCACACTACATTTTATACATTAAAATAATTTTTTTCCTTCATCACATCTTAAAATTATAACACTCATTTTTCAAAGATAATTGGAATTCCCAGTGCCACTGTTTTAAAATTTGATTCCAAACTATAACATTTTTTATTCACCCACTATAAATACATATAAGATATTTTATAAGCACATTGCGAACAAAATGATATATTTAACCACTTTACAATAACATAACATTCACATGTTAAACAAAATTCCCATAAAATCTTTTATCCTTTTGGGTTGGTGTAAAACTCATAAATAAACTATTTCCTTCTTATCGGCTACAAAAAAAAGTATAACACATTATATATTCCTGTATTATACTAAGCATTAGTGTATCCCATTATTTATTCCTAGAAAAAATTAACCATTACTGTAAACCTATTAGAGTTCATTGATTTAACTAAAATAAATATTTACATTTGAGTTTTTATGGAACATAATATAACCTATCTTTCCCTTTTACCATCATAGAGAGTACAAATTCCATAGTAAACCATTTACCTTATTTGATGGAAAAAACTTCAGTGTGAACCATTTTTTATTTTTAGATGACACTAAACTCCATTATAAATTATTTACCCCTTTTGAAAGTATTAAGCATTTGTATATCCTATTATTACATCCAAATGACACTAAAATATAGTGAATCAATTAACTATTCCTACATTGTGCTATATATTCGTATATCCTTTTCAATATTCTGAGTGATGAAAAAATCTAACATAACATCATAATCATTTTTTCATCAAAATGGGAACATCCCTATTCTAATGAATTTTTGGTTGATAATGATGATTATTTTTTTATTAATGAGCTTGTGAACATGGATAATTTTACGTAATGAATGTGCACATGCATATTAGTGATGAACTAGTGGACACATTTTTTGATGGTGATCTAGTGAACAAGTATCTATATTCATAAAAATGATAGGTTAAGAACCTCTAATCATGTTATGATTGGGAGATTCCATGTGATATAATGGTGGGATGGTTTAATTTCACATCATGTGAATTCAAAATAATCAGTTTTAGTCAATCCATTTCACTAATGTAAACTTGATGTGTTACTTGTATGGATTTCACAAGAATTTTTTATATTATATCATGCATCTAATTGATGACCAAATATCCTAAATAATTCCACCACCCACCAAAGTGAAAACACTGTATTATTATTTTCTTCTATAATTTACCACCACCCATAATGAAACACTAGAGAAGGAATTAGTCTAATTCTATACTAAAAATAATAATTATATTAAATAAAAAAGTAGATAAAATGATGACAAAATTAACTAAATAAGAAGTTGGAATTCACCTCTTCATGATACCTGTATACATTTTGACACCATATTATCTTCTCATTTATAAACAAATTGATTTCCTCTATTGTTATTATCCTTGATAAATAGATCAAAAACAATATATAATCATTCTGATACTGATGTTTCACAACAAAAATATATTTCTAAGGTCATATATCGTATTATATCACAAAAATAGCAGGTAATCACCTAAATTTGTTATAGTAAAACATTTTGACATCGTGTATGTTACCCACTCATCTCTAGACAAATTTACTTATTCTTTTGAGTACAAAGGTTGTCAGTAATATTGGTAGTACTGAAAAAATATAGACAAACAAACTATTAAAAAATATTTTTAATGAAATTTTATTTACCTTTGGAAATTACTTTTTTGGGGATGCACTACTTTTCATGGTTTGTGATCTCTCTCATAAATTTGCAAACATAATATCCACAATCATTTTCATCATCATTCTTCAAACACTGCATAAACATTAACCAAAATAATTAAATTGTTTTGAAATATGTTTTGATAGATAAATATTTCTATATATACCTTAATCTATTTCCATTTTAAGTAATCCATAGTATTTTTATGTTCAGTCACCGACTTCATTCCATGATTTAGTTTATATTTAGTGATCTTCATATTATAACAGATTTTTTGTTAAAAAATAGACATAAACATATAATTTGAAGTTTATTTATAAAATTTTGATTGTGTTGTATTAAAAATGCACAATACACATCATGTGTGGTTGAATTGTTCGATATCTATGCATTGAATCCAAAAAATAAATATTTGGTATATCCAGATTGAGTGTGATCAATATCCAATGCTTCCTAAAAAAACAAAAACAAATAAGTAATGAAAAAAATAAAAATATATTTTATGTGATTAGATTATAGATTTTTACCCCTAGATTTTAGGAACAAAAAAGATTCGGTCGTTTGATATTTTTTTCTCAAATGCATAATTTAGCTTATTTTTTTCTTATCAGATCCTTCCTTCTCTAAAGAAGTTTCTTTCTTTAAAATGATACATGGATTAATGAATCCAAATCATGCTTCAAATAGTTTTCCCTTTATATAGTAATAATATAAATTCTTGTATAAAATATGAATAGTTATTAAATTTAATGAACATATTATATCATTTTTTGAACAAATTTATTATGAAAATGTAACTTATGTATGTATTCACAACTCAGACTCCCAACCATTCAAACTTGAGAATCTTATTTATACTCTCAAGACCAACAATGTCTGTAATGAAAGTTCCATATATTTCTTCTTCATATAGAATGTAAAAAATATTTCCATCATTAAATGTGGTCTCTAGATAAAATTTTAATGATAATAAATGTTATTATGGAATTGGAGGGAGAAGGTACTACCGAAAGGTACTTATGATTTCTTGGTCGATTCACTAGAATTTATTAATCCGACCTTTTGTTTCCCCCTAACTTTATCTGTCTGTAAAACCATACCTCACTTAAAACATTTTTTCATCAATTTTTACAAGTTTTTCATATGAAAAAACTTAATAAAGACATACCTCATGTATATTTATAAGATTTTACATCCATGCTATGAATGTTCCAATAGCATCATTGACCGTTGTAATATCTAAATCATTAAGTGGAACAAGAAACTCAGTGGTCAACTCCTAAGTTATCTCAATACCCACTCTCATGTGATATTTTGTGTAAAACCATATGATTTTATAGTATGTTATCTCTTTAAAGTAATTCAATAGCTTGCGCTGCACACAATACCGAGTTCTAGTGCACCATAACTTACCGAACTAGCCGTTAAAAAAAATTTAGGAAAAGTATTATCTTCATTTTAAATTTTATATACTTAATATAATTTTAAAATAAATATTATGTGTTTCTTAGAAATAATATCAGAACAAATTCAATTTTTTAGATAAAATAAGGATTTTTCAAAAAATGCAATTTTATCACCTTTTAATGGAGAAACCTTTTTAAATCCAATATTTAACACTTTTATATATTCAATTGGAAAACAATAAACTTCTTATTTAGAAGAGGGAAATAAAAATTTATTTTGGATAAATTTTTGGTGTTTTTCTGATAACTTTCATATTTTTATGAATAGTTAAACATACTAAATTTTAAATGAATATTTTTTTTAATAAAAAAAATTTATAGTTTTAAATTATAAATTTGAATGATTTTGAAAAATAATTAGATTATATTTATATCATTTAATACAATATTGGTCATTGGAAGTAATTTCACATTTAAATTCGACAAAAACACATATCAATCTTTTGATAGTTTTTACTTCTCAAAAACCCGCTTTCTGGTTTTGACAATGGTAATTAATTTCAAATTAATTGATGAAACTCCTATGTTTTTAATATGGTAAAATAGACATCATTTTTGAATTTGGAATATCAAAATTATATTTGGGTGTATTTTTCATATTTTTCTGAGAACTTTCAATTTTTGATCAATAGTGAAAAACACTACATCATTGTTTAAAACTGACTTTTATTTAAATAATTATTATTTTTAAATAAATTTATTTTAAAGTAAAAATAGATACAAAATACCTATATTATTCCAATATAATTAATTGATTCATTTTATAATAAGATTAGATATATAAAAATTTCTTGAACTTTTTAACGTCTTTTACACACCTTCTAGATATATTTGCAAATTTGCATAAAACGTAATTTTACCACTTCTGTGAACTGAATTTAAAAAAAAACAAGAGACATGACTGAAATTATTAATTAAAATTTGGTTCAATAGGATGAAAATAATTATTGGTGAATAGTACCTTTTGAATTTTATTTACCACGATTAAAAGTAAATAAGGTAATTAAAGATAAAAATGATATTATAATTACCCTAAAACATGTAATAATTATATTGGATAAGTGAATTTAGACTTAAATATACTTTAGAAATAAAATATTATCCTTTTTAATCAACTTGGATTAGATTAGGACATTTATTATTATTTTATTTAAAGAAGCGTTAAAAGTGTTAAATTCAACTTTTAATAAATAAACCATTTTTAATATAGGGTTATACATAAGATAAATTCGACTAAAAATATTCATTATAACTCTAGAAATATCTCCTACATCATTTTATTTTTTTATAATTTTTAGATATTAAATAAGTAAATTTATTTATGACACAATGATGATGTAGTAATTATCTTATTAATGAAAGATTACAATAATTGATATTATAAATATTAAAATAAAAGTAAATTGAGACTTTTTATGCATTCCAAAAATTTTATAGGTTAATATGACATGTTAGTTTTGATTAAATAAATTTTTTCTGAGTGATAAAGTTTCTATTACTTTCACAAACACCAAATACAAAATAGTGTCAAAATTGACATAAATGAGTTTTCAAAACAAATTCTATATTATTAAGTGCTATAATATTCTTAAAAATCTAAGGTTCAGAAAAAGGACTTATAAAATGATATATATGTCATTAATGAACCACTTTAGGTACTCTTTTCATTTTATAGTAAGTTTATTTACCATGTAATATACAAATACAAGAAGACATGGTAAAAGCTAAACTATTTGACTAATAGTTAAATCTAAAAGATAAGGTTAATATGGAGACCTAAACTTGTCTAGAACCTATTTGTTGAGATTATTTCGACCCATAACCACCTTAGACTATAAATAAATCCATTTTTAGCCATTAGAAACCGAATATGATTTTATAATAAAATAATATTTCAATCTTTTCCTAAAGTGCCCCTCACCTCTCTTATAAAAGGATAATTCCCCTTCTCTTAATTTCACACCTCCAAAGCGATTTGGCTCAGCCATAATCTACTCAAATATCCTACCAAACACCCTTACTTTAACCTAGAGTCCTTACATTTATCATAAAGCTAACCTAAGAAGCCATTTTGATTGAATCAAAAGGAAGCACTCGAAGAAGAGGTAATAATTTCATCAACTCTTTCAAAGTTCTTTTCTTCTTCCACTTCCTCTTTCTTTGTTGTTTCCATACCAAAATAATAAATCCAATACTTTCTACATACTGTGATGTTATTATAAATATGGTTCAACCATATTCATTATTCTATCCATCTGATGAATGACACAGTCACCTTAGGTGTGCACGTACGGCTTACCGTCTCCATGCCGTGGTGTAGTTTGTTATTAAACACTTCATTATTTGTATGGGTATAATAATGAGTATAATTGATGTAAATAATAAATAAAATACGTTAATTATTATTTATATATGATATATCAACCAATTTCATACGATTTCACCATCAATAGAATGATATTGTCGCTCGTGCGTACGTACGGATTACTGTCTCCAGGAACGCGACGAGATCCATTAACCATCGTAACCATTCAAGAATAATTTTTATTTTATGATTAAAAATAATTTTTATGATCTTAAAATAATTCTGGATATGAATCAAATACATCCTACCATAAAAAACATGACTTACGTAACAAAACATATAAACAAAAATGAATCAGTTAACACCCTAAACAATGATAATACTGAAATATTATTAACAAATAAATATTAGAAGATAATATATGATATAATATTTATGTATGTGGTTCTTGTATAATTTAATAACAATGATTTAACTATTATACAGGAGGTTAAAGTACCCTCAACTAAGTAAAAGTACAAGGTAAGGGTTAATTCCTCAATCTCATTATTATCCGAGATTGTATATGGGTAAGTATTTATTGGGACATATTTATCATCCATGTCCATGTTTCATAAAATAGTTTTCAAAAGTAAACTTTTTAAGGGACTATTTAACAAAAATATCATTTTAAATGTTTTAAATATTTATTCTTCTAAACCATTATCATTAATTTACATGTTTTTAAAATGGTTTTAATTATATATTTATATGGACATGAATGTATTAAAATGTTAATTCCTTTTAAAAGTTTCAAAATGGTATGGGACAGTTTGATTCAAAAATATATTTTAAATGTCTTCCTTTATAAATTGTGAGACTTTTAAATGATTTCATTAAAAGGGGGTATTTCTCTCAAAGAGTTTTACTGATCATTTTAAATTATGTCAACATTCTTTACTGGATATTATTCTTGATTAAGGTTTATTTATTATAATACAATATTCCATATTTTATTGAATGAGTTTTGATATGTTTTACTATGGATGTGATATTTTTTTACAATTCATGGTTTATGGTTAAAATATTAACATTTTTTATACTAGTTTTAATATGAATGTTTATTTTATGTTTCAACCTTTTCATATGAGTAATGCATTGGACTTAGTGAGTGATGGGTGGATCCCACTATAGCTCCTCGATGCATCAGTAGGTCTCATGGGATAAAAAAATGTCATGGCACAAGGCCTTGACAAAATCTTATTTGTAGTCTTGGCATGAGGCCTTGACTATGTGGTTATGAGGTCTGGTATTATGCATTCCATCATTATGAAAATAGCTATTGATATTACATGTGATTATTCGACTAGTAGAATATCCATGTGAATAAGTAAATGACATTATTTGATATATCTTTGACATATTATTCTGAAATTTAAGTTTAAAAGTATTGTGTTTTAGTTTTATACATTGCCTTAAATATTTATGCTTATGTATGATAGTTTCTGCTATACTGTCATCCTTACTGAGCATCTGAGCTCACCCCTTTCTTATGTTTTCTTTTTCTCAGGATGTAAAGAAGTATATTATGATTGAATTGAAGGTATGGGATAAGGGATATGACTGTGTTCAATGGGGACACAATGTTGTTGTTGTTTTATTTCATGATTCAATGTAAAACTTATTTATGTATCTAGTACTTACAAGGCTACTAAACCAATCAGTCTTTCGACACTTGATCTCTTATGATTGTGCCAATGTTATGTAATAATTCACCGACTCTGGGTAATTGGGGTCGGGGCATTAGAGTTGGTATTAGAGGAAGTTTAGTAAAAACCTTGGAAAATTGATTTATTTAAACTCTGATTAGAGAACATTACCCTATGATAGACTTTGAGGATTAGTATTGAAAAACATCCAAAAAATTTGGTTGTGTAAATATTATGTGGGTTTTCCAAGAAAATACATCCTTGTCTGGATACAAATAGGTAGAGGTGGCTCTGGAACAGATGTACCTAGGAGTGAAAACTCCAACAAGAAGTTTCGGTCTTGACCCATGGTATCCTAGTACACAAGAACGGGCCTTGATTCACTCTTGGTATTGAAAATCCCAGGGGATATGCTTAGGATAATTCACATTTTTTTACAAACAATTATAAAGGATTTATGAGTAAATACTTCCTCAAAGATTTTTTTTATGATTATGAATTATATGTAGAAACTTTTCAATTTATTTTAGGTATTTTAAAAGTTTGGAATTATGAATTATGATTCATAAACTAACATACTATATTCCATTTTTTAGAAATGGTTTCCAGTAGAAGGAATGATAACTCCAGTAATACGCATGATCCAAAGAGTAAGAAGTATCATATCTTTCACGGTCTTAAGACAACATTTTTAAGGGAAATAGTCTCCCACATATTCTCAACATATGGATAAATAGTATCATGTGTTAATAAGATAATTAAATAATTATATAAGTCCTATGGAATTAGAGGGAAGCCAGAGAAGAAAAGGGTGGTAGAGAGAAAGATGGGTAATGGGAAGAAGCAAAAGAAGGATTTTCCCATATGTGATAATTGTGTAAAGAATCACCTTGGTAAATGCTTAAAGGGAATGAGAGTATGTTATAAGTGTTCAGAAAAAATACACCAAGTATGTGATTACAAGGGTATGAAAAGGGTTTCAAATTTACAATGATTCATCTGCAAAGAGTTGGGACACTATGAGAATCAATGTACCAATCAGCATCGTGTACCCCAAATGATGCTATTTGATAATCATCAAGTTATGATACTACCAAATATAAAGAGGAATAATTAGTGTTATTATATATTTTTTAATTAATTATGTCATTTTAGTGTTGTATCAATGATGAACTAGTTATATTAATTAAGGAAATAAATAAGGATCGTACTACAGTACTACTTCATTAAGCATTTGAGATTATATGGTACTAAGAAAAGTGGAACAATAGCAAGTAAAACTATTTGAAAAATATATGGTTGAAGGAAAGATAAACCTTAATATAGTCCTGATACTGAGGTAGTGATTTTGGAATAAGAGATGGTTGATTTTGATAAATTATATTGTATATTCTTGACTACATTTGAACATATTAATGGTTTGTTTATTCCATCATTGTTGGAGTATTCACATTTTTTTGTATATAAGTAATATATCTAATATTCTATTAGGAATAAGGGATCATGAATGTAATCAATAAGTTTTTATGGTAATTCAGGGTGTTAACATGTTTTAAGAGAATACACGGTGAAGGTACTCACATGTTATTATGTGGAAAAAAGAGATCTTCATTATGTCATGTTGACCTTACTTATAAATTTTTGGACTATGAGTTCTGACACACATATTTTAGATAAGTATAAAGGTTGTAATAGATTAAGTTGGACATTTGATACTATGGTTTAAGGATAAAACATTTTTTAATAATATTTTTGGATTTTTTTATAAAAAGGACAACCTAAAGGTTGGGAGACAACCCATCGTGTCTAGAAAGGCTGCGAGACATGAACCCAGAACTGAATGGAGATAAGGGTGAATCACCTACCACTGGCCTACGTGATGTACTAGTTTGTATAATGTAATTTTTTTAAAATGATCTGATATATGAATTATAAATTCATCTCTTTTGAAACTCTATACTATTAGGATAAATAGAATATTTTTGAGTTCTATTATCTTTTGGAGTGAAAGATGAGTTTATGGTAGAAATTAGTTAAAGGATGGAACTCTTCTTGTCACGTATTTTTTTTCTTATTCTATGAAGAAATTAATTCTTAAACTTTAGGTAAAGGATATTAAAACCAAAAATTTGTTATCCTAATACCTTATGTTTTTATGAACCAATAATATTTTAAGTCATCATAGATTTATTGCTTTCTGGCCCTCAATTTTTTATTTATTGTTTACTTTTTTGTGATTGAGGACCTCAATCACTCCCAATAAATATTTTTGTTTTCCCTCAAAATATGTGTCTCAAATTTCCACCAATGTTATTCTATTTGAAATCCTAATTTGGTGGTGATTTTTCACTTCCCTTTCCCTCTTATTAAGACTAAATTTTATTAACCCTATTTTCAATAAGGGTTTTTTACAAAGGTAATTTCTATTTTTAACCTTTTATTTTCAAAGAAAAATTTCAAATTCCGAAGGAAAAATTTATTGAAGGAGGGTAGAATGTAACACCCTAGGATTTCATAGTATGTTATCTCTTTAAAGTAATTCAATAGCTTATGCTACACGCAACACCGAGTTCGAGCGCACCATAACTTATCAAACTAGTCATTCAAAATGATGTTATGAATAGTATTAACTACTTTTTGAATTTTATATAATCCATATAATTTTAACATCCATATTATTGGTTTTTTATACATAATATAAGAACAAATTCAATTTTTCTGACAAAATAAGTATTTTTCAAAAAATGCAATTTTACACCCTTTTAATGGAGAACTATTTTTAAATCAAATATTTTAAACTTTTATATATTCAATTGGACAAAATAAACTTATTTTTAGAAGCGGGACATAAAGATTTAGTATGGATAAATTATTGGTGTTATTCTAATAACTTTCATATTTTGATGAATAGTGAAACATACTAAATTTTAATTGAAAACAACTTTTAAATCAAAATAATTTATAGTTTTAAATTATATATTTGAATGTTTTTGAAGTATAATTAGATTATATTTTTATCATTTAATACAGTATTGCTCATTAGAATTAATTTCACATTTAAATTGGACATAAACACATATAAATCTTTTGATAGTTTTTACTTCTCAAAAACTCACTTTCTGGTTTTGACAACTGGAATTTATTTTTAATTAATTAATTCAACTCCTATGTTTTTAATTTGGTAAAATAGACATAATTTTTGAATTTATAATATCAAAATTATCTTTGGGTGAATTTTTTGTATTTTTCTGAAAACATTCATTTTTTTATGAATAGTGAAAAACACTACGTTATTGTTTTAAACCAACATTTATTTAAATAATTATTATTTTTACATAAATTAATTTTAAAGACAAAATAGATACATAATAACTAAATTAGTCCAATTTAATTTATTGGAGATATTTTATAATAATATTAGATGTATAAAATTTTCCTCAACTTTTTAACGTCTTTTACCCACCTTCTAGGAACATTTGTAAATTTGCCTAACATTTAATTTTACTACTTCTATGAACTGAATTTCAAAAATACAAGAGACAGGGTTGACATTAGTAAGTAAAATTTGGTTAAATTGGATGAAAATAATTTTTGGGGAATAGTAACTTTTGAATTTTATTTACCACGGTTAAAAGTAAATAGGGAAATTAAAGATAAAAATGATATTATAATTACCATAAAACATGTCCTAATTATATCGGATAAGTGTATATCTACCTAAATAAACCTTAGGAATAAAATATTATCCTTTTTGATCTACTTGGATTAGATTAGGACATTTATTATTATTTTATTTAAAGATGAGTTAAAAGTATTAAATTCAACTTTTAATAACTAAACAATTTTTAATATAGAGTTATACATAAGATATATTGGACTATAAATATTCATTATAAATATAGAAATATTTCCTAAATCATGGTATTTAATTTATAATTTTTAGATATTAAATATTTAAATTTATTTATTACACAATGATGATGCATTGATTACCTCATTAATGGAAGATTACAATAATTGTTATTATAAATATTAAAATAAATGTAAATTGAGACTTTTGATGCATTAAAAAAAATTTATAGGTTAACATGACATTTTAGGGTTGATTAAATAAAAAAATTTGTAGTGATAAAGTTTTTATGACTTTCAAAAAAACCAAATACTAAATAGGGTCAAAATTGACATAAATGAGTTTTTAAAACAAATACTATATTATTAAATAATATAATATTACTAAAAATATAAGGCTCATAAAAAGAACTTATATAATGATATATATTTCATTAATTAACCACTTTAGGTTCTCTTGGAAATTTATAGTAAGTTTATTAACCTTGTAATGGACAAATACAAGAAGACATGGTAAAAGATAAACTATTTAACTAAGAGTTAAATATAAAAGATAAGGTTAATATGGTGACCTAAACATGTCTAAAACCTATAGTTTGAGAAGATTTTGACCCATCCCGATCATATCCTTGAAATAAATCCATTTGGATCCATAAGAAACTGAAAATGATTTTATAATAAAATAATATTTCAAGCTTTTCCTAAAGTACCCCTCACCTCTCTTATAAAAGGGCACTTCCCCTTCTCTTAATTTCACTCTTCGAAAGACATTTGTCTCGGCCAATTCCTACTCAAATATCCTCACAAATACTAGAAATTTAACCTAGAGGTCTTAATTTGATATGAAAACTAACCTAATGATCCCTTTTGATCAAATCAAAAGGAAGCACCCGAAGAAGAGGTGATAATTTCATCACCTCTTTCAAAGTTTTTTTCTTCTTCCACTTCCTATTTCTTTGATTTTTCCATACCTAAATAATAAATCTATTACCTTATACATACTTTGATGTTATTATAAATATTTTTCAACCACATTCATTATTCTATCCATCCAATGAATGACACAGTCACCTTACGTGCTTACATATGGCTCACCGTCTCCACACCGTGGTTTAGTTTGTTATTCCACACTTCATTATTTGGAATGGTATAATAATAAGTATAATTGATTTAAATAATAAATATAACATGTTAATTATTATTTATATATGATATATCGTCCAATTACATACGATTTCACCATCAATAGAATGATATTGTCGCTCGTGCGTATGTATTGATTATCGTCTCTACGAACGCGGTGAGATTAATTCCCCATCGTAACCATTCAAGAATAATTTTTATTTTATGATTAAAAATATTTTTTATGAACTTAAAATAATTCTGGATATGAATCAAATACATCCTATCCATAACAAACAAGACTTACCTAACAAAACATATAAAGGAAAATGAATTAGTTAACACCCTAAATAATGATACTTCTGGAATATATTATTAACAAACTAATATTAGAATATAATATATGATATCATATTTATGTATGTGGTTCTTGTAAAATTTAATAACAATTATTTAACTATTATACAGGAGGTTAACATACCCTCGACTAAGGAAAAGAACAAGGTAAGGGTTAATTCTTTAATCTCATTATTATCTGAGATTGTTTATTTATAAGTATTTAATGGGACATATTTATCATCCATGTCCATGTTTTATAAAATATATTTCAAATGGATTCTTCTTAAGGGGCTCTTTAACAAAAACATCATTTTAAATGTTTTAAATATTTATTCTTCTAAACCTTTCTCATTAATTTCCATGTTTTCAAAATTGTTTTAAGGATATTTTTATATGAAAATGAATGCATTAAAATGTTAATTCCTTTTAAAAGTCTCAAAGTGGTATGGGACACTTTTATTTAGAAATATATTTTAAATTTCTTCCTTTATAAATTGTGTGAATTTTAAATTATTTCATGAAAAAGGGTTATTTCTCTCAAAGAGTTTTACTAATCATTTTCTACTAAGTCAACATCCTTTACTGGATATTATTCTTGATTGAGGTTGATTTATTTTAATACAATCTTTGATATTTTATTTAATGAGTTATGATATGTTATACTATGGATCTGCTATGTTTATACCATTCATGGTTTATGGTTAAAGTATTAACATTTTGTATGCTAATTTTAATAAAAATGTTTATGTTGTGTTTCAACCTTTTCATATGAGAAATGCAATGGACATAGTAAGCAACGGGTGGGGCCCACTATATCTCCTTGGTGAATTAGTAGGTCTCATGAGACAAACAAGTATCTTGGCAAAAGTCCTTAACAAAATCTTATTTTTAGTCTTGGTACAAGGCCTTGACTATGTGGTTATGACATCCGGTATTATGCATTCCATCATTATGAAATGAGCTATTGATATTACATGTGATTATTCAACTAGTAGAATATCCATGTGAATAAGTAAATGGAATTATTTAATTTATCTTTCATATATTATGTTGAAGTTTGAGTTTAAAAGTCTTGTGCTTTAGTCTTATACATTGCCTTAAATTTTTGTACTTATTTATGATAGTTTCTTCTATATTTTTATCCTTAATGAGCATCTGAGCTCTCCCATTTCTTACGTTTTCTTTTTCCTAGGATGTAAAGAATTATATTATGATTGACCTATAGAGACAGGATAAGGGATATGATTGTGTTAAAAGGGGACACAATGTTGTAGTTTTTTTTATTTCATGATGAAATGTAAAACTTATGTATATATCTTGTACTTACAAGGCTACTAAACTAATCGGTATTTTGAGACTTGATCTCTTGTTTTAATGCCAGTTTTATGTGACAATGTACAGACTCTGGGAAACTGGGTTCAGGGTATTACATTTATTATCAGATAAAGTTTAATACAAACCTTGGAAACTAGATTTATAGAAACTATGATTAGAAAACATTACCCTATGATAGACTTTGAAGATTAGTATTGAAGAACAACCAAAACTTTTGATAGTGTAAATATAATGTGGGTTTTCCAAGCAAATAAATCCTTTTCTGGATACAAACAGGTAGTGGTGGATCTGGAACAAATGTACTTTGGAGTGAAAACTCCAACAAGGAGTTTCAAGATTAACCTAGGGTATCTTGGTACACAACAACGGTCCTTGCTGAACTCTTGGTATTGACACTCCCAAGGGATATTCTTAGAATAATTCACATTTTCTTTGTAAACCATTATGAAGGATTTATGAGTAAATACTTACACAAAGAAATTTTTTATGATTATGGATTATATGCATAAATAATTTAATTTTTGTTAGGTATTTTACACATTTGGAATTTTGAATTTCGATTCAAAAACTAACCTAGTGTCTTCCATTTTTTAGAAATGGTGCCCAGTAGAAGGAATGAGAACTCCAGCAATACGCATTATACAAAGATTAATAAGGATCATATCTTTCATGGTTTTAAGCCAACATTTAGAAGGGAAATAGTCTCCCATTGATTCTCATCATATAGATTAATAATATCATGTGTTAATAAGATAAGTAAAGAATTCTCAAAGTCCTATGGATTTTAAGGGAAACCAGATAAGAAAAGGATGGTAGAGAGAAATATGGATAAAGAAATGAAGCAAAAGAAGGATTTTCCCATATGTGATAATTTTGGAAAGAATCACCTCAGTAAATAATTGAATGGAATGGGAGTTTGTTATAAGTGTGGATAAAAAGGAAACCAAGTATGTGATTTCAAGGGTATGAAAAGGGTTTCAAATTTACAATGATTCATCTGAAGGGAGTTGGGGCACTATGAGAATCAATGTCCCAATCATCAGAGTATACCCTAAATGATGCTATTGGATAATAATCAAGTTATGATACTACTATAGAGCAAGAGAAATAATTAGTGTTCTCATATTTTTATTAATTAATTATCTCATTTGAGTGTTGTATCAACGATGAACTGGTAATATTAATTATGGAAATAAATAAGGATTGTACTACAGTACTATTTCATTGAGGATTTGAGATTATATGGTACTAAGAAAAGTGACTCAACATCAAGTTAAACTTATTGTAAAATACATGGTTGAAGGAAAGATAATCCTTAATATGGTCCTGATATTGAGGTTGTGATTTTGGAATAAAAGATGATTGATTTGGATAAATTATATTGGATATTATTGACTACCTTAGAAATGATTAATGGTTTGTTTATTCCATCATTGTTGGAGTACTCAAAAATTTTGGATATAAGGAATAAATCTAGTATTATATAAGGAATACGGGAGCATGAATGTAATCAATAAGGATTTATGGTAATTTAGGGTGTTACCATGTTTTAATAGAATACATGACGAAGGTACTCACACGTTATTATGTGGAAAAAAGAGATCTTCATTATTTTATGTTAACCTTCCTTATAAATTTTTGGACTATGAGTTTTGACACACGTATTTTGGATAAGTCCAAATTTTTTAATGGATTAAGTTTAACATCGGATACTATGGTTTAAATTTAAAACATTTCTTAACATTTTTTTTGGATTTTTTTTATAAAAAGGACAACCCGAGGGTCGGGCGACAACCTGTCGCATCCGACAAGGCCACAAGACATGAACACACAACCGAAGAGCGACAAGGGTGTGTTACCAACCATTGGCCTACGTGATGTACTGGTTTGTATAATGTAGTTTTTTAAATGATCTGATAGATGAATTATAAATTCATTTTTTTAAAACCTATACAATTAGGATAAATAGAATATTTTTGAGTTCAATTATCTTTTGGAGTGAAAGATGAGTTTGTGGTAGAAATTAGTTGAATGATGGAACTCTACTTGTCACCAATTTTTTCTTATTCTATGAAGAAATTAATTATTAAACTTTAGGGAAAGGATATTAAAACAAAAAATGTGTTATCCTAATACCTTATGTTTTGATGAACTAATAATATTTTAAGTCATTATAGATTTATGGCTTTGAGGCCCTCAATTTTTTATTTATTGTTCACTTCTTTGTGATTGATGACCTCAATCACTCCCTATAAATATTTATGTTTTTCCTCCAATTATGTGTCTCAAATTTCCACCAATGTTATCTTATTCTAAATCCTAATTTTTTGGTGACTTTTTTGTTTCCCTTTCCCTCTTATTAATACAAATTTTTATTAACCCTATTTCTGATGAGGGTTTTCCAGAAAGGTATCTTCTATTTTAAACCTTTTATTTTTGAAGAAAAATTTAAAATTTAAAGGGAGAAATTTATTAAAGGATGTGAGAATGTAACACCCCATAATTTCATAGTAATTTATCTTGTTAAAGTAATTCAATAGGTTGTGCTACACGCAACACTGAGTTCGAGCGCACCACAACATACCAAACAAGCCGTTCAAAAAGCAGTTATGAATAGTATTAACTGAATTTTGAATTTTATATACTCCATATAATTTTAACATCTATATTATGTGTTTCTTAGATATAATATAAGAACAAATTCAATTATTCAGATAAAATATGTATTTTTCAAAAAATGCAATTTTACCACCTTTTAATAGAGAACCATTTTTAAATCCAATATTTCAAACTTTTATATATTAAATTGGAAAAAATAAACTTCTTATTTAGAAGTGGGGCATAAAAATTTATTTTGGATAAATTTTTTGTGTTTTTATGATACCTTTAATATTTTGATGAATAGTGAAACATACTAAATTTTAATTGAAAACAAATTTTTAATCAAAATAATTTATAGTTTTAAATTATAAATTTTAATGGGTTTAAAGTATAATTAGATTATATTTTTATCATTTAATACAATATTGGTCATTGGAAGTAATTTTACATTTAATTTGGACATAAACACATATCAATCTTTTGATAGTTTTTACTTCTCAAAAACCTACTTTCTGGTTTTGACAACAGTAATTAATTTTAAATTAATTAATGAAAATCCTATTTTTTGAATTTGGTAAAATAGACATCATTTTTTAATTTGGAATATCAAAATTATCTTTAGGTTAATGTTTGGTATTTTTCTGAAAACATTCAATTTTTGATGAATAGTGAAAAAACTACATTATTGTTAAAAACCAACTTTTATTTAAATAATTATTATTTTTACATAAATTTATTTTAAAGTAAAAATTGATTCATAATACCTATATTAGTCCAATTTAATTCATTGGAGTCATTTTATAATAAGATTAGATATATACAATTTTATTGAACTTTTTAACATCTTTTACCCACCTTCTAGGCACATTTTCAAATTTGCATAAAACGTAATTTTACCACTTTTGTGAACTGAATTTAAAAAATAAGAGAGACAGGTCTGAAATCCGTAAGTAAAATTTGGTTCAATATAGTGAAAATAATTTTCGGTTAATAGTAACTTTTGAATTTTATTTACCACGGTTAAAAGTAAATAGGGTAATTAAAGATAAAAATGATATTATAATTACCCTAACACATGTACTAATTTTATTGGATAAGTGTATTTAGAACTAAATAAAACATAGTAACAAAATATGATCCTTTTTGATCCACTTGTATTAGATTAGTATATTTATTATTATTTTATTTAAACTAGAGTTAAAATTGTTAAATTCAACTTCCAATAACTAAACCATTTTTAATATAGGGTTATAAATAAGATAAATTAGACTATAAATATTCATTAGAAATATAGAATTATTTCCTACATCATGGTAGTTTATTTATAATTTTTAGACATTAAATAATTAAATTTATTTATGACACAATGATGATGCAGTAATTACCTTATTAATGAAAGGTTAAAATAATTGATATTATAAATATTAAAATAAATGTAAATTGAGAATTTGATGCATTCCCCAAATTTTATAGGTTAATATGACATGTTAGGGTTGATTAAATAATTTTTTTTTGAATTGATAAAGTTGTTATGACTTTCAAAAAAAAACAAATACTAAATAGTGTCAAAATTGACAAAAATGAGTTTTTAAAACAAATACTATATTATTAAATGATATGATATTATAAAAATATAAGGTTTATCAAAAAGACATATATAATGATATATATGTAATTAATGAACCACTTGATGTTCTCTTGGAATTTTATAGTATGTTTTTCAACCTTATAATATACAAATACAAGAATACATTGTAAAAGCTAAACTATTTAACTAAGAGTTGAATCTAAAGAATAAGGTTAATATGGTGACCTAAACTTGTCTAAAACATATTGGTTGAGAGGATTTAGACCCATAACCACCTTATCCTCTAAATAAATCCATTTATATCCATTATAAACCGAAAATTATTTTATAATAAAATAATATTTCAAGATTTTCCCAAAGTGCCCATCACCTCTCTTATAAAAGGGTACTTCCCCTTCTCTTAATTTCACACCTCCAAATACATTTGGATCGGCCATACCCTACTCAAATATCCTCCCAAATACCCACAATTAAACCCAAATTCATTAATTTGATTTGAAATCCAACTTAAGGAGCCCTTTTGATCCAATCAAAAGGAAGCACCCGAAGAAGATGTAATAATTTCATCACCTCTTTCAAATTTATTTTCTTCTTCCACTTCCTCTATATTAGTTTTTTCCATAAAAAAATAATAAATATAGTACCTTATACATACTTTTATTTTATTATAAATATGTTTCAATCATTTTTATTATTCTATCCATTCTATGAATGGCATTGTCACCATATGTGCGTATGTACGACTTACTGTCTCTACGTCGTGGTGTAGTTTGTTATTCAACACTTTATTATTTGGATGGGTATAATAATGTGTATAATTGATGTAAATAATAAATTTAACATTTTAATGATTATTTATATATGATATATCATCCAATTACATACGATTTCACCATCAATAAAATGATATTGTCGCTCGTGCGTACGTACGGATTTCCGTCTTCACGAACGTAATGAGATTAATTCCCCATCATTACCATTCAAGAATAATTTTAATTTTATGATTAAAAATAATGTTTATGAACTTAAAATAATTCAGTATATGAATAAAATACATTCTATCCATAACAAACATGACTTATGTAACAAAACATACAAAGGAAAATGAATCAATTAACACCCTAAACAATGATACTACTAAAATATCATTGACAAATAAATATTAGAAGATAATATATGATATAATATTTATGTATGTGGTTCTTATATAATTTAATAACAATTATTTAACTATTATACATGAGGTTAACGTATCCTCGACTAAGGAAAAGTACAAGGTAAGGGTTAATTCCTCAATCTCATTATTATCAGAGATTGTTTATGTGTAAGTATTTACTGGGACATAATTATCATCCATGTCCATGTTTTATAAAAGATTTTTCAAAAGGATTATATTTTAGGTACTCTTTAACAAAAAAAATCATTTTAATCGTTTTAAATATTTATTCTTATAAACCTTTCTCATTAATGTCCATGTTTTCAAAATGGTTTTAAGGATATATTTATATAGACATAAATGTTTTAAAATATTAATTCCTTTTAAATGTTTCAAAGTGGTATGGAACACTATGATTAAAATATATATTTTAAATGTCTTCCTTTATAAATTGTGTGACTTTTAAATGATTTCATGAAAAAGGGGTATTTCTCTCAAAGAGTTTTACTGACCATTTTCAACTATTTCAATATCCTTTACTAGATATTATACTTGATTGATTTTGATTTATAATAATACAATCTTCCATATTTTATTAAATGGGTTATGATATGTTTTACTGTGCATGTGATATTTTTATACCATTCATGGTTTATGGTTAAAGTATTAACATTTCATATTCTATTTTTAATATGAATTTTTATGTTATGTTTCAACCTTTTTATATGAGAAATGCATCGGACTTAGTAAGTGATGGGTGGAGCCCTCAATTGCTCATTGGTGCATTGGTAGGTCTCATGAGAAAAACAAGTGTCTTGGCACAAGGCCTTGAAGAAATCTTATTTTTAGTCTTGTCATGAGAAATTTACTATGTGGTTATGATGTCCGGCATTATGCATTCCATCATTATAAAATTAGATATTGATATTACATGTGATTATTTGACTAGTAGAATTTCCATGTGAATAAATAAATGGAATTATTTGATTTATCTTTGCCATATTATGCTGAATTTTAAGTTTAAAAGGCTTGTTTTCTATTCTTATACATTGCCTTAAATGTTTATACTTATTTATGATAGTTTCTACTATATTGTTATCTTTACTGAGCATCTGAGCTCACACCTTTCTTATGTTTTCTTTTTCCTAGGATGTGAAGAAGTATATTCTGATTTACCTGCAGGGATAGGATAAGGGATATGAGTGTGTTCAAAGGGGACACAATATTGTAGTTTTTTTCCTGATGCAATGTAAAACTTATGTATATATCTAGTAATTCCAAGGATACTAAACGAATCGGTCTCTCGAGACTTGATCTCTTGTGATCATGCCAATGTTAAGTAATAATGCACCAATTCTGGGTAATTGGGGTTAGGGCGTTACATTTTGTGGGCTCTTTATTTTGAATCTTGTATCCTGATATATTATACATTTTACCCATCATAACAAGGTGGTGTACGAGTGTTGATATAAATAAAAGGCATAAAACTTTACCCTTGTGAATTTTAGTAATATAAAACCATCAAAAATTGTTTGATTCACATTTTGGAGAAATAGTAATGAAAAAAATTTGATTGCGTTAGGTATGGTATGCAGTTGAGGGGAATGACTAGCCTCAAAGTTTGTTGGGTCATTTGTTTCTTCATGTGAGGATCTTTGTTCCACCATTGATTTTCTTTGATACTTTCTCATATATTGGTCTGCCATACCAGACTGGTAAGTAATATCTTGGAAAGCATATATTTTTTCCTACAATCCTTCCATCATCTTATATATATATTCTTTTGGTTTTTTATTCTTGAAATATGTTTGTGAAGACACTCTAAAACCTAATCCTCTAACGTGGCCATATTGTTTCAACCACTTTAAAGCTACAGAAATTAGTTTTCCTTCTGGTATGGTCACTACCAATTCTTATGTATAAACTATATAAAATATATAAGAACATAAATAGATATTTTTATATAATACTATTATAAATCATATTTAATTACTATTATATCATACTTACTCATTTTTCTTATACTTCTTTTGTATTTTCATCAACTAGTATACCTACCTTATTTACACGATCTCCCTTCCATAGAACATGATGTGGGATGGAAGTGGATTAATATCTTGATTCATTAATCTATATATACATAAAGGGACATATGTTTTTCTAAATCATATAAAACTTTTATTGTTTATTGAAAATACATACCAATTTTCTTCTCTAGTGAAGCATACCCCATCCTTGCTTTGTGATGAGAGTACATTTGTTTTGATGCATGTTCTTTATTTTTATAACTATTTCATAAATTAACAATTTTGAATCAAATTGGATAAAATAAATAATGTAAAATAATATATTATCAACTACAATTCACCTGAAATTATTTCTCATCATGAAGACTAATGAAAGAATTCCATTTTTCCTAATTTATAATGTGTACATAATTAACTGGTGGGTGGGGATTTACATTCCCCTAAGCACCCCTAAGATGTAACTCAGTAAGAAGTGTTTGAAAGCTTCTATGGGATTTTATAGTAGCCATTAAGACACATTTCTTAAGAAAATATTCTAAAATAAATGGACTTTTCGATGAATAATGATAATTAAATAAACATTTCATTATATAATTTTTTTTGTAAAATAGATAAAGTATATAATAACATTACCTTTATATATTCCTAAAGGGTTTCCTTCATTATAAGATGAACATGGCACCAAAAAACTATATTAATCGGAACATTCGTCCTTGTTCTGACCTCAACATAACTAATGAGCATTGACTTGTCAGGGTCAATAATCTTACCTTGTTGATTCCATCCAAACTCAAATTTTATACCCTTACTTCTTACCTTGATAATTTTATTCAAAACTATGATGCTACATCATTCTTGTTTTTTTTCATCAACATGTTGTTGATACCCTAATAATTATATAGTTTTAGAACCAATAGTTTGTTCTTACCGAGTATTGGTAACATCATCATGTGTAAAAGATATTTTCTACATGAGTAGTCAAAAATTTAATTTATATTATTTTAATGTAGTATAGAACAGAAAATATTATGAGTAAAATAATAGTATACTAAAAAACACTTTAACCAAATTTTTTAACTCTGTTTATTTTATTAAAGGTTGAAGGGATTTGGATCCTCTATTGAGAATCCAAATCCCCTCTTTGTGGTCTCCTATAACATATAATACATTGTCTATATTGGGGCCACCATGAACTTCTTTTGATCTCCTAATGAAAGGGTTATCCATGATTGATTTTTTATCTGAACATGTAGTTATTTTAGTTGTCAGTAGTACAATTAACCAATTCTTGTTTGCTGGATCTATGACATAAAATACTTGCATGGTGTAAAGACCCAGAAATTCCGTGGAAAATTTTTTCTTAAATGCATGGGAATTTTATGAGTCTGCAGTTTCTAACGGCACATGATTCTGAGACCCGGTGTGCCTGGAATCAATTTCTGAAGTTTTGTTCGGGTACATTAAGTAAAAGTACGTGCGGGATTTTATATCTTTTGAACTGGTGCTCAAAATTGAAATCCAAGGACACTGATGAACTCGCAGCTTCGGTATTCTCTTAAGGGGACCTTTACCGCAGTTGCGTTTTATCGGGAGGAGAAGTTAATTTTTGGGGATTTTTAATAAATTAAAAATTATATGTGACATAATTTTTAAGTGGTGGTTAATTTCTCCGAAGGGGAGTTGGAGGTGGGTCCCACCCCCCACATAACATCCCATGGGAGGATATTGTGTGGTTGGGCCCACACGAACACCAAACCCCTCAACTCCTTTTAAACCCACCTTTGAAACTCTTGGACTTCCCTTTGATTTAATGAATCCACCTCTCCCCTTTTTAAATTTTAAGCCTTCCACCTTCTCTCATTAAGGCTCCAACACAATTAATTAATAACTTAATTGATTAATTTGTGTGTTTAAATTTTTTTGGATCTATTTTTCCAACATTAAAAGAAGACATTACATTCTTTTAATTTGGTTGGCATAAGCCTATTTGGGATAACTAAAGAGAGGAGGAGAGCTTTTGGGGGACATCACCCTCTCCAACAAAGAATGTCGTTTCCACCGAAGAATGATGACGCGTCTTCTTCCTTTCCTCTTCCTCCGCGTCAAGGGAGAATTCATCGCTCGCAAAATAATGCCACCAACGACAAAATCTTTCCCTCCAATGTTGAATGAACAACGTCCATCTTATGCGATGCCATCTTCCATGACTTTGACAACATTATTGATATCAAGGTAGGGGGATTTATTTATTTTTAAATGAATAAAATTATACCTCATTCTTCGATGAATGTTTTGGTTCGTATTTGGCCATTTGATATCACCTAATGCAGAGGGTGCAGGGCGAACCAACATAGCCCGATGACCCTCTGTTGATTCTTGATTGTGTTAAAAATGGAGGTGAAGCCGAGAGGGCATGGTGTCGTCGCACCACGCCGGAGAAATGAGGCTACAGACATGATGTGGCGGCGACCAGAGGCGGCAACGACCGAAGGCCGCGGCCAGGCCAGGCCAGGCCGCGGTGATGGTGGACCGGTCCCGTCACGCCGGCCATTTGGGAGGAAACTGTGGCCCGCATCCGCAGGATGCTTGGACGAACCAAACCGATCGGCCACCTGATGGCTGTGCTGCAGGACCGCGGTGCCAAACCGCAGAGAAGACCGCAACCTGCAATCGCGAGCCGCTCTGGAGGCGAACCGGCCGGCCGCCTGCCGACCGGGCTGAAGAAACCATGGAACTACTTGGCGCCTCATAGGAAGAACAGCGGCCCGCTATGCGGGCCGCGTGCACCAGGCAGAACCGGCCGGCTACGGCCGACCAGGCAGGGGAGTGGTGGCACCGCTCGGCACCGCCGAGCGAACCAGACCGGCCTGCTCTGTGGGCCGGGTCCGAAGGTGGGTTTCACCCCACCGGGCCGGGCCGACCCCCGATCCGGGTCAGACCCGCCAAACCGAGTTGGGCCAACCCTCCACCTGGGTCGGGCTGACCCACCAGCCCACTGGGCTTGACGGGCCGGATCCGACTTCGCTTAATTGCGAATATCTTCAAGACCGTGCCTCCGAACGACGTGATATATGCGGCACTGGGACCCTCATAGTGAGGCGGTCCTTTTTCGATACTCTAAGTGAGTTTTAGGCGACTTTGGAAAATAGAAGGGTTTGGAACGAGCATAAATCCAACCGGTCCCCTTGAACATAAATGCTAATAACTCACAGACCGGGTGTCTGATTGATACACCGTCTATCATGTTGGGTTCCTTTTGATGAGACGGAACTACGAGATATATCAACTCAGGACTTTTTTGACGTATAGATACTTGGATCGAGGAGAAAACCCTCCCGGAATCGAGCGTGCTGTTTGCGGGAACCCTAGAGCTGGCTGTGACTGAGATGACAGAATCCTCCGTGGGTTCGACAGCGATGAATACTGTACCAGAATATTATGTGGTTTCGATAGTGATGACTATTGTACCATAATCCTATATGGGTTCGACAACAATGACTTCTGTACCAGAATCCTATGTGGGTTTTACAGTTCTGACTTTGGTTCCTATATCTTGTGTGGGTCCGATAGAGTAGCTGGTCCTGTATCCTTTGTGGGTCCAATATCTTAGTTGGTCCTATATCCTATGTGGGTCTGTCAACTTAGATGAATCAGTGACTACATTTGATCATCTCTATCGCTATATTAAAGATGTATACCTATGTGAGCTGAGTCTTGTCTTTCAATCATTATTATCGATGTGTTTGACTTTACTTCCTGTGTGGACTGGGTTGTGATTGGGCTTGAGAGTTGGAGTCGGGCTGTGACTGGTAACTTAGGTATATGTATGGGAATATACCTAATTAGGGTTGGTTGAGACTTCTTTAGTGTATCTTTCTGCTGTGTTTTATCCTTTGCTGATTCTGGGAGACCTTCGGGGGTCTCGAGGTCCCCTACTGAGTATCGTTATACTCACCCCTGCTCGGGCTATGCCCACACATCATTTTGTTGGTTATAGAAGACGGAAAACACTGATCGATGTAGAGATTTGTATAAATGGACAGTACCCGGAGGTGGATCACATGGCGAGACATACTCGGAGCGGATGGAAAGACCTGGGGTGCTGAGGAGGCCTTATGTACCCACCCTTTAGGTGGGATTCCCAGAGGACGACTCAGTAGTTGTTGTTTACCTTTCTGCAGTTGTAATAGCTTTACAGTTGATGTTCTTTACTGTTGGGCTTGTATTTCCGGCCCCTTTCCTTTCAGCACTTACTTTTGTATACATTTTTTCTTAGTGTTTACTTTCAATTGCGTAATCTGCTTCTTGTGTGTGTTCCAGGTTAAAAGGAAATGCCTTTCCTTTTTATAGGGATTACGCCTTTGGTTCTAGTTTCCAGCCCCTGTCCTATAGAAGGCAGGCTTGGGGTAGTCACGGAATGGGCCCTGAGGATGGGTCATGAAAAATTGGTATCAGAGGAGTTGGTTCTACCGTAGAACTTGGACTCTGATTCTTTTAACAGAAATAGTGTTAAGTGTTTTGGGTGTGGTTATCAGTTCAAGGAAACCAGTGTTGGTGCGGTAGCCGACATATCCATACACTAGGACTCTTTCTTCTGATCTCCGACCTAGTGCATGAAAACACTAATTGCGTGTGTGTTTACTTTGAAAAGTTTTCTTTGTGATTACTTTGTGTCAGCTCCCTAGGTATACTATTTTAATTGTGGTGCACCTATATCTTTTTAGGATGGCCCAATGAAGGTAGCTAGCTAGGGTTCTGAGTTTCGTATGAGATGGTAGCCCACCGAGCGACGAGGCCTCATTGCAGGGCCCCATCACAGTGGAGGTACTAGTGGTAACACTACCCATTGGGCCATCGATACCACCAGCTCCAGCAGCAGAGAGTGCATGCTGCCTGAGTGCATTGCATGAGTTCCAGTGCAAGAGGCTACCCAGGTTCCGGGGAGAGACAGACCCACAAGTAGCTGAGGATTGGCTGGAGGCTATCGTGAGAGTCTTCAGATTGGTAGGGACACCAGCTGACCTCATGGTGATCCTTGTCGCGAGTCTCCTGCATGCAGTAACAGGTATATGGTGGAGCATGATGCTCTAGGTGCATGAAAAGGCATGATTACTCTGGATAGACTTTGAGAGTCTCTTTTTCTCAGAGTTTGTTCCAGCCACCCTTCATGCAGTGCGGATTCAGAAGTTACTTCATCTACAGCAGGGCAGCATGACAGTATCTCAATACTCAACGAGGTTCACCGACCTCTCACACTACTCCACGGACATGGTACGAGACCCATTCCTCAGGGCCCAGACCTTTGAGCAGGGACTCAGACATGATATCAGTGCTTCAACGATTCCCCTCAGCATTCTGATGCTGGCGGGGGTGCTGGAGCGATCCCTTCTAGTGGAGAGTTTTCTCACTGAGCAGTCACCAGTGGAGAGACCCACCACAAGGAGACACATAGAGGAGTCTTCTTCAAATGGTAGTAGACAGATGATGTAGAAGTCCAAGTGGACCAGGCCATTAGGTGGGAGACCCCGAGATACAGGTTCGGTTGTGCGGGGCACACGAGACAGGTCCAGCTATACGAGGAGTAGACAGTGATATGCATTCAGTAGGCAGGTCCACATGGCTCATGACTACCCGACCCTCCATGCAGATGAGCAGAAGACAGTAGAGGGACCTCCTAGGCAGAGGCAGAGGTTCGACCGTGGTGGTCCTCCAGGAGCAGGAGGATGTGGCAGAGGAGTTGGCCGAGAAGCGGGTGGTGGACGACGTTTCGAGGCTCTACCACCACCACCACCAGGTGGTCCACCCTGACCACAGGGAGCTGGCGGACATAGGCGAGCTTAGCTCCAGGCAGTCGAGGCCTATGACCATGGTGCACATGAGATGATTCGAGGTATTATCTATGTCTACTCCACCCTTTCTGCAGTGCTTATAGACACAGGTCCGAGTCATTCTTTTATTACCGCTGCCCTCGTTCGGAGGTCGGAGATTCCAACGGAGCCGTTGGATCGATCCTTATGGCTAGAGACTCTTATGGGAGAAGAATCGACGATTACGCACTGGTGCCGGCAGTGTGAGATTAATCTAGGAGGTGAGAGCTTCAACTGGGATCTTCTTGTAGCGGTGTCGAGGCCTTACAATGTCATTTTGGGTATGGACTGGTTATCCACAGTTCATGCTCATATTGACTGTATTAGGTGCAAAGTGCGGTGTATCTGCACGGATGGGACAAGGTTCACCTTCACTAGTAAGATGGGATCCTTTACAGTGCAGGATGGATGGACTTACGCAGAGGAGGGGGCAGCCGATCACACATCAGTTGGATAGTCCCATCCTTGGATTTGTTGATGTGCGGAGTCCGATTTTTCCTGTTTTCGTGGATCAGTACATGGATGTTTTTCCTGACGACGTTCCAGGACTACTTCCTCATAGAGAGGTAGACTTCTACGTTTACCTATACCCCGAAACAGCACTAATATCTACTCCAACATATCATATGGCTCCCACTGAACTTTGTGAGTTGTGGGAAGAGCTAGAGGACTTGTAGGGGATTGGATTTATCCAACCCAGTGTTTTACCCTGGGCATCACCGATTGTGTTCACCAAGAAGGTGGAAGGGAGCTGGCAACTGTGTGTCAACTATCGTCGCCTAAATCAGGTGACTGTGAAGAACAAGTACCCACTCCTGAGGATTGATGACCTCTTTGATCATCTCAAGGGATCACGATGGTTCTCAAAGATATACCTTAGGTCAGGCTATCACCAGCTCAGAGTTCGAGATGAGGATGTGCAGAAGACGGCCTTCAGGTGTCGGTATGGCCACTACGAGTTCTTGGTTATGCCCTTCGGCATAACCAATGCACTAGTTGTGTTCATGAGTCTCATGAACAGGATCTTCCAGCCTTACCATGATTGTTTTTTTGTAGTCTTCATCGACAACATACTGATTTACTCGACTACTGAGGAGGAGAACACCTACCATTTGCGAGTAGTACTGGATACACGCCAAGAGCACCAGCTTTATGGTAAGCTCTCGAAGTTCTAGTTCTGGATTCGATAGGTTCACTTTCTGGGACACGTCATCTTGGAGGCAGAAGTTGTAGTGGATCCAGTGAAGATCGAGTTCGTTCTTGGTTGGGAGCCACCTAGGAGTGTGATAGAGGTTCTGAGTTTTCTAGGACTGGTTGGGTATTATCGGAGATTTGTGCTAGACTTCTCTAGAGTTGCAGCACCGCTTTCATCTTTTAAGAAGAAGGAGAAACCCTTCATGTAGTCATATAGATGCCAGCAAAGCTTTCAGGAGCTGAGGCAGAGGTTGACCAGTGCGCCTATCTTGAGGCTACTAGAGGAGGGCGTAGGGTACGTAGTTTATTGCGACGCATCAGGGGCCAGACTCGGGTCTGTCCTGATGTAAGAGTGAGTAGTGATCGTGTATGGTTCATGGCAGTTGAGATAGCACGAGCAGAACTAAGCTACCCATGACGTGGAGTTTGCAGTAGTGGTCTTCACCTTAAAGATGTGGTGGCACTATCTGATGGGCGAGCGTTTTACAGTCTACTCTGACCACCAGAGTCTCAGGTACATATTCTCGCAGAAGGACCTGAACCTGAGAGAGCAGAGATGGCTCTAGTTCCTCCAGGACTATGACTTCGAGATAGTCTATACTCCTAGGGAGGGGAATGTTGTAGCGGATGCTCTCAGCAGGAGATTGGGCATTCGGCTGCTAAGAGAGGAGATAGAGCAGTTGGTCATGTTGTAGATATCCTTTGTGGATAGAGATGGAGCAACCTTTCTACAGTCTCTCACAGTCACTCCTCCACTTCTTCAGCAAGTCAGAGAGGCACAACGTGGGGATGGTGACTGTGAGACGTGACGTGCTCAGATATCCACAGGGCGGGCACCTGATGGGTTTTCTGTTGGTGGGGAGAATGACATCCTCTTCATAGGATGTACCATGGTACCAGTTTCACTACAGGAGGAGGTGTTTAGGGAGTTACACACTTCCCCTCTATCGGTACATACAGGAGTGGTGAAGATGTATCAGGACCTCAGACGATAGCACTGGTGGCTGGGTATGAAGAAGGCAGTAGCAGAGTTTGTCTCATGATGCCTCACTTATCAGCAAGTAAAGGCAGAGCACCAGGTTCCAGCAGGCTTGGTCCGACCCTTAGAGGTCCCAGAGTGGAAGTGGGATGGGATATCCATGGATTTCTTGATGGGACTTCCACATACATCCAGAGGACATGACTCTATCTGGGTGATTTTAGACCGACTCACCAAGTCGGCCCACTTCCTACAGATTAGAGAGAAGGGCTCGGTAGAGAGCTTGGGATGCCTCTACGTACAGAAGATCGTACGACTTCATGGTGTTCCATCGACGATCTTCTCCGATCAAGATGATCGTTTCACTTCCCGAATATGGAAGGGGTTGCAGGAGGCTTTCGGGATGCAGCTTCGCTTGAGCACTGCCTTCCATCCTCAGACGGACGGTCAGACTGAGAGGACCATTCAGACTCTCAAGGACATGCTCCGTGCATGTGTCCTTGACTTTGGTCGTAGTTGGGAGAATCATTTACCCTTGGTGGAGTTTGCGTACAACAATAGCTACCACTCCACCATCGGGGTGGCACCTTACGAGGCACTGTATGGCCGACCTTGCAGATAACTTCTATATTGGACTGACCCAGGGGAGTCTGCACTTGTAGGACCAGAGATAGTATAGGCTACAATAGAGAAGGTGCGGATTATCTAGGAGTGGATGAAGACTGCACATAGCAGACAGAAGTCTTATGATGATAGGAGACGGAGACCACTGGAGTTTGAGGATGGTGACCACGTCTTTCTATGGGTCTCACCTCGACATGGACTATGAAGATTTGGCTGAGGCGGAAAGTTATCTCCACGATTCATCATACCGTTCCAGGTCCTCAGCTGGGTAGGCATGGTGGATTACCACTTGGCCCTTCCACCTCAGTTTCACCGGGTGTATGACATCTTCCATGTATCTCAACTGAGGAGATACGTGCACGAACCGTCCCACATCATCGACCACAGGGAGCTGGACATCGATGACGGGGTGACATTCACAGAGGTCCCAGTGGAGATCAAGGATCGACAGGAGCGGGTCCTATAAGGACGGTTGATTCCTCTGGTGCGCATTCGCTGGCAGCATGGGAACCTCCAGGAGAGCACATAGGAGCGGGAGGCTCAGATGCGTTCCAAGTACCCCCATTTGTTTCTTTAGTGTGTGTTATATCTTATGAGGATATAAAGTCCTAAGGTGGGGAGAATTTAAAGACTCAAAAATTCCATAGAATTTTTTTTCTTAAATACATGTTAATTTTACGAGTCCGCAGTTTCTGACGACACTTGATTCCGAGGCCCGGTGTGCCTGGAATCAATTTCTGAAGTTTAGTTAGGGTACGTTCACTAAACGTACATGCGGGATTTTATATCTTTTGAACCGGTGCTCAGAATTAAAATCTGAGGAAACCAATGAACTTGCAGTTTCAGTATTCTCTTAAGGGGACCTTTACCGTAATTGTGTTTTATTGGGAGGAGAAGTTAATTTTTGGGGATTTTTAATAAATTAAAAATTATGCGTGACATAATTTTTAAGTGGTGGTTAATTTCTCCAAAGGGGAGTTGGAGGTTGGGACCACCCCCACATATCCTCCCATGAGAGGATATTGTGTGGTGGGGCCCACATGAACACAAAATCCCTCAAATCCCTTTAAACCCCTCTTTGAAACTCTTGAACTTCCCTTTGATTTAATGAATCCACGTCTCCCCTTTTTAAATTTTGCACCTTCCACCTTCTCTCATTAAGGTGCCAACACAATTAATTAATAACCAAATTAATTAATTTGTGTGTTTGAAATCTTTTGAATCTATTTTTCCAACATTAAAAGAAAACATTACATTCTTTTAATTTGGTTGGCATAAACCTGGTTGGGAGAACTAAAGATAGGAGGAGAGCATTTGGAGGACATCGCCCTCTCCAATGAAGAACGCCGTTTCCACCAAAGAATGACGACGCGTCTTCTTCCTTTCCTCTTCCTCCACATCAAGGGAGAAGTCATCGCTCGCAAAAGAACGCCGCCCACGACAACATCTTTCCCTCCAACATTGATGAAACGATGTCCGTCTTCCGCGACGCCATCTTCTGTGACTTTAAAACATTCTTGAAATCAAGGTAGGGGGATTTTATTATTTTTAAATGAATAAAATTATACCTCATTCTTCGATGAATGTTTTGGTTCTTCTTTGTCCATATGATATCACCTAATGTGGAGGGCGCGGGTAAAACCAACACGGCCCGATGACCCTCCATTGATTCTTGATTGTGTTAAAAATGGAGGCGGAGCCGAGAGGGCATGGTGTCATTGCACCGCGCTGGAGGAAGGAGGCCACGGCCATGAGGTGGCGGCGACTGAAGGCGACGATGACGAAAGGCTGAGGCCAGGCCAGGGCGTGGTGGTGGTGGACCGGAACCGTCGTTCCGGCTACATGAGAGGATACTGCGGCCCGCATCTGAGGGCCGCTCAGATGAACCGAACTGGTCGGCCGCCTGCCGGCTAGGCTGGAGGACCGCGGCGCCGCGTGGCGCCGCACTGCGGAGAAGACTGTGGCCCCCAATCGTGGGCTGCTCGAAGGGCGAACCGGTCGGCCGCCTTTCGGACGGGCTGAAGAAACCACGGCCTGCTCTGCGGGCTGCATGCACCGGGCAGAACTGGCTAGCTATGGTTGGCCGGGCAGGGGAGTGGCGGCGCCGCTCGGTGCCGCTAGGCGAACTGGACTGGCCCGCTCCGCGGGCCCGGTCCGCAGGTGGGCCGCGCCCCACTGGGCCAGGACAACCCCCCAACTGGGTTGGACCCCTCAAAATGGGTCGATCCGACCCCCCAGCCGGGTCAGAACCACCGGGCTGGGCCAGGCCGACCTGCCAGCCCACTGGGCTTGAGGTACCGGACCCGACTTCGCTTAATTGTGAATATCTTTAAGACCTTGCGTCTGAACGATGCGCCGTCTGTGGAACTAGGACCCTCGTGACGAGGCGGTCCTTTTACGATACTCTAAGTGAGTTTTGGACAACTTTTTAAAATGGATGGGTTTGGAATGAGCGTAAATCCAACCGGGCCCCTCAAACGGAAATGCTAATAACTCACAGACCGGGCATCTGATTGACGCGTCATCTATCACGTTGGGTTCCTTTTGATGAGAAGGAACTGCGGGATACATCAACTCAAGACTTAATTGATGTATCGATACTTGGATCGAGGAGTGGACCCTCACATAATCAAGCATGATATGTGCGGGAACCCTTGAGCTGGTTGTGACTGAGATGACGGAATCCTCCCTGGTTCGACAGTGATGACTACTGTACCAGAATCCTACGTGGGTTCGACAGCAATGACTACTGTACTGAAATAATATGTGGTTTTGACAGCGATGACTACTGTACTGGAAACCTACGTGGGTTCGATAGTTCTGACTTCTGTTCCTGTATCCTGTGTGGGTCCGACAGAGTAGCTGGTCCTGTATCCTATGTGGGTTCGACAGCTTAGCTGGTCCTTTATCCTATGTGGGTCTGACAGCTTAGATGAATCAGTGACTACATCTGATCATCTCTATCTCTATACAAAAGATGTATACCTGTGTGAGCTGAGTCTTTTCTTTCAATAATTATCATTTATGTGATTGACTTTACTTCCTGTGTGTACTGGGTTGTGATTGGGCTCGAGAATTGGAGTCGGGCTGTGACTAGTAACTTAGGTAAATGTATGGGCATATACCAAATTAGGGCTGGTTGAGACTTTGTGATTGTATATTTCTACTATGGCTTATACTTTTTGGATTCTAGGAGACCTTTGGGGGTCTTGGGGTCCCCTACTGAGTATCGTTATATTCACCCCTACACGGGTTATGCCTGCACATCGTTGTGTTGGTTGCAGACGACGGACAACACTGATCGAGGCAGAGAGTTGTAGAGCTAGATGGTACCCGGGGGTGGATCACTTGGCGAGACATACTTGGAGAAGATGGACGGACCTGGGGTGCTGAGGAGGCCATCTGTACCAACCCTTCAGGTGGGATTCTTGGAGGATGACGCAGTAGTTATTGTTTACCTTTCTGCAGTTGTACTAGCTTTACAGTTGTTGTTCTTTACAGTTGGGCTTGTATTTCCAGACCCTTTCCTTTTATCACTTACTTTTGTATACAGTTTTTCTTAGTGTTTACTTTCATTTACGTACTCTTCTGCTTTTTTCTAGGCTGTGTGTGTGTTACAGGTTAAAAGGCAATGACTTCCCATTTTATAGGGATTATGCCTTTGGTGCTAGTCGCTAGCCTCTGACCTATGGAATGCGGGCTTGGGGTAGTCACTGCACGGGCCCCGAGGATGGGTCATGACACACTGCTTGTGATTCCATTATGAAAAGATCATACTTTCCCCACTCTACACTGAAATTCACCTTCATGAACCCCATTTAATCAACTTTCACCACACCCCTATTATCAACCCATTTGAAATGGTAAATCAGTACTTGAAATATTGTATGATCCAACTCATATATCTATTAGATAATGCCAAATTGAAATATTTTTAGAAATTGGATTTCTATCCTTAGAACCAGTGATGTTCATTTCATGCACCACAAGCATAACTCCACTATTTTTTATTATACTATAGTTACCATGTTCTTTTTTACAGAATTTATAACCATTGATTACAAAACTAGTGTAAGATATAACATTTTCATTTGGTCCCCTAACTATCCATCGAATTCATTTAGAAATTGACTTCATATTTTCAGATAACTCCTTATAAACATGATATTTGAACACCAAAATGAATTATTCCATCTATAGATAATGAAAGATGAAATTTTCTTAGATCATTTCCAAATTTAGGATACTTGTAATTAATTTTCTTCCACTGAGGAGAATATGATGGATGATATAGGTTCCCATTATTATTTCTTATATATGGATGCCATGTCAATTGAATCATGGTTTCCTGACATCCATATAGTCTTCTAAAACATGTAATGGTAGGAAATAACCATACATATTTCTAAGGACTTGATCCATTTTTTATTCTATGGATTTGCGCCACACATAGGGAATTTTATGGGTGATTCATGGTTCTTGAAAAACAATATGCAATCATTTGGAAAAAGATATATATTTGTAGATATCATTCCCATTTAACATAGAATTAGTTTAGTATCATATGTTTGATATGGAAGTTCATTTTATTCTGGTATCATATCATTCAAGAGAAAAATTAGTTCCATAAAGATAATGTCTCTCTAATCACTGACATATTTCAAATTACATCACTTTAATACACCTAACAATGTTGTGTATTTAGTACAACTGGTATACAATGGTATCTTAGAACAAATATTTAACTTCTAAAACAAATTTGGACAATCATGAAGATATTATTCAATTTATAACTTCATTTCTTCTATATGATCATTATAATCATTTACACTGGTATTCATATCAAATGATCCATAACCTCTAGATTCATCTCAATTGGTGTGCACATTCAATTTTTCTCCTTGCTTAGTCCAACATTTATAGGTATGAACTATTCCATGAAAAAAAATCTTCCAACTCTTCCAGACTAATTTTTCTTGAATAACAACAACATAAACATGGGAAAAGTATTTGAGAAGGGTTGTATGCATTCTCTATTGAAAACTTGATGAACTCTTTAACTCCATCTTCATATTATTTTTTCATACGATCATAGTGCATCCATTTTTTTTCATATCCATCCTATGAGGATTATAAAATTTTTATTTTGTTCAAAAAATAGATAAAAATACATATTATATTCATTATAAAATGTGAAAATTATAGATAATTATAATAAGGGAAACCCAACATTTGATTGTTTTAAAACATTTTTTATGCTTTGAAGGAAATGGGTAATTGTATTTAAGAAAATAATTACTCCACTATGGTAGGTTTTATCCTCTAAATTCATCCAAAATGATCACCAGTACTTAGTATGGGATGAATACTACTCAGAGTAGTCCAAGAAACATAGTTTCATGTCCAGAAGAGATGGGGGATGAGTCTCAAGAAAAAAATGCAATAATAACTATTTGAGAGATGAATTTGATGAGGATAATAGTCGTCTCTTTAAATATAAATGTTTCTAGGTTGGGAGTTGGTGAATCATCGGACAACATTTCTTAGTTTGTTGCCTAAATTTGAAAAGTTTATCAAGCACACAATGGTTTGACAGATGAGTTGATCATACAATACATGTTCACAATGCCCTTTCTCTTTTATACCCTTTCCCCAATTCCCAATGGGTTCAGATTAATTATCACCTTGGCTCTAGTATAAATGAACCACTATCACTTGAATAAAAAATATCTCACAAAGACTACAATATGATCTCTTAGTGGAAACAGATGCATGATTTCCGTGTCCCACTTATTTTAGACACTATGTAGAGGCTCCTGGTTGGTATAAAAGGAATAAAACATGGAAATCAACTTCTATAAAATTAATGAAAGAATAATTTGATGACTTAAAAAAATTAGGTTTATGGAAATATATTAATGAATAATAAATTAATGATCTTATGACTATGAATGTTATCCAAATTACATATTCAAACCAACCACTTTAGAAAAACTTTACAAGAGACCAAAACTTTTTAAATTACCAAATCTTAATTTAAAATTTTAAATATCATATCAAAACCACTATCAAAATTATAAAGTAAGATTTTTGAAATTGTAAAACCCTGTTTGAAATCCGTTTTTTAATGCCACATGAAAATTGACCAATTTTTTTAAAAACACTTAATGGGATGCAAAACCCCCTTTCTATCAAAACTATTAGCATTAATTGAAAAAATTTAAAATCATATTAAAAACCATCAACAATAAATTTAAATTTTAAAACTATTTCCATGGAAATATGAACACTTAAAAATGTTTAAAACATTATAGGTTCAATTTGAAATCACTTCATGATTTTAAAAACATCGAATCCATTTTAGTTTATTTTAAGGGAAAACCTCATTATTTTCATTTCAAAACCCACTTTAACATTTAAAACCAAGTTTCATTTTTCAAAACTAAAATTTAAAATAGTCATGACCATAAAATTGATAAGTAGACCACCACCCAATCTAAATCAAATAATGATTATTAAACATTCAATAAAAATTTGATAAAGCTCACATGAATAAAACATTTTTTAGAATATAGAAGTAAATTAAAAATTTAAATCCTATCATGATTGTCCTAGACTAACTACCTCAATATAAAGGTTCCCACGGGATTATTTAAAAATTCAATCAAGGGACTATTCTTTTATCAAAAACTAGTTTCATCAAATATCACAAAAGAGCCACAAATACAAGCTTTCAATCTACATGAAATTGATTCAAGAATTGACATAAAGAAGGTTTTACAAATATTCATGATATTGAAAACTATTTTAAAAAATATCATGAGGTGTTAGATGGAGTCTGTGTGTGATATCAAGATTAGGTTTGATTGTAATTTATCGATGTGTGAGTCGAATTAGATGCTCTCGAGTACCTAAGATGAGAGAATGATAGATGATTTTGTTTTTTTTCAAGTAACCAACCATGAAGATACACCATGTTTTGTTTTTTTTCATTTTTTTTTTGTGTTTAGAAGATCATGGGATGATTTGGGATGTTTATGAATTGCGAAAGACTGATGAGATAGAATGTTTATGGGTGAAACTGGTAATTTTCAGTGAACATTTATCTAGAGGAGGACCAAATAATATTTTTTCATGAGATTGGGTGAGGTGATATTGAAACCACATAGCATGTGTTTTTCAGATTATATATTTATGCTTGGTTTACTTTTTAGAGTTTGTTAAAAATGTTTAATTGTTTTAAAATTATTTATTCTTTGAAATTAAAGTTTGGACTTACGTTCTTTAATTATTTACATTATTTCATTTATATAAGTTCATGCTTAGAAATTCTATAAGATCCATATAATTTTAAGATCCATATAATTTTAAGATCCATAAAAGAGTATAGCTATCATATGTTTAGGTTAGGTTACCTCACTTTATTTTGATAAAGTAACCTAAATATTTAAAAGTCTTAGGACTTTGTTCGAGAAATGAAATTACTATTTGGTACATATTTAAGTTATGTTATCTTGAGTAATTTTAGTAAAACTGGATTTAGTTTTAAATCCTGATTTTAAATGATATTAATATACTTAGTTAAGTACTCCCTTTTATAACTTATCTTGTATTGCAAATAAATTCACTTACTTTCATTATAAACTAAATGAATTATATGTAAATGAACAATAATTGAACTTGATTTAGTGATTGCATCAGTTATGAGATAATGGTTGGGTTGATTAAGTGAGAAGGAACAAATTTTTATGATAAATTATTAAGTATCATCAACTTTTTTAATTTTTGAAACTAAACTAAAAACTTTTTTGTACTAAATAACTTAGTCTCACTCAATAACCCAGTCCCACTCTTGCTATACACAAGATAAACTAGAGTTTTCACTCATCCAAGATACAATTTAGTTACCTAGCATTACCATGATCAAGAAACCGAGTGAGGAGGTGAGAAATAAATAGAAAAACCAACATATGGTAACAAAACCAATATCCTACACTACACCTCCAACAACCTTTCATAGAAAAAACCCTTTCACATCATATATACATTATAAATTAATAAACATCCTATAATAGGCACACCAAATACAAGTTGTGATCAATGAGGATATCACAAGCTATAAACTTATTTTAAAGTTCCAAATGGGATATTAAAAAAATTAACTCAGGGTGCTATGTTATTTTCCTTTCATTTGAAATTCAACAATCTCAATACTTTAGAAATATTTAGAAACACACCCTTTTTATATTTCAAACATTTCCTTAAACTTTATTTATTCCTTTAAAACCCAAAATAAATCCCAACTCTTTTATTTTTCATAAAAATCAATATAAAATTACTAATAAATATATAATCAAACACTTGGAATAATAAAACATTTAATTTGAAACAATTCAATCAAAATCCATGGAAACCCCTTTATTCCAATCATGGAATTCGACCAAAATGTTTTCCAAATCCATTATAATCATTACACGTAGAAATAATTTAAATAAAAATAAATTTAAAAGTACTCAAGCATTCCATGATTTGTAAAACAAAGGATTAGACAAGAAAAAAATACCTCAATAAATCGGAATGGAGGGAGGAGATACCTAAATTGGAAGGAAGAAAGAAGGGATTTATATTGGAAAACACATGAAAATTGAGGGGGGAGACACCTAAATCTAAGTAGAAGGATATGGAAACCCTATTAGGGATCCAAGGAGGTTTTTCTAAGCATGAGGGAGAAGAGGGGAGAGGATCAAAGAAAACAATGCAATAATGAAAACTTCAGAACCCAAACAAGCAATCAATAGTAGAGGAGGAGAAAAAAATAACATAACTTGGATTCGATACTTGATTCTCCTGAGAGAAAGTATAGTGGGAGCATCGACAGTAGTGGGATTCTCTGAAAATATGAGAATTGCGACAAAAATCAGTGCGGTTAGGTTTCTTTTAAATAGATTTGGAAGGGTTTTATCAATACTTCCAAACAAGCATTGATAAAAGGTATATCTTTATCTATGCTAAATTTTTAGCGCTGATAAAAATTTATAATTACAATTATAAATAAAAACATTTGTAAGAATATTTATAAATATTTTTATTTGATTTTAAATACATTTATACCATTATATATATTTATATAACTATATATATGTTAAATATATTCATTATTTAAATATATTTGTTATAATTTTATAATTATATAAATATTTATTTATTTATTTATAATTATATAAATACTTTCTTAAAAAATGAAAAAATATATTTATAATTATAAATATATAATTTTATAAATATAGTAAATAAATATTTATAAATAGATTTATAAATAAATATTTTTTTAATTTATTTATAATTACTTATTTATAATTATAAATATATTTATATCATTATATACCAAGAAGCTTCAGGTTCAATCACTTTATTATAAAAAGAAAGAAAAATAAATAGTACACGAAAGAAGAAGATAAGAAAGAAAATCCCACACACAAAACTAAAAACAAAATGTTAAGCATCACCATAATCATGATCAGAGTCATGATCATAAGTACCAGTGTCATCAGTGGACTACCATTCTAACTGTAAATTACTATGGTTGAAAAGATCAATGTATTTATCTTTAATATTAACCTACTCTGGTGTGAGCTGACTCGAGAGAGATTGAGAAGACCCTCTAAGCCCCTGAGAACTGTCAATGTGCCCTTGGCCACGAGATTTGGGGTGTTTTACCCATCACTAGGTTTTTGGAATATGGCATGCATCGTTATTAATAGAATCAAGAACCTCAAATATATTAACATCTTTAACACCGGATGACTGATCAACCTTTACCTCAGAGACAAATCCTACCATCCTTGTCATTTAAAAGCCTTCATTATTCACTTTATGCTTATCTTTACTACTTACAGAATCCATCCTTTCATGCAAAGTGATATCATTTGTAGTGGTAGCTTCCCTCTCAATGAGCATCAATCTGTCTAACAAAGTAGATGCATCCACAGTTTCAGTAATTGGAGAAACCTAAAGGTTAATCTCCTGCCTGGGTGTAACTAACTCTTCATCGACAACAACATCTGACCATAACCTACCAGAACATTGCACAAGAGCTACTTTATCGGCTTTAGTCCCTATGGTTTCATGCATACCATAATCATGCCCAACATCCAATTGTGCATCATCAATCAGGGAAATTTCATTCACCGCAACACTACCCAGATTCCAAGAGCCACCACCTTCATCATTTCACACAGAGACATTTTGCATTCCCGTCTATAACTGATAATCGACCAATATGTCCAATCCATCATCAGCCAACACCAGTGGTTGATTTTTCCTATCATGTTGGTTGTGAAAAGAATCACCAGTAGTTGTATCATGGACAGGCTTATCCCTCATATTGCAATTGATACCATCATGGCCATGGGAAAAGCAAACAGAAAAAACAATAGATTTTCTATAGTTTATTGATTCATGCCCAATTACCCTGAAATTCAAGTAGAATTTGGGAAATATCTCATACTAAATTCTTAGATCAATCTCATTAGAGGCAGTGGATAGAAAAATTCGGTCAACCATGGGGGCACTGAAATCAACTTCAACCAAGAATCTGGAATAATGTCCAATGCAGGTATGTTCGGTTTCAGCATCAAGTTTTATAGGAACACCGGTTGTAAGTTCAAGATCATATAGAATCACTTGGTTCCAAAGATACCAATTGAGACCAAATGCCTTGACCCATAATTGCATAGAAGAGTTAAAAACCTCTAGAGGGTTGAATCCTTTGTCCTATTCTTGAAGGTGAATAATACCAAGATTGAGGTAAAGTGAACAAAATCCCCATGCTTTCAATTTCTACTCCTCTGTGGGAAAAATAATATGAAATAATACTCTTCCCATTGATACACATATCCAATCCTTGAGTCCCTAAATCCAAGAAAGTTGATTAATCAAATCATCAAACTTCTAGGGTTTTGAGCCCCTGGGTAATATTAGTCTGGTAATGATTGAGTTTGTACCTAACTTCATCTATTCAGAGACAAATCCATCATCTTCTCTCGCAATGGCATTGTGCCCCTTCCAACGAATCATCCCATCATAGGACCATTTGAAGACTGATAAAGAATTCAGAGCCAATGTGGAAGGATCTTCTTTCTCAAAGGCCACCACATTAACAGGATCACAACCAGAAGCCACCGCACAAACAGGTACAGTGGTTGAGACCACCACAAGTTCATTTCGGAAAGCCACCACTCCACAACCAGAATCCACCACATGATTGCCTAAGACCGCCACACCATTTCCACTCCTGTAATCCACCGCAAAATCAACACTAGACACCCAACTCGATAATGATTTCCACATGCCATCCCTTAAAAGTCATTGAAATGACCTTGTGTGATATTTTCTACCATAGATTATTCAATAAGAGGTAACTAGATCGACAACCAGTGCAGGATCAGACATCAAGGGAATTCGAAATATGGATCTCAAATCACTAGAGTTCTAGCACAAGTTAGGGAAGATCAACAGTCGGGGAATCCATGGGATCAATGGGAAGTTAAGATCTAGATCTTGTATGCCGGAGAAATGAAATTTGGGGAAGATTGACAGTTGGAGGGAATCTGTGGGATCGAAAGGAAGATAGGATCTGGAACTCATAGTTGAATCTCAAGGAGGGACAGATCGATAGTCGGAGGGTATCAAGCCACGGGAACGACAACAAGGGGACAAGCTGGTGAGGGGAACAACAACAACAAGGTGTCAATTCAGGATCAAAGATGGCAGGGGTATAAATCCAGAATCAACAATGGCAAGGGGGCCGATCAACCCTAGATGGAAAAATCACCATTGCAGACTGCTCTCCAGGAGATCACCCAGTGCCCAGGGGCTCTTGAATCCCATCTGCATGCGATCACCCAGTGCCTGGGGGTGGAAGAGATCTGGAAATTTTGGGGCTCTGACCGGGAGCTTATACTGGATTTGGTGCTGAACCTCCTGACATTGCTGATATTATGGTTTTCTTCTTTCACTGCTGACAAAGTTTCTTTATTATGCATCGTGGCATGGATTATCTGGGCACGACGCAATGACTTAACCTTTAATCACACAGAAAATCCCCCGAGGTTCTAGATTGAACGGGCTTCATCCTGGATTGAGGGGTGGAATCGGGACTCTGACCATCATGGGCTCACTGGCACTCACACAACTGCATCAAGATGGAACCCCCCCAGAAGGGATACTCAAGATCAACATTGATGCATCTCTCTCCATGGATGGATTTGTCAGAATTGGACTTGTGGCATGGGATTTTCATGGTCAAATAATTACTGCCAAATATGAATCAAACCACGCTCTCTGGGAGCCCGTTGTTGCTGAAGCCTTTGCAGTCCTGGTCAGGCTGACGTTTGCAAAAGATCGTGGGTGGGAAGCTATTCACATTGAATCTGATTATCTCACCATCATCAATGCTATCAGGCTTACTGATGGCGGCTTCCATTCGTTTGGACTCATTATCAGGAACATCCAATCTCTCAGTCAAAGCTTCACAACCTACACATTCTCCTTCACTAAAAGGGATGAAAATGAAGTAGCCCATCACCTGGCTTCTTTCAGCACGTCTGGCACAAATCATCTCTGGCTTGATCACTTTCCCTCTTGGTTGCATGACCTTGTAACTGCTGACCTTCATGATTAATTTATCATCTCCCTTTGTCAAAAAAAAATTACCTATAACTATATGAATACTTTTTTAAAAATAGTATTTATTCAATTATAATTATAAATATATAAATTTATAAATATAACAAATATACATTTATAAATATATTTATTTATAAATGTTTATATACAAAATTATTTTTAACATTATTAATGAATATATAATATTAAATGCATGCATGTTAAAAATGAGTGAAATTGAATAATTAAAAATGCGTACACTTTAAAAATATTAAAAAAATGATATATATTATTAATTAAATATAAATTATTAAAAAAATATGGATATATATATATATATTCAATTTATTCATTTTTACCATAAATTATTTAATTAATAAAATTTTAATATTTTTTAAATTTACTAATTTTAATTTTTATTTATTTAATTATTTCATTTTATTAATTTTATATATCCTTATTTATTATATACTATTTTTAATATTTATAATATATATATATATATTAAATTAATCAAAAATTATTTAATTACATAATTAATATTTTTTTAAAATTCATTCATTTTTAATATTTATTTGTTTAATTATTTTAATTTTTTATTATTTTTAACACTTATTTTTTATTGGATTTTTTTAAAAAAATTGACCATGCACCGGGCTGGGTGCTTTAGCACCTGAATATGAAGTTGGGAAGAGAGCTGAGTTAAGCATAGGGTGGGTCAAGGCATGCATGGGCTTGTGGTAGGCCCATATAGGTGTGTGGAGTGTATGAAGGAGCCCATTCTTGTTGCAGGATTCTGAGAAATGGATGTGGAAAATGATATATAAAGGAGTTCCCTTCCATGCACTATTTTGACGTGGGATTTTCCTGGTGATCGAGATCATTATCAGTACTTTTTTCTAGCATTGGTAAAGCATAGCGTTGTTTAAGGATTGCTTTGTAGTAGTGAAAAAGTTTTACTAAAGTTTAAATGGGGTCATATAACATTTGAAATCCAGGATGTTATAGTCTCCCCAACTTAAAATAACTCAACCCTGAGTTTTCCTTCTGAGGGTGGTGAAGGATCATCTGATAAAATCTCCAATCACTGAGTATGTATATCAACCTCTCTCCCTTGGGTCTTATCCTATATATGATCGTGTTGTCATAGCACCCGTACTAAAGGAACTAACCTCCCTCAGATATCCTTCATGCTCCAATCAATTATCCTAATATGAAACTTCTCAATGAAAGAATCAGCTTCCAATTCAGCATCCTTAGGATCAAAAGTATGAGATGGCTCTGAAAAGCAATAGAAAAGATAAGATACATGAAAGAGGTCATACATGGCTCGGTAGCACTGAGGTAACTAAAACTAATAGGCCAACAACCAAAGTCTCTCCAAGATATCGAAAGGCCCGACATAATGAGGCGATACCTTTCTCTAACTCTATATCCATCTATGACCCATCCTAGGTGAAACTCGTAGAAAGACCCAATGTCCCACCTCAAACTCCAAAGGTTCGTGGTGACCATCAGCATAATATTTCTTTCTAAACTGAGTTATGGACATATGCTTTTGGATAATTTGCACCTACTTTGATGTCTCTTGAATGAGATGAGGTTTGTAGAGACCTGGTTTTTTCCTTGTAAGATTTTTTAAATATTTCTATATATATTTCCAGAGCTAGGATCTAAGATGGCATGAGATTCTTAGGCCCAGTGTTCCTAGAATTAATTTTATATAAATATTAAATATATTTATATTATGTGTGCATATATTTTTAAATAAAACAGGATAACTCTTAAAAAGAAGCTCAGATTAGAAATCTAAGACCACAGTTGAGTCTATAACACATTGTTTACCCTATGCGCAACCTAAAATAAGTCATCACAGGGAATTTAGACATCTCTCTCATTGGCAGTACATTCAGTGGATTAATTAATTATTTATTTTATTTTAACCTAAAAAAATGTTTCTAAATATAATCCCATAGAGATTCTCCCAAGTTTAACCTCATAATACTAGGATCTTACGTGATCTTCTCCCTCCACCTTTTATTGGGGGATCAAATTGGACGATGAAGAAACACCAGATTAGAGAAGATCGGGATACAACGAACACAATGACTTCCTTAGATCATTGAAGTTTTCATTATTTGATGAAAAATGATCCAATCATCAATTAAGAGTCTTCAATTTTTATTTTACACCCTCTTTGATTAAATTGATTAATCAGATCATTCCTTTTATTGGATCTATGCCAGTTTCAACCTCTATATGAGCCCGTATAATGATATTATTGATTATTTCATTGGTTTCCAAACCAAGATGGACTATTCTTGATAGTTGGACAAGAACTCTTGGCAATGATCATTTAAAAAAAATCTTGTGCTTTACCCCCTCAATTTCTTAGTGTTCATCACTAGTTGGACCCCACGGTCCTAGTTTGACATTACTGGATGGTATCGAGCTTGATCAGACCCTTGGAATTGAAAAATTTTCACAAAGATGGGATGGATCAATTGAACAAGGAAAGATCTAGCATATTTATGGGTTGGGTATGATTTTTTCAAAAATCGAAGGCTCAGTCTTTGAAGGTAGAAATATCAGTGGTGTATGGGTCAAATGACAAATCCCTTGACAAACAACAAGATCCAATTTTCAGTGAACAACGGCTGTAAACGACAAACGGTGCACAGATATGCTAATTTCGAGAGAATTCAAGGTGGGATATGTAGAGGAATGGAGTGAATCATTACATGGATCATGGATCATAGAATCTATGGAAAACCATACTACAAATTGTGTACAGGTATGAACACACATCGTGTATCCCCTTAGATGTGGTGACTAGGGTTTCAAAGTTTTATAAAGATGATATGATTTTTAGTTCTCCCACATTCCTTGTACCACTTTACTCATGTTGGTGATCCATGTGGCGGAGCACACGAATAGGAACACGCTATGTACCTGAGTACACATACATGGCCAGACCACACAGGAGACACCCCATGTGAATCAACTTGCTATGTACATAAGTACATGGACATGGGGTCAAGTGCATGGACATGTCTAGAAGGCCATAGCCCGGTCCCAGTTTGTTTGGACAAGTTGTGTAGTCCACATACACATTGTATAGTACTATATTGACTGGGAGTCATGTACTAGCTAGGAACATGACCAGGTAGTGGAGTGAGACAACACATCTTGTGGATTCCCTCACACGTCGTGTACTACTTGGTTCCATTTGATGAAACTTCAAGGATTCGTATCTCCTTCGTATGAACTTGGATTTTAGACTGTGAGTAGCCTATACTTATTTCTTTTTCAAGTAGAACATGATGGTTCCTTTTATTGTAGACTTTGAGATATGATGTGAAATTTTCTAGTAATGGAACTTATTTTAGATAACACCCTATGATGATAACGATTAGACTATATTACCAGAGGCTTCCTATAGAGTGGACCCCCCCCCATCAGCATAGGCATGAGTCCTCTATAATTACGTTCTGATTGGTACCCTCTAGTGGAGATGGGAAGTGGGTTCTCAATGAATTTCTGAGTGGTTCCCTAGAGTAGAGTTGGTTAGTGGTTCCTATGTGAATTTATGAGTGGTACCCTCCAGTAGAGTTGGGAAGTGGTTCCTCGGTGACTTTCTGAGTGTTAACCTATAATAGAGTTGGGAAGTGGTTACTCCATGAATTTTAGAGTGGAACCCTCCTGCTGAGATGTACATGGGTCCTCTATTGGCTGTCAGAGTGGAACCCTCCTATTATACCAGGTCATGGTTCCTCTACCTAGAGATTGTGTCCCCTCAATTGTGTGGCACAGTGGTGAGGCATGGTTTGACTTGGATGATTATTTAAGGGTAGATGTGTGAGATGTTGGGAATCATTAAGGGACTTTTGGAACTATTAGTGACTCTTCTTCTTGGGATCAGTTATGATATGGATATCTCATTACTCTCTCATTTGGGTTTCTTTTGACTGATCATATATATACCTTCTGTATCCAAACCTTTGGATTTGGTTACTCTCTTTCCATAGGATGAGAAGACACATAGGGTATTCCACGTGCTTTATGTGTTTAGATTCTCATGGTTGGATTATTCTACTCTCCTTATATAGGTGGAAAAGACTCAAATTTTAGTTCATCTACACATCATGTTTATCCCCTTGTGTTTGGACGAGGTTATTTTCCCTCTTGGTTTGGGATGAGTTATTCTCTTTCACTTCTTCTGCATCTTGTGCTATCTATAGTATTTCTATTTTTATTGTATCTCTTACTACTCCAACTTCATCTATTGGAGTGTACTACTAGGTATGTATATACTCACCCCTGCATGGGATTTTCCCATATGTTTCATTTCTTATAAAGATGATGAAAGGGTCGATGATGACTTTATAGGAGCTTAGGGATACCTGGTACTTTGGATCGCGTACGGTGGTCATAGATTTGATTTCAAGAGTTGGGATTTAATAGCATCTTAAATTTCCAGTTTTTTCATATTGAGACATATTTTTTGTTGGTCATGTATTTTTCTCCTTCACTTTTCATTTTATACTATCGTAATCTTGTACTATCTAGAGGTTTCACATGCATGGTTGTTCCCGTGGCTTTTTTTTCTTTTACTTTTACTCCCTCTACACTTTTTCATTGATATAGTTGTGTGTGTGTGTGTTTAAAGGTACTTAGTAAAAGGATTCCCCATGTCATTTATGTCTTCGACATTGGTCGCTAGCCCCTAACCTATGGATGTGGGCTTAGGGTAGTTGTAGCTTGAGCCCTAGAATGGGTTGGTTCATGATAGATTGGTATTAGAGATGGTTCTATCCTTGGGGAAGTTTTTGGAGTATTCGCCTTATGTGGATTTGGTTGGGATTCGGGTAATAGTGTTATAGTGCCTCGATTACGGCTCCTAGACTAGGGAATCTAATGATGGTGTGGCCGGGTGGCGTATCCATTCAACAGGACCTTGACTACTTACTTGCCAACTCAGCATACCAGGACATTGGTTGTAGGGACCAATGGTACATGAATCATATAGGATTGGGTCTAAGAATTTATTTCTTGAGTCATCTACACATTGTTATTATGTATATATATTCTCATCTGACCGTGGTACATCTTGATAAATCTTAGGATACCTGTACAATGTTATCTATCCAGGACACTAGTTCTGGATCATGATAAAGATCCAATGAGCAAAGAGGTATCAATTCAACGTCCATCCTGCAAGATTCTTCCTCTAAGAAGAAATGTAGTAGCACCTACACCTATCAAGAAGAAAATATTCCTACAAGATTAGATTGAGTATACACATAGTCTTAGCATGCTTATTGAGTTCCAGCACCATCGGTCATTGAGGTTCCATAGTGAGATAGATCCTCAGGAAACAAAGGATTGGTTAGAGTAAGTGGTTCATATCTTCAGGCTTATTCATACTCTGATGGATCAAGTGGTTGCACTGGTAGTTATCCTTTTCTAAGGATAAGTTGGGTGTTTGTGGATCTTTATTACGCAGATGCACGATGAGTCGGCACTCTCATGGCCCAACTTATAGAATCTATTATGTGAAGAGTACTACCCCTTCTATTTTCATTTAGTTTGGATCCAGGAGCTTTTGGAGCTACAGTAGGGTCGGATTATGGTGTCTAAGTGTGTAAAAAGGTTCATAAACCTCACTTGGTACTCTCTTGATATGATATGTGATGGCTACATTCATGAATGGAAGTTTGAACATGGACTTCATTGAGAGATACATGCTAGTGTGGTTCCCTTGTAAATCTCCACCAATGCCAGGGTGCTGGATCTGGAACTATTGATAATGATATTTTGGTCAAAGGGGTTCCAAATAGCTTGATCTAGTAGTGGGAACCATAGAACTGAGGTTTCCCCAGCAGCTAGCAGGCGCCAGTCGATAGGATCTCGATGCAGGAGTCCCTTTTTCAATCAGACTCAGGTGGGTGATTGTATGGTACAGGGATAGTGTATATCACTAGGGAATCCTAGAGAGATTCAGTACGATGGTTTTAATGGGTGAGGTTACATTGAACTTGACTACCTAACCATACACGAAGAGTACCGCAGTTAGATAGTTGAAGAACCACCACAATATAGGCAAAACTGTGATTAGAGATCTCCTGAATGACGATAGGGTGGTCCTTAGGGAGACAGAGTTGGAAGAGGAGCAATAAAATCTATGGGTGGTGGACAAAGCTAGGAGGTCCTTACACAACCACCACCAATTGGTCCATGTCATGATTAGGGAGTTGTAGATTAGGGTTGTGGATAGCTATAGGCTTTGAAGGATTATGACCCCACAACGCATGAGATGATTATAGGTATGATTTATGTTTATTATACTCTTGCTTCAGTATTAGTATACATGGGTGTCATTCATTCCTTTATCTCTAGTGTGATATATGGATATCTCAGTTGATGTGCTAGCACAACAACTTCATCTTGAGGTTCTTACTGTGAACACTTTTCTATATCTTTTATCTACTAGTAGTGTGAGATATCACTTAGTGGATAGAGGTTCACATGGGACTTTTCAGTCATCATAATGGGACCCTCTAACATAATATTTGGTATGGATTGGTTTTCCATGGTCTTAGCCCAGATTTACTATCATTATAGATGAGATAGATTTGTACGCACTAATGTGACGAGATTCTCCTTTGTTGGTGAGAGATATATCATGGTTGGGAAAGCGGGTTTTGTGAGCAGGAGGCTACATCCAATAACCCATTAGTTAGTGAGTGTATCCCATGTTTCATCAAACATTTCAATCATATGGATTCCTTTAGTTGTGAATTATTATATAAAGATCTTCCCAAATGGATTTTTGAGACTAACTCTGAGGTGGGAGATAGATTTTTGTATCCATTTACATCCCAATATCACTCTAATATCTTCTAAAGCATATCGGATGGCCCCTACCAAGCTTCAAGAGGTAATATTGTAGTTGTAGGACCTTTTATAGAAGAGATTCATCGGGCCCAGTCTGTACCTCTAGGAAACTCTAGTGTTGTTTGTGAAAAAGGGAGATGGGAGCTTGCAGATTTTTGTGGATTACCATCACCTGAACCAAGACATGATAAAGAACAAGTACCCCTTACTGAGTACTGATGACCTAATTAACTAGTTGTGCGGTGTGATATGGTTCTAAAAGATCAATTGTAGGTCTGGATACCATTAGTTGAGGGTTCATGATGTTGATATTCCAAAAGTGTAATTCCAATGTCACTACAGACACTATGAGTTCCTAGTGATTCCATTTGGTGTGAAGAATTCCCCCACAATGTTTATGGATTTTATGAACCAAGTTTTCCATCTATACATAGACCAGTTTGTTGTTATATTTATCAAAAAAATAATCTTCTACTCTAAATCAAATTAAGAGAATGCAAAGCACTTGAGGATGGTTCTAGATTTTCTTCGAGAACACTAGCTTTATGGGAATCTCTTGAAGTGCCAATTCTATATTTATGAGGTTAACTTTCTAGGGAATTTCATTTCTAACCTAGGTTTTTCCATGGACCTATCGAAGATCAATGTAGTGATTACTTGGGGGCCACCAAAGAACATGTCATAGGTGCAGATATTTATTGGCTTGGTATGGTACTATAGGAGGTATGTGGAATAATTCTCAAGAATTATAGCCCCTTTGACCACCCTGATGCAAAAAACATTGTAATTCACATAATCTGAGCAGTGTTAGAGAGACATTGAGGATTTGAGGTCGAGGATGATGATTTCTCCAATGTTGAGACTACTAGAGGAGGGTATGGAGTATGTAATGTATTTTGAGGCCTCGGGAGATGGGCTTGGTTGCGTGTTGATTCAGTGACAGGAAGTAATCACATATAGGTCGAGGAAGTTGAGATCCCACAGGTAGAACTATGCAACTCAAGACCTAGATTTGGAAGAGACAGTATTTTCTTTGAGGATGTGTAGGAACTACCTTCTAGGGGATCTCCTTTTGGATTACTCAGACTATTAGAGTGTCAAGTATGTCTTCATGAAGAGAGACTTGAACCTGATATAGTAGCACTGATTGGAGTTCCTACAAGACTATGACTTTGAGATAGTCTATACTTTAAGAAAGGGAAACTTAGTTGAAAATTACCTTAGAAAAAAGTCCTAGGTTTACTTGGTGTAGGAGGCTTCAGAGAATTTTCCCTCCCTGTAGCTGAGAAAATTGGATCAAGAGGGTATAAATTTTCTAGAGTCGATGGTGTTGACTCCGCTTCTTGAGTATGTGAGAGAGTTCCATATAGAAGACATTGACTATGAGGTATTACGTGACTAGATATCCATGGGTGACTCACCAAATGGATATTCTGAAGGAGGCAATCATGTTATCTTTTTTTAGGGATGGACGGTGGTTCCTGTCTTGATGTGGGAGGAGGTGATGAGAGAGTTCAACACTTCTCCCCTTGTTGTACATCCTGGTGTGGAGAATATGTATAGAGACCATCAGTACTAGTTTTGGTGGCCCAATATGAGATGAGGCATAGCTGAATTCATTTCTCAGTGTCCCGCCTATTAGCAGATGAAGGCTGAGTGCCATGATCTGGTAGGTTTGTTGTAGCCCCTTAAGATCTTGGAGTGGAAGTGGTATGACATATCAATTGACTTTATGACAGGGCTTCCATGCATAGTGATGGGCCATGATGCCATCTAGGTGATATTTTACCAAACCATGATTTCAGAACACTTACTTTCTATTAGGAAGCAGAGTTTGGTGGAGGTTTTGGGAATTTTTATATATGGGATATTGTTCTCCTTCATGGGGTTCCCTTTATTATTGTATCTAATCATGACATATGGTTTATTCCATGATTGGGTAGAGGCTTGTAGGAGGAATTTAGGACCAAAATTAGGATGATCCTTTCACTCCCAGACTGATAGTCAGACTCAGTGCACTATATTGGTGCTGGAGGATATGTTGAGGGATTGCATGTTAGACTTTAGTTGGACCTGATAGAATAACTTGACATTGTTAGAGTTTTCATACAACAATAGATACCACTTTACTATCGACACGGAACCTCATGAGGCCCGGAACAGAAGAGCCTGTTGGTCATCCCTATGCTGGATAAAGATTAGAAAGACATATATTGTGTGTCCAAAGATGGTGTAGCTGATGATGGAGAAGATCCAGGTCATCTGTGATCAAATTAGGATGGCCCAGAGAATATAGTAATCTTAAACATATTTTATTCATAGGACCATAGAGTTTGAGCAAGGAGATCACGGCTTCCTAAGAGTCTCCCTACGATGAGAATTCTAGAGGTTTGGCTGAGGAGGAAAGATATCCTAGAGGTTTATCAGGATATTCGAGATTTTCAAACAGGTTGGTGAGGTTGATTACCACCTCACCCTACCTCCATAACTAGATAGGGTTCATGACATCTTCCATGTGTATTAGTTGAGGAGATACGTGGATGACCCTATGAACATCATCGACTGGGGAGATCTGGACATCGAGGATGGATACACCTTTATAGAGAACCTAGTGGAGATTGAGGATCAACAGGAGAGGACCCTACATAGATAGACCATCCCCTTGGTTCATGCGTTGTGGTAGCATAGAAACATTCAAGAGAGTTCCTAAGTGATGGAGAGTGAGATGTGATCTAAGTATCCCAAATTGTTTGTTTAGTTTTTCTTTTAGGGTATGAAAATATTGAAAGATAGAATGATTTAGAGACTAATTTTTTTCCTTGTAAGTATTTAAAATATTTCTATATATATTTCCATAGTAAGGAACTGAGACAGTGTGTGATTTAGAGGCCTAGTGTTCCCAGAATTAATTCTATAAAAATATTAAATATATTTATATTTTGTGTGCATAGTTTCTTAAATAAAATTAGATAACTCTTAAAAAGAAGCTTAGATCAAAAATCCAAGACCAAGGTTTAGTCTAGAACACATTTTTTACCCTAGGTGTGACTTGAAATAGGTCACCAAGGGGAATTGAAAAAATCTCATCCATTGGTGGTATGTTTAGTGGATTAATTAATTTATTTATTAATTCATTCATTAATTTTGACCTAAACTAAATGCTTATAAATATACTACCATGGTCATTCTCTCAGGGTTAGCCTCATAATCCTAGGATCTACTGAGATCTTCTTCTTCCTCATTCCATTGGTGGATCAAATTAGACAACAACAAAACGCAGGATCAGACTATATTGGGACACATTGAACGTAATTAATTCCTTTGATCATTGGTGAGTGAATTCTTCGATGATGAATGATCAAATATAAAAGTATGTCTCATCATTTATTTTCATTACCTATTTGATTAAATTGATTGATCACATCAATCATTTTTCTTGGATCTATTCCAATTATAGCCTCTGCATGTACTGACCAAAAAATTTAATTGATTTTTTCATTAGTTTCTAACCCCAGATTCCTTGTTATTAGTTGTTGGCCAATAATTCTTGTAAAAAATCATTTAAATATTTTTTATTATTTTTTTAACACTATATTTATCTACGTCCAACACTGGTTGGACTCTACAGTCCTGGTTCGACATTTTCAGGTGGTACCAAACCTGATCGGACCCTTAGAATTGCAATAGTTTTACGAATGAGGGACAGATCAATATAATAAGGATAGATTTAGTATTTTTATGGGTTTTGGATGATTTTATCAAAGATCAGAGGCCAAATATAAAAAGGTGGAAGGATAAGTGGTGTACTGGTTGGATGAAGAACCCCCTGAAGAACAATGAGATCTGATTTACGGTGAATGACAGTCGGAAATGACGAATGATGCATAGATCAGCTAATTTCGAGTGGATTTCAGGTTGGATCTATGGCAAAATAAACTGAATTGGAGAATGTATCATGGATATAAGAATTTATGGAGAACCCAACTACACTTCATATAAAAGTATGAACACATGGCATGTAGCCCCTGGCTATGGTGGCTAGGGATTTAGGGTTTTATAAGGATGGCATGACATGTAGTTCTCCCACACTTTATGTACCACCTTATCCATGTGTTTGATCACTAAGGTGGAGCACATGGGAAGGAACATTCCATGTCCATGAGTAAACATACATGACCAAAGCACATAGGTGACAACCCATGTGAAGAAACACGTCCTGCACTGAAGTATATAGATTCTCGGTCAAGTACACAAATATGTAAAGAAGAACATGACCTGATCGTGATTAGTTTGGGCACGTCATGTAGTCCACCTTCATGTCATGTACAACTACATGGATTGGGAGTCATGTACTGGCCAAGAACATGACCAGGTGGTGGAGTTGGACCATGCATCATGTGGGTCACCTCACACACTATGTACTACTTGGTTCCATTTTAGGAAACTTCAAGAATTCATATCTCCTTTGTTTGAACTCCCATTTTGGCCTGTGAGTAGCCTATCATAGGTATTTTTCCATTTAGAACACGATGATGCCCTCTATTTTCATTTTTGAGATATGGTGTAAACTGTTCCAGGCTAGAAGCTTATTTGAGGTGTCACTCTACAACAACAATGATCAAACAATATTTCTATAGGCTTCCTATAGAGTGGACCCCACCCCCCATCAGCATGGGCGTGAGTCCTCTACAATTAATTTCTGAGTGGTACCCTCTAGTAGAGATGGGAAGTGGTTCCTTAACAATTTTTAAATTGGTGCACTCTATTAGAGCTGGTCAGTAGGTCATTGATGAATATCTGAGTGGTACCCTATAGTAGAGCTGGGAAGTGGGTCCTTGAAATATTTCTGAGTGGTACCCTCTAATAGAGATGGGTAGTGGGTCCTCAACGGATTTTTCGAGTGGTACCCTCCAGAAGAAATGTGAAGTGGGTCCTTGATGACTTATGAATTGGAACCCTTCTTCTATGCAGGGAATAGGTCCTCCATCATCTATCAAAGTTGAACCCTTCTGTTTTACCATGTCATGGGTTCTCTACATAGATATTGTTCCCCATTGGTAGTTCGTCACAATGGAGAGGCATGGTTTGACTTGGATGGTTTTTTATAGGTATATGTGTGAGATATTGGGCTTGTTTGATGGAATTTTGGAACTATTGGTTACTCTTCTTCTTCAGTTGATATGTGAGATGGAGATCCCATTAATCCCTTGTTTGGGTTTCTTTTGAATGAGCATATATATACCTTATGTATCCATAAATTTTTATTTTATTACTCTCTTTCCATGAGTTGTGAAGATTCATGGGGTGTGCCATGTGCTTTCTATGTTTATCTTCTCATAATTAAATGAGTCTACTCTTCTGATATAGGTGTTAAAGATTCGACTTGTAGTTCATCTACACACCATGTTAATCCTCTTGTGTTTAGATGAGGTTAATTTCCCTCTTGGTTTGGGTTGAGTTGTTCTCTTTCACTACTTTATATAGCTTATGATATCTATAGTATTTATATTCATGTTGTATCTCTTACTACACCCCCCCCCCTTAGTTTTTCGGGTGTCCTACTAGGTATGTATATACTCACCCCTCCATGGAATTTTCCAAGACATGTTGTGTCTTATGAAGATGATGGACAGGTCTGCGGTGACTTCAGAGGATCTTAGGGATACCTGGTACTTTGGATTTCATATGGTGGTTGTAACTTGGAGATCAGGAGTTGGACTCTCTCAACGTATTATTTTTTCATTTTTTTAGGTTGAGACATATTTATGGTTGGGAATGTATTTTTCCCCTTTACTTTTCAGTTTACATTATTGTACTCTTATACTATTTAGAGGTTTTTCTTGCATGGTTGTTCCCTTAGATTTTCTAATTCTTTTACTTTTAATCTCTCTACACTTTCACATTGAGATGATTGTATGTGTGCATATATGGACTTAGGAAATGGCCTACCCATATTAGGTATGCCTTTAGCGTAGGTTTCCAAAACCTAGCCTATGGAGGCAGGCTTGGGGTAGTTATGAATTAAGCCCTGGCTTGGGTCAGGTTGTGACCAGGTCCTAGTAATGCTTCCGCGCCTACCTCTAACCAACACAGTGGTGAATGACACAACCTACGATATAGAACCTTATAAGGATCCATCTTTATAGTTGGATGAAACCTGTTATTGTAGGAAAAATTTTTGAGTGGTAGGTGTTTCTCCAGATAACCACCAAGATCAAGGACACATTACCAGAGCATGTCCTATAATATCTGAATCACATGCTCGTATTTCCCATCAGTCTATGGGTGAAATGTTATGCCCAGAATAACCTATCCACCTAGGGCCTTCTATAACCCCTTCTAGAACTGTGATGTGAAATGATAATATCATTACGATATAATGGAATAGGGTATACCACAAAGGTGGATGATTTTCTTAATGTAAAGACTTCCAAGTTCATCCACTGATAATGTTTCTCTAATTAGAAAAAGTGAGTGACCTTGGTCAATATGTTGATGATCTCCCATACCGAATCATTGTCTCAAGGGAATCTCTGTAGGATTGTCAAAAAATTCATGGTGATTTCATCCCATTTCTACTCAAGAATAGGTAATGGTTGAAAAATCTCCAGTAGTCCCTAGTGTTCTTCCTTCACCTACAGATTGGTGGAACATCAGGTGATACAACCCATTATCTTCCTCTTCATCACCAACCACTAATACTGGCAGTGTAAATAACAATAAATCTTGGTAACACTGGGATTTAATTAATATACAGTGATATAATATTTTTGCATCATCACCTTATGTATGTCTAAAGGTACCCATATGCATCCATGAATATGTAAGACCTCATCCCCATCAACAATCCAACCAGGAAGTGGGTCCTAACTAGAAATGCTCTCTTTTAGGACTAATCCCTCAGGTTCAGATAGTTGTATTATCTTCACTTCATCTAGAAGTAAATATTTCACTGCTAAAGCTGCTAAAAAGGCTATATGTGATACTCCTAAACCTCTAAATACATATCAGAAAGTAGGTCCATCAACTTCCACTCACTACTGGTCTCTCAAACTACTTTTTTTTAAGTATTCTATCTTATAACATAATCAATGACATTTCCTATCTTAGGTGTATAAGTAAGTTCAAAGTCAAAGGAATATAGATATTCTACCCATTTGTGTTGCCTGATATTCAAGTCATGTTGACTAAAAATATACCTGAGTCTTTTGTGGTCTGTGTACACCAAAAGATTCTCTCATAATAGATAATGCCTATAACACCACAAGGCATGTACTACATTGGACAACTCAAGATCATGTGTTGGGTAATTATTCCCATGAGGCTTCAACTACTGAGACTAATATTCCATGAGTCGATCTATATGTGTTAGAATTTCTTCTATCCTGATACTCGATGTATTGTAATAAACTGTATAGATGTATAGACCTTATTATTTCCTTATAATACTTTTATAAATTTATTTATATATTTACAAATCTAGGAACTGAGATGGCATGCGATTCTGAGGCCCAGTGTAGTCGAAATTAATTTTCTAAAAATATTCAATATATTTTATATTATGCTCACATGGTTTCATAAAGAAAATGATATAACTCTTAAAAAGAAGTTTGGATAAAAAATACAAGACCTTGGTTGATTTATAAACATGTTTTTTTACCCTAGGAACAACCTGAAATGAGTCAGTGTGGGGTCTTTGGACATCTCACCCATTGTCAGTACGTTCAATGGATTAATTAATTCATTCATTCATTTTAAACTAAATGAAATTTTTATAAATATATTGCCATGGGTTTTTTCCTAAGGTTATCCCCATAATCCTAGGATTTTCTGAGAGCTTCTCATTCCTCCTTTGTTGGAGAATCACCTTGGATGATAACGAAACACTGGATTAGAGAAGATCAGGATGCATCGAAAGCAACGAAATACTTCGATCATTGGTGAGTGCATTATTCGACAAAGAAATATCAAATATTTATGTCAAACTCATCAATTTTTGTATTACTCCCACTTTGATTAAATTTTTTTAGCAGTTCAACCTCTTCTATTAATTTGTTCCAATTGCAGCCTTTGTATGTGCCCGGGTACCAATTAATTTGATTGTTTCAATGTTTTCTAACCCAGGATGCCCCATTTTTTATAATTGGACAAGAAAACTTGGAAACGATAATTTAAACCATTTATATTGTGATTTTCCACCATAATTTATTCTCTTTAATCACTAGTTGGACCCTATTGTCCCATTTTGACATTTTTGGTTGGTACCAAGCTCAATCGGACCCCCCAGAATTGAAATAGTTTCACGAGCGATGGAAAAATTGATGAATCAGACATAGATATGGGATGTTTGTGAGTTTTGGATTTTTTTGGTGGTTGGATAATTAATCCATGCTGATAAAATGTGCATATACATGCGAAATGCGTGATCAAACTCCCATGGATCGACTGAGCTGATTTCTAGTGAATAATGACCGAAAATGAAGAACGATACCTATATCTGCTAATATCGGGTGGATTCGAGGTAGGATCTATGGAATAGTAGACTAATTCAAGGTGTGGATCGTGGATCTAGTTTTTTTGTAAAAAAACAATACTACACATTGTGTATCAAGATCAACACAATGCTTATTGCACCTTGGATGTGGTGGTAAGGGTTTTTGAATTCTATAAATTTGGCACAATGTGTAGCCCTCCTACACGTCGTGTACCTCATCCCCAAGTGGATGAGTTGTGTGATGGATCACATTAGAATGACTCTGTGTGGGAGTATACAGCATGTCACATGGTCGTGTACCAAATATCATGGACACAGGGTCACATACATGGACATGTGTTCATGTACATGGACATGGGGTCATATAAACGGACATGACCAGAAGGATACAGCCTGGTTGTATATATCTTGGAAATATTGTGTAGTCCACCTGTACAGTGTGTACTCCTACATGGATTGGGATCCATGTGTTGTATAGGGACACGGCCAGACAGGAGAGTGGGACCACATACCATGTGGGTCCCCTCACACATTGTGTACCCCTTAGTTAATTTTTAGGATATTTCAAACTTTTGTATCTCCATCATTTGGATTCATATTTTGGCTCATTAGTATCCTATTATGATTGTTTCTACGTGTAGAATGTGATAGTTCTATCCCTTGTTCCTTTAAAGATATGATTTGAAATTTTTTGTGTGTGGAACTTGTTTTAGGTGACACTCAATGATGGCATTGATCATTCAGTATCAAAAGAGGAATTTTAAGTGGTACCATTAATAGAGGTAGGAAGTGGGTCCAAGATGAATTATGAGTGTAAACATCTAGTAGAGACGGTAATTGGGTCCTCGATGACTTATGTGTGGTACCCTCTAGTAGATCTGGGTAGTGGGTCCTCGATGACTTCCAAGTGGTACCCTCCAGCAGAGTTGGGTAGTGGGTCTTCGAAGACTATTATAGTGCAACCCTACTCTTGTACAAAGATATTGGTCTTTTACCTAGAGATTGTGTCCCCTTGGCTCTGTGGAATAGTTTCAAGGTGTGATTTGACTTGGATAGTTACTTCTAAGAATATGTGTGAGATGTTGGGCATTTTTTATGGACTTTTATAATCATTGTCTACTCTTCTTCCTAGGATGATCTATGGGATGGAGATACAAGTGAATATGTATTTCTATGATCATTCAAAAGAATACCAATTGAGAGATAAAGGGTATATAAATTAATTAATTCATTAATTCATTTTAACCCAAATAAAACTTTTATTAATATATTTTCATGGATATTTTCCTTGTGTTATCCTAATAATCCTGGGATTTTATGAGATTTCCCCCTTCCTTATTCTTTAGAGAATCACCTTGGATGATGATGAAATGTCGGATCAGAGCAGATCAGGATGCATCAAAAGCAATGACTTCCTTTGATCATTGGTGAGTGCATTCTTCGACAAGGAAATATCAAATATCTATGAAAGACTCATCAATTTGTGTATTACTCCCATTTTGGTTAAATTGTTTGATCATTTCAACCTATTATATTAATCTGCGCCAATTACAGCCCTTGTATGTGCTCGGGTATTGATTAATTTGATTATTTCAATGTTTTATAACCTTGGATGCCCCATTTTTTATCATTGGCCAAGAACGCTTGAAAATGATAATTTAAATTAGTTTTATTGTGCTTTTACACCATAATTTCTTCAGTTTCATCACGGGTTGGTCCCTGCGATCCCGGTTCGACATTGTTGGGTGGTACCGAGCTTAATTGGACCCCCCTAGAATTGCAACAGTTTCATGGTCAAGGGACATATTGATGAATCAGGCATAGATATGGGATGTTTTTTAGTTTTGGATAATTTTTTGGGTGGTTGGATAATGAATCCATGATGACGAAAGGCGTAGAGACATGCAGAACGCGTTATGAAACTCTCATGGATCGACGGAGCCAATTTCTGGAGAACAATGACGAAAAATGAAGAACGACACCTATATCTGCTAATCTCAGGTGGATTCAAGGTAGGATTTGTGGAAGAGTAAACTAATTCAAGGTGTGGATTGCAGATCTGGATTTTTTTGAAAAACCTGACTACGTACTGTGTGTCAAGATTAACATAGGTTGTGTTTCCCCTTGGATGTGGTAGTAAGTGTTTTTTGAATTCTATAAATATGTCACAATGTGTAGTTCTCCTACACATCATGTACCTCATCCCCAAGTGGATGAGTTATGTGATGGATCACATGGGAAGGACTCTGTGTGGGAGTATACAAAATGGCACATGGTGGTGTACTAATGTTCATGGACATGGGGTTATGTACATGGACATGTGTTCATGTACACGGATATGGGTTCATGTACACAGACATGACCAAAATGATACGGCCCGGTCCTAGATAACTTGGACACGCCATGTATTCCACCTGAACTGGGTGTACTCTTACATATATTGGGATCCATGTACTATCTAGAGGCACAATCAGGCGGTAAAGTGGGACCATTTTGGAAGAAAAAAATCCCTCGATGTGTCCTCTCATGGTGTTTTGGGTGTGATTGTGTTTTTTGACAAATACATATGACTGTGAATGAGTGCGGTTGGTGTTTTCCAAAGATAGTTTTTTAAGGTGGTGTTGTTTCCCAGAGTTTTCCAAATTTTGGGGCCTTAAAATTAGGGATTTTTGTGAAGAATAGAGAATGAAATCATCAAAGGAAGAGAAATGTGAAGCCTGAGACATGGATCGCATACCATGTTTGGGAAGGGTATGCGTTCACACACTAGGTAGTGGGAACGGTACGTGGGAGCGGTTCATGAAAGCGAAAATGGTTCGCGATGGAAGGCGGTGTGGTACACGTGTGGATTTTCAATGGATAAGGAGATTTACCACATAAGAGAAAAGGTAGTATGCGGACTACGTATAAAAAAATGGTTCATAGAAAAGCTTGCAGTTCGTAGTGGTAGGAGGATCGATATGCGGTGGAGGCTGTACCGAATCAAAGATTTGCTAAAACATGGATTAACGGATATTACAGATATCTTTTCTTATGTAAGAATTGTTAATCACAACTATTATAAGGGAGATCGAATATAATTATAGAACATATTTTTCTATTGGATTTCGGCAAAGTTCAAAGGAAGTTTGCGATGGAGAATTGTAACCCACAAAGGACGTGGTATGTGGAGTAAGGAGGTGTGGTATGTAGGTAGTTTGTGAAGGCAGTTCACAATGATATAATATTCCACGAACAAAGGGTGATTTTTAGAAGAGGTGCAAAGATTCGGTATGCATAGGTGGTGCGTGATAGCAAAGGCAGAGGAAGTCAGTGGACGAAGGTACGTAGAAGTGGAAGTGGTACACGTAGGAGGTGTTCCACGTACCAAACCTGGTACTCAGAACACGGGAGAATAAGTTGGTTCTCAATTTACACAAGGAGGCTTGTGAAAGCTTCAAATCAATTTGAAAATGTATTTTCTGGTATCTAGTAGTACTCGGGATGGTGGACTTCATCTGTGGGTGAAAAAGAAAATTCAGCATAGCATCTATCTATAGTTGAGGATGCAAAAATTCATACAGATGGAGGGACCTACATGTCCATAAACTATGATTGACCTACAAGTCTATAAAATTTGTGTGGATTCCTTTCGAAGAGTAGTGAGTGTAGGAAGAGGAGGATGGTGTCCCTTTCCGCCGACAGTGATCCAGAGAAATAGGCATAGGGAGTGACCCTTTGGAATGCAATGAGAAGACCCTAAACCTTGTAAAGGAATTGATCCTGGGTATAGAAGATCTAGCCCGAACATTGTACTCATTATTGGAACTGATCCTTAGTGAATTTGGTACATCATCACATCGTCGTTGTATACTCCTTGGAAGTATCCCAGTGAGGGTGAACCACGTAAAAATCTTTGTGTCGTGTTCATGATTTCATATATGTTCATATATTGCTACGGTAGGAAGATAAAATTGAGTTTTTTTAACAAAAATACAAGATCCAAATGGGAAAATGTTTTAATCTTTCATACCCTGATTCACCCCCCCCCCCTCGGGTTATTGGACCTTGTGGACCTAAGAGAACACGTTCCATGTGGGTCCCCTCACACGATGTGTACCTCATTAGTTCTTTTTTTGGAAAATTCAATCTTCGGTATCTCTTTCATTTGGATTCATATTTTGGCCCATGAGTAGCCTATTCTAGTGGTTTTTATATGTAGAATGTGATGGTTCCCTCCATTGTGTATTTAAAGATATTATTTGAAATTTTTTGAGCATGGAACTTATTTTATGTGACACCCAATGATGGCATTGATCACGTAGGATCACCAGTGGCATTCTAAGTGGTACCCTCTATTAGAGGTGGGAAGTGGTTCCTAGATGAATTCTAAGTGTAACCATCAAGTAGAGTTGGGAAGTGGGTCATTGATCACTTCTGAGTGGTACCCTCCCGTAGATCTCGGTAGTGGGTCCTCGATGACTTCCGAGTGGTACCCTCCTGTAGAGCTGGGCAGTGGGTCCTCGAAGGCTATTAGAGTGTAACCCTCCTCTTGTACCAAGTTATTGGTCTTTTACCTAAAGATTTTGGCCCCTTTACTTTGTGCCATAGTGTCAAGGTTTGTTTTGACTTATAAAATTACTTCTTAGTAGACGTGTGAGATATTGGGCATTGTTGATGGACTTGTAGAACCATTACCTACTCTTCTACACAAGTTGATCTATGTAATGGAGATACCCTTAATCTCTCATTTGGGATTATTTTGATTGAGAATATATATATATATATATATTCACCTTTATCCTTAACTAGATTCGGTTACCCTCTTTCCATGAGATGAAAATATATGTGGGGTATTACATGTGCTTTCAATGTTTTTATTCTCGTGTTTGGATGAGATTACTCATCTACTATATGTGGAAAAGACTCAACATGTAGTTCATCTACAAACCATGATGAGCCCCTTGTGTTTGGATGAGGTTACTCTTCCTCTTGGCTTGGGTTGAACTATTCCCTTTCCCTAATTTCTACATCTTTTTCTATCTACATTATTTCTATTAATATTATATCTCGCTACTCCCCCTTCATCTTTTTGGGTGTCCTACTGGTTATGTATATACTCACTCATGCATGGGATTTTCTGGAACATGTCATGTCATATGTAGACAATGGATGGGTCGGCAGTGAATTTAGAGGATCTTAGGGATACCTGGTACTTTGGACCCTGTATGGTGGTCACATATTAGATATTATGAGCTAGTCTCTCTCAGTAGTTTACTTTTATAATTTTTTCAGGTTATGACACATTTCTGGTTGGTTGTGTATTTTTACCCTTTTAGTTTTTAGTTTACACTACAATACTCTTATACTATATAGAGGATATGCATGCATGGTTGTTCCCTTAGAGTTTTTCTTCTTTTAGTTTTACTCCCTCTGCACTTTTTCATCAATGTGGATATGTGTGTGTGTGTGTGTGTACTCAGTCAAAGACCTCCCCATGTTATTTATTCCTTAGAAACTAGTCTCCATCCCCTAGACTATGGAGGTGGGATTGGGGTAGTTATAGATCGAGCCCCTTCTTATTTCAGGTCGTGAAAGATTGGTATCAGATCAGTTCTTTCCTTGGGATATTTTCTGAAGTAATCCCCTTATAAATATTTGGTTAGGATTAGTAAAATAGTATCAAAGTGTATTGGTTGTGGCTCTTAGGCCAGAGATTCTAGTGATGGTGTGGGTGGATATCATATCCATTCACCAGGACCTTGAATACCTGCTTGTCAACTCGACATACCTATACATTGGTTGTAGGGAACAATGGTACATGCATCATATAGGATTGAGCCTTTGACAGTCCTTTTTGTTTCATCTCTCTGTTGTAGATATATATATACTCATCTTACCATGGTACATCTTAATAAATCTAGGGATGCCTCCATAATGAAAGCTAGCTAGGATACCAGTTCTAGATTTTGATGAAGATTATAAGAGTGATGAGGCCTAGGTTAAGGTTCCATCACATGAGACTCTTCCTCTAGGTGGGTAGGTAGTAGTGAAAGGAAATGTGATGGGAGCTCTCAAATGATTTTTGGTTTTGGGTTTTTTAGGTGTAGCAGAATGACTGACCAACGTCATCTCTCAAAGGAGGAAGTAATTAAAACAACATATTAAAGGTATTTTAAAAATAAAATAAAATAAAGTAAACTCACTACATAAAATGGTGGGGGTTGTTTCTATTTTATAAAACAAAAATTATTCTAGAAAAATATTGTATTTTTTTTAAATGATATTGAGAAAATGCAACAAAAAGACATTTTATTTTTGAAAAACAAATAAAAGGAGTAATTGATCATCCTATAACTCATCAATTAATTATTAATCATTATCATTCAAATTAAAATCCACTTATTTATTATCCCCAATTTTTTTAACCCATGAACCCTATGAGAATTAACTTAACCACCAAGATGAAATTAATTAAACCCTAGGCTAGTTTTGGAACATGCAATCATAACACCCTATTTTGATTGTTTTTATAAGGACAGATTTTGGATAGTGGTAAATTAGGTCACATATACATTATAAAAACGACAATTAATTGATTTTTTTGATTTTTTTAAACTATAAAAATTGATCATGTGTCGTTTTCTTTATTAATTAAGATGGTGCTCTCACAATTCACATGTTACTCAACCTTGCATGTTTTTGTGTTAATTGTTAAATTTCTTGATTAGTTTATTTTAAATTAAAAACTCATTTCATATATCATATTAATGTAATTATAGCATCTCATTGATTCAAAATAAATAAATGAATAAGTTAATAGGTAGATTGATTACTAAAAATAAATACACCTACATGGGCGGTGAGTCATCATAGAAACGTTTTTCATGTGCAAAGGTTTTGAAAGGATATAACCCAATAATGTTTTTACTATTGAGTTCCAGACCAAATAAGTAAAATAAATAAGAATAAAAATAAAAATAATAGAAGAAATGGGAGATAAGTATAGAGTTTATTGAAAGAACAATAATGTTACAAAAAAGAAGAGGAAAAGAATATCATTTTAGAGGAGATCCTAGATTGATATCTTCCCTACTCTAATGGTTAATTTAAATGGAAATGAATCACTTATAATATGATCCCAATACTATAAGGCACATCCAACCCCCTCCAAATGAGAAAAACAAAAATTTATAGAGTGGGTGGGAGGATAGGGTTTCAAGACATTTCAAGTGTGAATGGAGAATTCATCCAAATATTTTAATCCAAATTTCACCACCTATTTGACATCCAAAACATATGAACCATATATATATTTATAGAATTATTATTTGTGAGAATTTGGTTCCTAGATCTTTTCTCTAAATTTAGGCTCAATCCAAGCACGGATGAATACGTTATGGTCTAAATACTAAAGTGGTATCCAATCTAGCGAGTCTAGACCATCTTTGACTTCATGACCCATTTACTCCAATAAAATGCATGATCCAGCTCTTTTGTCCTAAATAAAAGTTTTTTCCCATTTATTGAGGAACACTTTTACAAAATTTTAAGTTCAAATAATACACATAAAAATATTTATGTCTTAAATTATAAAGTGAACATTAAAGGGAAAAATGTGAATTTTCATCAAATTTTCAAATGAATGATCTAATCCAAAATATTTTATAAATAAACATATTTAACATAATGTGAGGAATTTATTTAATTTATTATTTATAAAATATTCAATAAAATTTTGTTTTATCAAGTCCCCCACATTTACCCTTTTTCACTCCTGGTAAAAACCTCATATCAGGTATTCCAAAAAAATTGTGATAATATATGAATGTTCATATTCCTTAATCTATAGTGGAAATATAGGGAGAGTAATAATCCCATCAAGAGTCAATATCAATAAATTGAAAATTCATTTTCTCATAAATTGTATCAGAATAAACTCTAGTGATATTAATGATACTAATCATATTCAAACAAGTTATGGGTCTACCATGCCATTAATTCCCCATGTATGTGTGTTACAACCATTTCAAGATCATATCTCCACCCTTCATTTAGTATATTTAGGTCAAGTAAAAAAATTATTCTTAAATTTTTTAATTCATCGAACCTGGTCTATATTCCTTTACAATCAAATTTCAAGGCCCACTCACTTAAGTATTCCCAAAAGACAAAACTTAAGCTCCCAACCTACATATTCTCATGTGTTGTACATTTCATCACTCCCCTCTTAACATGACCTTTTTACCTAAATTGGATATACCTTCAATTGAGTAGTAAAAATTTCACAAGTCATGGTTATATAAAAATTTTTGTGGATAAATTAATTACACAATTTACCATGACAAATATCATAAATAATGGTGTTAAAATCTAAAAGGTTTTATAATTAAACAACCAATAATATCATCGATGATTTCCATTTTTATAAAAATAAACCCTTGATGGTGAAATATTGCTCATTCTTATCATGATACCAAGGAATTTTGAAAACATTCATTTTCCATACGTTCTATATGTAAATGAGCATGTTAAATGATATGTTTTTTATTTTATTTTTTTGTTTTGTTTTTTTTAATTAATAGAAAACCTAATAAAATACACACACAAATGAAAATCCTAAATATCTAACCCAAAAAAATTTCTCCTACCTCACACTTAAAATATTGAATTGTCCTCAATATGAACATATGATATGATATGTGCACAAGGAATGTAGAATTTTAAATATTACAAATAATATAAAAGTGAAAGGGTTAGGAACAGCCTAATATTCTCAAGTGATGATGGGGTCAAAAAGCATGATGAAATCAACTACATGGGTGGGAAGTACCTCAATGTATTTCTAAAAATGTTTCCCATTTACTGTAAATATCCTTCCTATGTCCTCTTGTGTAATATCCATGATGGGAGTCCTGTATACCTTCCTATAAGCCAACAACACATCATCTATGTTCTTGCTCTAATCCGTCCTATTTCGCTGCACGATTTTCTATGAAATTTGTTTCAACTCTCAATTTGAAACCTCTGCTTGGACATTTGTTTAGGGTGGTATGGAGTAGAAGTTTTATGTATCACCTAATAATTTCTAGGGAAGTTATATAAATTTAAATTGTAAAAGTTTATCCCTTGGTCACTGATGATGTCCTTTAGTACTTCAAACCTACTAAAAATTTGAGCCTTGAAAAAATCCACTACAACATGGGGATCATCAATCCTAGTGGACTTTTCCTCCACCCATTTTATAAATTAATAAATAGTAAAAAAAATGTAAAAGAAACCAAATGAACTTATAAATGATTCATAAAACCAATTCCCTAAACATAAAAAATATCACAAGCTAATATGGGTTATTGGGGCATTTCGTGTCTCCTTGAAATGTTTCAAGTGTCTTGGAAACATGAGAACAACTTAAAAACGTATGAGAATAATGGAACAAGATAATACAATATAATATAGATTATAATACTTTCCTAGATGTCTATTGGGGTCCAAAGTGTCCTCCACATGAAAGTGTATGGCAAAAATACAGAACAGACTCAAACTCATGATCAGAAACACACCTCCTAATTACTTGGTCACTACACATGTGCCAGATGTAGGGATAATCCAAAACATGAAACCCAAAATCACTCTTTAATTTTTGGACTTGATTTTTAATTAAATTTATAGGTATTTAAAATCAAATAAGGTAGTCAAATAAATCAGTATACCAAGGATGTGTACATGAGAGTTCATAAATATTCTCATCAGGAAAAGTATCCTGAAGTGGTATCTCGTCCAAGGTGTCAACCTCTAGTGTTTGATAAATCCTACCCATGTTGTCTTCCATAAAGTTTTATGACCCCTTATTTTCCTTTATCTCAATATAAAATTCTTGAAGAAGGATCGTCCATTGGATAAGCTTGGTCTTTTCATCTGGCATCTTCAAGAGGTACCTCAAAGTTGCATGGTCAGAAACAACAACTACTTTAGATCCCAATAAATATGATTGTAATTTATCTAAAGTAAATATTATATAAAGAAAACTCATTTTAATGGTTGTTTAATTTTATTGGGAGGAATTTAAAGTCCTCTATGCATAAACAATCACATGGGACCACCCTTCCACCCTCTGAAATAAGACAACTCCAATCGTTCAGTTGGATACATCACACATAAGCTCGAAAGGAAGATCCCAATGTGGGGTTTGTATTATCAGTGGAGTGGTCATATACTTATTTAGATCATCAAATGATACCAATAAATAATCATAAAAAATGAAGTCAATATCTTTTTAAAGCAATCAATATAAGGGTAGATCAATCTTACTAAAATCTCTGATGAAGTGTCGATAAAAGCCTGCATGCCCTAGGAATCATTTGACACCACGCACACACAAAGTATATGAAAAGGATGAAATAATATCAACCTTATATTTATCAATATCTATTTCATTTTTGATACTACATTCCCTAATAAAGTTCCATTATCTACGATAAAATTACATTTTTCAAAGTTCAAAACCATATTATTATCAATATAATGATTCAACACCTTTTAAAAACTAAATATACATTCATAAAATGAAGATCCATACAATGTAAAATCATCCATAAATACCTCCATGCATGTCTCAATGAAATATGAAAAAATATTCACCATGAATTTCTAGAAGGTACATGGGGCTTTGAAAAGTCCAAATAGAATCCTTCAATAGGAAAATTTACCAAATGGACAAGTGAATGTTGTCTTATTCTGATCCTCCTGAGCTATAAAAACCTGAAAATATCTGGAAAAGACATCCAAGAAATAATAGTGTGTCTTCCTAGCTATTCTATCAAGAATTTGATCAATAAATGGGAGTGGTAAATGGTCCTTGTGAGTGTATTGATATAGTTTCCTATAATCAATATACACAAGCCAACTGTTTTGAACCCTCCTTGGAGCTAACTCCTCTCTCTCATTTCTAACCACAATAACACCACTTTTATTTGGAACAACCTAACTAGGACTCGGCCACTGGGAATTTGAAATGAGATAAATTATACCTACCTCAAGAAAATATTTCAACTTCTTTTTTAACAACTTTCATAAGAGTTGGATTAAGTATCCTGTGTGGATACCTAATTGTTTTAGCCCCTTAAAAATAATCCTATTCATGAAAATATAAAGGATAATACCAGATATATCATCCAAGGACCACCATATTTCCCTAATTTTCTCCCTCAAAATATTCAAAAGTTTTTCTTCGTGTTCAAAAGAGATATTATTATCATTGATAACAAGTAATCTATCACCACTCAACAAGTATGAGTATTTGAGATTTGGTGGTAATGTCTTTAGTTCTAATAAATTGGGGTGTTGTATGGATGAAGACATTTAAGGAACTAAAATATGTGCAAAATAAACATCAGTATCAGAATAGACATAATCAAAATTAGAGAATAATGAATAAAATCCATTAGTATACTCAACAACCATGTCATAATATGAGTGAACATGATCATAATCTGAATATGAATCCACATCAAAATCAAATCCAAGAGAGGTTTTTGCATTATGAATAGGTGTGGAAATGGTCTTAGACATAAAAATAGATCTAATGATCATAATCTCTCTAAGCACATTACAATAAAAATCCATTGTGTTTTTACTTGGTAGTTCAAAATGGGAGATAAAAAAAGTATAATGGTCCTATGAAGGGTATCTCATGGAGTCCATAACATTAAATATCATAAATTCATCTCCAAACTCCATGGAAAGTGTACCTTCATGGAAATTTCTGATATTTTTTCAGTTTTGAGGAAATTAATACATTAGATAATGGGGAAACGATAATTTACCTAATCATCCTCCATGTTAATCATGTAGAAATCAGATGGAAATATCATTTATCTTACCTGAAAAAGTACATCCTCAAGGACTCCCACTGGATATGTTGTAGCTCTATTCACCAACTGAACCAATACTCTCATCAGATTCAACTGACCAACCTGTTATAAAGATAATTCAGAGTAAGGAATCACATTTATGGAAGCTCCCAAATCATGTAAAGCATCAGAAAAGTGAAACCCCCCTATGGAGCATGGTATGGTGAATGTCCCAAGATCCTTTGACTTTATTGGCATTACTTTATTTTTTGTAATGAGTTCTAACATGTTCTTTCCAAGATTTATCCTCTCATTTCCCTTGACCCCTCTTCGATTGGTATAAATTTATTTTAGGAATTTTATATGCCTTGAGATTTTCTTAATTCCCTCAATAAGAGGGATGTTGATCTCAACATGCTTGAATGTATCCAAAACCTATTTTTGCATCACTTATTTGGCCATATTCTTAATTAGAACAGATATATTTGGAAAGGTAATGTGTTTAGGAGGAACATAATCAATATTTTTTTAACCTTGTCTTTCTCATTGGGATTCTCACCAATTGGTCTTGAATGGGGATTCTCTCAGGTTTAGGTGAATCCCTATGGAATGATCGATGAAGATGTATCATTCATTTGGTTCACACTTCTCAATGTTATGGAACTAAAATTCCCCATGGGATTTGGAGTTTGTTGGGAAGGAATATTTTTGGAGTTCTTACTTACTAGTTCATAAAGGGAGGTGTAAATCTGGATCATTTGAGTCTTCAACTCCCTAAACTATAAACCTTGAATCTTCAACTCATTTTTTTATTAAGAATATTTTTTTTTCAAAAGGAAATTATTATTATAATCCACCTTTGTTTGATAATTCACTTTTTGTGGAATTTTTTATGCTTGGCATTCCAATCTCTTTTAGGGTTGTTGAAAACCCTATTAATAAGGTGGAGGCTACTAGAAGTTTTATTTAAAAAGGGACCTTTATTATTGTCCAAAGACATACCTCATGTATGATTAATCCTTCCACCCTTGGTTATATGTTGGTTCAAATGAATCCTACTTCTTCTTGGGATGTGGTTTTTGTTGTTGTTGTTGATATGGTCACCTAGGTAATATGACTATGAAATCCTATGTCTCTTGTAATTGATGGAAATAGTTAGTTGGATAGTCTATTTTAGAGAAAAATCCACAAGTCTTTGTAGGAGTGGGTTGGGATGTCTTTTGATCTAGGGAAAGATGCCCCACCATAGTGGTCAATTCTTCCAACTTGGTATCAATTAAATGACTTTCAAGAAAAGATTGACTTTCCTAATATACTCCACTAACATGTGGTGTACCTTGATCACCAAATTGTTGGGAGATTTGTGCCATCTTGTTGATCAATTCACGTGCATATACTTCTGTTTTTTTTTACCAATGCCTCTCCATAAATGACATATACGATGTTTATATCCATATGTTTCAGTCCTTTATAGAATTACTAGATGGAGAGTTTCTCACTAATTTTGTGTTGTGTCTATCTTGCACACGACTTCTTGAATCACACTTAGTACTCATACATTGACTCCCCTTGGACATTCTTGATCCCTAAGATATCTTTTCAAATAGAATTTTTCCTTGATTCTAGAAAAAAATCTTTGTAAGAAAATATGTTTCAAATCATTCCAAAAAGTTACATATTCAGGTTATAAATAATACATTCTGTATTTTGTAGTTCCATCAAGTGATGATGGGAATGATCTTTGTTTTATATGATCTTTAGATAAATTTTTTGGTTTTAGGGTTGATAAAACCACATTAAATTCTTTTAAAAATTTGTTTGTATCATCACCAGATTATCTGTTAAATTTTGGAAGAAAGTGAATTAACCCTAATTTCAATTCAAAGTCTGATTTGAGATTTGGGTATGAAATAAAATTTGGTTGATATTAAATATCTAGTGAATTAAATTCTATAATATCTCTACTAATTCATTATTATTGTTTTTATCCATTGGTTCTTGTTTTAGGTTTTATTTATAAGTGTTTCCAATTTCATTGTTCCTATAATGGAGGAATTCACCAACTGGGTGAATGTTGAAACTTCATATAGACTGATACTATCTGATTTGATCCCTAAGGCTATGTTCAATATCAGGGTAAATATCTAATATATCCTTGGGATTGGTTCATTTCATAAAAAAAATAACAATTAAATTATGAAAAGTGAACTATAATAAAATGATAATAAGTTTGAGTTGACAGTCCAAAAAAAAGAAGAAGAAAAAATAATAATGGGTAAATAAGGAAGAAAGAAGATAATATAAGAATAAAATTAAAATAAAAGAAATACCACTAATTTTTTGAAAAAATTAATTGCCTCCCCAACAAAGGCACCAATTTTAATGTTTATGTGGTGGACGCTCTCAAATGATGTGCGGTTTTTTGTTTCTTGGGTGTAGTAGAGTAGATGACCAAGGTTGTCTCTCAAAGGAAGAAGTAATTGATACATCATATTAAAGTTATTTTAAAAATAAAATAAAATAAAATAAATAACTACCTAAAATTATTGGGGGGTTGTTTCTTATTTATAAAATAAGAATAAGTATGCAAGAAGAAGATTGTTTTTTTTAAATGAGATTGAGAAAATGAAACTAAAAGATATTTTTTTAGAAAATGTTTTTAAGACAAAATTTATATAAATATACTACTTCACTTAATGATTAATAATTATAATTCAAATTAAAATCCACTTAACTATTATCCCCTAATTTTTTCACCCTCGAACCCTGTGATAATTAACTTAACCACCAAGATGAAATTAATTAAACCCTATGATAGATTCAGAACATGAAATCATAGCACCCTAATTTTATTGTTATTATAAGGTTGTGTTATGGTTAGTGTTAAATTATGGAACATATAAATTTTTTAAATGAGAAATAATTGAGTTTTCATACTGTTTTTGAACTCTAAAAATTGATCATGTGTCATTTTTTACCGATTAAGATGTCACTCTCACAATTCACACATTACTCAACCTTGCATGTTTTGTTCTTAATTTTTAAAATTCTTGATTAGTTTATTTTAAATTAAAAATACAATTAATATACCATATAATGTGAATTAAAATATCTCGTTGATTCAAAATAAATAAATGAATAAGGTAAGGGTTAGATCAATTACTAAAAAAACCACTCTTCCATGGGCGGTGTAGTCATCAGAGAAACGTTTTTCATGTGCAAAGTTTTAGAAATGGTATAACCCAATCATGTTTACAATATTGAGTTCTATCCCAAATAAGTAAAATAACTTATAATAAAAATGAAAATAATAAAATAAATGGGAGAGAAATATAGAGTTCATTGAAAGAACAAAAACATTCAAACAAAATAAAGGAAAAGAAGGGAATTTTGGAAGAGATACTAGCTAGATAGGTTCCCTCCTCCAACAGTGAATTGAAATGGAATTTAACCTATTACCCTCTAATAAAAATTATCTAATTCAAATCTAACCCCATATAAATAATAAAAAAAATTATAGAGTGGATGGGGGCTAGGGTTTCAAGACATTTCAAATGTGAATGGGGAATTCATCCAAATATTTTAATACAATTTTCACTGCATGTTTTACCTCCAAAACGCATGAACCATCTATCCTTAAAAAATTATTATTAGTTTTTTAATTGATACTCAATATTTTATACATATTTAGGCCCAATAAAATCATTTATGAAGAAGTTATAGTCTAAATACTGAAGTGGTGTCCAATCTGGAGTGTCCAGTCCATCTTTGATTTTATGACCCATTTTCTCTAATGATTTGCATGATCTAGCTCAGATTTCCTAAATGAAAGTTGTATACCATTGATTTAGGAACACTTTTACAAAATTTTAAGTTCATATAATACGAAAAAATATATTTATGTCTAAAATACTACAATTTACTTTAAAGGGAAAAACTATAATTTTCATCAAATTTTCAAATTAATGATCTGGTCCCAAATATTTTACAAATAATAAAATTTAACACAATGTGAGGAAATTATTTCATTTATAAGAAATTAAATATTTAATAAAATTTTGTTTTATCAAATAGAACCCCCACCTATTGGGCAACAGATCATCCCAGTAGAGCAGAGTGAGGATGGACGTTGGCCTAGCGTGCTCTGTGAGTTCCCGCGCCATAGACTACTAATGTTCCACAAAAAGATAGATCCATAGGTATAAGAAGATTATCTAGAGACAATTTGATATATATTAGTCTTCATTTTTACCCCAATATATTGGGTTGTGTCACTAGAATCTAGCATTTTTCATGGAGCAGTTGGGCGCTTGTGGAGTCGTATTACTCAAATGCACGATGAGTCGACACTCTTGTGGACCAACTTCCAGTATTTGTTCTGTGAGGAGTAATACCCCTATTTTTTCACTTATTTTATATTCAGGAGCTTCAAGAGCTACATCAAAAAGGGGTGATGGTGGATGAGTATTCAGCAAAGTTTACAGACCCCATTTGGTACTCCCTTGACATGATCTGTGATGGATTCTTCCGAGCATAGAAGTTTAAGAAGGGACTTCATAGAGAGATCCATGATAGTGTGGTGCCATTGTGAATCCCCACCTATGTTAGGGTATTGGATAAAGTGATATGGATAGTGATATTTCTGTTAGAGGGACTCCAGAAAGCTGGAGCTAGTGGTGGGTGTTGCAGAGTTGAGTCATCCACAGCAGCTAATAGGCACCATTCAATAGGGTCTCAGTGCAAAAGGCCCATTAAAAATCACAATCAGGTGTGTGGTCATGTGTTTTAGGGACAAAAAGAGAACCAGTGTATCACAAAGATTGTATGTTTTATTCTTGTGACGGGTGAGGTCACATAGCATGTGACTGCCCAACTAGACATGCTGATGAGCACGAGCAAGTATCTAATGGACTACCACAGCTAAGGCAGTGCTGTGATTAGGGATATCCCAGGAGAGGACAGGGAGGTCCCCAAGTATGAAGAGCTATAAGAGGAGAAGGAAGATATATAGGTGTTGTATGATTCTATGAGATCCTTCCATCACCAAGTGGCCTGCATCATGCCCAGAGAGCTGGTGGTCAAGGTCACGGATAGCTCCAGGCTCTAGAGACTTATGACCCCGCATTTAATGAGATTTTTATAATTACGATATATATTCATTATTATATTGATTAATTATTAGTATATATAGGTTTCATTCATTCCTTCATCTACCTACTCCTAGTTTGAGATCTTGAGCTTCTAGTAGAGGCGTTAGCCCAAGAACTTTGTCTTGAGGTCTCTATAGGGAATGATTATTCTATATATTTTATCTATCAGCAGTGTGATCTATCATTTGGTAGAGAGAGGTTCAAGTGGTACCTTTTGGTCATCAATATGGGACCCTATAATTTTATCTTGGTTATAGATTGGTTATCTATAGTTCAATCCCAGATTGACTATCACTATAGACGAGTCAGATTCCTACACACATATGGGATGAAATTCACCTTTATGGGAGAGAGATATATCATGGAAGGATGAGTGGGTTCTATGAGTAGAAAACTTCATCCCATCACCAATTGTTTAGAAAGTATATCCCTTGGTGAATTTGTCTCTTTAGAAATCTGGATTCCTTCAGTTATGGAGGATTATATAGATTTCTTCCCCAAGGACATTATAGAACAAACTCTGAGGTGAGAGATGGAGTTTTTCATATACTTGCATCCATGTACCACACTAATATCTTCTGTGGCATATTAGATGGCCCATACCGAGCTCCGAGAGATGTGGTTATTTTTGAAGGACCTTTGAGAGAAGAGTTTCATCAGGCCAGTGTGTCCCCTTGGACAACACCAATTTTGTTCGTGAAAAAGGAAGATTGGAGCTTGTGATTTTGTGTGGATTATCATTTCATGAAATAGGACATGATACAAAAAAAAGTACCCCTTTCTAAGGATTGATGACCTCTTTGACCAGTTATGAGGCGCAAGATGGTTTCCAAAGATCGATCTCCAGTCCGATTACCACCAGTTTAGGGTTTGTGATAATGATATTCCACATTTGGAATTATAATGTCCCTATGAACACTATGAGTTCCCAGTGATTCCATTTGTCATGACTAATGACCCCTCTATGTTTATGTATTTTATGAATCGGGTATTCCAATCGTAATTTGACTAGTTTTTGGTTGTCCTCATCAACAACATACTCATATACTCTACATCAGAGGAGGATCATATAGAGCACATGAAGATGGTTCTAGATTTGTTTTGAGAGTACTAGATTTATAAAGAGATATTGAAGTGAAAGTTCTAGATTCATGAGGTTCACTTTTTGGGGCATGTCATTTTTTAGCATGGTTTAGTCATGGACCTAGCGAATATCTATGTGGCGCTTTCTTGGGAGCCACCCAAGAGCATGTTAGAGGTACGGAGCTATCTTGGCTTTGTGAGGTCCTACTTGAGGTTTTTGGAAGACTTATCCAGAATTACAGCCATGTTGACCGCTCTGACATGGAAAGGGCAGCCGTTCACCTGGTCTAAGCACTGCCCGATGGCATTTTGTGGTGTTGAGACTAAGGCTGATGAGTGATTCGGTGTTGATACAACCACAGTAGGACATGGAGTGCATAATTTATTGTGATTCCTTAAGAGATGGGATCAATTGTGTATTGATGTAGTGGTAGGAAGTTATCATATACCGGTCAAGGTAGTTTAAACCCCATGAACATAACTACACAAATCATGACCTAGTGTTGGAAATGGTAGTCTTCTCCCTAAGGATGAGGAGGCATTACCTTCTAGGAGAGCACTTTGTGCTTTACTCAGACCAATAGAATCTCAAGTAAGTATTCATGCAGAGAGACTTGAACCCGAGACAACAATACTAGTTTGAGTTATTATAGGACTATGACTTTGAGATATTCTATACTCCTGGGAGGTGAAATGTTGTAGAAGATTCCTTTAATAGGTAGACCTAGGGTCATTTAGTGCATAAGGCTTTGAAGAAGTTGAGACCATGTAGCTGACCCTGGTGGATCCAGAGGGTACAACTATTTTGTTGTCGATGGTCTTGACTTATACACTTCTCAAGCATGTGAGAGAGTCTCGACTGAAAGAAATAAACTATGAGGTCATACATGACCAGATATCCATAGGTGATTCACTAGATGGATATTCTAAAGGCAGTAATCATGTCATATTTTTTCAAGGATGGATGGTGGTTCTAGTCACGATGTAGGAGGAGGTGATGTGAGAGTTCCACACCTCTCTGATAGATGTGTATCCTAGTCTAGGGAAGTTGTAATGATACCTTTGGGCAGTTTTTGTAGTCATGCATGAAATGAAGCGTAGCTGAGTTCATCTCTCAATGCCTCACCTATCAACAGGTGAAAGATAATCACCAAGTTCTGGTAGGTTTTTTTCTTCCCCTTAAGATCCTAGAGTGGAAGTGGAATGGAATATCCATGGAATTTCTGACAGGTCTTCCATGCACATCGAAGAACCATATGCCATCTGGGTGATAGTTGACAAACTCATGAAGTTGAAACACTTACTTATTATTAGGGAGTAAAGTTTGGTGGAGAGTTTTAGACAGTTGTATATATGGGAGATCATTCACCTTCATGGGTCCCCCTCGACGATTACCTCTGATCATGATGTGCAGTTTAAATAAAAATTATTGAGAGGCATGCATGAGGAATTTGGGACATAAATGAGGATGAGTACAGTCTTTCACCCCCAGATCGATGGGAGAACCGAGCACACTATCCATGTTTTTGGGGATATGCTGAGGGCTTCCATGTTAGACTTTTTTCATAGCTGGTAGGATAACTTTCCCTTTATAGAGTTTTCATAAAACAACCACTACCGCTCTACTATTAGCATGTGTCATGAACCAGATCCGGTCACCTTAAAAACCGGCACCCGACCCGGTCTGTGGCAAGACCCAAAGGACGTTCCTGATCCCCATGGGCTGGAACAAGTACCCAGGTATCATATATGAGTGTTTGGGAACAATTTACCTGAGTTTAGAAACATAAGAAAACCAAATACAACAAATAAACTAAATTTGAAATTTTACCCCAAAACATCCTTTAATAAAATTCAGAATTCGGAAACAAGGTTTATAAAAACCCCAAAGACTACAACAAAAGAAGAAATCCAAAATGGAGAGCCCAATAACTAACTCAAGGAAAGGAAGAAACACCATGAAGCCATCTCCACAATACCACACCACGAAGAGCCAGTAGAAACCCAAACCACCAATTCTAAGAGCTTTACCCAAACCTGCAACAAACATTACCAAGTCTACTTACACCCAAAGGTATAATTAGGGTGTGATCCAAATCCCAGTAGGATTTGTAGGATCAAAATAATGATGTAGATGCTCAATATACAAGAGGGGGTGAATTGTATACTTTAAAAAATTCCTTTAGAACTTTTAAATACGGTATAAACCTTCTTATTGTTAAACAAAGTTAAACAAGGTAAATTCACAAGACCTCTTAATTATACAAACTTTCTAGATTCCAGAAATATTTTTCCAGAAATAAAACTTAAGAAAAGTTTACAAGGAAAAAGATTCTACCTTAAAGTTTATAGAATCATACTAATCAGAGTACTAGTACAATAAAGTATAAGATAGTTATACTTTTTTTTAGTCAAAATGAAGCGGAAAGAAAACTTGAAACAATACAAGTAAAAACTAAGAAATATTTTAACCAAAGGAGTAGGGTATCCAAAAACCTTGGATAAAGGTCCCTTGATTTATACATTCAAGAAAGTTTGTCTTACCCATACCAGGGTAATCCCTTGATAGGAATATAAGAGTTTGTCTTGTTATCCCTGCAAACCCTCGAACTTCAAGGTAGTCAGCACATATGTCTTCTTTATCAAGGAAGTCCTCAAACATTAAGGTAGTCGGCACCTCTATCTTCCTATCCCCATAATCTCTCGATTGTACACATCAACAATCAGATTCGCATAAAGCAATCTGAACAAGATGTTCAGTATGCACAAATCATGTGAGTCTCTCGCTCTAGAAATCACTTCAGAAGCATATAATCTCTAGATTTATCTGTAAGGGTTGGTGTCCTGAGAACCAACTATTTTGTACTTTGATTACATGAATGTTCACTTATTATATATTGTTCATTGTTCTGCATGACTATAATATAATAATGTCCTTGAATATTTGTTGCATTAATAAGGTCATGGCAGATCTCTGCTATGATGAGAACCTTGAAATGCTATAACAATATTCTTAAATAAAGTTATACGGTTGGATGACATACTATGATAGGACACATAGTATCCAGACCATCATGTGTGAGTACTCGTAAGAAGACGAGACTCTCTCTCATGGAGTTCGCACTTGGTAATCTCCAAGATAGGAGATTATGAGAACAGACCCGCCAGTAGTAATTCCACATGTCTTGGTGTCATCAGATATTGCTATCTACAAGCGTGTTTAATGGTCCTTAGACTGGAAGATTATCATTAACTCATGTTATGAGTCGCGCACTTAGATTTACTGATGAAAACCGTCATTTAGACAGTTGGCGAGAAGTAGGGTACGTTGGGTGCATCACGAGTGACATGTTGTTAATGGATAAGTCGAGGAAGGATTTTCCCTTCCATTTATGGAAGTTGATATATCATCCCTTTGATTGAAATAGAACTATCGCATTAAATTCCATGGCCATGGTGTAAACGACGAGTTTATTTTAGGAAGTCAAAGAATGATGGATCAAGCATAGAGGTTTATGACACTGCCATGAAACCTTCTTGATGAGATATCAAGACAAAGGGATTAAATTACATATTAACTGTTCGTATGAGGTGATACGTCAATGCGGCGTCAACTTCTTTCTCTTGGGTGCTTTGACCCGTTGCTAGAGAGTAATCTTGGACTTTAGGAAAGCCCACCTAATTCTAATAGGAAAGAGTCCTAGAGTGTCACACAAAAGTGTATTAAAGTATCTCAAGTAGAATAAAGATTATTCCCATACGTGGTTTAATAATTATTCAAGGAAGCCTAAGTCATTTTAATTATGGAGGAAGAAGGAAATGAAAAACAAGACATACACACCGTGTATTAAAGATTACACACCGTGTAGTTTTTCATGGAAAACAAGTACACGCCATGTATTAATAATTACACGCCTTGTAGTTTTCTTTATGGAAAGGAAATGAATAAATGAAAACAAGATATACACGCCGTGTACATTTAATGTACACTCCGTGTAGTTTTTAATGAAAAACAAGTACATGTCGTGTATTTATTAATACACGCTGTGTAGTTTGTTCAGTCGGGATTTTGAGGATATAATATTGTTTTAAATGATATTTATTATAATCAGTGTGGGCACATGTAAAGGAATTAATTATTCGACATGGGGGTTTTAAATAAGAGTTAATGAAATAAATAAAACGCGTAACGCATTTATTTATTGTCATAACTCTAAAACTTCAAACCTGATTATAAATATCCTCACAACCCAACTCTTTTCCAATACACAAGAGAATCGTTGTGCACAACAATTCTGGAGAATTATTTCAAGGCCAAAAGAACCTCTTCCTCCAAGAATGCTCTCAAGACAGAGAGAGATCTTCTTCCATCGGATCAAGACGATCTCAGGCGGACAACTCAAGCAAAGGTTTCTCCAAGCTAGCACCCGGAGACTCCTTTGGCGACGTCCAGAGATACGAGGTGCACGTGTGGATCACTACTAGAGGAAGTCTACACTTGGCTTCTATGACACAATGATGAATCACATTGGAACGTGATCAAAAACATCAACGAAGAAAGAACACCGCAAAAGGTATTTCTTTTCAATTAATTAAATTAATTATAATAAACTTGTAATGATCCTACTTTGTGGTTCCGGGACTTTCTATTTCTTTTGTTTATTTATGTGATTTGATCCGTGGAGACTGGCGGTTATCGTCGTATTGATCCTGGATTGATCATTGTCAATGACAAAAAGCCAAGTGGGCACATCCACCCATGCGCTTCCGCTGTGCCTGAAACCTTCAAATGGTATCAAAGTGAGTTTACAATGTTGATTATATTTATTTAATTTTTGTTGATAATTTACGCATTTATATTTGATTCAATTTGAAATAAATCGTTCTATAAATCTGAATAAACGAGATCTGTTCTTCCTCCTTCGTTTTTTGATTCATATCATATAAATTACCTTTTAATTTTAATTTTTGATTAAAATAAAAATGAGGAACTCATCTGGAGGAGCTGCTCTTTCTGTCTGTACAACACGGGATTACACAGTGTGTAATTAAAACTACACGCTGTGTACTTAGGTTCAACGAACCGGAACTGGTCCACCAAACCACGCCGTTTGAATTGATTATGCCTAAGTTTTAATCATGCCATGTTGACCAGAATTGAACGGAACGTGGAAACCAGAATACACAGTGTGTATGTTGGAGCAACACGTTGTGTAGTCTGATCTGGCCAAGGTGAAACCGTGTACAAGGAGAAGTCATGTTTTGCATACATGGGATCTCCAGGCCGGTTACCATGTAACAAGGAAGTACATGCCATGTATGATTTATCTACACACCGTGTACTCCAAAATTTCCAAAGTACAGAGAACTCGCCAAAGCCCCCGGCGTGTACTTTGGATAAAAGGTGAAAAGAAATACACGTCATGTAAATATAAACTACACATCGTGTACTTTCTAGAAATTTCACCTGGTTTCCTCCAAAAGTACAAAGACCTGTACAAGGAATATGGATGAGAATAATCTCAAGGAAATTCAGAAAGGAATTTAAGATAAAATAATTGATTAATTATAAGATCATAATTAATTGAATTCGAGTGCGACTTATCTTAAATGAAAGAACAATTAATAGAATTTGAATTATAAATATGCGTAAATGTCATTGCATGATATGGATGATCATGAGCTAGACCAAAGACCCTTTTTATGAGTGTATGGTTTCATTTAAATTTTTTTAATTTAAATTTTTTGGCCTACGAGACTTCTTCCAATAAAATGTAGGGCCTGAATTCCCATGGTTTCTTTAATGTAAACCCATGTAAATGGAGGATCTCCCAAGCCAGAGGAGATGGTTCAAAATCCGAAGCTGAGGTGAAACCAACCCAAGAAGATATAAAGGTGGACAGGTGGGAGCTACAAAACACGAACCATCAAGTTCAAGGTGTTTTCCCTAGGTCAGGGTTAGCTTATCAAAACCGCTAGATAAGCTAACCAATAGAAGCTCATGATCATGCCATCTTATTTTATTTCTTTCTAATTTCATGGTTTATTTATTATTTATGTGTTGTCTCGATCACATAATTAATAAAATGAACAATCATGCAAAGACGGAATAAAATAAAAACCGGACTATGCGTAAACATTATCAAAACATGGTTAATCACTTAAGAAAGCATCACTTAATATTAACAAGCATGTGATAATGATAAACTATGTATAAAGAATAAAATCCCTCAAATACCATATTAAGTCATACCAAGCCTTCCGTTACTTGATTAAGGGCAAGACTCAATAAAACTATGTGTTTGACCAACCCTTATTGGGACACTTGCTTTTATAAAGGAAGCCCTTATGAAAGGTTTCAGGTTGACTTAACCATATTACATCAATAGAAGTAGCCCTTTCTATACTTGATGTGATATTAGAGGCAAGAGTTGAGGAAATCCAAGTCAGGATTTCAGAATTGGGGAATCCACTCAACATATCAAGGAACTATAAGCTCACAGTTGGCAAAGACTTTCCTACCTAAATACCTTCAAATAGCTTGACCAACCCTTGTTGGGGTTATGCGAATGTGAATATAGATCCTTTCCACTAGAATTTCAAAGCAACTGGACATTCTGAGTTCAATGGTGAGGGCCATTGGGACTTGATAAAATAGTGGGAGACTTAATAAAAATTATTATTTCTCATAAAATGTAATCAAGAAAGTACTGATAAATCTGCTCTTTTAATTTGTAAAATCAAAATGACAAACACATCAACCACATTTTCTCTGCGATCAATTCTGGATAAAGACAACATCCTCACTGGTAGTAACTTTCAAGAATGTTTTAGGCACCTTCGAGTTATCCTACAGCATGAACGAAAGTTTTACATGCTGGAGTCCTCACTTCCTGATTCTCCTGCCCAAGGGTCAAGTAATGAAGATTTCCTGGTCTATGATCAACATTTGAACGATGCTCTCGATGTTCAATGTTTGATGCTATCATCAATGTCTAGTGACCTCATGAAGTCTCATGAAGACATGGATACCTATAGCATGCTCGAGAACCTCCGTGCTCTATACCAGGAGAGAGAAAGACAGAAAAGGTTTGAGATCTCCAAGGCTCTATTCTAGAGAAAGCTTAGATAGGGTTCCCCAGTCGGGCCTCATGTAGTCAAGCTCATTGGCTACATTGAGTGCTTGGAGGTTCTAGGGTTTAAACTCCCTGAAGAACTAGGTACAGATCTCATTCTTGCATCACTTCCCCAGAGCTTCTCAAACTTTGTTGTGAACTTCAACATGAACAACATTGAGAAGTCTCTATCTGATCTTCTTATCCTTATTCACCAAGTGGACAATGACATGAAGCGTGAAAAGCCTTATGTCTTCATGGTGAATAAAAGGAAAGGGAAGGTGAAGAGATTTAAGCCCAAAGCTTCTTCAAGGCCTTCCAAGAAAAGGAAGATCAAAGGGGAGGCAAAGGAACAGGATGTTGTTTGTTTCGCATGTGGCAAGAAGGGCCACTGGAAGAAAAACTGCACCCAACCAAGAAAGCAAGGGGAAGATTCATGTACATTTTTTATTGAATTCAATCTATCTGATTCTACTAATTGGGTATTAAATACTGCTTGTGGTGATCACATCTGTATCCAAATACAGGAACCAAGTAGATTCAGGAAGATTGATCGAGGGGAGGTAGATCTACAAGCAGCCAACGGAGCCAGAATTGTTGTTGTAGCTGTCGGGGACTACCACCTCACATTGCCAACTGGAATGATCTTGGTGTTAAAGGGTTTTTATTATGTTCCTTCTGTTACTAAAAACATTATTTCAGTATCCATATTAGATACTGATGGATTCATGTTCAAGTTTGGAAATTAATGTTGCTACTTTTTTAAAGATAGCATTTGTTTTGGTAGGGCACATTTATATAATGGCCTTTATGTGTTAGACTACACAAACCATGTAATGGAAATTGATGACCAAGTAAATTCACATGAATCATACCACGCCCAACTTTAGCATCACCGGCTAGGTCATGTCAATGAGAAACATTTGACAAAATTACATCAAGATGGGTATTTAGATTCTTTCGAACTAAAACCACTTGGTGTATTTCATGCGTGTCTACAAGGAAAAATGACCAAAGCCCCATTTAGTGGGAAAGGTGAAAGAGCTAAAGAGCTTCTAGAATTAGTTCACACAGATGTGTGTGGACCATTTACAGTTGAATCAAGGGGTGGGTTCTTGTACTTCATAACTTTTACTAATGATTTTAGTAGATATGGATATATCTACTTAATGAGGTATAAGTCAGATTCTTTTGATCAGTTCAAAGAATACAAGAATGAAGTTGAGAACCATCTTGGTAAGAAGATTAAGAAACTCAGCTCAGACAGAGGAGGAGAATATCTTAATCAGGACTTCATTGATTTCTTATGGGAGTTTGGGATTCTATCTCAACTCACTCCTCCTTACACACCTCAGTGGAATGGTGTAAGTGAAAGGAGGAACCGAACCCTGTTGGACATGGTGAGATCAATGATGAGTCATGCGAGTCTTCCATTATCTTTTTGGGGATATTCATTACAAAAAGCAGCACACATACTAAACCAAGTACCAACTAAATCGATAAATGGTATTCCATATGATTTATGGAGTGGACTCAAAGCCATGTTATTGAATTTACATGTGTGGGGTAGAGAAGAATTTGTTAAGGCCTCTTCAGGTAAAAAACTTGCACCCCGAGGCACAAAGTGTATCTTTATAGGATATCCCAAGGAAACAAGGGGATATTACCTATACAACCCCTCAGACAAAAAGGTTACAGTGGCAAGACACACCATATTCCTTGAGAGGGAGAACATCTCCAAAAGAGATAGTGGGAGAGAGATAGACTTTGATGAAGCCTAGGATCAAGATACACAAGAGTTGGTACAAGAACAGATTCCACAAAGCCCTGTGGAAGAACTCTCTATTCCAGAGACACAAGAACTACGTAGGAGCACGAGAGAGGTGAGAGAACTAGAATGATATGGTTTTCTTGTCACCGTGGATGGTGACTCATTATTGGTTGACAATGATGATCCTCTTACCTACAAGGAAGCATTTGAAGGCACATACATTGTCAAGTGGCAAGAAGCCATGAATTCTGAAATGGATTCCATGTACCAAAACCAAGTCTAGATTTTGGTAGATCCTCTAGTTGATGTAAATCCTATTGGTAATAAATGGGTATTCAAGAAGAAAATGGACATGGAGGGGCAAGTAAGAACCTATAAGGCACGACTGGTTGCAAAAGGTTTTAGACAGCGTCAAGGAATTGACTATGATGAAACCTTTCCACTGGTTGTGATGCTAAAATCCATCAGAATCCTATTGGCCATTTCCACTTACCATGACTTTGAAATTTGGAAAATGGATGTCAAAACAGCATTCCTTAACGGGAACCTCCATGAAGATATCTACATGACACAACCTGAAGGTTTTGTGACTCCAAAGGATGCAAACAAGGTATGCAAGTTGCAGAAATCTATTTATGGATTAAATCAAGCATCAAGGTCATGGAACATTCATTTTGATGAAGCTGTAATAGAATTTGGATTTGTTAAGAATGAATGTGAGCCTTGTGTCTACAATTGGTTTATTGGAAGTGTGGTCGTTTTCCTAATAGTATATGTTGATGACATATTACTAATTAGAAATGAAGTACCTGTCTTACAGTTAGTTAAGGCATGGTTTCATAAATTCTTCTCCATGAAAGACTTGGGCGAGGTAGCATATATTCTTGGGATCAAGATCCATCATGATAGATCGAAGAGAATGCTGGGCTTAAGTCAAAGTACATACATTGACAAGATACTGAATAGATTTAGTATGGAACAGTCCAAGAGGGGATTGTTGAAAGTATCACATGGCATTCATCTTTCCAAGAAAATGTATCCTCAGACACATGAGGAAAGAAAGAGAATGGCAAGGATCCCTTACACATCCGCGATTGGGTCAGTCATGTATGCTATGATATGTACGAGGCTGGATGTTGCTTATGCATTAAGTGCGGTAGGCAGATATCAAGCTGATCCAAGAGACTGCCATTGGATGGAAGTCAATACTATCCTTAAGTATCTAAGGTGTACTAAGGATATGTTCCTGGTTTATGGAGGAGATGAGGAACTAGTCATCAAAGAACATGTAGATGCTAGTTTCCAGACTGATCAAGATGACATGAAGTCGAAGACTGGATACATCTTCAGTTTGAATGGAGGTGCAGGGAGCTGGAAGAGCTCAAATCAAAGTGTGGTGGCAGATTATACAGCGGAGTCCGAGTATATCGCAGCTTCTGAGGTAGCTAAAGAAGTAGTATGGATGCGAAGCTTCGTCCAAGAGCTGGATGTAGTACCGAGCAGTAAAGATCTTATCACACTATATTGTGATAATACTGCAGTGGTGGCACTTGAAAAAGAGCCAAGGTCACATCAGCGGACAAAGCACTTACTTTGGAAGTATCATCTCTTGAGGGATTTTTCTCAAAGAGGTGAAGTTGCAGTGAGTAGCATTTCCACGGAAGACAACGTGGTGGACCCCTTGACTAAAGCCTTGACTCAGCAAAAACATGATCATCATCTGAGGTCTATCTAACTAAAAGTCGTAGGTAGTTGTCTCTAGTCTAAGTGGGAGTTTGTAAGGGTTGGTGTCCTAAGAACCAACTATTTTGAACTTTGATTACATGAATGTTCACTTATTATATATTGTTCATTGTTCTGCATTACTATAATATAATAATGTCCTGGAATATTTGTTGCATTAATAAGGTCATGGCAGATCTCTACTATGATGAAAAACTTAAAATGCTATAACAATATTCTTAAATAAAGTTCTATGGTTGGATGACATACTATGATAGGAAACATAGTATACATACCGTCATGTGCGAGTACTCGTAAGAAGACAAGACTCTCTCTCATGGCGTTCGCACTTGGTAATCTCCAAGATAGGAGATTATGAGAACATACCCACCAGTAGCAATTCCGCATGTCTTGGTGTCATCGGATATTTCTATCTACGAGCGTGTGTAATGTTCCTTAGACTGGAAGATTATAATTAACTCATGTCATGACTCACACACTTAGATTTACTGACGAAAACTGTCACGTAGATAGTTGGCGGGAAGTAGGGTACGTTGGGTGCATCACAAGTGAAATGTTGTTAATGGATAAGTCGAGGAAGGATTTGTCCCTTCCATTTATGGAAGTTGATATCTCAGCCCTTTGATTGAAATAGAACTGTCGCATTAAATTCTATGGCCATGGTGTAAACGACGAGTTTATTTCAGGAAGTCAAAGAACGACGGATCAAGAATATAGGTTTATGACACTGTCATGAAACCTTCTTGATGAGATATCGAGACAAAGGGATTAAATTACATAGTAAGTGTTCGTATGAGGTGATATGTCAATGTGGCGTCAACTTCTTTCTCTTGGGTTCCTTGACCCATTGCTAGACTGTAATCTTGGACTTTAGGCAAGCCCGCCTAATGCCAATGAGAAAGAGGCCTAAAGGGTTACACACTAAGTGTGTTCAAGTATCTCAAGTAGAATAAAGATTATTCTTTTACGTGTTTTAATAATTATTCAAGGAATCCTAAGTCGTTTTAATGATGGAGGAGGAAGGAAATGAAAAACAAGATATACACGCCGTTTATTAAAGATTACACGCCGTGTAGTTTTTCATGGAAAACAAGTACACGTCGTGTATTAATAATTACACGCCGTGTAGTTTTCTTTATGGAAAGAAAATGAATAAATGAAAACAAGATATACACACCATGTACATTTAATGTACACGCCGTGTAGTTTTCAATGAAAAACAAGTACATGTCGTGTATTTATTAATACACACCGTGTAGTTTTTCCAGTCGGGATTTTGAGGATATAATATTGTTTTAAATGATATTTATTATAATCAGTATGGGCGCATGTCAAGGAATTAATTATTCGACATTGGGGTTTTAAATAAGAGTCAATGAAATAAATAAAACGTGTAACATGTTTATTTATTGTCATAACTCTACAACCTCAAACCTGATTATAAATATCATCACAACCCAACTCTTTTCCAATACACAAGTGAATCGTTGTGCACAACAATTCTGGAGAATTCTTTCAAGGCCAAAAGAACCTCTTCCTCCAAGAATGATCTCAAGACCAAGAGATATCTTCTTCCATCAGATCAAGACAATCTCAGGCGGACAACACAAGCAAAGGTTTCTCCACGCTAGCACCCGGAGAATCCTTTGGCGACGTCCAGAGATACGAGGTGCACGTGTGGATCACCGCTAGAGGAAGTATACACTGGTCTTCTGAGACACAATGAAGAATCACATCGGAACATGATCGAAAACATCAATGAAGAAAGAACACCACAAAAGGTATTTATTTTCAATTAATTAAATTAATTATAATCAACCTGTAACTATCCTACTTTGTGGTTCCGGGACTTTTTATTTCTTTTGTCTATTTTTGTGATTCGATCCGTGGAGACTGGAGTTTATCATCATATTGATCTCATATTGATCATTGTTAATGACAAAAAGCCAAGTGGGCACATCCACCCACGCACTTCCACTGTGCCCGGAACCTTCATGATCAACGTGTGTTGTAGTGGTTGATCTCGTTTAAATGATCTCTTATTTATAGGCACATTTCCAATGGTCGGCTCCCTCCTCAAACCGTCATATTTTTCCTTGAATTTTGGAGGGACCTGTACATGTGTCACTCAAAAAACGGTTAGTTAGAAACAAAATGCATGACATCATTTTATAACTACAAAAAGAGTAAGTAAATTATGATTTCTCAACCAAATTCATTTTTTAGAGTATAAGAAAAAATAAAGTTCAAATTCTAAGAGAATGAACATTCAAATTCTATATTTCATGGATATTCAGATTTTTTTTTCAAGGAATTCAGAATTAGAATTCTGTAAACTTCGGAGTCTGAATTCTAAGGAATTCAGAGTCTAAATTCTAAGGAATTCAAAGCCTATATTCTAAGTAATTAGGAGTCTGATTTCTAAGGAATTCAGAACCTGAATTCTAAGGAATTCTGAACCTAAATTTCAGATAATTCAGAGTCTGATTTTCAGAGAATTGGGAGTCTTAATTTAAAAGAATTAGGAGTCTGAATTTTAGAGAATTCGGGTCTAAATTTTAGAGAATTCGGAGTCTGAATTTTAGAGAATTCAGAGTCTGAATTTCATAGAATTCTGAGTCTGAATTTCAGAGAATTCGAAGTCTGAATTTCAGAGAATTCAGAACCTGAATTCTTATCCTAAAAACAGAATACTCCATATCTAAGTATTTATAGAATTCTGAGGTTTTGGATGTGAAACAGAATTTTTCACTTAGGAATAAAAAGAGTTAGATTTAGAGAGACTAAAATATGAATAATGAAAAATAGGTAAGGATAAATTTTCCTTGGGGAAGGAAAATTTGCTTTTTTTAAAAAAACCTTAGGGAAAATAAAATTTTCCTTAAGATAGAGTATTTGTGATTTTCAAAACATGAAGAAATGGAAAAGTCCTAAGTAAGATTTATTGAGTCAAAAATCTCCCCCTTTTTGGAAAGCACAAACATCCTTATGAAAAATAATATTAAGGACTTAGAAATTTTATAGGCTTGTAAATAAAAACTTATCTCCCTTTACTTATAGATCAATGTGAATATGACTAACTCCCCCTTAGGCTTTGGAAACACTAAGGATCATATTCAGAATTTCTTGATTGAGATTTTTAATTTTCCTTCATACGAAAATCTTCATGATGAAAACTCCCCCTTAGATGAACTCCCCCTTACATAGGGAAATTTATTTTTACTAAGTATTCTTTTTTGACATTCCTTTCTCCCCCTTTGTGATTTTAAAAAATAAATACAGGGAATGGAAAGGAAAATATGGTACCTGAAATATTAGTACTGAACAACCAAAAAATATAAAGATCAACTAAACATCTATTATGTTTGAAAGAATTTGTACAAGGAAATAAATACAACAAAAGATCATATTTGGAAAAGAGTATCCTTCCTTCTCCTTCGGCATCATCTTCTTCACTATGGTTTTCAACTTCTTGAGCTCCTTTTGATCCTCTTATTCACTCTTGAGAAACTGATCCTGATCTTTTGTTTTCTTCTCTAAGGCTTTAATTTTCTATTCCTGAGCCTTAAGAGATTCGTCCTGGGCCTTCAGAACTTCTTATTTCATAGCAAGATTCTCTTCTGTCTCAATTCTGAGATCCCTTTCCCTCTTCCAACTCTAAGTAACTGAATTTAGATTTCCATTTAGATCCTTAACTTCTTAATTCTGAGAAGTATGTTCAAGAGTTAGATTTTCCTAAAAACTACTAGTGATATCCTTGATCTTCACATCTTCGGTGTCAAAAGAATCCTTGACACTATATTGAAATTCATCAAAGATTCTCATCTCTTCTATTGTCTTCCTTGACCATCTTGTCATCTTATTGCAAGATCTTTTATGAGCCTCATATTCAATGAGAAAGGTCTTGTAGTCTGCCTCAAGACTAACATATTTATCCATCATCATGGATACTGAATCTGATTTTTGATTTAATATATGCTGAAGCATCTGACATCTTGAGTCTATACTAGGGAATATTGGAATAGTCCCAACCAGAAACTTCAAAGACTGAACAACATATTCATGTCCAAGAGAAGATTATTTTGAATCTGAGACTTTGGTTGGTGAGGATATTTCAACATCCTTCCTCTTCGATGAAGCACGAAGTTCTTTCTTATTTACCATAGTTTTTATAGGTGTATAAACTATCACTTGTTTTCCCTAATCATCCTTCGGAATGAATTCTTCTCGATTAGGTTATTCATGTTCACTATCTGATAGCTGAACAATTTTATCTTCATCAACTTCTTCTTTCTTAGCTCTTGCCTCAACATCCCCTGGGTGAATGAAATCTTGATTGATACTTTCATTTTCAGACAACTTATTCACTTCTTCCTCACCCTTCTCATCTTTTCTTAGGGTAGAAAGTTTTGAAGACTCGTCTTCAGAAGTTTGGATTGATAACTTCTCAGAAGGACTTTCCTTCTCATGGAAATCCTCTACTTGATTTATCAAATCCTCAGTATCACAACTGCATTATTATTCTTCTTCTTCCACTTCTTCTTCTTTCACTATTTCTTCTTCTTGATGTCATTTAGGAATCACCAAATTCTTTCCCAGAGTCTCCGGTAATGGTTCTATCAAAAAGGATTCTAGTACCAGAATTTGTTTAGAGGCTTTTTCAGTATCCTTGATAAGAGATTGATTGACTTCAGCTTCTGAAAATTTCTTCCTTTGATTCTTTTCTTTTTCTTCCTTTTCAAGATTCTCAGTAGCCTTTTACTTCAATGCTTTTGCCTCAATAGGGTCCAAGCCAAACATAGGCTCACCTTCCTTCTCTTCTCTCCACTTAGCCACTACTTCATCAGGATATGATTTTTTTTCTTCTTTGGATTTGGAAGTTATGACTAAGTTTCCTTATCCACTGGAGATTTTCTGTTCTCTTTTGGTTCCGTGACCTTCCTCTTCCTTCCACCTTTTGTAGAATTTTCAACCACTTCTAGATTTTTTGATAGAGTTTCAACTTCTGCTTCTCAAAAATCATAAAATTCTCCAAATGGAATATTAAAGCTAATATTCATCCTCCTTAGAGTATCATCACTCAAAAGAATCACCTTATAATTTCTCAACATAGAACTGCAAGGAATCTTGAAAGACTGAAGGCAAAGAACAATAATTTTGAAAGAATGGATGGATACATGATAATCTGAGACTTCAAATTTCCATTTTTTATATTCTCAATCGTAACCAAGATATGCTTAACCAGGTTTATCTTTCTTAGGTTCACCAGAAAATACAGAACATACATATCACTTTTCTTCAGAGTATCCTTATCCCATTTTCTTGGAATGAGAAAACCTTGAACACAGAGCTGAAGAATCTGAATATTTGTAGAGAGATGAATAATTTTTGGAGTCTTTACCTCTGAAAGGCCACGACAAGCTAGAGACTTTTCCTTGTCAAAAGATCCTATTACTTAGGTAGCTTGTGTGACAAAAACTTTGGTTCACCTTCATAAGGAATCCCTATCATATTTTCTACCATGTTTTAAGAAAGAGAGTATGTCTTTCCATAGCTCTTGAAAGAAAATTTATCTCTTCCTCCTTCATTGAAAAAACTGACTGACTCATAGAATTCAACCAGCAATTTTGGATACACCAAATATTGTGCTCTTGGTTTTGATATACATGCACTCTCCTAACTATTTATCTTAATATTCTTAGAAACAATGGAATCATACATGGAATAAAACTTCAGATCAACTAACCTTTCTCAGTAGATCTCCCACTCGTAGATTTCCTTAACAGTTGACATTTCTTTCTAAGAAGAGGCTTTAGCAGACATTCAAAAGTAAGGAAACTTTAAAAATACAGAACTAATTTAAAAATAGTTTTAGAGCTTCTGCAAGTGAAGGCTTGGAATTCGATGTGGGACAACTATTGGGGGAATTTTATATAGGCAATTGAAGTGATGGTTCAGATTCCCCGATTGATCCAACGGTTGAAAGATTCTTAAGAAGATCTAATGGTTGAGATGATAGTTGAAGAAGGATTTTGATAGATTCTAATATTTTGAGGTTTTTTAAGATAAAACATTCAGATTTAAGGAAAATTAAATCCGAAGAGTTTAAAAACAAATGTAAATACCAGCATGGGAAAATGATTACGAAGAATCAGAAAAGGAAACATACCTTTCGGATTTCCAGGAAGATTATTCGTAATAAGAAAAATTGTTCTTGAAGAACTTTAGATTCTGAAAAATTAGATTATGAAAAAATTTGACTTACAAAAAAAACTCCAAATTATGAAAATTTTGACTACGAAAAATTTAACCATGAAAATTTTGATTACGAAAATTTTAACTACAAAAATTTTGATTATGAAAATTTTATCTACGAAAAATTTGATTAAGAAAATTTTATCGACAAAAATTTTGATTACGAAAATTTTATCTACAAAAATTTTGACTATGAAAATTTTATCTATGAAAATTTTGGATAACAAGAAAATATACCCCCCCCCCTATGAAGAGGAGTTTCTAACTATAAAGTGATAGGTTTAAACAATAATTTAATATAGAATATTACCTTATGGTAATCATTCCTAAATTTTTTTTATGTATTCAAATATATCGGATGGTAAAGATTTTGTAAAAATATCAGCAATTTGATCTTGCGTTCTGATAAATTGAAGAATGATATCTCCTTATTTTGTGATCCCTAAGAAAGTGATGACTAATATCTATGTGTTTTGAAAAAGAGAGATGTGTAGGGTTTTTACTTAAGTAAATGGCACTAGTATTATCACACGAAATTTTTGTTTTGATAAAACTCATACCATAGTCTATGAGTGTGTGTTGCATCTACAACACTTGAGCGCAACAACTTCTAGCTACAATATATTCAGCTTTAGCAGTGGAAAGTGCTACTGAGTGTTTCTTTTTCCATGGCCAAAAAACAAATGAATCTTCTAAGAAATGAAAAGTTTCGGATGTACTTTTCTTATCCATTATACATCCACCAAAAGTCAGTATCTGAAAAACTTTTTAAAATAAAATCACTTTCAGAAGTATAAAAGAGTCATAGATCCATGGTTCCCTTTAAGTTGTGAAAAATCCTTTTAACTGCCTTTAAATGAGATTCCTTAGGATTGGATTGATATCTTACACATAATAATAATAAAAACATTAAGTCTAGATGACTAGTTGTCTAGTAAATTAGACTTCCTATCATACCTCTAAAAGATGTTTGATCTACTAGTTTCTCAGCTTCATCAAGATCAAGTGAATTTGAGGTACCAATGGGAGTACTTATACTCTTAGTGTTGTCATGTCCATACTTTTTAAAAATATATTTAATATACTTATGTTGGGATATATAGATTCCTTCTGGTTTTTGAGAAATTTGAAAACCAAGGAAAAATGTTAACTCACCCATAATACTCATTTCAAACTCAGATTTCATTAGATCCACAAAGGAATCAGTTAAATATTGCTGAGTTGAACAAAATATAATGTCATCAACATAAATTTGAACAATTAAAACATTTTTCTTATCTTTCTTTATAAAAAGGGTTGGATCATCATTTTCCTTAACATAATTGTTTTGAAGCAAAAAACTTGTAAGTCTATCATACCAGTCTCTTGGGTATTGTTTAAGTCTATCATACCAAGGTCTAGACTTTTTTCCTTTCGAATTCATTTAGCTCATCTTGCATATATTTTATCCAATAATCATCATCTAAAGCTTCATTGGTGCTTTTTGGTTCTAATTGGGAAAGGAATGCTAGATGTTCTACTTCATTTCTTAAGGAACTTCTAGTACTTACAGGTTGATTTAAATCACCAATGATACTATCACTAGGATGATTCTTAAGAAATAACTGATTTGGGTTTTTCAAAACCTATTCATCAATGTATGGTAGGAAGTCTTCTGGGGTAAATGCTTCAGAGACATTTTCCTTATCAGAAGGATCTTCTATCAAGGGTTGATAATCAGTTTTTGAAAACACATCTTAAGATATAGAATGAGGTTGTTTAAAAACAAAAGGATCGGTTTCATCGAATTTAACATGTACTATTTCTTCAACAGTACAAGTATTTTTATTGAAAACTCTATAAGCCTTAGAAGTTGTGGAGTAGACGAATAAAATTCCTTCATCATATTTTGGTTCGAATTTGTGTAGATTATCTTTAGTATTCAGAATGAATACCTTGCAACCAAAAATTTTAAAGTAGGAAAGTCTAGGTTTTCTACCATTCTATAACGCATAAGGATTTTTATTAAGAAAAGGTCTAATAATAACAGGATTTATAGTATATCAAGTTGTACTTGCAGCTTCAGCCCAAAAATGTTTGGCTACTAAATATTCACTCAACATGGTTCTTGTTATCTCTTGAATAATCATGTTTCTTCTTTCAACAACACCAATTTTTTTGGGGTGTTCTTGGTGCTGAGAAGTTATGAGTAATTCCTTTTCTACTACAAAAAAGTTGCAAAATTAGAATTTTGAAATTCTCCTCCAAGATCACTATGAATAGTTATCAATGGAAGGTTTTTCTCATTTTTAACTTGGGCTCTAAAACTTTTGAAATAAGAAAAATCTTCACATTTCTTTGCTAGAAAATAGACCCACATAAATCTAGTGTAATAATCAACTAGAACAAACACATAATATTTTCCTCTAATGCTTTCAGTTTTTTTTGGACTAAAAAGATCCATATGAACCAACTGTAATTCATAAGTTATTGAGACTTCACCAATTGATTTAAAACTTGATTTATGTTTCTTTCCATATTGACAAGGATCACAAACTTTTGAAGAATCAAATCTAATCTCTGGTAGATCCTTAACTAGTATTTTCTAAGAGAGTATGCATAGGTTCCTAAGGTTACATTGTCCTAACCTTCTATGACATAACCAAGAATGATCTTACATTGCACTAAGACAAGGTAGATCTTGGATCCTAAGGTCTTCTAAGTTTAGTGTGTAAACATTCTCTTGCCTATGGACAGAAAGAATAAACTCTTCCTTGGAAAGGAGTACTAAACACTCATCATTCCTAAAATTCACAAGGTAACCTTGATCACATAATTGACTTATGTTAATAAGGTTGTGCTTAAGACCCTTAACAAATAAAACATTTGAAATCAAAGTTTTTCCAAGAAGAACAATGTTACCAATACTAATAATTTCTCCCTGAGTAGTATCTCCAAATGTTACTTTTAGTCTTTTAATCTTGATAATCTTTTCAAAGAAGTTTTTATTACCAGTCATGTGCCGGGAACATCCATTATCCATGTACCATGTATTGTTTTTGGTACATTCTTTACTTTCCTGAAAACAAGAGTGTTGGACTTTCGAAACCCAAACTTTATTGGATCTAAAAACTTCAAAAAGCAAAATTTTAGGAATCCACATTTTCTTAGAAAAATAAGATTTATGAAAACCAAAAGATAGAGTTTTTTTTAAGGAACAATTTTTTTCCAAATGTCCACCACACTAACACTTAGTGCAAAATGGATCACTTTTAGGAAAAAAATAATTGTTACTAAAAACCGGTTTTGAATGAGTATAACCAAATCCATAATTATTCCTTAGAAGTCGAATTTGGGAATACATCTTAGACCTAAGTAAAAGTTTGAAAAAAACTTCCTCAAGGAAAATATTTCTGACTTTAGTCTAATAACTAATATTTTAACCTCAAAAACATTAGTTTTAGCACTAGAGTTAGTCTCGAAAACATTTTTCTTAGAAATTACTTTTTCTAAATCGTTATAAAGTTTATCCTTCTCAGAATTAACTTCCTATAGGTTTTTTGAAATAATTTTAAAATCAAGGGTTTTCTTATCAAGATCTTTAGAAAGATATGATATTTCATTAGTAAGAATATAAATCCTAGAATTTTCTTTATCAAGCTTTTTTTATTTTAGAATTTTCATTCTCAAGGAACTTAGCAAACCTAGAAACTTCTTCATAAGTAGGTAAAGTATTATCTTCATCAGAAGAAGATTCTTCATCTGAGGATTCATAATATTTACTATCACTATAATTAGAATTCAAGGATACATTGGTTATAGATTCAGAATTGTGTACCTTAGCCATTAAACAATGATTTTCAATAGGCAGCTTGGCTAGTAAACCAAGATTATTCTGTCCATAAGATTATTACTCTAAGGATTCTTCATAAGAGTCACCACCACTGGCACTCCAGGTTTCATTAGCTTTCAAAACTTTCTTATATTTATCCTTTTAGTACTTCTTTATATTCCTCTCAGAATGATTTTATTTTTTGTCTTTTCTCTTAATCATAAGACAATATGGCCTTATATGCCCTGCTCTTTTGAATTCATAGAAAGTGACTTTAGAGTCTTTCTTGTCCTTTCTTTCCTTCTTCTTGTATCTATACTGAAAGTCTTTCTTCCCAACTATCTTGTTCATCCTTTGAGAAAGATTAGCTATTTCATTCTTCGAATGTTCACTTTCACTTGATTCAGATAAAATAGTAACCTTCTTAGATTTAGATCTTGTAACTCTCTCAGGAGTCCTGGATTTCATATGATTTGAAGTAGTTGTAAAAGAAACACTTCCATTTCCATTATTCATCTTATTTAGATCAGTATCTCTTTTCATTCTTGTCTCATGTTGAAGAAGAGTTCCAAAAATCTCATCAATAGTAATCTGTGAGACTTTTCTATTCTCATATATTGTTTTTCTGTTGGATTCCCACTCATTAGGCATGATATCAATAATCTTGTCCACAAGTGCCTCATCATCTAAACCTTTTTCACTCATGGATTGTAAACTTTTAACAATAGTCATAAATCTCTGTTGTACCTTACACACTGGTTCTCCATAAGGAAATAAAAAATCATGATACTTAGCTCTGAGCATAGCTCTTCTAGTTTCGATAACTTTGGAAGTTCCAAAGTGAGTTACCTCCAATTTCTTCCAAATACAATTTGCAGCTTCACAAGAATAAATCTGGTTATATATATTCCTAGTCATGGAACACAGCAAAGTATTTCATACCATATAGTTAAGTAGATATTCTGAATTTTCTTGGTTAGTAAAAGTTCTGACATCCTTATCAGAAATCTTGTAATCTCGAGTAAGCATTAAAAAGTTTTCCACTCCATTTTTAATAGAAAAATTCTTCATACGATCTATCCAATATTCATAATCATTCCCATAAAATATAGGTGGTCTAGTAGGATTAATATTGTCAATTGAACCAATATTCATTCCTTCCATCTCAAAAAAATATCTTTCCACACAAACTTGTTAGTAATAAAAGGTTTGTAAACAAGGATAAAAATCCTAAGTAAGGAAAAAAGAACAATGAAAAATTGAGCAAGAAAAATTATATGTGAATATAAGTATTTCAGATACCTCCTCTGATACCAATTGTAGGATCGAAATAATGATGTAAATGTTCAATATACAAGAGGGGGATGAATTGTATACTTTAAAAAATTCCTTTGGAACTTTTAAAGATTGTATAAACCTTCTTATTATTTAACAAAGTTAAACAAGGTAAATTCACAAGACCTATTAGTTCTACAAACTTTCTAGATTCCAAAAATATGGTTCTGGAAATGAAACTTAAGAAAAGTTTACAAGGAAAAATATTCTACCTTAAAGTGTATAGAATCTTACTAATCAGAGTACAAGTACAAGAAAGTATAAGATAGTTATACTTTCCTTTTTAATAAAAATGCAGCGGAAAACAAACTTGAAACAATACAATTAACAAGTAAGTAATATTTTACCCCAAAGAGTAGGGTATCCAACAACCTTGGATAAAGGTCCCTTGATTTATACTTTCAAGAAAGTTTGTCTTACCCACACCAGGGTAAGCCCTCGATAAGAATATCAGGGTCTATCTTGCTATCCCCGAAATCCCTCGAACTTCAAGGTAGTCAGAACCTCTGTCTTCCTTATCAAGGAATTCCTTGAACTTTAAGGTAGTCGGTGCCTCTGTCTTCCTATCCCTGGAAGGCCTCTATTGTACACAGCAACAATCGAAGTCGCACAAAGAAATCTGAGCAAGATGTTCAGTATGCACAAAGCATGGGAGTCTCTCTCTCTAGAAATCACTTCAGCAACATGTAATATCTAGATTGATCAACGTGTGTTGTAGTTGTTGAGATCATTTAAATGAGATATTATTTATAGGAACATTTCCAACAGTCAGCTCCCTCCTCCAATGGTCATATTTTTCCTTGAATTTTAGAGAGACCTGTACATGTGTCACTCAAACAACGGTTAGTTAGAAACAGAATGAATGAAATTGTTTTATAACTATAACAAGAGTAAGTAAAAAATTATTTCTCAACCAAATTCATTTTTCAAAGTCTAAGGAAAAATAAATTTCAGAGTCTAAGAGAATGAACATTCAGATTCTAAATTGCATGGATATTCAGATTATGTTTTTCAAGGAATTCAGAATCAGAATTCTGTAGACTTCAGAGTCTGAATTCTAAGGAATTCGGAGTCTGAATTCTAAGGAATTTGAAGCCTCAAATCTAAGGAATTAGGAGTCTTAATTCTAAGAAATTTAGAACATTAATTCTAAGGAATTCATAACCTGAATTTAATAGAATTCTGAGTCTGAATTTCAGAAAATTTGGAGTCTGAATTTCAGAGAATTCGGAGTCTGAATTTTAGAGAATCCAGAGTCTGAATTTTAGAGAATTTGGAGTCTGAATTTCAGAGAATTTAGAGTCTTAATTTCAGTAAATTCGGAAACTGAATTTCAGAGAATTCAGAACCTGAATTCTAAGTAATTCGGAGTCTGAATTTCAGAGAATTCAGAATCTGAATTCGAATCCAGAAAACAGAATACTCAATATCTAAGTATTTATAGAATTCTGAGGTTTTAGATGTGAAACCAAATTTTTCACTTAGGAATAAAAGGATTTATATTTAGAGAGACTAAAATATTAACAATGAAAAACATGTAAGGTTAAATTTTCCTTGGGGAAGGAAAATTTTCCTTATTAAGAAAAAACTTAGGGAAAATTAAATTTTCCTTAAGATAGGGTGTTTGTGATTTTCAAAACTTGAAGGAATGTAAAATTCATAAGGAAGCCTTATTGACTCAACAATATTCCAACACAAAAATATTCCATGTGGAAATCATTATAAGACAAAAATCTTGCAAGTTTTGTAAATAAGAAACGCTAGTAAAAATGTTTAGGAAATGTAACTTTAAATAAAATTTGTTTTTAAGTGGGCTATTTTAAAGAATCAACAGATTTAAATAAAATGAACAAGCTAATAAATTTTTCAAGCCAACCACAACATATTCTGATAATGAGTGTAGAATGTCCAATGAGCACTAGCAATAGGAACACCCCTAGGCACTAGCTCGTTGTGGGTCCCAAGTACCTCATATCTCGGTGAAAGTAACCATACAAATATCCATTCTTGTGCACACGAGCCACTAGTAGGGATCATACCCATAATCTAGTGTTCCACCAACATCATCATCATCATATTTTAGTTAGTTTTGTCATCCTCAAAATTGCTACATGAAACAGGGGTCAAACCCCACGAGATCACTAGCATACTCGTACACGTCTACCCACCTAGATACCTGGGTTTCCCTTTTGTGCTCAAATAAGTTCCACGTTTTATAAATACCATTTGAACATGAAGATTAAATTTCAAAATCACACACCAAACAGCCCACACACACATGTCACATAATACCATTTTCTCCTTCAAATTCATTTTATCATCATACTCACACGAAACAACCCACAAGCATGTTTTGCACCCATATCACAATTTAATAAATCATCTTGAAAAATTGTAAAACATTCTCAAAACATTTGACATAAAAAATCACCAGTTTCTCTTTAAAAACCCCATTTTAAGAACATACACCCACCAAAATAGTACATAAACATCATTTTCACACTTTGTGTAACTCATTAAACCATTTAGAATTTTCATTTAACACTTTCAAGAAGCACGACAAGGTTTTGCACCTAAAACCCATTCAAAATCCCTATATTAAACCCAAAATCACACCAAGACCCTATAAAATCAGAATTGGAAGCCCAAACAACATTTAATAAACCACTTTTATATTCTATAAAATGAACCCAAATATGACCACAATAGTTACACATGGAAAACACCCAATTTAAAGTAAAAATGCAACTATAAAATTAAAAGCCTAACCAACTTCATAAAAAATGGTTTTTCACCACACACAACATATTAGGAACATTAAAAATAATTTAATCAAGAAATATAACTCATCAAGAAATGCCTACACATGGAATCACTTTCCATTTCTTCCAAAAACCTGAAATCTTGGTGCGAAAATTCAACTGCACCACCACCGCACCACAAGGGGATGGAAACAAACCTTAAACCACTATATTTTAACCAAGAAACACAAAATAAAAACCTATGTATAAACCCTAGCTTCTGGACATAAGGGAGCTTCAAGAAAAAGAAACAAAACCAAAAGAATATGGAAGATTCCAAGAAGGAATTCACTTACCTGAAAGATCTTGAAGAAATCACCCCAAATACACCAAAGGTTGAATCTCCAAGAAACAAAAACTGATAGAGAGGATCTAATGAGTCTTATGAGGTTAATTGGGGACTAAAATGGGGGAGAAATATTGAAAATTGAATGATTTAGGGATGAAACAAATTACCTTATCAAATCTGGATGATTTGAGAAAACAAGATACGTTTCTCCCTAATTAGTGATGAAAATGAGATCCAAAGAGGGAGACACGAACATAGGGGTTCTCCTAGGTCTGTTTTCTTCTATTGGAAGTTTTAATCATTGAAAATAATTAAAAAATGAATGAGATATCAAAGAATTAATTTTTTTTAAAGTAGTAAATGGGATCATGGGTTGTCCTATTGCCTATCTAAATCACCCAAATCCAAAATTATAATGAGTTCCTAAGGGGTAAAAATGGATATGGTGGTTTGAATGGGTCATGGTAGGCCAAGTGGGAAGTAGAATGGATGAAAAATTTTGAAAATCGAAGGATTTATTAAATAAACAAAATTTATTTTTATTTTGGGATATGGGCTCACGGTTTGTCCAAAATCTTGAAAACCTACCATTTCCTCCAAAAATGCAAGGGAAACCCCAAAAACAAAGAAAGAATGTAAATTAAATGAAAAATAACTTTAAAATAATTCATGTATGTGAAAATTATCCCCATCATAAATATTTTCTCTCCTATAAATCCATATCAAGGTTAGATATAATAACAAAACCCAACCGAAAGACTAAGATGGAATCCCTTGCCAAGATTCACCCACCTCCAAAAGGACAAGTACCTCTAGTTGATAAAATAGAGGAAGAAAATAATATCACCAACCAAAACTTTCCCACATACCTATAATTATAAAACATATTCAATCAACATCCCAAAACAAAACACCTCCAACACTTCCAGATGAAGCTCAAGAAATCCACCTAAAATGAACAACGAACCTGAATAACACTACAACAGCCTTACTTCAACAAAACCATTGGGCGTTCTTCGATACCATGCTTACCCAATAATGAAATTGGTGGATATATAGCTCTGAATGAGACTACCTACTACCAATCCAACACCAATGAGAAAACCGAGTCACTAATACAGGGTGAACCAAATGGGGTTCCCAGCACAAGGAATAACTTAATTTCCTGAGATAGGATCAGGACACCAACTGGGGGAGGCCCAAAAGGTCTCCCCAGTATAAGGGGTAGACTAAAATTAGATTGTTTTTTGAAATAGAACTTATGTGAGACCCTTGGTGGGTCTCCCCACCATAATAACCAACCATATTTACCAACTAAAACAGGTCGACATGAAAAGACCCCAAAGTTTTAAAGATTTGGCATGGTCGCATGGTTGGTTCGAATGGTTTGGGAAACTGTGTGCCAACCGTGTGGATAATTCTGTGCAAAGAGGAAACCTCACATGGTTACAAGGTCCAAGGTGTACAGCTGTGCAGAGACCATGTGGTAGCTACAATCTCTTATCGCATGGTTTTCTAGGTTGGCACATAGTTACTACTAACCATGCTCTTCAATATTCCTAACCCAAATTTCATCCTTTTCTCTAAAAATTAAAAGGAAACCCAAGGTAATAACATGAACTTAGGCTATAACATGGAAAATAGGTCCTCCCACCTCTACCACCAAATGAGAATAACTTGAACAAGATGACGACAATGGAGGTTTAAACTATCCACATATTTCATATTGAGGATAGGACTTCAACCAAAGGTTTGAACAACCTTGGGGTTTCCCCTAACTATGTGCCATCTTTACTCTGTGACCTATGGTTAGAGCTCAGATGATTGAAGCATCTCTTTCCTTGTAGTTAGGCTTTAGAAACCCCTGAATGGAACTTCTTCTACTAGTTACACAAACAATTACACCGTGATCTCAAATGGGATCAGTGAGACATAACACACTTCAAACTCACTTTACCCTAACCCATCATTTTACCAAAAAAAAGGCTTAGAGGATGAACACACATCACCCATTATTTCTTCATATGGGAAATAAAATAATGAAAGTACACATAGAAACACATTCCTTTAAAACATAGGATTTTAGAATTCCCTGAAGGGAGACACGCATCCAACAAAACAAACACTCTCATAAGATTTTACAACCTTTACCCTTATAGTCAAATGAACACATGACATAACAAGGAGTCATCGAACATGACAATTGCGAATAAAAAAACACAAGGAGAGGGACCTTATGCTGGGTCCCAAACAGCACATGATTCCAGAAAGCGTCCATTACAGCCACTCTTGTCCATATTTTCCACACTAGTGGCCTAACATGAACTCTTACTTCGATGAGATTGATGAAAGACCCAAAGGCCCTTTAATACATCATTCTAAACTGACAACTTTGAACTACATTCACCTTCAACAACTCAAGAAACTTAATAAACTAAGGACTATTTCAACCTCCCACAACCACTCTCTATTTACAAGGGGATCCACATAACCAAAAAATAAGAGGGGTAAACTCAATCTCCAAAGCTCAATAAGAAAGTCCTTATGTTGATCAACTGGAGGATCATCCAACGGCGAATCACCATGGGCCAGACATCAGTCATGCATTAACTCTTTATGGGGGCGTACCCTAGACAACAAGAAAACCTAAGGACCCGACCAAGCTAGTAATTTGGTCACAACATACCACAAAACAAGAACTGAACACATGAGGGGATCCACCAAATTGGCCTCCTAAACGTTTTCTCAAAAGTGACCACTGGCCAACGCTTCATTTCAACATATCAACGAAACACCAACCCAAAACATCGTTTAAACAAGAGGGGTTATTGAAATTGAAACATCCCACAATAACAATCTAAAAAACACATAATACACACCTCCAAACCAATCATTATAAAAAAACACTTTCCTTCAAAAGAATTCTTAAAAAACAGTTTTTGTGGGTTGCACATTTACCAATGGTATCTCGTGATCCTCACACATGCATGTTTACATGCCACACCAGGAACCCACCTCATATACATCTTGATACTCATCTATTCATTCCATTAACCATCCATATTCCCATATAAACTCATGCATGTGGTCACCCTTGAGAACACCAAAGACCAAAACCAAACCTTTCTTATTTTCAAAGTCAAAACATTTTAACCACACTTTCCCTTTCTCAAAAAAAGATAACCATACAATCAAAACCCAATTTACGTATTACACACCAATTTATAAAAGCATCCATCATTCAATAAAAACTCACTTTCATGCCTTTCACAACCATTTCAAAAAAAATCAATGCATTTCAAAACACTTCTAATTTCATGAAAAACTCCATTTCATAAATCTCTAATTAATTAAGAACTCAAATCTTCTTATTTCAAAATAAGGTTATAAATTTTCATAAAACTTTTCAAATTATTAGTAGTTACCAATGAAAAATATATCTTCAACCCCAACACATAAATTTTAAAACACTTTATTCCATTCAAAATAATTTTCAATAGTTCAGAAAATATTATTTGAAACAGATTTTTAAAACCCACTTTACCATAATTTGTGTATTAAAAGGTGGTGTACACACACCATTTACTATTTCAAAACAATTCTAAAAATTAATTTCCACCCTTTATGAAATGAAACAACTTCAACTTTATTAGAAAATCTTTTCACAAAAATTTCACATTTCTTAAAACCAAGTACTTTTATTTTAAAACCAAATTTCAAAGATTCCAAAACAAAAAGACACAATACAATACAAGAGGAAACTAGTGTCGGTGGGTGACTTGGACATATGGTTGGAAGACATAATCCAATCACTTCACCATAATAAAGAGTGTTCTAGGGAAATATCCTCGGCTCCACATGGCTTGCCATGCCCCGCGAGCTCATTGGGAATATCAACCCAACTATCTTTTCATTTCTATCATTCATTAAAAAACCATGAGAAACAAATAACTCAGATAAAACCCAAATTACCCTAGAGACATGAATCTCATCACGATCTATGTTGGAGAGGCACCATAATCATAATAGGAATGTCAATTCACAAAAATCCTAGCCCTTAACTATCCCGACTCTTACCCGAATAACATGACCCAAGAGAGCAAACCTCCTTTTATACAATTTTGTCATGAACCAGATCTAGTCACCTTCATAATTGGCACCCGAACCGGTCTGTGGAAAGACCCTAAGGGTGTTCCTGATCCCCACGGGTTGGCACAAGTTCCCAGGTATCATATATGAGTGTTTGGGAATAATTTACCCGAGTTCAGAAACATAAGACAACTAAATACAATAAATAAATTGAATCTAAAATTTTACCCCAAACAAGACTTTAAGAAAATTCATAATTGGAAAAAAAGGTTTATACAAATCCCAAAGACTACAAAAAAATAATAAATACAAAATGGACAGCCCAAGAACCACCTCAAGGCAAGGGGGAACACCCTGAAGCGATCTCCATAATACCACACCATGAAGGACTGCTAGAAATCCAGACCACCAGTTCTAAGAGCTTTACCCAAACCTGCAAAAAACATTACCAAGTATACTTACACCCAAAGGTGTAAGTAGGGTGTGATACAAAGCCCAGTATGATTCCACCAAAAAAATAATCCCTGTGATAATAATTATAAGAAAAAAATATTGCAACTTTTGTAAACAAGAAATTCTAGTAAAAATGTTTAGGAAATGAAAATTTAAATAAAATCAGTTTTCAAGTGATCTATTTTAAAGAATCAACACTTTTAAATAAAATGAACAAGATACTGATTTTTTCAGCCAAACACACCATATTCTGACGATGATTGTAAAATTTCCAACGAGCACTAGCAATAGGAACACCCCTAGACACTAGCTCATTGTGGGTCCCAGGTATCTCGTATCTCAGTGAAAGTAACGATATAAATATCCATTCTCATTCACACGATTCACTAGTAGGGATCATACACATAACCCAGTGGTCCCCTAACATCATCATCATCATAGTTTAGGTAGTTTTTTCATCGTCAAACTTTCTATGTGGAACAAGATCCAAACCCCATAGGATCACTAGCATACTAGTACACATCCACCAACCTAGATACTCAGGTTTTCCTTTTGTGATCAAACAAGTTCCACATTTTATAAATACAATTTTCACATGAATATTCCATTTCAAAATCACACACCAAACATCCCACACACACATGTCACATAATACCCTTTTTTCCTTCAAATTCATTTTATCATCATACTCACACGAAACATCCCACAAACTTGTTTCGCACCCATATCACAATTTAATAAATCATCTTGAAAAATTATAAAGCATTATCAAAACATTATAAATCAATAATCACCACTTTCTCTTTCAAAAACCCATTTTAAGAACATACACCCACCAAAACAGTACATAAAAATCCTTTGCACACTTTGTGTAACTCATTAAACCATTTAGAATCTTCATAGAACACTTTCAAGAAGCATGAAAAGTTTTTACACCTAAAACCCATTTAAAACCCATATTTTAAACCCAAAATCACACCAAGACCCTATATAATCATAATTTTCATCCCAAAAAATATTTAATAAACCACTTTCATATGTTATAAAATGAACCCAAATATTACCACAAGAGTTACACATGGAAAACACCAAATTTAAAAAAAATGAAACTGTAAAATTAAACGATTAACCAAATTCAAAAAAACGGTTTTTTTACCACAAAAAACATATTAGTAACATTAAAAATAATTAAATAAATAAAGATAACTCATCAATAAATTCTTACAAATGGAATTACCTACCATTTGTGCCAAAAACCCCAAATCTTGGTGCGAAACTTCAACCGCACCACCGCCGCACCACAAGGGGATGGAAACAAACCTTAAACCACAATATTTGAACCACAAAACATAAAATAAAACCCTAGGTACGAACCCTAGCTTCTAGACAAAAGGGAACTTCAATAAAATTAAAGAAAACCAAAATAAGATGGAAGGTACCAAGAAGGAATTCACTTACTTGAAATATCTTGAATAAATCTCCCCAAATCCACAAAATGTTGAATCTCCAAGCATCCAAAACTGATATATAGGCTTGAATGAGGATTTTAAGGTCAAGTGGGGACTTAAATGGGGGATAAATAGTGAAAATTGAATGATTTATGGATGAAACAAATTACCTTCTCAAATCTGGACGATTTGAGAAACCCAGAGAAGTTTCACCCTAATTGGCGATGGAAATGGGATCCAAAGAGGGAGACACAAACATGGGGCCACTCCTAGGGATGTTGTATTATATTGGGAGTTTTAATAACTTAAAAAAATTAAAAAATGAATTAGATATTAAAGAATTAATTTTTTTAAGAAGAAAATGGGCCACGGCTTGGCCCAATTCCTATATAAATCACCCAAATACAAAATGTTAATGAGTTCCTAAGGGGTCCAAATGGATATGGTGGTTTTAATGTGTCAGTGGAGGCCAATTGGGAAGTGTAATGGATGAAAAATGTTGAAAAACGAAGTAGTTATTAAGGAAACAAAATTTGTTTTTAAGTATGGAAATGAGCTCACGATTCGGCCCAAATCTTGAAAACCCACCATTTCCTCCAAAAATGAAAGGGAAACTCACAAAACAAAGAAATAATATAAATTAAATGAAAAATACCTTTGAAATAAGTCATGTATGTGATAGCATGGAACCTTTTGAGGCCCTTTATGGAAGATTCTACAGGTCAACCTTATATTGGAAAGTGATCAGCGATATATCTCTTTTGGGTCCATAAATGGTGCATCTGATAATGGAGAAGGTATATATCATTCATGAGAGGATGAGGAAAACCCAGATAAATCATAAATATTATGCATATTTCTATCATAGGACCTTGGATTTCAAGCAGGGGGCCACATTTTTCTAAGGGTCTCACCATGATGAGGATTGTGGAGGTTCATCTGGGGAGGAAAGTTATCCCCAAGTATCATTAGGCTATTTGAGATCATGAAGAGGGTTGTAAGAGTTTCTTACCACCTCACCCTACCCCCACATATGGATCAGGTGCATGACATCTTTCACATGTCATAGCTGAGGAGATACATGCATAACCCTATGCTCATTATCAAATTGAATGAGATGGACATTGAGGATGGAACCAAATTTGGAGAGCCTGAATAGTCCGAAGGCCTTCTTTTTTTATTTATTTTTGATAACCCCCTTTCAAGGGATGAGGGTGAACCCTTAAAAAGCCTATAGGATTATATATTAAATTTCCCGTATTCTTAGAGACATTACATGACTCGTAGGTCTTAAGAAAATCATACAAACTATGACTACTTGAAACTGCCCCTCCCCAGCATCTACATCGTGATCAGCTCTCCATCTTTTCATGGTTGTTCGTCTAGTTGTCCTCTATAGAGATGCATAGGCCCGGTACTGATGGAAATTTCATACCATCTCATTCTTCTAAATCTACTATCCCTACTCTGTTGAATGTTCCCTACTCTTGAATCATTATCTAGAGTTGGTTCCTTGTAGAATCTATCTGGGCATCTGCATATTAGGTGGCCCTAAAGGCCTTGAGGTGGCCCAAAGGCCTTGAGGTGGCCTAAAATCCTTACTAACCTAAATTGGTGGGTGGACCAAAGTCCTTAAGGAATCAAACCCCAAATCAATGTCCCAAGGTGAATAGTTCTGGCTGCTACAGTACTGAAGGGTACCTCCTATAGTAACTGCTACATTACTACTACAGTGCCCGGAATTATTCCTCTACCTGGTTTTGAACCTGGGTCTTATGGATGCACTTAGAGACACCTCACCAACTGGGATGAGACTCATGTGCCCAAATTTGAAGAGCACCCGGTGGTGATCGAGGGTCGGAAGGATAGGACCCTATATCGATAGACCATATCCTTGGTTTGTGTGTTATGTAGCATGGAAACATATGAGAGATCTCCTCGGAGCAGAAGAGCCAAGTGAGGGCTTAGTATCCAGATTTGTTTGTTTTGTTTTTCTTTTTAGGGATGAAAACTTGATGGAGGGAATGATATAGAGAGGTGTTTTTCCTTATAAGGCTTTGAAATAATTCTATATATATTTCTAGATCTATGTGCTAAGACAACATGCGATTTTGAGGCTTTTCTACCTGAAATTAAATTAATAAAAATATTAAATATATTTTATATTGTTTGCACACATTTTCTCAATAAAAATGGCATAACTCTTAAGAAATTTTCTAATTATAAATCTTATACCATGGTTGAGTTCAGAACACATTTTTTACCCTAGGCATAGCCAAAAGTGATTTGGAATGGGGCGTTCTGACATCTCTCATTTTGGAGGTATGTTCAATGGATTAATTAATTATTTAATTTATTAATTAATTAATTTTAACCTAAAAAATTATAAATATACTTCTATGGGGATTCACCCAGGGTTAGCCTCATAATACTAGTATTTTTCAAGAGGTTCTCTTTCCTTCTTCATTGGTGAATCACCTTGGATGACGAAGAAGCGCTGGATCAAATCAGACCAGAACGCAGTGAATGCAACGACTTCCTTAAACCATTGGAGAGAACATTCTTCAACAAAGAATTATCCAATATCTAGGTAGGGATCTGCAATTTGTGTATTATTCCCATTTTGATTAAATTTTTTAGAATATAAACCCCTTCTATTTATTTTCACCAATTTTTGTCTTTGCATGTTCATGAGTATCAATTAATTTGATTATTTCAATTTTTTATAACCCTGAATTCCCCATTCTTCATCATTTTCCAAGAACACTTGGAAACGATCATCTAAACCATTATTATTGTTATTTTTCCCCTCAATTTATTTTATTTCATCACTAATTGGACTCCATGGTCCCGTTTCAACATTTTTGGGCAGTACCAAACCCGATCGGACCCCTGTAGTTGCAACGGTTTCGCGAGTGAGGGATGGATCAACGAATTGAGCACAAATCTGAGATGTTTGAAAGTTTTGGATGTTTGTTTTTGTGGTAATATAATGAATACATGGTGATGAAATGTTTGGAGATGTGAAAAATGAATGATGGAACTCATGTGGATCGAGAGATCCGGTTTCTAGAAAACGATGGTCGGAAACGATGAATGACACCTAGATCTTCTAATCTTGGGCAGATTCAAGGCAGTATCTATGGCGGAGCGGACTGATTCAAGGTGCAGATAATGGATCTATATTTCTGTTAAAATCAAAACTACATACCATGTATCAAGACGAATACATGGTGTGTATCCCCTTGGCTGGGGCTACTAAGGTTTTGAATTCAATAAATATGGTATGACATGTAGCCCTCCTACACGTCATGTACCTCATCCCCAGGTGGACGATTCATTTGATAGATCACATGGGAAATAATCTATGTGGGTGTACATGGCCTATAACATAGTCGTGTACTAAATTACATAGACATAGGGTCATGTACATGAACACTGGTTCATGTACATGAACTCGAGGTCATGTACATGGACATGGGGTCAAGTACATAGACACGACCAGAAGGACACAGCCTGATCCCAGATATCTAAGACATACCGTGTAGTCTATCTACATGGAGTATAATCATAAATGGATTTGGATATATGTACTATCCAAACAAATGGCCAGATAGTGGAGCGGGACCCCATATTGTGTGGGTCCCCTCCCACGCCGGGTACCCCCTTGGTTCCGTTTGAGGAAACTTCGAACTTTTATATCTCATTTGTTTAGACTCAGATTTTGGAATGTGAGTAGACTATCCTGAGTCTTTTTTCATGTACAATGAAATTATGACCTTTTTTATGGATTTAGAGATATTATTTAAAAAAATTTGGGCATGGATATTATTTTTGGTGATGCTTGATGACAGTAGTGATTGAGTAGGATCACCAGAGGAATTTTGAGTGGTGCCCTCTAGTAGAGAAGGGAATTGGGTCCTCTAATACATATGAGGTGTACCCTTTAATAGATATAGGAAGTGTGTCCTCAATGATTTTTGAGTGGTACACTCCAGTAGTTCTGTGTAATGGTTCCTCGACTACTTTCGAGTGGAACCCTCTAGTAGAGCTAAGTAGTGGGTCTTTGATGACTTCCAAGTGGTACCCTCTAGTAGAGTAGGGTGGTGCATCCTCGATGACTATTATAGTAGATTCCTACTATTATACCAATAAAAGGGTCTTATTCATAGATATTATGTCCCCTTATCTATGTGGTATAGTGGTGAGTCGTGGTTTGACTTGGATGGTTACTTATAGGCAGATGTGTGAGATGTTGGGCATTGTTGATGGACTTTTGGAACTATTGGATACTCTTCTTCCTGGGATGAACTATTAGATGAAAATCCCTTACTATCTTGTGTGGGATTATTTTGACTAATCATATATATATATATATTCACTTGTATCCTTACCATTGGACTTCGTTACTCTTTTTCCATGAGATGTGAATATGTGTGGGGTATTCTATGTACTTTTCATGTTTATATTCTCATGGTTGGATGAGTATATTATTCTTCTATAGGTGTAAAATAATCAATGTGTATTTTATCTACACACTGTGTTGATCCCCTTGTATTTGGACGAGGTTACTTTTCCTCTTGGTTTGGGTTGAGCTGTTCTCTTTTACTACTTTTCGTATCTTGTTCTATCTATAGTCTTTATATTCCTATTATATCTCTTACTAATCCCCCTTCAGCTTTCGAGTCATCATATTGGGTATGTATATACTCACCCCTGCATGGGATTTTCCCACATGTTTTGTGTCTTATACATATGACGGATAGGTCGGCAGTGACTTCATAAGATCTTAGGGATACCTAGTACTTTGGACTGCATATGGTTGTCACATCTTGGTGATCAGGGTCTAGGATCTCTTAATAATTTACTTTTCTAATTTTTTCAGATTGGGATATATTTTTGGTTGGGAATGTATTTTTTCCCTTTTACTTTTATGTTTACACTATCGTACTCTTGTATTGTCTAGAGTTTATGCATGCATGGTTGTTCCCTTAGCCCTTTTCTTCTCTTACTTTTAATCCCTCTACACGTTTTCATTAATTTGACTATGTGTTTGCATATAGGTATGTAGGAAAATGTCTTTTAACAACCCAAACTATTATGAATAAAATTCCATTTATTTTAATTAAATGTATTATGGATATAGAAAACACATGCACTCCTTTTGTTTTATTGTATCCGATTAGATTTAAAAAACTATTAAGTATCCTTACCATTGATAATATAGTTGGTGAACAGTGATCACATGACTAGTATAAATATAGGGTTTTAAAAAAATCTTTTGACACGGAAAAAGTAAGTGATAGACTCAACCAGTAGGATTACACCCTATAAATCCCATTTATCAGAGATTTTGAGGGAGATATAATTTTTGGTATTTTCCCTAGACCAAGCCCAAGGTAAGATTCAACAACTTAAGCATGAGAGAAACTGTTTATGGGAGAAGTTCAAACTCATCGAGATCACGGCCCAAACCATGTTCACCGAACAACCCCATAAAAGCCCCACCATCACACACTTTACTCTTAGGTCGTATGCAGGTGTAATTAAGGGATATTTAGAAAGACCCTATAATTATGATTATGTGTATTATTTTTGTATAGAATAATGAATATACTTTCATTTTAGTATTGTTACTTTGTAAATAATTTTTAAAGCACAAATATTATTTTTTGTTAATATTAAAATTCAATTAAGAAATATATTTTGATGAATTAATGGATTTTTGAATTAAATAATATTTTAATAAAATATTATTATCAATTTACTTTTATTAAATATAAATGATTATATAATTTTTATGAATTTAATTGTAATTTTTATTAAGGTTTCAAAATTGTTTTTGTCAAAACCAGTCAATTTTCAATAAATGACAATTGTATTTTAAAAGTGAAAGTTCACATATTTAGAAAATTATTTAGATAAAATTAATATTATTTATAGAATCATAATGTATAAATTATCTAACGGTGAGTTTTTCATAATTTTATGAGATAGTCGAATTTTTGGGTAAAAATTAAATACCATATAAATATATAATGTGTTTTATGACATCATAATGACCCAATAGTGATGTAATAAAATAATATAAAGGTTATATTAGGAAAAATATATTTTTTCCTTTAAAATAATTTAATTTTAGATTTATTTTATTTATTTTATAAACCTTAGTGAATCCTCCCAGACATATAAAATATTTTAAGCTTTTAAAATCATTTCCTTGAAATTGTGACTCATATCCACATAAGAAAGGAAATATTTTAAAATCTTCAGCCCTTATCCTTTTAAAATAATGTATACCACTCCCCTTTTCTAGAAACCATGGGCAAAAACCATGGGACGGTTTTTGGTTTTGAATATTTTAGTGTGTAGGGTCTAAAACCAAAATAATAAAAAAATCCCCTCATCTTTCCTATATAAACCCACCCAATAACCCATTACTCTTCACTAAATCTCTTTTAATATCGACTATGCTATGCCCACTACTCCCTAGAATCCTCCCAAGGCACCCCTAAGCTTCCAATAAGCCTCTCTTAATCCATTGGGATCACACATCCAAGTAAGGGATCCTCACCTTTCTCTCTTCCTTTCAATTCAAGAACCTTATTTGAAATTAGTCTTTTTAATTTCAGTTGTTTATATTTTCATACTTTTATAATAAATTCCTTACTGTCAATTTTATTTTATTTCAATGAGTTATCATTAATCCTATCCCATTTATACCCTTACCTACTGCGTTACTATGCTTAAGGGATTTTTCTCTTCTCATTTTCATTTCTAGCACTTAATTTGTATTATGCATCTTAAATTCAATTTAATATGTTGGTATATTATATTCCATGATCCCCTAACTATAAATTTTCATGTATAAATTATTATATACCCCTTTATCTCCCATATACCCATTTTATAAATTTCTATATGACATTGTTATGCTGCCAAAATTGCACCATGATTTTCCATGCCAAAATCATCATGTAGTGAATACCATACTCATTACTCTATCAAGGGTACTCACCTTTATGCACATATAATTATTGATTTGGGACTTACATGTATATATTACACATTCTTGAATCATGTAATAAATGATTATGTTGAATGAATCTATGTTATATGTTCTATGTGGCACACTTAATCATGAGATTAAAATGTTTATGAAGGGTGTGCCCTGATCGTGCTTCAATGCATTGGGTAATGTTTAGTATCATGATACATCATTTTGGGATAGGGTTTTACCTTATTCATTTATAGGAATTTTTCCATCATATTATTATAGAGGTTTACCTGATTCCTTTATATTAATGATGTAGTGTTTTAAGTTGTTGACACATTTCCATGTTATGATAATCATGTTATATCATGCCTTTATGTTCATGTTTCTCTTATGATCTATTGATATGTCTATTTCCTAACATGTATTATATTCTTCATGTTATGTCTTTTTTAATCTCTTACTGGTATTTATAGCTCACCCTTTTTTTATGTATATCCTCAGGTTATCCCATGCAATGCTAAGTACGAAGGAATGTTGTGGTCATGTAAAAGAAGTTTTCAATAAATATGTGTATTTCATGTTTTAAGTTTTTCTATAATGTTCCTAATCCCAAAATACACTAGACCTCTCAATCTTCTGAGTTGTATCAAGTGAAATTTTATGTAATAAATCATGTTTAATTGTGTAATAAAGATCAGGGTTGTTATAGTTGGTATTAGAGGATAGGTTTATTTATTTTTGGGATTTTTATTAGAAAACTCTAGTGAAAGCCTTAGGGATAATACTAAGTATAATAAAAGAATCACTAAATTTTGGTGAGTGTAGATTAAGTGGTTTATTAAGAAAATACATCCTTGTTAGTATCTGAACAAGTAGAGGTGACTCTATAAGAGATGTATCTATGGAGTAAAACCCAAAAATACCACTTTGAGTTAGACTCAAATGGGAACTTGTGCACAACAATGGGACTTGATTCACTATTGATTATACACTCCTAGGGAATATTCTTTCATAAATTCATAATATTATTACAAACCATTATTAAGGGAACAAAAAAATGCCCCTAAGAATATATGATAGGAAGTAGATCATGAATAACATATATCGAAGTTTATAAATTCATAAGTTAAGTAGATAAATTTAATTTATATATTATCCCTTTAATCTCATTGGATTCTCCTTTACATGTTTAATAATTTAAAATATTTACCCCTAATTTTTCTTTTTATTCTAGACAATGGACAAAAATATGAGGAATCAGGATAACAACCGATGTGAAGATAAATTTGATGACTTCTCTAATGAGATTCCCAATCCAATGTGAGTGGGAATCAAAAATTTGTCATGATACTCTCTCAGTTAACTCAAGTTTTTAATAGAAACCAAGATCAAGAGAAACATCCAACCCCCCCCCCCCCAAGAAATAACAAGTCATAATCAATAGATTCATGAGACTAATGCATCCTACATTCAATGGATCGTCTGATCCCTCAATCGTCGAACAATGGATAAAATTCATTTAGAAGATATTATCTATCCTTAAATGTTTCAAACAAGAGATGTTTATTCTGGCTACTTATCGTATGGAGGGTGAAGCTGGTCAATGGTGGACCTTGATCAAAAATACGAATCTGGAGAAAGAGATCGAGGTGATGGGATGGAAGGATTTCTAGAAAATGTTTTTTTATAAATATTTTCCCTACACCCCCATATTAATATGGAAAGAGATTTCCTTGCACTCAAGAAAAATGATGATGAATCTGTTGGGGTGTATGAGGAAAAATTTACTAGACTTGCATGATACGCCTCTAGTTTTTTCATTACCCCCAGATGAAAGGTTGACTGCTTCTTGGGTGGGCTAAAACCTATCCTATAGAAAGCCCTGGAAATCCATGCCTTTGAAATATATGAGAATATTGTCTGATGTGCCCTCAAAGTTGAGATGGAGATCATAAAATCTCAGGGTTATCATGGGAATAAGAAGCAGAAAGTGGACTTTAATTCTATAGGTCCGATGGATAAATCCAAGGGTGCTAAAAAATTCCAATACCCTGCTTATCAAAAGTATGGAAATAAGCACACTAGAAATTTTCTAAAGGGGGAAAGGAAATGCTTTAGGTGCAGGAAGGAAGGAAACCTAGCCAGTGATTTATGGAAAGAAAAACCCACTACTACAAAAAAGGAAAAGAAACACTCCATTAGATCCTCAGTGCATTGTTAATTGCTACAACTACAAAGAAACAGGGAACTTTGTGAACCGATTCTCTAAGCTAAGGGTTTTCAAAGGTAACCAACAACCTCTAATGCAGCAAGGGTGAGATTTTTCCATCAATACTGCCAAATTGAATCTTGATAATGAAGTGGTGACAAGTATGTTGGTTATTTATTCAATAATAGTGAATATACTTTTTTATTATGGTTTTATACATTCTTTTATATCCTGAAAATTTAGTAGAAGAATCCAAACTTCACCACAAAGAATTGAAGTAGAGATGTCAGTGAAAATGGGAGTGGGGAAATTATTGAACCCCATGAATATAACTCCTCCACTGTCATAATTTGTGGATTGAACTTCCCAGCAAACCTCGTCATACTTCCCTTGGTATAATTTTGTGAAATACTTGGCATGGATTGGATTTCCCTATATAGATCCAACATGGATTTCCATGAGAGGTAAATCACTATCCATATGGTGAATGGACCCTCGATTCTATACAAGTGCAAGGAAGAGGATGAATATTATTTAGCACCATCATCTCAAGCATGGATATAACTTCCCTATGAGCGTGAATATATTTATTAGATGATTGAGTATAATAAAGGTACTATCCTTGAAGACATGCCTATTATGAGAGAATTCACTAATGTGTTTTCCAAGGAATTGTCTAGTCTTCCTCCTAGAAGAGTTTTTGAATTCTTGATTAATCTTATACCTAGGGCATTATCAATATCCAAACTATGTATAGAATGGATTTTTTGGAGCTTGAGGATCTAAATAAACAACTATAGAAGAATATGGATAAAGGTTTTATATGCCCAATTGCTTCACCATGGGGTGTACTGGTCCTTTTCATCAAGATGAAGGACGGGTCAATGCATCTTTGCATTGATTATCGTGGTCTCAAAAAAATCATGATAAATAACAAGTATCCTTTTCTGTGAATTGATGAATTGTTAGATCAGATATGTGGAGCACAATACTTCTTCAAGGTGGATCTGTGTTCAGGATATTACCAAGTAAGGGTGAAGAAGAATGATATCCCCAAGACTGCTTTTCATACAAGGTACAGGCACTATGAATTTATATTAATGCCTTTAGGACTCACTAATTCTCCATTAATCTTCATGGAATTGATGAATAGAGTCTTTAGATATTACCTCGACAAATTTTTGGTATTATTTATAAATGATATTCTAATATACTCCAAAACCAAGGATGAGCATGGGGAGCATCTATGCATTGTACTAGAGACCTTGTGAAAGGAGAATCTCTATGAAAAGTAAAAAAAGTGTGAGTTCTGGTTTAAGGAAGTATCATTATTGGGGCATATCATCAAAATAAATGGTATATTTGTGGATCCTTCTAAAATAAAATCAATTGAGGGATGGTCGAGGCCGACATCTGTGATGGATATTCATAGCTTCTTGGGGTTAGTTGGATATTATCTCTGATTTTTGAGAAATTTATCACGATTGTCAAACTCTCTTACCAAGATAACTTGGAAGGGAGTCAAGTTTTCTTGGAATGATGAATGTGAAGAAAGCTTTATGAAGTTGAAGAAGAGGCTTATCACTTCCCTTGTGCATACACTACCCATAAATGGGGATATTTTCATAATCTTCAGTGATGCTTCGAAGAAGGGAATGGGTTGTGTGTTGATGTAGAATGAAAAATTCATTGCCTATACCTCAAGGAAATTGAAAATTCATGAGAAAAACAATCCCACACATGATCTGGAGTTGGAAACAGTGATATTTGCATTAAAAATCTGGTGGCATTATCTCCTTGGGGAGAAGTTCGAAATATATACAGATCAAAAAAACCTCAAATATATATTCACATAAAAAATCTGAATATGTACCAATGAAGATAGTTAAAGCTCATAAAGTATTATAACTACTCAATCCATTACCACCCTGGGAAAGAGAACAAGGTGGAAGATGCTCTAAGTAGAAAGGATCTAGAAATTATATCATTGATGGGAATTTAAAAGGATCCAGTATTCTTAGATTTGATGAAGATGGACATGGGAATCATAAAGAAGGTAACATCATCCATCCTTTCACAAATGATTTCTGAACCATATCTTTAGGAAAGGTTAAAGGATTCTCAAAAATATGATGTGGGAATTTAGAAGAAAGTAGAAACTATTAGAAAAGGGAAATACTCAGATTTCAATATTAATGAATAAGGAATTGTGAGATTTGGGTTGAGACTATGTGTTCCATAAAATCTATAATTAAAGAAATAACTTTTAGATGATGCACATAGTTCAAATATCTCCATTCACCCAAGAAACATGAAGATGTATCAAGATCTCTGGGAGTAATATTGGTGGGATAACATAAAGAAAGTGATTGCTAAATATACATCAAAGTTCATGGTATTTCATCAAGTGAAGGTGGAGAGGAAGAAGTCTAAGGGGATGATTCAACCATTACCTTCTCTAACTACAATGGCCCTAAGGCCTTCATTTTTTATTGATTTTGATAATCCACCTTTGAAGGGGTGAGTTGGAACCCTTACAAGGCCCGTAGGAGTAAGTATTACATGGTCCATAGGCCTTAGAGGAATTCATTGCCCGTAGGTTTCAAACATTACATACAACCCATACTAACTACTTGGAACTACTCCTATCTAGCATCTTCATCATGAAATTATCTCTCCACCTTCGCATGGTTGTTCATCTAGGCATTCCCAAGTATGCACAGGCTTGTCCCGATGGCAGGTGTCATACCCTCTCATTCTTGCAATCCGTTTAGCTTCTGTTGTGGTGAAAGCTCCTTGATTATCCTCCTTCTAGAGCTTGTTCCTTATAGGTTGTCTGGTTTGCATCTGCACTTAAGGTGGCTCGAAGGCCTTGAGGTGGCCTAAAGACCTAACTGACCTGAAGGCCTGGGTGGCCCGAAGTCCTTACAGGACTCAGGGACCAAATCGGTGGCCCGAAGGCCCAAACGGAGGCATATTCCCGGCTGCTACAGTGCCAAACAGTGCCTACTATAGTACCTATTATATTATTGCACAGTTCCCGCTATAGTACCTGCTACAGTACTGCTATAGTACCTGGAAATTCTGCCTCAGCCTGGATTTGATCCCTGGTCACTTGTATGCACTTACAGAGTCCTTACCAACTGGGCTAAGGCTCATGTGCTTCAACCATTACCCATACCAACATGGAAATGGGAAAACATCATCATGGAATTTATCACCAGACTTTCAAAAACATCCAAAGGAAACAATGCAATCTGGTTTTTTGTGGATCATTTTACAAAGACTGCACACTTCATTGCAATTAGAGAGGATTTCTCACAGGATCAATTGGAACAAATATACATCAGAGAAGTGGTAAGGTTGCATAATGTACCATTATCGATTGTATCTAATAGAGATCCTTGATTCACCTCTAAGTTCTAGAAGATTATCCAATATGATCTGAACACTGATTTGAACTTCAGCACAGCCTATCACCTTCAAACTGATGACCAATCTAAGTGGAATATCCAAACACTTGAGGACATGTTGAGAGCTTGATCAATGGAATTAAAAAGTGGATGGGACCAACATCTTCTTTTGGTGGAGCTCTCTTGCAACAACAGTTTCCACTCAAACATACAAATGTCTCCTTATGAATCCCTTTATAGGAAGAGGTGCAGAACATCGGTGTGTTAAGATGAAGTTTGGGAATGAAAAAATATAGGTCCGAAAGTGGTTGGAGAAATGGTGGAGAAGGTTAAGACTATCCAGTATCATATCAAATCCGCTCAGAGTCAAAAAAAGAGCTATGATGACAATTATCAAGGAGACATAGAGTTGATGCTGGAGAAATGGTATTCCTCCACATATCTCCATAGAAGAGAGTTATGATATTTTGGAAGATGGGAAAGCTTAGTCCAAGGTATATCGGTCCTTTTGAGATCCTTGATCACATCAGGGTAGTTGCCTATCGACTAGCACTCCCACCAAATCTATCTCAAGTACATGATGTATTCCATTTATCACTCTTAAAAAAGTACATACTAGACCCATCACATTTACTTAATCTAGAGGTGGTACCATTAGATAATGACAACTCCTATGAATAAAAACTGGTGAAGATCTTATATCGTAGAGAAAATTTTCTAAAAAATTAGAGAATTCCCCTTGTCAAAGTGATTTAGAGAAACCAAAAGTTTGAAGAAGCAATGTGGGAACCAGAAGAAGTGATGCGGTAGAGTTACCCTCATCTGCTTTAGTTTGGGAAAATGAAATTTAGAGGGAAAAATTTTTTAAGGAGGGAAGGTTGTAATGACCCAAACTATTATGAATAAAATTCCCTTTCTTTTAATTAAATGTCTTATAGATATAGAAAACACATGAACTCATTTTTTTTATTGTATCAAATTATATTTAAATGACTATTAAGTATCCTTACCATTGATAATATAGTCGTTGAGCAGTGATCACATAACTAGTATAAATATAGGGTTTTAACAAATCCTTTTGACACAGATAAAGGAAGTGATGGCCTCAACCAATAGGATCATACCCTATGAAGCCCATTTATCAGAGATTCCGAGGGAGATAGCATTTTTTGGTTTTTTCCTAGACCAATCCCAATCCTATATTCAACAACTTAATCATGATCGAAACCGTTTATGGGAGAAGTTCAATCTCATCGAGATCATAACCCAAACCATGTTCACCGAACGGCCTCATGAAAGCCCCACCATCACACACCTTACTCTTAGGGCGTATGCTGGTGTAATATAGGTATATGTAACAAGACCCTAGAATTATGATTATGTGAGTTATTTTTGTATATAATAATTAATATACTTTCATTTTAGTATTGTTATATTGTAAATGATTTTTAAATCATAAATAGTATTTTTGGTTAAAATTCAAAAATCAATTAAGAAATCTATTTTGATGAATTAATGGATTTATGAATTAAATAATATTTTAATAAAATATTGTTATTAAATTAATTTTTTTAAATATAAATTATCGTATAATTTTTATGAAGTCAATTGTAATTTTTATTAAGGTTTGAAAAGTGTTTTTGTCAAAACCCGTCAATTTTCAATAAATGTCAGTTATTATTTTAAAAGTGAAAATTCATATATTTAGAAACTTATTTAGATAAAATGAATATTATTTTTTGAATCAAGACATTGAAATTATCCAATGGTTATTTTTTCATATTTTTCTGAGACAGTCGAATTTTTGGGTAAAAATTAAATACCGTAAAAATATATAATGTGTTTTATGACATCATAATGACCCAATAGTGATTTAATAAAATTCTATAAATGGTATCTTCGGAAAAATATATTTTTTCCTTTAAAATAATTTAATTTTCATCTTATTTGATTTATTTTATAAAGCCTTAGTGAATCCTCCAAGACATATAAAATATTTTAAGATTTTAAAATCGTTTCCTTTAAAGTGTGGCTCACCTCCACATAATAAATGGAAATATTTTAAAATATTCATCCCTTATCCTTTTAAAATAATTTATAACACTACCATTTTCTAGAAACCACAGGCAAAAACCATGGTGTGGTTTGTGGTTTTGAATATTTTAGTGTGTAGGGTCCAAAACCAAAATAATAAAGAGTTTCCCCACCTTTCCTATATAAACCCACCCAAGAACCCATTCCTCTTCACTAAATCTCTTTAAAACTAGAATAACCTCTTAATACTAATCTCAATAATCCTCCCAAGGTTCCCTTAATCTCCCAAGAATCCTCTCCCAATCCTTTGGGATCACACATCCAAGTAAGGGATCCTCACCATTCTCTCTTCCTTTCAATTCAAGAACCTTGTTTGAAATTAGTCTTTTTAATTTCAATTGGTTATGTTTTCATACTTTTATAATAAATTCCCTACTATCAATTTTATGTTATTTCAATTAGTGATCATTAATCCTACCCTATTTAGACCCTTCCATCCAATGGCCCAAAGGCCTTCATTTTTTATTGATTTTTGATAATCTACCTTTCAAGGGGTGAGGTGGAACCCTTACAAGGCCCGTAGGCATAAGTATTACATGGATCGTAGGCCTTAGAGGAATTAAATGTCTGTAGGATTCAAACATTACATACAACCCAGACTAATTACTTGGAACTGCTCCTCCCCATCATCTTCATTGTGAAATCACCTCTCCACATTCATATGGTTGTTCAGCTAGGCTTTCTTATGCATGCACAGGCTTGTCCTGATGGTGGGTGTCATACCCTCTCATTATTTCAATCTGTTTAGCTTCTTCTATGGTAAAAGATCCTTTCTTATCCTCATTCTGAATCTTGTTCCTTGTAGGTTTTCCAGTTTTTATTTTCACTTAAGGTGGCACGAAGGCCTTGAGGTGGCCCGAAGGCCTTACAGACCCAAAGGCCTAGGTGGTCCGAAGGCCTTAAAGGACTCAGGGATCAAATTGGTGGCCCAAAGGCCCAAATGGGGGAATATTCCTAGCTACTACAGTGCCGGCTATAGTTCCTACTATAGTTCCTACTACCATACTACACAGTTCCTGCTACAGTACTCAGAAATTAGCCTCCACCTGGATTTGATCCCAGGTCTCCTAGATGCACTTAAGGAGTCCTCACCAACTAGGTTGAGGCTCATGTGCAAAAAGTTGTTGTCAATTATATCCCCCTCTTTACCTATATGGTGTGTCCTCCAACCCAGGGAGATACACGTTCCCCACCTAATTCATGGCATTGAATAGCCTTGTTCATAATATGAACAGTGTCTGAGTCTGGCGGGACTCGAGCCTATGCCAGTTCCCCTAAACAGTGAAATGGCCCAACCGGTGAACCACTCGACTAACACCCTGGGGAAAAAATGTGGGTTGCTAACACCGAATCCCAGTGGGGGGCCCAACCAAGCTCAGGTGCACTCCACAGTCCCCAGCTAAGCAATGGATTTGAATCACCCTGTGCATAATATGCACAATGTCTGAGTCTGGCGGGACTCGAGCCTGTTCCAGTTCCCATAGAGAGTGAGGGGTACAGCCAGCGGGTACCACTTGGATAACACCCCATTTGTATTATACATCTTAAATTCCATTTCACATGTTTGGATATTATGTTCCATGATAGTCTCACTATCCATTTCATGCATAAATGATGATATACCCATTTATCTCTCATCTACCCATTTTATGAATTTCTATATGACGTCGTTATGCTGCCAAAATTGCACCACAATTTTCCATGCCAAAATCATCATGTAGTGAATACCATACCCATTCCTCTATCATTGGTATTCACCTTTATGCACATATACTTATTTTTTGGGGACATAAATTTATGTATTCTACATTCTTTGATCGTGTGATAAATTTTGATGTTGAATGAATCCATGTTATATGATCTATGTGGCACACTTAAGCATGATATTGAAATTTTTATGAAGGGTGCACCCTGGTAGTGATCCAATGCATCGTGTAATGTTTAGTATCATGATACATCATTTTGGGATAGGGTTTTACCTAATTAATTTATAGGAATTTTTTCCATCATGTTGGGACAGGGGTTTACCTGATTTCTTTATGTTAATGATGCAGTTTTTTAAGTTGTTGTCACATTTCCATGTTATGATAATCATGATATATCATGAATTTATATTCATGTTTCTCTTATGATCCATTGATATGTCTATTAATTAACATGTATTGTATTCTTCATGTTATGACTTTTTCACTCCCTTACTCAGATTTATGGCCCACCCTTTTCTTATGTATGTCCTCAGGTTATCTCATGCAATGATAAGTATAAAGGAATGTTGTGGTCATGTAAAAGAAGTTTTCAATAAATATGTATATTTCATGTTTTAAGGTGTTATGTAATGTTCCTAATCCCCAAAGACACTAGAACTCTCGATATTCTAAGATTTATAAAGTTCAATTTTATGTAATAAATCATGTTTAATTGTATAATAAAGATAAGGGTTGTTATAGGTCTCCCCATTTTAGTTATACCTTAAGCACTGGTTTCCAACCCCTAGCCTATGGAGGTGGGCTTGGGGTATTTATGGATCAATCCCCAGCTTGGGTTGGGTTGTGACTATATCTTCTTCCTAACTCTAGTGGAATTAGGATTAGTGATTAAGTCAATATTTATTTCATCTCCTAAAAGGATCTCTTTCACACTTCAAACTAGGTAAACTTGACCCCTTTCTTGGTCAAGCCTATGAGTGGTGTTGCATGACATGAGAAATCCTAAATAAAGTTCCTATAATAGTTATACAACCCTAAGAAAATTCATATATCAAAGGTACTCTTGGGATGTTCCAAGGAAACTACAATGCTCACCTTCTTTGGGTCAATAGATACCCTTGCCTCTGAGATGATGTGACCCGGGAAGTGTACCTTATCAATACCAAAGTTGAATTTAGTGAGCTTAGGATACTATTAGTTCTCACTCAGTGTATTCAGGATGATCTCAAGATTTTTTTTATAGTTATGTAAAGTATGATAATACACCAATATTTTTTCCATGAAGACTACCAAAAATGAATCTAGATATAGGTGTAAAACTTGATTCAATAGGGCCATGAAGATTGTGGGTATGTTTGTGAGACTGAACATAATGACCAAATAATCATAAAAGACATATCTTATGTGGAAATTTATATATGGTATGTCTAATGGTATGACACACACCTAGTGATAGTCCAACCTCAAATCGATATTGGATAAAATTATTGCTCTTATGAGTTGGTTAAAGAGGTCATCTATACATGGTAGTGGTGCTAGTTATTATCCATAAGCTGGTTTAATTGACGATAATCCATGAAAATCTAGAGGGTATGTTCTAGAATTTTAGTGAAAAGTACTAGTGAGCCCCAAGGGCGAGTACTAGGTCATATAAAACTATTAAGTTACAAATCTTCTAGATATTTATTCAGTTCTTGAAGCTCGGTGTGTGTCATATTATAAAGAGGAATAGACACCAGTGTTTCTCCTATAACTATCTCAATAGTATACTCTACCAATCTTATAGGAGGTAATCTAGAAATTTTTTCTAGGTAGACATCCCTAAAATTATCCATGATAAGATGGAATTATATATGTTTCATTCCCAATTCACTCATAAATATACTAGTTATCTGGTCTGTTACTCTTCCCAGGTCACAAAGCTTCAATCCATCTCAAATCTCCAAAACATCCCATTCAACCTTGTGAATATAAGTATCATCCTCAGGTGATGTGAAAGACACTCTCCGATGATAGCAATCAATGTGAGAATGATAAAACACTAACTATTCTATTCTGAGTATGATGTCAAAACCCATCATATTGAAGAAAAAAATCCTCCATACCAAAGTATAACCACCTATCTCAAGGGGGAATTCCCTACATCAGCGTACACTCTCATATTAGACTCCCAACAGTGTGTCATGAGTCATTACACAACAAAAGTAATCTATATCCAGTCCCAGACTTTCCATAATTGATGTAGATATAAAATAATATGAAGAACCCATGTAAAACAAGGAAGATGCTAAAGTATTGGATTATATAATAGAACCTCAAATTATAGAAGGCCTAGGACTCTGAACCTCATAAGTAGGATCTAATGCATAAATATGGCCAAACCCACGACCCTGATATTCAACTTGACAACCCTGGGTAGGTCCACTCTATCGTTGTTATATATCTAAATCATTGATACATTTTCCACGTCTACCTCCTCGACCAAATCATATGGTATTAATCTATCTCTCTACTTGATGTGGAGTTGTTGATCCTGTACCCAAAAGTGGAGTCGGTGCATATCCCTTTTCATCAGTAACTGGAGGGAAAGTTCAGTAGAAACCCTGAAGGTGTCACATCTTGTTGGAAGCTCAAAACTCAATTAATTCCTTTATACAATGGGTCTTTTTATGTACCTTAATACCACACTGGTGAAATGCCCATAATTATAGGTGCATTTCATCTAACTGGTGCTTCCCCCATGAGCAAACTCAAAGTGATGTTTCCTGCGGGTAGATGAACTGCCTCCCTATCTTGATGTTGAACCACACTTACCCACACTAAAAACTCCCCTCAAGTTCCACTAAGTGATGATGACCTATTTCACTATCTTAGAATTGGTGTTAAACTGAAATACATTCACATATTATTGGATGGAATATATAATCTCATCCTAAAATCATCTTATAGTTATCAAATCTTCACCTACAAGTGTTGTTGTGAAGAACTAAAGCTCTATGAAGTTAATTGAATAACCCATCCTAGACATAGAACACTACTGTAGGTGCACAAACTCTCTATCTTGGTCAAATTTTAGCATATTAGGGAAGAAGTAAGCATAAAAGGTTGTTTGAAGGTCTACCCAGACCATACCCTAATGATGATCAACTTATATAATCAAGTCCCACCAACGTTTGGTAGCATCACAAATAATATTATTCATGATCTCGACCCTACTCTCTATAGGAAACTCTAACTGATCTAACATGGATAACATGGCCTAAAACCATGAATCAATATCCTATGGACCACTATCCCTCAAGAAGGTGGTAGGATTTTGCTACTGAAATTATCATGTCAACTCTTCCATAGTATGTTTTGGTCATAGAGATCCCTATATAGATTGTGAAAATCATAGAAATATCTCTGGGAACTAAGCATTGTCTCCCATATTAATAATTTTAGGTGGTGCCTCAGGTGGCACCATGAGAGACAATACAGGTGGCTTAGGACCCACCACCTCCAAAGAATGATCATCACGACCCTACTGGTGTGCAACTCAAGGATGTTGTGGTGGGATATCTCTAAAATTTCCAAATCATGCCTCATATAATATTCAACAAAGATATGATCATATATAACAGAATAGGATGGGTACATGTCCTTTATATATGAGAGTAACACCCCTGTTATTGCTCCTAAATCTAGGTCTAAGTGATAAGGAAGATCATAAAATTCAAAAGAGACATTATCTACTACCCACTACTAAGGTTGGGTCAGGGTCAAGGTCTCAAACATTACAATAAAGGTCCCATTATATGGAGTATCAATTGAAAATTATAGAGTAAAACACCCTTTCAAATATAATTGTCTTTTTATTTAAGGGTAACCATTTTATTCAAGAGTTTAAATTTATTCAAGTTTTTCTAATTCATATGTTTTTATATGTATATATATGTATATGTATCATAATCTAGTTAGACGAGTCACCATTCCCAAGTTATAAAGGAAAGAGATTTATAAGTTGTAATTTGAACTTCTTGTATCTGCAACTTGACCCTTACATCCAGCATCAGTATGTAACAGGTCATATAAAATGATTTTATTAGATGAATTACCATTTCTAATTTATAGATGTATGTGATTCATAAATTAAAATTTATATTCATGTAATAAAAATCATCTAATGTTTCAACCCATGGGACCAGTGGTCCATGGCTCAGACATGTAATAATTGGTTAATTAATGTTCCACCATCAAGATATATATTAAAACACTATTTAGGTTAATGTAAAAATTTTAATCAATCCAATTGTTCTATCCCTATAAGAAATGTTATCACATTTTCAAATATAATCAGCAAGGCACTTACATTAATCACAAGAAATTCATGAAATGTAATCAATGAGATACACCTATATGAAATAGCATAATGCTTGACATGTGAATTCTTAGGTGCCTATTATGATGCATGAAATGATAAATCCTTTCCTTATCGGGCTAAGGAAAATAGAATCACAATATTAATAACATTAATAAATCCACAAATCATGTGTGTCACCCAAATGTGAAATTAGAACAACTGTAACAAGAAAAAACCAGAACAGAAATTCCCATCCAAGGAAATTTGGATTTTCTCAGTATGTGGGTCAACTACACCTAGGAATATGCTCATGAAAAAATTACGAAACGTTCCTATTATTCTATATAATAACCCAAACAATAAGACAAAAGTAAAAATTCACTCTGATACCACTTTTTAATGTCCCTAACCAATTTCACTCATAAGTAACCAAACCCGATTATCCATATGGTCTCAAGTGTGCCTCTCTATATGCTAGAGGTTGTTGACTAGAAACGAGAGTCTATTATAATATAGTGGGGAGAATATACCATCATGTTTAGAGTATAACATAACAATATACAATAATGTAAATATAAAAAACAATGTAATAAATTAACCACATAATTATAAACCATCCAGATAAAATAAACATGAAGAATCTAAACCAATATCATATAGAAAATGATGTTGTGTCTGTACGCTATACAAAAAAAGGAATACATGGAAGTAGAGTAGCAGAAATATATACCATGTTATAAAAATGAAAAAATACAAAATTTTATATCTAATAGCATCATGAATATAATATCTATAATTTACTCTCATACTCCATCATAGGATGACAATCATCTATCAATAGTTAGATGCTTCCCTTTGTCCTTACCAATATCCATAAAGTCTATTCAGGTACAAACCAACGACCCGAACATGGTGTGAGATATACTCAGTAGGCCATCACCAATGATGTCTATAACTATAAATTTTATGAATGTAAAAGGGATAGTGTGTAGGTAATAATAAATACATAATACTAAACAATAAAACAATTAATTCACCTTAGTTTGGGTTCTTCATGGGGCACCCAACTGATACTTCCTACTTCAGCCCAAGTTGGAATGTCTTTGAACAGCCATCACCTTGTATGTATGTATATATATATATAGTATGTATATATATATACATCATATATATAAGATAATATATGTGTTTATATATAGAAAATTAATATCAACTAGGACCGGAGGTATATACCCAAGGTGTACGTACATAAATATAAGGGGTTCCAAAATTCCCATGATATATGTACATAAGAAAGAATCATAACTAGGTCGTCTAGTATATAAAGATTTGACCGATTTCAATAATGTTCTTTGACTTGGAAAAATATATCATTAGACTTAATTAATTTTCATCTTAAGCTTGTATAAGGCTTTCTGTAAAAAGGAACCCAAGTCTCATGCTAGGAGCACTATAAAATCCCAATACTGTGGGAGTCAATCCAAGGTGTTCTGCATGAGGATCCCAGGCATCACTCATAGCATGGTGATGCGGTATAACCCTTTTATCCCATCCAAGGTATAAATTATAAGGAACTAGGAATTTCTCATGGAATAGTATTGTAGCAATGCTCACTAAGCCCATCCTAGGTAATCCACTAGGGAACCAGGTATCGCTCAAGGGTAGCATAAAGGAATCCTCCTAATAAGCTCATCCAAGGTGTTCTATAATGAACCCATGTATCACTTCTGGTGTATTATAATTCATTTACAATTTAAAATGATAATGTTATATGATCCCATCTAAGGTGTTCCAAATCAGAACCCTCGTATCACCTTAAGCATGTCATGTGGAATGGTCATGGTTAGTATTGAACCCGCATCATTTTAACAATTCATTTAACCTAGTTTTTCCAATAAATTTGATAAGGGTAATTCAAGATATAACAAAAAGAGCACGATCCCATACACATGGATTACCATTTTTCATTGGTTCAACTCAAATTAAATTTCATTTAAAAGTTCCAAATCAAAACACTTTAAATGGTGGTTCAATTCAACCTCAAGTCATAAGTCTCTTGATCGTTAAAGGAAATACATCCTAATGGGTGGCTTATGTTGAGGTTTTCATCCTCTGACATTGTTTTATGGGTTGTTTGGACTACTCTAATCATAGAAAGGTCATTTTATTTAGTTAATTATACATTTTGGAGGCATCACATGAAAATTATGATGTGAATCAAAATGACACATGATATAATCATTGTGACTTTAGGGGAAAAGATCTAGACCACCTACCTTAGCTTGGTAACACTCTCTGCATCTATTATCATACTTTAATTTGGGTCGAAATGGGATAAATAGATAAAATATAAAAACTCCATGAAAGTAAGGTGTATGATCTCTCCTATAAATAGAATTACTGGGGGCAAGATAAATTTGGAAAAGAAGGAATGGGATTAAAGATCTTACTGTTATATATCTAACACAATCGACGATGAAAAAATCAGAGATCGAACAAAGATTCTATCTCAAATCCTAGTTTGGAACCAAGGGAGAGATATCAAATGCAGTAGGAGACTACTATGAATGTATAGGAATGAAAATTGGGATTAAAAAATTTAAGGATATTAGGGATAAAATTTAATTTCACACACTTTTAAAAGGTGTGTGGTTTGGCTGCACAGTTTTCCAAATTGTGAAAAATCACAAGTTAAGTGGCACTAAGTGTGCAGACCTGGGTGCATGGTTTGGAAAAACTATACACCCCCTTTATTATATTACAACATCCTTCATGGTCATGCGGCTGAGGTGAATGGTTTAAAAAATCTGTGATCCCCTATATAGTTCACTGCAGCACCTCACGCGATTGCGTCACATGGTTATCACTAACCATGTGCTAACCATGCAGATCACTCTACCTTTACAAAATCTAGAGATCTTGGCTCCAAACAATCCATGGATGTTACTGAAATTATATTTATAATATTAATCACTTCCCTTAGGGAAAATTTTTTTTACCAAAGTTTAAATGGGATCATACCTCACTTGAAAAGTCAGGATCTTACACCGGACACAACCTGTGTTGGATTGACGTGCGGTCAATTCTTGCATTTCATGAATAAATTATTGATTGTTTTCCTAAAGTTTGAAAAAAAAATACAATCTCATTTGATCATTTTTAGATATGTGACACACATTTTAAACTAAAATATCACTTTTATATTGAAGACAAAAAATGAAAATTGCGAGGTTATGATCATGGAAGTACCATTCCCAATAGTTGGTAAGACATCTTCAAATTTTGTGGTAAAAGGATCCTTGACCCATTTACCTATCTCTATTATCTCAATTGTAGCCTCAAAGCCCAATATCTCATCAGAACGAGTAGTTTTGGATATGTTACTAGCTCTTCCAGAATCCATAGAGCATAAGCCTCCATTATAATTCTCCTTGAGAAATAGGTCAAAAATAAATATCATAATTATGATACTAATGCTTCACATCCCAAATGTATCTTTAATTTCATAGCTAATACTATATCACAAAAAAATAGGTAATTGAAAAAAATTTATGCTAGTAAACATTTTGATACCATGTACTCTTCCCACTCATCTCTAAACAAATTTACTTAATATTTTGAGTATATAAATTTATGAAAATATTGTTAGTTCTTAGAAAATATATAAAAACAAAATATTAACAAATATTTTTAATGAAATTAAAATTAACTTCAAAAATTACATGTTTGGAGATGCTATTCTTTTGATGGTATGTGATATCTTTGGAAATTTTTCAAAGGTAATGTTTATAATCATTGTCGTTATTTTTCTTCAAACACTGCAAAAACATTGACCAAAATAATTAAATTGTTTTGAAATATTTTATTATATTTAAATCTTACTATATATACCTTAATTTTTTCCATTTGAATAATTTAATAGGCTTCTTATGTTCAATAACCAAACTCATATCATGATTTAACCTATATTTATAGATCACCCTATCATAACAAAATTCTTACTAAAACATATAATTTGAAGTTTATTTGTAAAATTTTTATTTCAATACATTGAAAATTCACAATAGACATCATGTTTATCCTATTTTATGAAAATCTATATATTGGATCGAAAGAATAAATATTTTGGGTATCCAAATTGAGTGGGATGAGCATCTAATGCTTCCTAAAAAATAAAAACAAATATGAATTGAAGTAAAGAAAAATATATTTTATATCATTAGACTATAGAGTTTTACCCCTGCATTTTAGGAATCAAGAATAGTTTTTCATCTATTATTTTTTCCTCAAACATATTTCTTAGTTCATCTTTTTTTTCAATTTATTCCAATTCTAAAGAAAGTTCATGTGTAGAAATGATACAGGGATTAATGAGTCCAATTTTTTCTCTGAAGGGTTTTCCCTTTATATGGTAGTAATATATACCCCTATAGAAAATATGAATAGTTATTAACTATAATGAACATAATATATTATTTTTTGGAAAGACGGATTACGAAAATATACCTCGTGTATGTATTCACAACTGAGACTCCCAACCATTCAAACATGATAATCTTTTTTATACTCTCCAAAATAACCACATCTATAATAATATATATAAATATTTCTTATTTATATTGAATATGCGACATATTTTAATCTTTGAATGTTTTGTCTATATAAACTTGTGTGGTTAATACATTCTATATTGGAACTAGTAGAGATAAGGTACTCCCGGAAGGTCTTTTCAATTTCTTGGTTGATTCACTATGTTGTCTTGATCTGAACTTCTGTTTCCCCATCGTTTTATTTGTATATAATACCATACCTTATTTCAAAAAAAAATATCATATTTTAATGGTTTTTCATTTGAAAAAAAGTGTTAAGGACATACCTCGTGTATCTTTATAATATTATACAACCTTTCTATGAAATTTCCAATTGTATTATCGACTGTAGTAACATAAAAATCATTAAGCGGAACAGGAAACTCAATGATCTACTCATGAGGCACTTCAATCCCCACTCTCATGTGATCTTTTGGTAGTCTTTTGTTGTGTAGCATGTCTCTTGGGATATTATACATTTTAATCCTCACAATAAGGCGATGTGTGGTTATTTAAAAATATAAATCACATACAACTTCACCCTATAGAATTTTTATAATATAAAGTTATCAGAATTTGTTTGATTAACATTTATAAGAAAGAGTAATGACTTAATTTATTACCTTAGGTAAAGTAAGAGTTTGAGGGGAATGGATAGGCTCAAATATAATGGGGTTATTTGTCTCCTCATGTACTGATATTTGTTCCACTGATGGTTCAATTTGATCCTTTTGTATATATTGGTCCACCAAACCAAACCAAACCAAACAATAATATATTTCAAAGCATCTATCTATGACTATAGTCCTTTTATCATCTCATATGTATCTCCTTATTCCTTTATCTTATCAAAATATTTTTGTAGTGACACTCCAAAACTTTCACCTCTATGCAGACATATTATTCTAGGCGCTTCAACGCTATTGAAAGTAATTTTTTTAGGTTAATTCAATGATGATTATTATGTCTAAACTGTATGAAAAATAAAAATAAAAATATATATTTTTATGTTATACTATTATAAATCATAACAAATTATTATTATGTCATACTTACACATGATTCACATACTACTTGTGTGTTTTCATCAACTAGTTTACCCAATTTATTTACACAGCCCTCCTTCCATAGCATATGACATGGGATGGAAGTGGAATTTTGTTGGAGTTGGTGTCCTAGGAAAAATTTTTTGTACTCTGATTACATGTATATTTTATGTATTTAATATTCATAAAAATTATTATTAAATATTGTTCATTATTATACATGGCTCTAATGTAATATTGTCATAGAGTATACGTTACATTGATAAGGTCATAGTAGTTTCCCGTTATGGTGAGAACCTTGAACTGCTATGATGATATTCTTAAATATAGTTCTTTGGTAGGATAATGTAATGTGATGGGATACATAGTAAATAGACTATTAGGTATGAGTGTTCATAAGAATATGAGGCTTCTTCTCATGAAGTTATTACTTTTTAATCTCTAATATGGGAGATTATGAGAACAGACCCACAAGTTGGAATTTCACATGTTTTGGTGTCATAAAATATTCCTATCCACAAGCTTGTGTAATGTTCCTTAGACTTTAAGATTATCATTAATTCATGTCATTACTCACACACTTATATTTTCTAATGAAAACCATGATGTCATAAATTCACTGTGAGGTAGGGTATGTTGGGTGCGTTACGATTGACATTTCATTAATGGATAAGTCAAGGAAGTATTTTTCACTTCCATATACATGGAAGATAATATCTTGTACCTTTTATTGGAATATAACATCACCCTAAATTCAATGTACATAGTTTAACGACATGTTTATATCAGATAGTCAAAGAAACATGTATTGAGCATATAGATTGGTGGCATGGATGTGAAAATTTCTTGATGATATATTATGACAAAGATATTATATCACATAGTGAGAATTCATATTTGGTTTTCATTATTGAGAAATTAAATTATTTCTCTTGGGTTCCTTGACCCGTTACTAGATAGTAACCCTGTACTTTAAACAAGACCACCTAATGCCAATGTGAAAGAATCCTAGAGGGTCACATAATAAGTGTTTACAATGATCTCGATTAAATTATATTTGAATTTAATTAATTTAATAAATATTATTCTCAAGACTCAGGGATAATTTTATTTATATTTTATCGATCTCAAATATTTATTTATGAATGAAACATTTAAATTAAATATTTATTCGGGTGTTCAATAAATGCCAGAGGAGTTTGAACAGACTAAGACCATGTCTAGTGAAAAATATCAATTCAAAATATGGTTAAATAATATTTGTTATTATACAAGTTATCATGCAATAAAAAATTATAATATTATTATTATGTGGAATGGGTTTTATTAAATATTATAATATTATTTAATGTCTAACATGCAATTAATTAATATTTTAACTGAAACTCTATCTCTATAAATAAACAGTTATTTCTATAGTTCATTTCATCTTAAAATAAAAAATAGAGAATTATTGTGCACAATGAAATCTCTCTTGAATACCCCTTCTCTCTCCCTCTCAAGAATGAGAAACGTAATAGAGATTCCTTCAAGACTGAAGAATTAGTGATCAACACAAACAACACATGACAATAAATTCACCGTGCTAGAACCTGGATATTGATTGGCATTACTTTGAGATCAAAGGATCACATATGGGTCACTACTAGAGAGATTCTATAATTGTATCCTCGCAACACAAAAAAAGGCAATTCGAAAGGGTCTTTTTGGATGATTTAAATCTACATTGAAAAAATGATTATCAGAACATGTATTCATTTCTTCCAATATTAAATAAATTAATTATAGATTTTATATGCAAGTTCCTCGATTAGGGTTTTGGGAAACTCAATATTAAAAGAAATGTCAATATATCTCCCACCACCGCACGCTTCCACTATGCCCAAAATTATTAGTTATTACTTGGAATTATTTTGGTATCAATGGAATATTATTGGATTATATAATGATATTATGATGATTAAATAATTTTTTCAGTTTAGATTAAAATTGATAATTAAATAGGTAAATCTTAGTGATTGTATTATTAATTTAAAGAAATGGGAAATGGAACCTAGGTTGTTGTCCTTTATGTGATTTTTTTGGTTATTTGTTCTACATTATAAGCACTCCTTATTGGTGTGATATTATTAGTGTATTGAATGTGTTTGCAGTGGTGTTGCTTGTGTTAACCCATAAGTGTGGGCTTGAGTCAGACTATTATATACCTATACACTTTTTTTCTTACACACCCTATCGGAGTTAGATAACCTGACTAAAACCCAGTGTCCATGGTGGGATTTCCATAAATATAAATTATGGGGAGGATATGAATGGATAACTACCCCCTCTCCCCTAATCTCCCTTCAGCAATAGCTTATGGTGATACTGGTGGTGTATGATGAGATATGTGGTGGGGGTAATGTGTAGTAGGATAAGTGAATGAGGTTGATGTCCTACATGTTCATTATATCATACTTCCTTGGTTATGTGATATGAGATTGTGTGGTTGGTGAAGTAATATGTGCTATTCAGTTAGTGCTACAAGATATGACATATGGTTGGTGCTATCATCGGTGGATATGGAAGGGATGGGAGAAAAGGATGTCTTCACATTATGTGAGAGTGGAAAAGTGGTGAGGAAGTGGTTATGGAGTGATTTTATCTAAATTCTTATGATATTACTATACTACTCATGGATGCATTATTTGGTGACAGAGCCTTAGTGAGGATGGGGGGAACTAGTTGACTTCTGTAGATGCTAGTCAGTTTTGTTGTTTGTTCATTGGGGCATTAGTATAATCTTTTCAATTTTTCCCTAGAGACCTTTTTTATGATCCTATTTATTATAAATTTTATGCTCATCCCATGTATATAAAAATTGTTTTTAGGTCCTTAGGATGACTTTAGTAATCCTGTTGGACAGTACTAGTTTGAATCTTGGAGTTGTTATAGTTTCTTCCACATGATTATTTCAATTTTTTTTGATACTTTTGTATCTTTTTTATATTCATGCTTTTTGGGTTTTCTTGTATGAGGTTTTGGTTTATTTACCTTTCATAGTGATTGGTTGGTGTTATTTTATTTATTCTCATGGTATAGTTGAGTGTAATGCCTCTCATATTTGTGTGTTATTCCCTCTATGATAGTCACCAACCCGGGGCCTACTGAAGACAGAAATCATGGGGTCACTTCTTCTCTTCGCTTCTAGCCCAAGAGGGATACTAGTGAAGGGAGGTTCATGAAATATATGTTCATCATACATTCTATGTACTTCAAAAGCATTTCTCATGGTATATGTTTCATACTACTCAGATAGCAGCCAATACGTGTCATGTACTAATCACATGTCATGTGCTTTATGAGAATAAGTGTCAATGTGTTATGATCTTACTACACATGATATCTAAACATCATATGTTTCCAATCAAATATATGTAATCTGTTTATTGAATATATATATATATATATATATTTGAGAATAATGTTATAGTATCTAAAGGTTCTCATCATAGAAAGGAACATCTATGTCGTTTTAATGTGACATATACTCTATATAAATTTTCACATTAATGTTATCTATAAGAACACATATAATGTGATACAATGTTAATTAATATTCAAGAATTTAAGTATATAGGTAATTGAAAGTAAAAAAAATTAGTTTGTTATAGGGCACCGACTCAAATAATACAAATGTGGAAGGCTTCGCACTCCCCCGGTTACGGCTACCCTCTCCACTCATCTTTTCTTTAAGTATTATACTCATATACCTCAATGGTAATTCTCATTCCTTAGATTGGACTCCCCCCTTATCTCTCTAGCTCTGATTTGGATACCAAGAAGCTAACATGCATCATGATTGGTGATTTGGTGGATGGGTCAACTCTCTTCCAAGCCAAGTGTTCAACATCGAGGGATATCTGGGGTTTTTAGGTTTTTTGGGGGGATATCATCTTTTTTGTAGTGTGATCGATTATGTTTTTCTAGATTCAGATCATGGTAGGTTCATTGTACAAAAAAATAAAATCCAGTACGTGGATATGGATGACTGATGTAAGAACACTCAGTAGTGATGGTATTCTTCTCCTTTCTAGCGCACTTCTCAATTCCCTTCAGGTTTGTTCTATGGTTCTTTTTTTGCCTTTCGATGTGCCCAGTTTCTTTTGAATCTCCTTGGTTTACTCTACCATTTTATCATTCTCCTATATGCACAACCACATTTTTGTTAGGTTCAACAGATACCATGATGTTTTGGATTGTGTTCGTGGCTTCGGTGAAGGTAGATACATTGGAGTGCTCTTTTGTCTTGAAACCATCAATTGTGGAAGCATTGAGGTCCCATGGTTCCTTATTTAGGAGATTTCTCAAATAATCCCTTACCATCGGCAATACTACTTTGATGATTATTTTTGTTTTGGCATTGGCCTTGATGTTTCTCCCGCATGGTGTCGATCACTTGTCAACGTGCTCTAGGATCCCGGTCGTTGGCCTGTGGTAGTCATCAACAACTAGATGATTGGGACATGATGATGATGATAGTGATGTGATGGATATGATGGTGATGATTATGTGGATGATTTGGGTCCTATGAGGGTCTCATGGAGACGACGGGATGCATCGTTGATGGGATGGATCGACATGTGTGTAGTACGTTTAGGATGGGTTGGTTCGAGTGGTTGGTGGTGCAGGTATTTGGCATTGTCCATTAGTCGGCCCACCCATTGCATTAGTTCCCCTCAACCCCTTTAAAATGGGATTTCTTTAAAATTAAAAAATATGGATTTGGGTAATAATACCGATGCTCATAGTGTCATGCATAATGTTAGGGGCAGCGCTGATGTGGTTGTCCCTACCAATAGCCAAGATCCAGTGAGTCATTTTATATGGTTACGTAATGATTAGAGAAATTATTTTTTCTTTAGAAATCATGAGTTACAGATTAAGTATAATGCTTAAATCAGAATAGAAAAAAGACAAGAAAGAACACCAAGATATAACGTGCTTCGATTCTATGTGAACCTACATGCATAGTGAGAACACCACCAGAAAATATTTATTATTAGATAACACAAACATGAATATTATGGACTCGATACAAGGAGAAAAATGGACCAGAGAAGCTATCTAGGTATTCTGGTCTTGCTGGACCAGATGTAAGTGATGAAACCTGTCATATGAAGTCAACATCATCCACTCCTAGACGAACTGATACACACACCTAGCATAAAAGGATAAAAAAGTGGATTGAATGAGAAAGAAATAAATCACTTACAGTGCCATATTTCTTTACCAAAATTTGGTTATTATGAAGATGTGAATCCAACAGCAACCATGTTGTGTGTTAAGGTCGTCTAGATCTGATTCCCAGTTAGAGTCACCACTGATTCTCCACTGGATGACATGTCCAGTTGTAGGAGAACGATCCTCCAAATGCTAAGGAATTGAATGTAAGTTTGTGACCTCTTCTCTCTCTCTCCTTCCTCTTGAGATCTTTCTAGAGAAACTACATCATTTCTCTTTCTCTCTTCAGAAGCCAAAATTATAGTGAAGAAAATTAATGAACCAGACTTAGATGTCAAAGTGTCTCATAATTGAAAGGCTAGTGTCCATAATGATGGTGTGTTAGGAAGTGTCATGCAAGAAGCATAGAGGCCGGTGGATGAAGGTCGTGTGGATGTCCAAGATGAAACAGGCGGTTTGAATAACCATGAAGTTGAAACTGGCATGGACACACAAGAAAACTACATTAGAGGAGAGGCAAATATGTGGATCATCCTTGATGTAAAGAAACAAACTCGAGTTACAGCATGGCTGTCAGATCAAGAATGATCAATGGTTCAGATTCCATTCGCTAATAAGGAAAACCATAAACAAGGGAAGAGAACAAATATTCCAAGTAAAAAACAACAATTTTAAATATACAATAATCAAAAGGGAACCTACATGTAGAAATCCATGCACCACATGCAACATGAAACAAACCATTTCTTGAATAAAATGAACAATTGAATTAAAAAATAATAATGCATGGCATGGAAAATTTAATAAATCTCTACCTTTTAGTTAAAAGGTTCATTTAATACATAATATTCTCTCAATTACTATTATTGAACTGGGATAAGGTTCATAATACTTATTTAGTGGTTAAATTTCAAAAGGGTTACAACTTCAGTCAAACTATCAACTGGGTTTTCCCTGATGTGTATCTTAGTGATACACACAGTCCCAGATCCAATTATATCCCTAACAAAGTGAATTCTATTGTCAATATGCTTTGATCTACTATGGAAAACATAGTTTTTTGACAAATATAATGAAGATTAACTATTATATTGTACAACTAAACTGGAAGTAGATAAATACAACTCATGAATAATACCTTTAAACCAAATATCTTCTTTAATGCATTCGGTTAAGGAGATATACTCATCCTATGTGGTGGATAGAGAAACTACCGATTTTACATTACATTTATAGGAAATAAAACCACCATAGACTAGGTTTTATTATTTATAATGGAGTTCATTTCATCATTCATAACATCCATCCACTGTTGGAATTATCTTGAATTTGAAACTTTCTTAAAGGTTTGAGGTTCATCCTTACACATTTCTTGAGAAACACTACAAGAATATGCATCCATGTCAGCATGACTGAACAGATTAGGGGGTCTAATTATCCTCTAAGATCAGTCTTGGGTCAATTGGTATCCCCTAAGGTCACCTTCCTCTACATTGGTTTCAAAATCAGAATCAAATTATGATTCAACTTCAAGTTTCGAGGGGTGAGAGGAAGGGCATGATCAGGTTCTGAAATGGAATAAGAGTTAAGACCAACTTCAACACCCAAGAGATGGGGTGAACTGGTCTCTTCAAACTCAATATTCTTTCCTTTGGAAAGACTCAACTTTCAAAACACAACATCATGACTGATAATACACTTTTGATATCTTGGTTTGTCTACCCACAATTTATACCCCTTAACAACCATTGGATAACAAACAAAGATACACTTTACATCCCCATGTTCGAACTTATCATTCTTAGAATATGCATAAGTTATGGATCCAAAAACCCTAAGGTGATCAAGACTAGGTGGTTTTCCTATTCTAAGTTCTTTTGGTGTATTGAAATCATTATCTGAGGATAGGAATCTATTGATTAGGTATACCGATGTAGTAATAGCCTCAGCCCAAAATGACTTGGGAAGGGAGGAATAAAACAACATGAACCTAACGCTTTCTAGGATGGTATTGTTCATTCTCTCAACTATCCCATTATTTTGTGGGGTTTCCACAACAATCCAATACCTATGAACACCCTCAAAGCTATATAATTCAAAAAAAATAGTGGATAGATATTCCAACCCATTATCAATTCTAAGTGATTTTAACTTCTTACCAGATTCAGTTTCTACACTAGCCTTCCACTTATTAAAGGTTTGAAATGTATCAGATTTGTGTTTCAGTATGTATATTAAAAATTTCCATGAGTAATCATCTATAAAGGTCACAAAGCAATATCCCCCACCATGAGATGTAGTCCTATAAGGTCCCCAAAGGTCAGAGTGGACACACTCTAAAGGGTTTCTAGCTTTGAAGGATGATTTTCTAAAACTCACCCACTTATATTTACCGTACACACAATCCTCATATAATGGAAGACTACTAGGGTTAACATCAGTTAACATACCTTGTTTTCAAAGTTCATCTAAACCTTTGGCACTAATGTTCCCTAGTCTTATAGGCCATAAAGTGGTATTCTCATACACTGAAACATCTAAAACATTTAATTATTTTGTGTGAGTCATAACTTTTAACACATACGTTCTATTAATAAAGTTTCCTTTCATACTAATGAGAGTGCCACAGGTGATTTTAAGACAACTAGAACCATATTTGAAAGTATAACCCTTTTGGTCTTGAACATCTAAGGAAACAAGGTTTCTTTTAAGTTAGGGTACCCAACTAACCCCTTCAAGAGTTTTAACCAACCCATCATGAAGTTCTAAATAAACAAAACCTATAACCATAATTTGAAAACTATTATTATTCCCTAAGTAGACATTACCTGAATCAATCTATCTTAATTAAATGAAAGACTCCCTATTTGAACACATATGGAATGAACATCCTGAATCTAGGATCCATTCCCCAAAGGTAGGATGATCACTAACATTCAACACGTCATCCATGTCTAAGGCTTGTTCAATTAACAAATAATGATCACTATTATTCTCATTATAGACATTATTTCTATTATGAAAGTTTTATTTCATGTTCCTAGGTTGTTTTTAATGAAAAAATTTGAACACTTTACTCTTGGACTCTCTATTCTTAGATTTAGAACTATTTTTTCTTGATTGACTCCTCTCTCACCACTTATCTCTATGTTCACCTCTTCCTCTAATGTTCAGACCCTCAGCTTCATTCTTAATAGTTCCTTTCTTTTGAATTTCTTTGGATAACAAAACATACTTAACATCTTCAAGTGTTAAAGAGTCCCTACCATACATCATTGAATCTTTTATAAAAGTATATGATTCATCCAATGAAGTTAAAAAGATTATTGCTTGATCCTAATCCCCTATTTCAACATCTATATTGGATAGGTCTAATAAAATTCTATTAAAATCATCAAGATGTGACTTAACTGCAGTTCCATGGTGCATTTTTAAAGTATAAAGTCTCATTTTCTTATACAACCTTCCAACTAAAGATTTAGTCATGTATAGGGAATCCAATTTGGACCAGATACCAATGGTAGAAGACTCAAAGGCTACTTCCCTAATAACCTTATCCCCTAAAGACAATAAAATAAGCCTACAAGATTTTCTAAGAACATCAACAGAAATGTCAACAAAAGTAGTAGCGTTCTGTCCATCCAAGGAAAAAGTGGTTACCTATTTCTTAGAACTACTGAGAGCATCATTCAGTTTGTTATGATCCAACAAAGCATTCATCTTAATTCTCCACTAATTAAAATCATTTTCACCTTCAAATTTATCTATTTCGAACTTTTTAGAACCCATTTTAAATTATTTAGAAAGGATCTGATACCAATTCTTATGGTAAATGCTTATGTGGCTATCCCTACCAACAACCAAGATCCACTGAGGCATTTTATATGGTTATGTGGTGATTAGAGAAAGTTTTTTTTAGAAATTGTGAGTTACAGATTAAGGTGAATGATCAAATCGGAACAGAAAATAAAACAAGAAAGAACGCCAAGATACAACGTGCTTTAAATCTATGGGATCCTACCCTATGTGCACGATGAGAACACCACCAGGCAAGATTTCTTATTAGAGAACACAAATAATAATATTATAGACGCGATGCAAGGAAGGAATGGATCAAAGCATATATTCAAGGAGGGTGGTCTTGTTAAACCAAATGGAGGTGATGAATCTCGTCAAGTGGAGTCAGCAGCGTGCACTCCTAGATGGACTTACACACGCAACCGACATAAAAGGATACAAAAGTGGATTGAATATGAAATAAATAAATTGCTAATCGTGCCATATTTCTTCACCAAAATATGGTTATGATGATGATTTGAATCCAAAAACAACCATGCTACATGCTAGGGTCGTCCAGATCTGGTTCCCAGTCGAAGTCACCACCGAGTCTCCACCAGAAGAGATGTCTAGTTGCAGAAGAACGATCCTCCGAACACCAGGGAACTGGAAGAAAGGTCGGGACCCTAGTTCTCTCTCCTTCCTCTCGAGATCTTGTCAGAGAAACCAGGTTGTTTCTCTTTCACTCTTCAGGAACCAAAACCAGAGCAAAGAATACAAATGAACCAGACTCAGAATGCTAGAGTGTCTTGGAATTTAAAGGTCAGCGGGTGTAATGATGGTGTGTCAGGAAGCATTGGGCAGTGAGCGTAGAGGCTGGTGGATAAAGGCCACATGGAATACAAGGATGAAATAGGCGGGCTGAATAACCACAGAGGCACAGCAGGCATGGACACATGGGAGCACCACATTGGGGGAGAGGCAAAGTTGCAGATCATCCCCGATGCAAAGAAACACACCAGAGTGCCAGCATGGCCGTCGGATCAAGAATGATCAATGGTCCAGATTCCATTTTCTAATAAGGAAAACCATAAAAAGGGCTGAGAATAAATATACCAGGTAAAAAAACAATTTGAAATATACAATAATCAAAAGGGAACCTGCATGTGTAGACGCATGCACCACATGCAACATGCAGCAAACCATTTCTTCAATAAAATGAACAATTTAATTGAAAAATAATAATGTGTGGCATGGAAAAATTAACATATAAGGTATTGGAATCATGATTATTTTTTATACAATGTGTTTTGTCAAAAAATTGAGAAATATTATGATAATCATGTCCAAAGAAGTTTGGATAAATCCATAAAGAGTTTTAAAGTTATGCATTAAGTATGTGAGGCATTAGTACAAGTGAGTGATAGTTGAATATGGTTCACTAAATCTCAGACCATAACATGGTGAAAGTCACAACACTATGGCCAGTGTCATCACATGGTTTTAATATGGAATGATATATGATATCATTCAGTTGTTTATCCCATGTTGATAATCATTTTTATTTTGGTTTTTTGGCATGTCATATAATTATGTGTAGATAAAATATTGTTACACTACTGGAAAAACATCCTATACCCTCGGTTTAGAACAGTGGTTATAGCTCCTAAACTGTGGGTATATCCTATACCAAATATTTCAGGAACCTTGGCCTTGGGATCCATCGGGATAGACCCGGTTCTTAAACCCAAATTGTGGGTATATGTCCTTATTTAAAAAAAATCCTCCTCTGGGATTTGAACCTAACACCTTCCACCTACACTCCAATGACTTTACCACTGTCCTACAAAACATTTCTTATTCTTATATTCAAATATATATATATATATATATATATATATATATATATATATTCATACTAAATTATTTATTATCATTATTATTATGGAAAAATAATGGGTCCACCTATACTCACGGTTTGATATCTGCACCTTCCACCTACACTCCAATGACTTTACCACTATTCTACAACACGTTTATTGTTCTTATATTCAAAAAAAATATATGTATAAATATAAAAATTTATTTATATTAAATTATTTATTATTATTATTATTATTGAAAAAATAATGGGTCAACCTATACCCACGGTTTGGTCAAACCATGGGAATAGGTTTTCCTGTAAAAAAATTTCTTTTTCCCACACAACCTATTTCCACGGTTTACAAAAAATTTGGGTGTATGGGTGACCTATACCCATGGTTTTTGGAGAACCATGGGTATTGTTCCTTCCCACAATTGTTTTCTTGTGAAACTTACTCCCATGTTTTATAAAAATTGTGGGTATAGGGGTGACATATACCCACAATTTTTTGAGAACTGTTGGCATAAGTCCTTGTGAATTTTTTCCCATGAAACCTATTCCCACGGTTTACAAAATCATGGGTATAGGGGTGACCTATACCCACTATTGTTTGGAGAAATTTTGGTATAACCTTGTTTTCCAATAGTGTTAGTTATAAGAGTTTAAACATTAGATTAATAAAATGATGTAGAATCCAAATGGTTTGGTTGTTTCATAATGTTTGAAATATGAGAACTCTAAGAGGCTCCTTTATTTAATGAAGGAGACCTATAAATTGGATATTTATGGACCTCGTTTGAGACACCTGAGTTTGTTATTTTCTGGTTGAGTCTCTCCCTCTTCGGTTTTATTCTCTCAATTTTCCTTCGAGAAGGAAGTGTTAGTGAACCATTGTAAAAAATAGTTCCAATCGAAGCACTCGGTGATTCTAGTGGCTAATGGATACTGTTGGAGGCAAGAACATGTTTGTTAAATTTGAGGGAACTTGATCAAACTCACTTTCAAAAAAGATCAAAATTATGGAAAGTGAGGTGCGCTTGTTTTATGGTTTTCTCATTTCAACTTGTTGATTCCACTCCCAATAGATCTTGGCATAGGTTTCCGCTATATGTGAGCACATAGATTTCCCACAAAACCCATCATATAAAATATTCAAAATGTTGAAACGTTTTTTGTTTTTCATAGAAATTTGGGATAATGACGCTTGAATCAAATATGAATTGAAGGAATAAAATGATCTATAATCTCATGTTTAATGTTCTTGAAATGATCGAAAGTAACATATAGGTATTTATATACATTTTTAAGGGTCTAACGAGTTTGAGATGATAATAAAAAAAATAAAAAAGGTTTTTTTTATTGTGAAAGTTGAAAATGGTTTTTAAGTCGTTTTTGGCTTGTAGAAACCAATCATGCATAAATTTGATGTAAGATGTGTTCAAGATGATTAATATAAATATTTTCAATAAACAATTGTTACTTAGGTGAAGTAAATCTATTTTTCCTAGTAAAAAATGATCGACAGATTGTCAATATGAAATTTTAACCTTTCTGGATCTTATTTGCCAAACATTTGACTTCTATTTCATACCTTATTTGAACATGCTTATTTCTATATTGGAATATATATATATATATATATATATAATTTTAAATTTAAAAAAATTACACACATTCTAGATTTTGAAATTCTGAAATCATAAAAATATTAGGTTTTTATCTTATACAACTTAAAATTACCACCCTAACTCCGCTCTTAATCCTGAATGGCCCGAAGGACTTCTTTTTTATTGATTTTTGATAACCCCCCTTTCGGAGGATGAGGGGGACCCTTACAAGTCTCGTCGGCTTAGAGATTACATTGTCCGTAGGTTTGGAGACATTATAAGACCCATAGGTCCTAAGGAAATCATACAGACTATGACTACTTGAAACCGCCCCTTCCCAACATCTACATCATGATCAGCTCTCCACTTTTTCATGGTTGTTCGACTATTTGTCATGTGCAGTGATTCACAGGCCCATTACTGATGGCAATGTCATACTCTCTCATTCTTTCAAATCTCTTAAGCCCTAACTCCACTCTTATTATTTAGATTTTTAATTCATTATCCCAATCCAATAAAAACCTATTTAATAATTTATATAATCGAGATGGGTAATATTTCATTCCTGGTTAATGGATATAAAAAAAAACTTTTTTTACAATATTCAAATTTATAGTGGGGGTGATTCCAATCTAATGCCGGATGAGATCAGCAGTAGCTCCTAGCCAAGCGATAAGAAAGGAAAAGGACAAGCACGGTGGCACGTCAAACATGACATATGAAAGTTTGGATTAAGGAATCGTTTTGAAGGGTGGGATTTTCATTGGATAAATTAGACGGTATCTAGTTTGATGGGAGCCACACTTGGATCAGCCAGGATGGCCTTTAGATCTGAATCCTCTCCATCCAAACACGCCCTCAGGAATGCCACCATTATCTCCCCCACACCCTTTCGCGCCAGTTCCCACGGTCTTTTCCCGTTCTTGCAGAGGCACCCCGACACTTTCCCCGCCACGCCCGGCGGCGCGTTGTCCAGCACGTCCATGTGCCCGTACTCCACCGCCATGAAGTGGGTGCACGGTGGCATGCATTCCCTAAAGAATTCCTTATGGATCACCCCGTCTGGCACGCACAGCTTCCACACCAGGAATCTCTGAGGCTCGCTCACCAGCCCCGTCCCGACAACGACCTCTGGCACACCCAGATCCAGCGACGCCAGGATGTAGGTGAGGAGCTTTGGCTTGATTTGGGTCCTGGCAGAGCATCCGGAGATAGGGTCGATGCCGATGAGGGCGGAGAATATGACTTTTGAGGCGGTGTGGCTGAGGACCATCGAGAAAGAGGCCTTGCAGCCACGGCTATGGATGGCGACAGCTAGCATGTGGATGGTGGGTAGGACCTTGTTCGGGATGATAGAGGGAAGGCCGGAAGGTAGCCAGTCGGCAACGGCTGTGGTGGCGCCAATCTCCATTGGCCCGCTAGGTGGTATCAGGGAATAGATTTGGGGGACGACGACGATGAAGGAATGGGAGGAGACATGGTGTGGGAGGATAGAATACAAGGCATTGGAGAGGGAGGTGTCGTGGAGGAAATGGAGGACCGGGTAGGCACCCTCGGTGGTGGGGATGATGATGAGAAGTGGCTTGGGGGTGAGGAGGGGTGGGATTCCTCCACCTGGAAGCTGCGAGTGCTCAGGCGGACCTCCTCAAACACTTGGGTCGTCTACTTCAGTTTTACGGACATGGGCATGATGCATGACAATCTGCTCATCAACGTTATTGGGTAAATGTTGAAAGTGTGTCTCTAGCTAGGGCATAGATATCGACCAACCATCTATAGCCCTAGGGTCGGCCAAAATGTTGATGCCTAGTAATCTTAGAACAAGATTAGGCTAGTATACACTAGTGGGTCCAATAACAACTTCCCCCTGGATAGGAAGACCGAGAAGGTCTGCGACATCCTCGAAGGTGATGGTCATCTCTCCTTCAGACAAGTGAAATGTGTGTGTGTCTGGTATCCACCTCTCCAAGAGGGTAGCAAGAAGGTGATAGTCAAGAAATGTGAAATCAAATACTACAACGCCGTAGAAGCTAGCATGGAAGAGGTATGGTATAATGGCGGGTGGAGGCAGCCTGTGGTGAAAATTGTGCGCTCGACGCACCCTGGTCTGTCGAACCACACCACCCTATAGCATGACCTAGAAAATATGCTTAATTTGCTCAGTAAGTAGTATAGTATCCCCCATCTGTATGTAAAAAAATGAAATGAGTCGTAAGTGTAAAATGTAAATATAACATTATGGTCAGCAGAATGTTATGACTTATACAATTCAAGACATGTCATGTTTATGAACATTGTTTTATGAAGTTATTTTTTATCAAAAGAAAAGGGAATGTCTTCATGTTTCTCAAAGCATGGTTGTAAAGTGTTTTTGAGATACGTTTTTACCTATCAATGAGTGTTTTGTAAGATATAATTTTATATATTCATAAATATAAACATTTTTTCTTTGTTATCTAAAAGTTTATTAGAAAATGGTGTGATTTGTAATTTATGTATCATTTCCCACATGATGGTATGTTTCATGATTATTTTCTCGTATGCTTCCCTTCTTCGCCTTCTTCACCTTCTTCGCCTTCTTCTCCTTATTCAACTTCTTCACCTTCTTCACCTTCTTCGTTTTCTTCACTTTCTTCCTCTTCTCAATTAGGGAATGGGTTTACATCATCTTCATTGTCATTGTCACTGTTCCTCCTATTCTATAGTTCATTTCCCATGAATTCTATCCTGAAGTTCAATTAGGGTTACAGAATCGGTTGTACTAACCACTATTGTTGGTTGTATACTATAAGAAGCTCTTTACTTAGTTTGAATAACCTCACCATAGTAGTACACACAGGAAAACATGACTCTCTACGTCAAAAATGTTTTCTAATCAAGATTCTGATAGTGTAACTAATATTGATAATGATGGTTGATCATATAATATTTATTATACTGAAATTTTAGAACATCCTTTTATACCCTAAAATATGATACTATTGATTCTTTATATAAAATTTTATTTGAATATTAGTTACAGAATGTTTTGGAAACTGATGTAAAAAGAAGAGAAAACACCAAATCAATTCAATTATCATCAATAAAATGAAAAATATGATCATCTAAAGTGAAATGGAGAAGAACAAACACATTAAACACCATATAATTTACAATGTGAGAATATCACAATGGAGACAGTACATCATTGTGGATGAGAGTATGAACTCGACCTAGAATTGTTAGGGCATCATTTATGGTTATGACCTTCTTGATGACATATGGTGTATCTCAAACTTTTCCCTTGTTCTTGAGGTCATTCCATCTCAATCCGCATCATGTTGGCCTTCGATCTCCCAGGGTTACACAACTGGTTGATTTCAGGGATCACTATTGGCCCATCGAGCATTGGGAAATATCAAAACTCCCTAATAGGCATCCATGGTGTAGCATAACAGTTAGCAATGGTGTCTATCTAGTACACTGGATCAACATATGCTTCCCATGATATGTTCATAGAGGCACATGTTGCGATGTCGTGTGCGCATGGAAATTGTAAGGCCTAAAAGTTTCCACATTGACATTACCTCACTTCTAATAATTCCACCATTTTTTCACCGATGATATTTGTGATGGGGTATAAATGCTCTTGAACTTCAAATCGAGAGTCTTCTCAGCGGAAAAGGCATACATGATAAACAAAAGCTTATTCAATGTTCTTTTCAATCTCGTGTTGAAAGCACCTTTTGTACCTTATCCCCTGCTGAATCCCATCTGAGGCTAGTTTTTTTCTATTAATGAAGTATTCACGCAATGATAAAATGTCTCCTAAAATATGGAAGTTTTAGGTAACTTGTGAATCCCCTTGAAGACACTTTTGATGCACTCCACAATGTTTGTAGTCATGTGTTCATACATCTTCCCCTCATTATATGTCAATGTCTATTTTTCTTTTGGAATCCGCATCATATAATCATGCACTTCATATAATCATGCACAAAGATAGTGCATACCAAGCCTTGTGATTTCTTTCTTCATAGGTTCATTATGGAATGTTTTCTGCACATTGCTAGCAATGTGTTTAATGCAGTATTGATGATGTGCATTTGGGGGTCTCCATGTATTAGGGTCCGTATTTATTGCCTCATTGATTGCATGATGTTGATCAAATATCAAACATACACCCCGAATATCGGTGAAATGGTTGCTGATACATGTCAAAATCAACTCCATGACTCGTAGTTTTCCTTCTCCATAATGGAAAATACAAGCGGAAGAGGTGAACGGTTTCCATCTTGGGTTGTTGCAATCAATAATATACCCTTGTATTTTCCATATAGAAACGTTCCATCAATCGGTATGAATAGTTTGCTGAAACTAAATGCGGAGATGCATGGGAGGAATACCGAGAACAACCGATGAAATAAAACACGAGATGGATCAAGTCAATTATCTTGAGACATATTCGTTCGTATTAAGATGGAAGACAGCTTGGTTGTTGTTTCTCAATATGGCTAGAAATTGCAGCAACACCCGATACGATTCATCTCAATCACCATAGACCTTCACAATTGCCTTCTGTTTCATCATCCATGCCTTATTATAAGAAATATTATAACCAAAAGTTTGTTGTATCCTCTCTTGAACAAGTGCTATAGAAACATCTTGGCATGTACTAATCATCTTGACAATAATGGATGACACAAATTCAGCATCCAATGAGGTGTGATCTTGTGTCGGGTTTGGCTGAACGTAGGTATGGGCTGTCTCGATCTTCGAGATTCTCCAACCTCCAAATGCAATGTCCAAAAACACCCTTAAGAGAAATTTACAATCATCCACATACTTGTCACACCACATGAGGTGTTTTTTACAGCCTGACTCCTGAACTATATATCTAAAGTGAATCTCAATGTGAAATCTCTTTATCATATTTTTTAATGCATCTTTACTTGGAAAATCTCTTCCAGCATATAAGGTTTTGTCCAGCTTACTAAACTTATCCAGCACAACTTCGAGAAACTCAGTTGCGGGTGTGAGAATATTGCAGTCAAATTCAGGAACATGTGTCATTGCTTCCGACCAAGATGCAAAGAGTGGTGGATGATTTATTGTTGGTTGAGACGGCTATACAACTAATGAATTTCTAGAAACTTCATCCCCAACTTCCGATGCTCCCTCCTCATCAGCATTGTTGTCACAATTTGTTCCATCATTGCGAAAATCCTCATCGAAAGTCAGATTGACATGTATATCTGGGAGATCATCTAGTTTGTCCGCTTTTGCATCATTTAGAAGTGGCTCAATTTCATGGGTTGGATCTTCAGCCACTCTTGTAAGTCTACGTCTTTGTACAACTATACGTTGTTGTTATATAGTATAAACATCAACATATAACTCCATCATGGTACCATCTGACTGTTGGGAAAATAAATTTATTGTTTGGACCCACTGCGTATCAGCAACCAATGGACAAGCTAGATGACACAGTGTAGCCGGGAATTGTTAATGTTTATAGCTCATAGTCTTGATCTCTTGATCGGGTCCCAGATTTAAGGAACCGTGAAATATGTCTTGAAGTTCACTTAGGGTTACACAATTAATTGTACTAACCACTATTGTTGGTTGTGTACTATAAGAAGCTCTTTGCTCAGTTTAAATAACCTCTCTATAGCAGTACACGCAGGAAAACTATGTCAAACATGAGTTTTGATCAAGATTCCGATAGTGTAACTAATATTTACAATGATGGTTGATCATATAATAATTATTATACTGAAATTTTAGAACGCCTTTTTATACCTTAATATATGATACTAATGTTTCATTATATACAAGTTTATTAAAATATAAGTCACAAAATTTTCTAAAAACCGCATTAAAAAGAAAAGAAAACATCAAATTGGTTTAATTATCATTAATAAAATGACAATTATGATCATATAAAGTGAAATGGAGGAAAACAAAAACATTAAATAACACATGAATGATTTAAAACATGTAAAAAACCTTGAAATTTTTCAACAGAACATGGTTTGGTTGAGGTGAGGCTCACTTAAGACGTGAGGTAAAATCTAACTTATTTTCACTTGATAGTTTAATAACATTTTCGAAAGGTATGTAGTTAACTTTGGAATTTTGAAAATCTATTAATGAATATATATATATAACTTGTTTAACAAGATTCAAATTTATAGTAAGGGTGATTCTAATCTAATGCCGAAATGAGATTCAGTTGCGGCTCCTAGCCAAGCGACAACCAAGGAAAAGGACAAGCACGGCGGCGCGTCAAACATGACGTGTGAAAGTTTGAATCAAGGACTGGTTTTGAAGGGTGGGATTGTCATGGGATGAATTCGAGGGGATCCAGTTTTATGGGAGTCACAGTTGGATCATCCAGGATGACCTTCAGATCTGAATCCTCACCATCCAAACACTCCCTCAAGAAGGCCACTATTTTCCCCCCACGCCCCTCTGTGCCAGTTCCTGCGCTCCTTTCTCGTTCTTGCACAGGCACCCCGACACTTTCCCCACCACGCCCGGTGGCGCGTCATCCAGCATGTCCATGTGGTTTTACTTCGCCTCCACGAAGTGGGAGCACGATGACCTACACTTCCTAAAGAATTCCTCGTGGCTCACCCCGTCTGGCATGCACGGATTCCACACCAGGCAGCTCTGGGGCTCGCTCCCCAGCCCCATCTCGACGACGGCCATCGGCACGCCCAGGTCCAGCGATGTCGGTACGTAGGTGAGGAGCTTCGTCTTGATCTGGGTCCTGGCTAAGCATCTGGTGACGGGGTCAATGCTGATGAGGGCGGAGAAGCTGACTTTTGAGGCGGCGCTGCCGAGGACCATCAAGAAAGCGGCCTTGCCGCCACGGATGTGGCCGGCAACAGTCATCTTGTGGATGGTGGGCAGGACCTTGTCCGGGAGGATGGAGGGAAGGCCGACAGGTATCCAGTCGGTGATGGAAGTGGCGGCTTCGATCTCCGTTGGCCCATTAGGTGGTATCCGGGAATAGATCTGGGGGGCGACGACAATGAAGACATTCACTTCGGACGATTCTTGTGCATGAGGTCAAGACCACCCTCAACAACACCATTTATGTGGAGTTTTTTGTAGAGTCAGTGAGTAATGTAATGTTGGGGCACAGTAGAGGTGTGTGGTACCTCAAACACACAAAAACAGGAACAAATGGAGCAACACGAGGATTTTAACGTGGTTCGGCAGGTTTGCTTACATCCACGGGAGAAACAGAGGCTCTTCTCTATTCTCTTCTCTCCAATTCTCGTCGGAGGATAACCAATACACAAGGATTACACATATTACACCACACCTTAAACAATGGGATTGTATCCATTTAAATAGAGGAAGAAAAACATGTTTTCTCCCGGTTGATGGGGGTAGTTCATCTACCCATGCGAAAGCTCCCGCTGCCTGTTGTAGTCTACCTTGACTGCCCACCAAAGAAGACCCGCTACAGGTTGTTACTGCCGACCATGGAGACTCCTCCTGATGAATCCTCCTAATTTGGGAGTGGCCCCCACAAACCTCCCCCTTACGACCAATTTGGGGTAGAAGTTTGACCTGCAGTATCCTTGCAGGTGTTGAAAACTTCATCAGCAAATCGAACACGCTTCTTCACGCCAGATGACGTGGCACATCCACCATCTTTACTCTATATCGGGCTAACGGTGGTCCCCATCAAATGATACAACCCTTGGGACCCCTTCCCAGTAAGCTTTGTTGCATCCCCACGTGAGACTTCCAACACTCCACCTGCTATGGAAATTTTGTACCCTTTCGCATCGAGCCTACTTAATGATACCAAGTTCCATCTCATCCTCAGAACAAATTTCACGTCAGCCAGTTTACGGACTCCTCCATCGGGTGTCTTCAATTTCACCATCCCAACACCTCAAACCTCGCATGCTGACCCATCACCAAGTCTCACCGAGTCTCGCACCTGCTGAAAAGTATCAAATGTACCTCTCGTCGTACATATGTGTGTCAAGCTCCCTGAATCCAGAACCCATCCATCTTCCTTTGGATTTTGAGCCTGCTCATTCTTCCTTCTCAGAAAACGACATTCCTGCTTCATGTGCCTAAATATTTTACAGTAATGACATTGCACTTCTCCCCATTCAACTCTCTCATCTGAGTGAACGCTTCCCGTTTTTGTGTACATTTCAATATCTGCTGATAAACCTGTGATGTTCACATCCTCCTCTTCAACTTTCTTCTTCCCAGCAACTTACTATTTGCACTCTCCATAGTCACTTTTATAGTGACCCTTCTTCTCACACCAAAAACACGTGATTTCACTCAGATCACGTCCTCTTGAATTTGGTCACCATTCTTTACCTCCTGACTGCCGATGTCGGCTCCTCCCATGTTGATCATCTCGTATCGCCATGATTTGCTCGCCTGAATACGTTGAAGGTCTTCAGAATGCCTCTGAATCTTGAAGCGACGCTATCACCCCGTCCAGCTTCAATGTCTCCTTCCCCACGAGCAATGCAGTCACAAGCCCGTCAAATGAGCTTGGTAGGGATGATAAAAGCAAAATCGCTTTGTCTTCCTCCCCAACCTTCACACCGAGCCCCAATAACCACGTTAGGATCTTGTTGAATTTGTTGGTGTGATCCAACAAATTTATCCCCTCGTCCATTCGCAACTAGTACAGTTTCTTTTTCATTAACAACTTGTTGGTTAGTGACTTCTCCATATATCTCTGATCCAACTTCTTCCAAATCTCCTTCGATGATGTCTAGTCCAACACCAAATACTTTACCTCATTCGCCAAACATAGCCGAATTGTGCTGACGACCCGCATCTCAAGCTCTTCCCAATTATCTTTACTAGTTGCATCAGGATTTTCTACGATCAATGGTCTGATCATACCTTGTTGCAGTAAAATATCTTTCACCGTGCTTTGCCACAAGCCAAAATTATTTTGACCATCAAACTTCTCGATCTCAAATCTTGGTAGTGCTCCACCACCAGCCATCGTCGTTGTCGCAAAATGCGATCACCGCCGTCGATGCCGCACCCTTCTGAAACCAACTGATAGAGTGAGAATTTTTAAAAACTAACCATACATATGCGTCCAGAATGGTCTAAATAGTCGGAATCGACTCTTGGATCGCTAAAATCGGACACCAATTGACCGAGAATGGTCAAAACACGTTCAACGGTCCAGATCGCCCACTGACGTGGCGATGACGTGGCACACGAGAGTTCTTTCCAAAATATCACCGGACTTTTTTCCGCCGGTGTGAACAGTGACGTCTTCTCTGGTACGGGGTCATTGTTCACCCGCGAGTTTGACCAAACTTTGACCGAGCCTACTGAGCTCGTTTCAACTCTGTTTTCATCGTCGTTTGCGCCGTTGGATTCGTCTCACCATCCTCTTCACGGATCTCACCTCGGAAAAATTTTCCAACCACTTTCAATTTTTTGGCCACCGGAAAAATCATCTTCGGCTCGTCGATTCAACTCTGTTCGCTCCGCCTCGCCTCTGATACCACTTGTTGGGGCACAGCGGAGGTGCATGGTACCTCAAACACACAAAAACGGGAACAAACATAGCAACACAAGGATTTTAACGTGGTTTGGCGGGTTTGCCTGCATCCACGGGAGAAACGGGGGCTCTTATATATTCTATTCTCTCCGGTTCTCGTCAGAGGATAACCAATATACAAGGATTACACAGATTACACCACACTTTAAACAATGGTATTGGATCCCATTTAAATAGAGGAAGAAAAACATGTTTTCTCTCGGTTGGTGGGGGTAGTTCATCTACCCATGCAAAAGCTCCTGCTGCCTGCTGCAGTATGCCTTGACTACCCACCAAAGAAGACCCACTATAGGTTGTTACTGCCGACCATGGAGACTCCTCCCGCTGAATCCTCCCAATTTGGGAGTGGACCTCACATGTAATAGTAATATTCACATTGTGACTTTAAACATGTATTTAAAGATTGAGTCTTGGGTTTTTGGTTATGTAAAAGTTATTAGTCATCTCAATCTAATAGAAAAGAGAGTATACCCCAAAAAATGGAGTTTATGTCACGTAAGACCTTCGATTTTGTTTTTCTCTAATAATGTTTTGAGGTAAATTAACGATAACAACCTTCCCACAGTGGTAAAGAATTAGTTATGTAACACCCCAAGATTCCACAGTACACTTCTCTTTGAATAATACAGAAGCGTGTGTTGTACGCAACTTCGAGTTCTAACACACACCACAACCAATCAAACTAGCCGTTATGAATAGTAATACTCACTTTTTAAAATTTTATAAATTTTATCTCTCAAAATTGACTTCATTTTTGGATTCAGAATATCAAAATTAGCCTAGGGTAAAATTTTGGAACTTTTCGGATAACATTTATATTTTTATGAATAGTGAAAATTACTAAATTTTAATTAAAAACAACTTTTTTAATCGAAATAATTAATAGTGATAAAATATGAATTTGAGTGGTTTTAAAGTATATTTAGAATATATTTCTACCATTTAATACAATTTTGGTCATTTGACATAATTTTACAATTAAACCGGACATGAACAAGTGTCAATCTTTTGATAGTTATTATCTCTTAAAAACACGCTTTTTATTTTAACATCGGGAATTAATTTTAAATTAATTTCTGCCACTTCTGTGTTTTGAATTTGGAAAAATGGATTCCATATTTAGAATCAGAATGTACAAATTGTGTAAATAGGTAACTTTTATTTTTAGATATTTTGAATAATTACTTCGGTAAATATTTTATTTACCATGGTTAAAGGGTAAATCCATTAAATAAGGGTAAAAAAATAATATTATAATAATAATAAATTAACTTAAAATGTGTCCTAACATTATTGGTTGATACATGTCCGACCATGGGCATCTTTGGGTCGATTTTGGGACCCCATGGAGCCACTTGTAAGTGATAATGACACTTTATATTAATTAAGTTAAAATAAATACAAAAATGACATAAGCATATATCTTATAGCAAAACAATTTTTACATAGGGTTATATATGTTGTATTTTTGAATATAAATATTCATTAGAAATCTAAAAATATTTCCTACATAATGTTATTTTATTTATATTTTTTATACATTTAATAATTAATATTATTTATGACACAATAATGATGTAGTATTTTCCTTATTAATGAAAGAATCAAATAATTGGTATTATAAATGTTAAAATTATTATAATTTAAAAGTTTTGATGACATACATGAATTTTATTGCTTAATATGACATTATAGTATTACTTAAATGAATTTGGTTTGAATTAATAAAGTTGTTAAGACTTTAACAAAAATCAATTATTGAATAGTGTCAAAATTCACATAAAAGAGTTTTTAAAACAAATATTACATTAATAATTGATATTAAATTCCTAAAAATATAAGGTTCAGCCAAGAGACTTATATCATGATAGGTTTATCATTAATGGACCACTTTGGGGTCTCTTAAATGTATATAGTAAGTTTATTAACTATATAATTTAAAAATACAAAGTGACATGGTAAATGTTAAACTAATTAACTAAGAGTTAAAACTAAAATATAAAGTTAATATAGTGACCCAAACCTGTCTAAAACCTATTGGTTGAGTGGGTTTCGACCTATACCCACCTTAACCTTTAAATAATCCACTTTGGAGCCATTAGAAACTGAATATGAATTTATTATAAAATAATATTTCTAGCTTTTCCAAAGGTGCCCCTCACCCCTCTTAGAAAAGGGAACTCCCCCTTCTCACTAATTCACACATTCAAAGCCTTTTTGTTCAGCAAAACTCTACCCAAATACTCTCTTAACTTCCCTCACTTCAAACTGGAGGCCTTAGTTTGATCATAAAGCCAACCTAAGGAGACCTTTTGATCAAATCAAAAGGAAGAACCCGAAGAAGAGGTAATGTTTTCACCACCCTTTTTCAAGTTCCTTTCTTCTTCAACTTCTTCTTTCTTTGTTATTCCCATTATAAAATAATAAATCTAGTATATTATATATACTGTGATGTTATTATAATATGTTATAACCATATTCAGTATTCTATCCATCCTTTGAATGACATGTCACCATACGTGCGTACGTACGGCTTACCGTCTCCACGTCGTGGTGTAATTCTTATTCAATAAATTATTATTTGGATGGGTATAATAATGATGTGTAATTAATGTAAATAATAAATATAACATGATAATGATTCTATATATATGATATAACATCCAATTATATATTATTTTAATATCAAAAGGATGATATTGTCACTCGTACGTACGTACGGACTACCGTCTCCACGATCGCGATGAGATTCATTCCCCATCGTATCCATTCAAGACTAATTCTCATTTAATGATTAAAAATAATGTTTAAGGACTTGATATCATTCTGGATATGAATAAGATACAACCTATCCATAACAAACACGGCTTACGTAAAAAAACATATAAAAGAAAACGAGTAAGTTAACACCCCAAACAACGATAATACTAAGATATTATTAACAAATCAATGTTAAAAGATTGTATATGATATCATATTAATGTATATGATTCTTGTATAATTTAATAACAATTATTTCACCATTATACAGGAGGTTAACCTACCCTCAACCAAGGAAAAGCACAAGGTAAGGGTTTATTTCGTAATCTCTTCATTATCCGAGGTTGTTTATACGTAATAATCTACTGGGACTTCTTTATCATACACATCCATGTTTCTTAAAAATGTATTTCAAAACATTTTCACTATTTACTAGAATATGGGTTAAATTCATTTATACCCTTTTTTAAATTTTTATAAGAGGTTTATAAAGGAATATTTCCGTCATTTTCCAAACAAGGTCCTTTTTAACCTTTTTGACAGAATTAAGGTAAGAATGTTTTTTTAACTTATACAGCGGGTGTGGTTATTTTCCACCGTTACAAAATCTTAGAATCTTAACTTACAAGCTTATAAGGATATTTTCAAATTAAATGTTTTATTATGTAACTTTTAAATGATTTCAAAAAAAATAGATATTTCTATCAAATAGTTTTGATTTCATCTATGTCAATATCCTTTGATGGATTTTAAGATTATTTGAAGTTGATTTATTATGATACAAAACTTCCATATTGAATTGAAGATTTTGTGATATGTTTGACTGTGGATGTGTTATTTTTATACCATTAATGGTTTATGGAGAATGTATTGACATTTCGTATGCTAGTTTTAATACAAATGTTTATGTTATGTTTAAACCTGTTTATATGAGGAATGCATTGGACTTAATAAGTGACGGGTGGAGATTGCTATAGATCCTAGATTCATCGGTAGGTATCATGAGACAAACTAGTGTCTTGGCACATGGCCTTGACAAAATCTTATTTGTAGCCCTGGCACAAGGCCTTGACTATGTGGTTATGATAGTCTGACATTATGCATTCCATCATTATGAAAGTGGTTATTGATATTGCATGTGATTATTCGACTAGTAGATATCCATGTGAATAAGTAAATGGAATTATTTCATTTTATCTTTGCAATATTATGCTAAAGTTCAAGTTTAAAAGGCTTTTGTTTTAGTTATACATTGCCTTACATGTTTATGCTTATTTATGAAAGTTTTCGCTATATTGTTATCCTTACTGAGCATTTGAGCTCACCCCTTTTTATGTTTTATTTTTCCCAGGATGTGAAGAAGTATTTTATGAATGACCTGTAGGGATAGTATGAGGGGATAAGAGTGTGGACTATGGAGACTATATTGTTGTAGTTTTCATTTTATGATGTAATGTAAACTTTATGAATGTATATAGTTATTCCAAGGCTACTAAACTAATTAGTCTTTCGAGACTTGATCTTTCTTGTGATCATGCCAATGTTATGTAAAAATGCACTGACTCTGGGTAACTAGGGTCAGGGCATTACAGTTGGTATTAGAGGAAGTTTAGTACAAACCTTGGAAGCTAGATTTAGATAAATTCTGATTAGATCACATAGACCTAAGATGAACTTTGAGGATTATTATAGAAGAGCTTCCTAGAATTTTGGTATTGTAGAGATTTTGTGAGTTTTCCGAGCAATACATCCCTGTCTGGATACGAGCAGGTAGAGGCAGCTCTGGCATAGATGTACCTAGGGGTAAAACCTGAAAACACTACTTTGAGCTAGACTCGAACGGAAACTGGTGCACGACAACGGGCCTTGCTGCACTCTTGGTTACGACACTCCCAGGGGATATGCTTAGGATAACTCCCATTTTCTTTACAAACCATTATGAAGGGTTTATGAGTATATAATTCCTCAAAGAAAACATTTTTATGATTATGGATTATATCCATAAATAGTTCAATTTATGTTAAGTGTTTTACAAGTATGGAATTATGTATTTTGATTTATTAACTGATCTAGTTTATGACATTGTTTAGAAATGGCGCCTAGTGGAAGAAATGGAAACCATATCAATGCACGCACTTCGTGTAGGGATTTCCCTCCTGCTCAAGATAATTATAGTAGATTTGGTGATACAACTGGTGTTGATCAGCTTATCACCATACTGGGACAACTCAATCAGGTTATGAATAATATCCTTACCCGTATGGAGCACCCTTATCCGCAGCATGAAGGATCAATGTTAGATCGCTTAATGAGGCAACAACCACCAACATTTAATGGGAGTAAAAATCCCTTAGTAGCTGAGTAATGGATAAATTCCCTAGAGAAAATATTTCAGGCTTTGGGGAGTAGTGAAAGTGAAAAAGTTATCATGGAAGTTTACCGCCTCACTGGAGATGCTGATCAATGGTGGTCATTGATTCAAAACATGAAGGAAGATAATGAAGTATCAAATATGGAATGGATGGAGTTCAATGATCTATTTTTAGAAAAATACTTTCCTCGTGACCATCGAGCGGATATGGAAAGGCAATTTCTAAGTCTGAGACAAAAGAAGGATGAGAATGTCGCAAAGTATGAGGCTAACTTTACAAGGTTAGCAAGGTATGCTGGAGATTATATACATAACCCAAGAAGTAATATTGATCGTTTCTTTGATGGGTTAAAACCATTTCTCCATCGAGTATTAGTCTCACAATCCTTCTCATCGTACGAATACATTGTCTCATGTGCTATCAAGACAGAAAAAGAATTCTCTAAGTCTTATGACTTTAAAGTAAAGCAAGAGAAGAAGAGATCTGCTGATCAATCTGGGAATGGAAATAAGGGGAAGAAGGGAAAAGTTGAATATCCATATTGCAGTAAATGTGGGAAGAAACACCCTGGTACTTACTTGAAGGGAATGGGAGTCTGTTACAAGTGTAGTGAAAAAGGCCACCAAGCTCGTGATTGCAAGGGGAAGAAAGAAGCTACCGATGTCCAATGATACAATTTTAGGGAGATGGGACATTATGAAAATGAATGTCCTAAGCGTCAGGGGAACTTACCTTCAAAAAGGTCAAGGGATCAAGGCCAAGCTTATGTTATCACTACTACTGAGGTAGAAGCTCCGAAAGACGTAGTGGCAGGTAATTTAATGGTTTCCTCAAGTTTAGCAAATGCGTTATTTGATTCTGGATCATCGCATTGTTTCATATCTTCCCAGTTTTCTAAGAAAATTAGATATTTCCAATTTGATTTAACAAAGGAGTTGTTAGTTAAAACTCACTACTACAAATACGCCCTTTATCAGCGCTAAAATGGTCTTTAACAGTGCTAGAAAAGCGCTGTTAAAGACAGTGAAGATAAAGGGGGGTCCCCTTTATCAGCGCTTCCTTTATCAGCGCTTTTGTTTTAGCGCTGATAAAGGACCCTTTTATCAGTGCTTTTAAAAAAGCGCTGATAAAAGTTAAAAAAATTACAAAAAATTAAAAAAATCATGCCAATCTAAGGGGGCTTTATAGCGCTTGATCCCCACTTTTAATAGCGCTTTCCAACCCCTCCAGCACCCCGCACGCACCCCCTCCACCCTTTATCAACGCTAGCCCCCCACATCCACCCCCATGCGTGTGCCTCTGCCTCCAGCAGGTTTTGAACTCAAGACCTCCCCCCTGCGCGCCTAAGCCCTTACCACTACTCTATTTTGATTTGTTTGTTATTTCATGATATCTCTCTCTATATATATATATATATAGTTAAATTTATTCGTATAGTAATATATATTTATATTAATATATATATATAGTTATATTAATATATCTATATATAGTTATATTAATATATATCTCTATTTATATATATATATTTAGTTATATTTATTCGTATAGTAATATATATTTATATTAATATATATATATATATAGTTACATGAATATATATATTTACAGTGATATTAATATATATATTGATAGTGATATTAATATATATGTAGTTATATTAATATACATATATATATAGCTAGATTAATATATATATATATATACTTATATTAATATATAGTAGTTATATAACATATATTGGTTTTTTAAATAAAATGGATATGAGTTATTATTTAGATAAAGCTAATATATTTTATATGTAAATATGTTTAATTATTTATTTTAAAATTTTAATTTTTAGGTGTGAATATATAAAAAATATGTACATATAGTTATATATTTGATTATAAATAGCAGTGCATTATAAAAAATGATAAAATTTCAAAGACATAATATCAATATGAATGTAATAACTTGGAATAAATTCAGTCCCCACCAAAAAAAGCCAATAATACCCCCTTAAATGAGGCTGAAAATCCACAAAATGTTAAAAATTCAGGGTACCCCGACTAAAAACTCGGTTTTGGAGGCCTTCTGGGCATCTTTTGGCCGCAAAAATCTCTTGACTTGGGTTCCCCGAGTCACAACGATGTAGAGCTCGTCGCAGGCTTTGATTTGATATGTGGTAGAGCTCAAACGGACACCCGGATCAAAAGTTATGGACGTTTGAAGTTTGAGTTGTGTTTTCAACATATTTTGGATCTTTTTTTAATTTTTTTAATTTTTTTAGTCTTCAAATTTTTATTATTGCTCCATAATAATTAGCAAATTATTAATTAAAAATATTTTTTTAATTTTTTAAGAATCCATTTTCACTAAATATCTTATATATTAATTATATTAAGTGTAAATGTACATTTATACTTATCTAAAATATATTTAAAAACTATATATTATATTTATATCAATATAAGTATATTTATATATTTATATATTAATATTTTTTTTTATTTTTTTTTTTGAATTAGACCCTTTATCAGTGCTTTTAAAAAAACGCTGATAAAGGCCCCCCCTTTATTAGTGCTACTAAACAAGCGCTGATAAAGGGGGTCCCTTTATCAGCGCTAAAAAAAGCACTGATAAAGGGGGGGCCTTTATCAGTGCTAAAAAAAGTGCTGATAAAAGGGTACTTTTATCAGCGCTTTTTTTAGCGCTGATAAATCCCCCCCCCCCTTATCAGCGCTTTTTCATTAGCACAGATAAAGGGGGTTGCTGGGAAAAACTGTTTTTGTGGTAGTGACTCATAAAGGAAGTATCATTGCAACAAAGTTTTGTGAATCAATCCCCATTAGAGCACATAAATGTTCTTTATCCGCTGATCTCATCGCCATACCTATGATTGAGTTTGATATAATCCTCGGTATGGATTGGCTTTCGGACCATGATGTGAAGATTTATTGTAATAAGAAGGAGGTTACGATTTTTTATGATGATGATAAGGAACACCTTATCTTTAGAGCAGAGTCGTCACCACCTAATTCTTATCTAGATCCACCCCCAGTAGCTCAACTAAATTCAATTATTGGGGAGGAAGAGAATGAAATGATTGTGGGTGAGGAAAGGAATGATCAAATAGAGGATGAACCTATTGTGAAAGAATATGTAGATGTGTTTCCGTAAGATTTACCTAGACATCCTCCAGAACGAGAAGTTGAGTTTTCCATTGATTTAATTCCTGGATCGAGGCCTATATCGAAGACCCCTTATAGGATGGCCACTATGGAATTAGTTGAACTAAATAAACAACTAGAGTAATTGAGTAATAAGGGATTTATTCGCCATAGTGTTTCTCCATGGGGAGCCCCTGTCCTTTTTTTTAATAAGAAAGATGGATCTATGAGGTTATGTATCGACTACCGAGAAATCAATGCTATAAAAATAAAGAACAGGTATCCCCTACCTCGCATTGATGATTTATTTGACCAACTGTATGGAGATCAATACTTTTCAAAGATTGACCTTCGGTCTGGATACCATCAGTTGTGTGTAAAGAAGGAAGACATTCTGAAGACAGCATTTCGAACCAGGTACGGGCATTACAAGTTTACAGTAATGCCTTTTGGGCTGACTAATGCGCCCTTTGTATTCATGGATCTAATGAATAGAGTTTTCAAGGAATATCTAGATGAATTTTTGGTGGTATTTATTGATGATATCTTGGTATACTCCAAAAGCTATGAAGATCATGAAAATCACTTGCGCATTATCCTGAAGACTCTGAGAAGACATGAATTATATGGGAAGTTTAGCAACTGTGAATTCTGGCTTCAGGAGATTTCTTTTCTTAGCCATATTGCCTCCAAAGATGAAATCTATGTTGATCCTTCTAATACCAAGGCAATCCAAGAATGTCCAGCACCTATGAGTATAATTGAGGTACGCATTTTTATTGGTTTAGCAGGTTATTATCGACGTTTCGTCCAGAATTTTGCCCGATTGGCTAACCCATTAACAAAGCTCACACGTAAGGGGGTTAAATTTGTTTGGACAAAAGAGTGTGAAGAATTTTTTGAAGAACTGAAGAGAAGACTAGTCAATGCTCATATATTGACTCTACCATCGGGGAATGATGGGTTCGTTATTTATAGTGATGCATCGAAGAAAGGACTTGGTTGTGTCCTTATGCAGAATGATAGGGTTATTGCCTATGCATCACGATAGTTGAAAATTCATGAGCAAAACTATCCTACTCATGATCTCGAGTTAGCAGGTGTGATCTTTACTTTGAAGATATGGAGACACTACCTCTATGGTGAAAGATGTGAGATTTATACTGATCACAAGAGTTTGAAGTATATTTTCTCACAAAAAGAACTCAACATGTGGCAAAGGAGATGGCTTGAATTACTCAAGGATTATGATTGTACGATACACTACCACTCAAGGAAGGAAAATAAGGTGGCGGATGCTTTGAGCAGAAAAGATCATGGAGTTTTGAAAAATATGAGAATTGAAAGGGATCCAATTTTCATGGATCTAGTGAAGATGGACATGGGAATAACCATGGAAGGTGAAACATCAGTACTTTTTCAAATGGTTGCGAAACCATCTTTACTAGAAAGGATTAAGAGTTCTCAGACCGATGATGAATAATTTCAAAAGAAGATTAAAGCTGTGAATGATGGGAGATTGAGAGACTTTATGTATGAAGAAGGAATTTTGAAATTCGGGAAGAGACTTTGTGTTCTCGATATACTTGATTTAAAAAGGGAATTGTTAGACGATGCTCATAGTTCCAATTTCTCTATACACCCTGGGAGCACCAAAATGTATAGAGATTTAAAGGAACATTTTTGGTGGGACAACATGAAGAGGGAGATTGCTGATTTTGTGTCAAGATGTATGGTTTGTCAACAAGTGAAATCTGGAAGGCAACAGCCTAGAGGAGTCATGCAACCTCTTCCCAAACCTGAGTGGAAATGGGATAATATCACTATGGACTTTGTCATGGGACTATCAAAGACTCCTAGAAGGAACGATTCAATATGGGTTGTTGTTGATCGTCTTACCAATTCAGCACATTTTCTTGCTATAAGGGAAGATTTACCACTTGAACATCTAGAAAGACTATATATTAATGAAGTTGTGAGACTTAATAGAGTACCCCTATTGATTGTTTCGGATCAAGATCCCTGTTTTACTTCGAGATTCTGGAAGAGTCTTTAGAAGGCCTTGGATACTGAACTTCATTTGAGCACTGCTTACCACCCTCAAACAGATGGACAATCGGAACGGACTATTAAAACCTTAGAAGACATGTTGAGATCTTTCTCACTTGACTTTCAGGGTATGTGGGATCAATATTTACCTCTAGTAGAATTTTCCTATAACAATAGCTTCCATTCAAGTATTCGGATGGCACCATATGAAGCGTTATACAGAAAGAGATGTCGCACACCAACCTGTTGGGATGATGTTGGTGAAAGAAAACTTGTAGGTCCAGAACTGGTGGAGGAAACGATGGAAAAGGTGAAGGTAATCCAAAACCACATCAAAGCATCTCAAATTAGGCAGAAGAGCTAAGCCGATAACCGAAGGAATGATTTAGAATTTCAGGTAGGAGATCATGTTTTCTTGAAGGTATATCCATGGAAGGGAATTATACTTTTCGGTAAGAAGGGTAAATTGAGTCCCAGGTACATCAGACCCTTCGAAATTATAGAACAAATCGGGGTTGTAGCTTACCATTTGGCAATGCCACCAAGTCTCTCCAAAGTTCACAATGTGTTCCACGTATCACTATTGAGGAAATACATGTCTGACCCAACGCATGTACTCACTTACAAGGAATTAGAACTGGAACCCAATCTGTCTTATTGCGAAGATCCCATCAAGATTCTTGATACCAGGGAACAAGTGCTGAGAAACCGGACGACTCGTCTGGTAAAAGTTCTATGGAGAAACCAAAAGATGGAAGAGGCAATGTGGGAACCCGAGGAACTTATGATGAAAAAACAACCCGAGTCTTTTTATGCAATAACATTCTTGAAATTTCGAGGACGAAATTATTTGAAGGAGGGGAGAATGTAACACCCCAAGCTTCCATGGTACGCTTCTCTTTGAATAATACAGTAGCGTGTGTTGTACGCAACTTTGAGTTCTAACACACACCACAACCAATCAAACTAGCTGTTATAAATAGTAATACCCACTTTTTGAAATTTTATAAATTTTATCTCTAAAAATTGACTTCATTTTTGGATTCGGAATATCGAAATTATCCTAGGGTAAAATTTTGGAACTTTTCGGATAACATTTATATTTTTATGAATAGTAAAAATTACTAAATTTTAATTAAAAACAACTTTTTTAATCGAAATAATTAATAGTGATAAATTATGAATTTGAGTGGTTTTAAAGTATATTTAGAATATATTTTTACCATTTAATAAAATGTTGGTCATTTGACATAATTTCACAATTAAACCGGACATGAACAAGTGTCAATCTTTTGATAGTTATTATCTCTTAAAAACACGCTTTTTGTTTTAACAACGGGAATTAATTTTAAATTAATTTTTGCCACTTCTGTGTTTTGAATTTGGAAAAATGGATTCCATATTTTGAATCAGGATGTCCAAATTGTGTAAATAGGTAACTTTTATTTTTAGACATTTTGAATAATTACTTAGGTAAATATTTTATTTACCATTGTTAAAGGGTAAATCCGGTAAATATGGGTAAAAAAAATAATATTATAATAATAATAAATTACCCTAAAACGTGTCCTAACCTTATTGGTTGATACATGTCCGACCATGGGTATCTTTGGGTCGATTTTGGGACCCCATGGAGCCACTTGTAAGTGATAATGACACTTTATATTAATTAAGTTAAAATAAATACAAAAATGATATAAGCATATATCTTTTAGAAAAACAATTTTTACATAGGGTTATATATGTTGGATTTTAGAATATAAATATTAATTATAAATATAAAACTATTTCCTACATAATGGTATTTTATTTATATTTTTTATATATTTAATAATTAATATTATTTATGACACAATAATGATGCAGTATTTTCCTTATTAATGAAAGAATCAAATAATTGGTATTATAAATGTTAAAATTATTATAATTTGAAAGTTTTGATGACATCCATTAATTTTATTGCTTACTATGATATTATATGATTGATTAAATGAATTTGTTTCGAATTAATAAAGTTGTTAAGACTTTAACAAAAATCAATTATTGAATAGTGTCAAAATTCACATAAAAGAGTTTTTAAAAAAAATATTATATTATTAATTGATATTAAATTCATAAAAATCTAAGGTTTGGCCAAGAGACTTATATAATGATATTTGTATCATTAATGGAACACTTGGGTGTCTCTTGAATGTATATATTAAGTTTATTAACTATATAATATAAAAATACAAAGTGACATGGTAAATGTTAAACTAATTAACTAAGAGTTAAAACTAAAAGATAAAGTTAATATAGTAACTCAAACCTGTCTAAAACCTATTTTTTGAGTGGGTTTCGACCTATCCCCACCTTAATATTTAAATAATCCACTTTTGAGCTATTATAAACCAAATATGAATTTATTATAAAATAATATTTCTAGCTTTTCCAAAGGTGACCCTCACCCCTCTTATAAAAGGGTACTCCCCCTTATCACTAATTCACACATTAAAAGCCTTTTGGTTCGGCCAAAATCTGACCAAATACTCTCTCAACTTCCCTCACTTCAACCTAGAGGCATTATTTTGATTATAAAGCCAACCTAAGGAGCCCTTTTGATCAAATCAAAAGGAAGAACCCGAAGAAGAGGTAATGTTTTCACCACCCTTTTTCAAGTTCCTTTCTTCTTCCACTTCTTCTTTATTTGTTATTATCATTATAAAATAATAACTCCAGTATCTTATATATACTGTGATGTTATTATAAATATGGTACAACCATATTCAGTATTCTATCCATCCTTTGAATGACATGTCACCATACGTGCATGCGTACGGCTTACCGTCTCCACGTCGTGGTGTAATTGTTATTCAATAAATTATTATTTGGATGGGTATAATAATGACGTGTAATTCATGTAAATAATAAATATAACATTATAATGATTCTATATATATGATATAACATCCAATTATATATTATTTTAATATCAAAAGGATGATATTGTCGCTCGTGCGTACGTATGGACTACCGTCTCCACGATCGCGATGAGATTCATTCCCCGTCCTATCCATTCGAGACTAATTATCATTTAATGATTAAAAATAATGTTTAAGGACTTGATATCATTATGTATATGAATAAGATACAACCTATCCATAACAAACATGGCTTACGTAACAAAACATATAAAATAAAACGAGTAAGTTAACACCCGAAACAACGATAATACTAAGATATTATTAACAAATCAATGTTAAAATATCATATATGATATCATATTAATGTATATGAATCTTGTATAATTTAATAACAATTATTTCACCATTATACAGTAGGTTAACCTACCCTCAACCAAGTAAAAGTACAAGTTAAGGGTTTATTTCGCAATCTCTTCATTATCCGAGGTTGTTTATACGTAATAATCTACTGGGACTTCTTTATCATCCACATCCATGTTTCTTAAAAATGTATTTCAAAACATTTTCACTATTTACTAGAATATTTGTTAAAATAATTTATACCCTTTTTTGACTTTTTATAATAGGTTTATAAAGGAATCTTTCCGTCGTTTTCCAAACAAGGCCCTTTTTAACCTTTTCGACAGAATTAAGGTGAGAATGTTTTTTTAACTTATACAGCGGGTGCGGTTATTTTCCGCCGTTATAAAATCTTCAAATCTTACCTTACAATATTATAAGTATATTTTCAAAGTGAATGTTTTATTATGTAACTTTTAAATGATTTCAAAAAAAAGGATATTTCTATCAAATAGTTTTGATTTCATCTATGTCAACATCCTTTGATGGATTTTAAGCTTATTTGAAGTTGATTTATTATGATACAAAACTTCCATATTGAATTGAAGGTTTTGTGATATGTTTGACTGTGGATATGTTATTTTTATACCATTCATGGTTTATGGAGAATTTATTGACATTTCGTATGCTAGTTTTAATACAGATGTTTATGTTATGTTTAAACCTGTTCATATGAGGAATGCATTGGACTTAATAAGTGATGGGTGGAGCCTGTTATAGCTCCTCGATGCATCGGTAGGTCTCATGAGACAAACTAGTGTCTTGGCACAAGGCTTTGAAAAAATATTATTTGTAGTCTTGGCACAAGGCCTTGACTATGTGGTTATAATAGTCTAGAATTATGCATTCCATCATTATGAAAGTGGTTATTGATATTGCATGTGATTATTCGACTAGTAGAATATCCATGTGAATAAGTAAATGGAATTATTTCATTTTATATTTTCCATATTATGCTGAAGTTAAAGTTTAAAAGGCTTTTTTTTTAGTTATACATTGCCTTACATGTTTATGCTTATTTATGAAAGTTTCTGTTATATTGTTATCCTTACTGGGCATTTGAGCTCACCCCTTTTTATGTTTTATTTTTCCCCGGATGTGAAGAAGTATTGTATGAATGACCTGCAGGGATAGTATGAGGGGATAAGAGTGTGGACTATGGAGACTATATTGTTGTAGTTTTCATTTTATTATGTAATGTAAACTTTATGAATGTATCTAGTTATTCCAAGGCTACTAAACTAATCAGTATTTTGAGACTTGATCTTTCTTGTGATCATGCCAATGTTATATAATAATGCACCGACTCTGGGTAACTGGGGTCAGAGCATTACAAGTTATAAAAACCTTTCCGTAGTGGTGCACTAGTTCCTCTATGTTTGATTCAATCTTGACTGTTATTCATAAACTAACCCTTTAAAAATTATGGTTGATTTCATAATATAAATGGGTGCAAGTGAGGTGTATGCAAGTGTTTGATGAAAATTTTCAAATATGTACACCATGATCATGACTAAATAAGGATGTCATGAAAGTCTTTAGGAACATTTAAAATACATGTTAGGGAGCTCCCATAATGTGTGAGAGGGAGACTTAAAAGTTTCATGAGAAAGATAAATGTGTGAAAAGTGAAAGTTTCGGGCATAGCGGAACCGACTTTCAGGTGGTTGCCAACTCAAATTTTTGTCACAAACAACAAATGATCCCAAACATACATGACGAAAAACATCATGACCAACATAATTAAATCAACGATTAATAAACTATTACACCATAACCCAAAATACATGATCATCATGTATAATCTATAATTAATTTATTTGGATAAAGAAATACCTTGTGTTGAATTTGTTTCTTTTTTGTCGAATCATTAGACCATTTCTTGTCGTTTTCATCATTTTGTGAAATGACTCGAGTGTAGAATCTCTATACACTACTACAGTTTTGAGTTTATCCAGTGTTAACTTTTATCAATGTTAGTGGAAAGTAATGATTAAGATAACCTTTATCAGCACTAAAAAATGATGATAAAGTGTATCGTTTATCAACACTAAAAAAATATTGATACAATAACACTTTTATCAACGCTTTTTTAGCATTGATAAAGGGTTCCCCTTATCAGTGTTTTTTTTGTAGCACTGATAAAGGGTACCATTTATTAGTGCATTTTCTATCACTGATAAAGGTCGTCTTTATCAGTTCTAGTTAAAGAGGTGATAAAACTAACGCGCAAGTGTCAGATCGAACTTGCTGACGATAGACCGCTTTTTATAACATTTTGCAGCATCACAACACCAGAAGTCTGTTTTAGGGGTGGATTCCCACATACACTCTTTAAACACATAAATGGGCAGGTGCCTATACGCGCGGGCCCACGTGGGTTTGACCCGCCCTCTGCTCACCTCAATCCACTCTTCTTTGAATGTTGTGTCTGCATAATCTTTTAATATTAATATATGCAGTATTGGAACTGGTGGGGAGAAGGTACATCTGGAAGTTACTTTTGATTTCTTGGTTGATTCATTATATTTTATTGATCCTACCTTTTGTTTCCTTGTCATTTTATCCATCTGTAATAACATACCTCATTTCAGACCTTTTTTCATCATTTGTCAAAGGTTTTTCATTTGAAAAAAAAAATTAAGGACATAAATCATGTATCTTTATAATATTAGACGACCATGTTATGAAAATTGAAATATTATTATCGACTATAGTAACATATATATCATCAAGTGGAATAGAAAAGTAATCACTCAGATCATGCACTACTTCAATCCCCACTCTATTGCGGTCCTTTGGTAGTTTATCTGTAGCATGTCTCTTAGGATATTATACTATGTACCCCTCATAATAAGTCGATGTGTGGGTCGTTGAAGATATAAATCACATAAAAATTCACCCCATAAATTTTTTATAATATATAGTTATCAGAAGTTGTTTGATTCATATTTATAAGAAAGAGTAATGAAAAAATTGATTACCTCAGGTAAGGTAAGTGGTTGAGGGAATGGCTGGCCTCAAAGCTAGTGGGGTTATTTGGATCCTTATGTACTGATATTTGTTCCACTGACGATTCGATTTGACCCTTTTATATATATTGGTCCACCAAACTAAAATAGACAATAATATCTTTTAAATCATTTATCTATGCATGTATTACTTTTATTATCTCATACATATATCCTTGTGGCTTTAAATTCTCAAAATATGTTTGTGGTGACACTCCAAAACTTTCACCTCTAATGTAGCCATATTGTTTTGGTCACTTCAAAGCTACTAAAAGTTATTTTTCTTTAGGTACAGTTAATAATGATTCTTTTGTCTAAACTATATAAAAAACATACAAAAATAAATAGATGCTTTTATGTAATACTGTTATAAATAATAATGAATTACTATTATGTCATACTTACACATAATTCACATACTTCTTATGTGTTTTGATTAATTAGTTTACCTTATTTATTTACATAGGTTTCCTTCCATAGCACATGAAGTGGGATGGAAGTGGGATTTTGTTGGAGTTGGTTTCCTAGGACCAACTATTTGTACTTTGATTGCATGTATGTTATATGTATTTAATATTAATAAAAGTTTTTATTACATATTATTCATTATTCTGCATGACTGTAATGTAATAATTTTCTAGAGTATATGTCACATTGATAAGGTCATAATTGTTTCCCGCTATGATAAGAACCTTGAAGTGCTATGATGATATTATTAAATATAATTCTTTGGTCGGATAACATACTATAATGGGACACATAGTATATATTCTCATGACTCCTCCTTCTCTCTCCCTCTCAAGAGAAAGAAATGTGAGAGATATTCCTTCAAGACTAAAGAATAATAGATCAAAACAAACAATACAAGATAATCAATTCACCACGCTAGCACTTGGATATCAATTAGAATTTCTTGGAGATCAAAGAAGAATGTGTAGATCACTACTATAGAGATTCTATCCTTAGATCCTCACAGTGCAATGAAAGAAATCTAAAAGGGTATTTACATATGATCGACATCTACATCAAAGAAAGAATTCCTAGATCATGTATTAGTTTCTTTCAATATTAAATAAATTAATTATAAATTTTACATGAAAGATACTCACTTAGGGTTTTGGGAAACTCAATATTAAAAGAAATTTTAATATATCATCCGCCACTGCACGCTTTTGTTGCACCCAAAACCACTAGTTATTACTTGGAATCAATTTAGTAGAAATGGAATATTATTGGATTATATAATGATGTGGTAATGATTAAATTATTCATCGATACATATTTAAATTGATAGTTAAATGGGAAAAGCATGGTGATTAGATCATTAATTTAAATCAATGGTAAATGGAACCTGAGTTGTGGCCCTTTATCTGATGCTTGTGGTTGATTATTTTTCATTAGAAACATTTCTTAGTGGTATGATATTAGTAGTGTCCTCAAGGTGGTTATGGAGGTGTTTATTAAGTGAACCTATAGGTGTGGGCTTGAATCAGACTACTATATACCTATACTCTTGTGTTTTTATTACACACCCCATAATATTTGGATAACCTGACTGATACCCAGATACCATGGGGGAATTTTCCCAAACATCTAGGATGGGGAGGATATGAATGGATAACTACCATATCTCCCCCACTCTCCCTTTAGTGGTATCTTATGGTGATATCGATGGTGGATAGTGAGATATTTGGTGAAGGTAACATGTGGTAGGAGGAGTGAATGAGGTTTATGTCCTACGTGTTCATGATACCCAACTACCCAGGTTATGTGATATGAGATTGTACTATTGGTGCAAAAAAATTTGATATGCAGTTGGTTATACAATATATGATATACGGTTGGCGTCTTTATATATGGATATAGATGGTATGGGAGTAAAGGATGTCCTCACATTTTGTGAGAGTGGAAAACCAATGGGGAAGTGGTTTTGGTGTGCCTTTATATACATTCTTATGATATTACTATATTATTATTGGATGTGTTATTTGATGAGAGAGCCTTAGTGAGGATGGGTGGAACTAGTTGACTTATGTAGATTCTAGTAATTTCTATTATTTGTTCAATGGGGGAATTAGTATAATATTTTCAATTTTTCATGAGAGACCTTAGTTATGATCCTATTAAGTATACATGTTATTCTCACCCTATCTATATAAAAACTATTTTTCAGGACTTTATGTGGACCTTGGTAATCCTGATGGACAATACTAGTTTGGAGCATCGAGTTTTTATGGTTGCTTCCATATGATTATTTAAGTATTGTTTTATTTTGCAGATGTTTGTATCTATTTTATATTCATGCATTTTGTGTTTTCTTGTATAGGATTTTGGTTTATTTACCTTGCATGGTGATTGGTAGGTGGTATTTTCTGTATTTTCTTAGGATAGTTGATAGAAATGCATCCCATGTTTGTGTGATATACCCCCAGTGCTAGTCACCAAACTAGAGCCTACTAAAGGTGGGTCTTAGGTGGTCACTCCTTATCTTCACTGTTGGCCCAAGAGGGATACCATTGGAGGGGATTCGTGACATTTATGGTTGTCATACATTCCATATACTTCACATGCATTGACTACGATACCTGATGCATACTACTCATCAAGCAGTCAATACACAATGTGTATTAATTACATGTCTCATGCATTATGAGAATAAGTTTCAATGTCTTACGAGCTTCCTACACCTGATATCCAAACATCATATGACCAATCAAATAGATTTCATCGTGTCATGAACCAGCCCAGATACATTGGTACCTTGATAATCGAGTCGTCTCTAACATATCCCGAAGGGTGTTCTCGATCCCTACGGGTTGGTGACTAGTACCTGGCATCATACGTGATAAAAGAGGGAATTATTTCACCTCAAAACAACATAAGATAAAGAAAAAAAGTTAGTGTGCTCAAAACTCCATAGGGAGAAAGTACCAGAAACCAAAAGGTTTATCAAAAACCCAAAATAGCACATCATAAAAGTACTCAGTAGAAATTTGAACATCCCAAATAAAACAACACTCTAATCCTAACTAATCATGATAATCCACCACCTCCAAGTCATGCTTTCTCTTTTCTCAGACTTGGAATAATGAAATCTAAAAATTACCAAAGGAAAATGTAGGGTATGAGCTATGAAGCCCAGTAGGGTCTCACCAAGTGTTCCATAACATATTTCATAATAATAAACCAAATCATGCTTTCAATTTTAATAAAATAGGGCATGGAAGTACATTTTAATATTTAAAACAAAATATGATTTCATTTCAAAATGATGGAAAACATTTTAAACATGTATTAATAAACATTTTATATAAAACAGTTTATATAAATAAATTGGCATGAGAAAAACAATTTCATAATAAATGGTATATGTATATCAAAATAATCATGAAAAGCACCATGGTCATATGCCCCACGGTATGATAGTTTCTAGTTATATGATCTTGGAGCATCTCATATTAGTAATCACAATAATATGTGTACACACTTCCCTTAGGCTTAGGCCGAATTGGACTCATCGACATCCCATTGAGGATAAGATCTGCCTAACTAGGTTTTTTTTAGAGTTGTCATCATCACTTGATTGCTATGTAATTACCATCCTAGAATGATTATCCCAAATAACCCACTAACTACCTAGGCTCGAATGTTTCTAATCAATCAATTGAAAAAGGTAAATCATCTCATTTCAAATCAATCGTTATTCACAATTCAATTTCCCACTTTTCCTTTTTCAAAATGCCATTTTACTTTTAAAACTAAAACATGGGTTTTTCATAATTTCATGACTTTTCAACACAAAACTAAGCCATTTTTCTTGAAAAAAAATTCAAATCAATTTATCATTTCCATCAATTTCAAAATATGCCCCAAATTCCAATTCCAATGGAATTGGAGGTTTTTTCCCAAATCCATACCATTTAAAATTCTAATTCCAATTCACATCAAATTGGTTTTTCACAAATCAATTGAAATAAATTTCAACCAATAAGAAAATCAATGTTTAATCAAATTTCCAATCTCAAATGGAACCACTTACCTTTATTATGAAGATCATATATAAACAACACCCACAACGGGATTTTCCAATAAAGAATAACAAAAAAATAGATCTAGATATCAAACCTTGAATCAAGATCCATTTAAATAGATTTTAGGTCCATAAAATAAATTATGATCTATCAAACTCAAAGGAGGAAAGAATTATATGTTAGGATAAACCAAGGATAGGAGATTCACATACCCAGAGGAGATCAAATGAGATGCGTCGCACTTAAATCCACCAAGGAATGGGTTTGGTGGAGCCAAAATTGGTTCTTGAGAGGCTCCAAAGCCTAGGAAATTGATTTAGGTTGAGTTAGGGTCGATCATAGTTTTAAATAGGGGTTTGTGAATTTTTTTATAATTTTTAAGAATAAAAATATCATGAGTGCATGATTATTTGGGTAGGGCCACATGGTTAGACAAACTTTGTGCCCTAACCATGCACCCCCTCTAAACTCTCTATCCAAGGTGCACGGTTTCTACTAGGTGGGCACACAATTTTTCAAACCATGTGTCAATGATGAAAATACTCACTTTCCATGGTTTCACAATTTGTACTGGAAGGGCTCATAGTTTGGGAAAATTGTGTGCCAACCATGCATAGCCTAAAAACCTCCAAACTTTTCCAAAAAATCATATGAAACAACCTGAGGCAAGCCCCGACCAAAGCATGATAAAAATGAGGGTTTAGGAGAACCTAAAACTCGGTAACATGATGTTACACATCAAGTCATTTAATATATAAATTTAAGAATATTTTTATAGCATTAAAAGGTTCTCATCATAGTGGGGAATATCTATGACCTTTTCATGTGACATATACTCTATGGACATTATCACATTAATGTTATGCATAAGAACACTTATAATGTGATAAAATGTAAAATAATATTCAATCATTTTAATGTACTGGTAATTTAAAGGAAAAATTAGTTGGTTATAGGGCACCAACTTCAATAATAAAAATTTGGATGGCTCTGCACTCCCCTAGCTATGGCGCCCCTCTCTGATTGTCTTCACTTTAGGTCTTTTTCTCCTCTCCCTCAGTAGCAATTCTCATTCCTCGAATTGGCTTCCTGTAATGACCCATATTTATATCAATGAAGTTTACCTTCTTATAATTATTTCATATAGTATAAATCACATAAAATCAAATAGAGAATACAAAAAATACTCTATAAATGAATAATGAATGAAATAATAGGCTTTTTCAGAAATTAAGAAACTTATACCAATGGGATAGTAACTTGACCTTTAGAATAGTAATATGACCCTTATGAATAGTAAACCGGTCAATTGAATAGTAAACTCACCAATGAACATATAAATAAAATTTAGTTATCTTATAAATGAAAATATTATATAATTATATCATACTATAAGTAAATAAATGTTTTGAAAATGATAAATTAATTTTTGGTATATTTATGAAATAAAAATGTGTATTTACAATTTATAATTAATATAATGATTTAAAAGAAAATTTATTTTCATAAAATATATTCATAAATTAATATTTTATTATCTTATTATTATAATATAATTTTATGAGACTTTAATTAATTTTTCAAAGTGTTATAAAATCAGTTATAATTTTAAAATTGGTATTTTTTTAATAAATGATGATTTTAATTAAAAATTAAATTTATCATATTTAGAAAATTATTTTCATAAAATGGAGTTAATTTTTAAATTACACACATTGAAAAATTGTTAGGGTTAATTTTTGGTATTTTTCTAAAATAGTTGAATTTTTGTGAATAGTGGAATACAGTAATTTACAGTATAAGCTAAATACATGAATTATTGAGTCATGGATGATGTTTGGATGATGTAAGAACAATTTGTTTGAAATAAAATGAACTATTTACTATACTTATTCACAATAATCCACACTATTCATAGTCTTGAGTCAATATAATAAACAAATAGATAAAATAATCAAAAAACATCCCCTCTTCTCCACTATAAATACCACCCCACACTACCTCTTCTCATCACACCTCTTAAGCCTTGAAGCTTGTAAAATTTCTGCCCAATTATCTTTCCAAATATCTTCCCCATATCTAGAATGTTATAGTCTCAATAAAATACCAAAAAAATCCCTAAATAGGTTCTCAAAGAGAAGAATTCAAGAGGTAAAATCCTCTTTCGATTTCTTTATTTTTCTTTTCACTTTATTTTATTTTCTTATAATCTCCTTGCCTAATTTTTTCCAAACATTCATGATAACTCTATTATCTTATATATACTATAATTTTATTATTTTAATTATAAATCCACCATCACGTATCTTCTCCTCTTCCTTTTATTCTAATAATGAAAATATCGTTCATGAGGTGTTGATTTATCACCTTTGAGGATGACAAGTTTTCATTTTACTTTACTACCTTCAAGGCTAGACACAAAACCATTATAATGGTTGGTAAATATTTTAAAATTTATTTTATAACACTTTTTATATTTTTAAACAAACTTTTATACACAATAATGAATAATGAAACAAAACTAGTTTTTGATGATCGAAAAACTGTGAAAATAATCTAAAAAATTATCACTAACATCTTATCTAATGATCCATACTCACTCAAAATAACAAAATGTATTATATAAACATTTAATATTTTGGATTTTCATTAATAAAATATAATTTCAATTTTGTTTATCTATTCTAATTTTACAAGATCTTTCATACATTTATACAAGTGAACCAATCATGAAAACCAAGGAAATGAACACTCCCGGACGAAGAAATTGAATCTTATAGCTCATCAAAGAGGTCGTAAATGAACGTAATAAAATTATAAAAAATAAAATACAAGTATGAAATGTTATAAATTAATTAATTAGTTGATTTAATTTTATTATCAAGGACATTAAGATCAAGTGCATAACACTTTTGGACATAAGGTAAGGGATTCTTTCTCAACCTCCATTTTTTCCTTCGGGTAACGCTTTCACTCTCTTTATCCCATGTAATTCTTAAGTATTATTATTTATTCCTTCTAAATTTTGTGTTTTTGTTCCAAAAATATATTTATATCCAAATTATTCTTTTGTTTACAGTAAAATACATGTTTTATGAGTTTCCCTTCTCAAATCTTCCCGATAAGCAAGCCTGATTAAAGGGAACTTCTCAATTTATTACCCATTTTTAAAGGCACTCCATAATCTATTTTAAGACCCCATTATTTTTATAAAATCACTCATTTCATCATGAAAAAATATTTTTGTTCATTTATAGTTTTATAAAAACAAATATTCCTTTTCTTCTTTAAACGCTCTTTAATATTTTCCTTTAACCGCACTAAAATGTTTCATTTCTAATGACTCTTAAAAAATATTTTTTACATTTTTTCACTTAAGTTTGACATAAATTATCATGATATATGCCTATTATACCTTATTAATTTCTATGTATGATTTAAATTAATTTTTTCATGGACACCATTATGATATTCACTTTTTTATGCCTTATGACATGATTATGATACCCAATTCTTTCCATGAGTAACCCTTATAATTGATTCTTCATGTGGAACACATATTCATGAACATGTTATGATGGGTGTGCCCCAATATCACTCCAATTCATTGGGAAATGTTTAGTCTCATGAGACCTCATGTTGGGATAGGAATTGAACCTGATTCCTTTATGGGACTTTGTCATCCGTGTGAAATGGTCTTTGGAATTAGCCTTGACTCGTGATTATGTCATGTTGTGTGTTGTTTCCACATTCCTATGATGCCATGATTACATGTACCCATGATATACATGTTATTATTCCTTATATTTATTCATTTTCCATTCCTTTTATGTTATCATGTTATGACTTCTAACCCATGTGATTTGCTTTATTCTTATGTTTATACCCTTACTAGCCTTTTTAGGTCATCCGTTTTATTCATTTATTACTCAGGTTATCCTATACATATGTAGGATATTAATGAAATTTTGGATCTCTTTATGGATGATTAAAATAAATATATTTTACTTTATTTCCATGTTTTTATTTTTATGTATGTAATCATCCAAATACACTAGAATTTATGATCCTTGGCTTGTAATTTGATGGTTAATTATGCTTAAAATCATGTAATAATATGTGTAAAAGGATATTGTCTCTATAGTTGGTATCAAATCATAGTCTAGTTATTTTTGGATATTAGGACTATATCACTTTAGTAAGAACCCTAGGGATACTTCTATCAACATGGATAACCTAGATTGAAACTTAGGGTATCACAAGTTAGGATATACTTTTCTTTTACAATTTTATCCTTCTATTTTAAATGTTTTCTTTTTATATGATTATTAGTTAAGTATTCAATCCCCTAATTGTACTTTATTTTTATTATTTAATGTCTAGAAATAGGAGAACTCGTTCCAAAAATCAATGTGATAGGCAATGTGAAGATTTCCCTAATGATATGCCAAATATGATGGGAATGGGTTCTCAAAACTTCATGATAGTACTTTCTCAACTGGATCAAGTTATGAATAATAACTTGAATCATGTGGAACTACCTCCTTCTCCTAAGAAATATCAAGTTGCAGTCTAATCCTTCATTTTACAAAGGCCTCCCTTATTTAATGGATCTTTTTATCCCATCATCATGGAACAATGGATTAACTCCACTAAGAATATATTCTCTGTCCTCCGGTGCTCAGAAGAAGAGAAAGTTGTGTTGGGAGTCTATAGTTTTGATGGGGAAGATGATCAGAGGAGGACACTGATCAAGAACACAAATTCCAAGTTGGAAATTGATTCCATGGAATGAGAATATTTCAAGAAAATATTTTTCAATAAATATTTTCCCCTAAGCCTCCATATTAAGATGGAAATGGAGTTACTTGGACTGAAGAAAAGGGAAGATGAGTCTATTGGATCATATGATGAAAAATTCACAAGGCTTTCATGATACACCTCTGGAATTGTCAAGAACATTGAAATCGAGGTGGATCACTTCTTTAGCGGACTAAAGCCGAGTCTATGAAAATCATTGGTGATTTGAGACTTTGAAAGTTATGAGGAGATTTTCTATTAAGCCCTTAAGGTTGAAATAGAGATCAAAGACTCTCAGTGGTATCATGGTCCCAGTGAAAAAAAAATAGGAAAATGGAGTTTAATATGGGTGGATCAACAAATAAATCCCATGATGGAAATAAGACCCAATATCCTAAATGTCAAAAGTGTGGGAAGAATCATCCTAGAAACAACTTAAATGGAACCAATAGATGATTCAAATGTAGAAGATAGGGGAATATGGGTAATAACTGCTGAAGGGATATAGAGAATCCCACTAATGAAAAATAAGAAAGGGAGGTTCAGATCAACACTCAACCGGTAGTGCGGTGTTTCAACTTCAAGAAAGGTGGTAATTATACAAGAAAATTCTATAAGCCAAGGGTTATGGGAGAAAATCAACAATAACAACCTCTAAAGAATAAAGGGAATATGCTATCACCACTACTAAGGTGGATCCCAAAAATGATGTGATGATAGGTACACTGGTTATTCATTCAAAAATAGAGAATTCACTATTTGATTCTGGTTCTACGCATTCTTTCATATCTTTCAAGTTTAGTAGAACTATTTAAACACCTCCTCAAAATATAGAGGTTGAGTTATCTGTGAGAATATAAAATAGGGAAATTATTGCATCCAAAGTATATAACTCCTCCATGATTAATGTTTGTGGACTGAACCCCCCCCCCCCACACACACCAAATCTTATCTTACTTCCTTTGGTGAAGTTTGATTCTATATTGGGCATGGTTTGGCTATCTTTATACAAAGCCAATATCAACTTTCGGGAAAGGTAGATCACTCTTCACATCGTGAGGCATCCTCCAATTATGTATAAGTGTAAGGAGGAAGATGAATCTTCTTTATAATCATCATCTCAATTGTGGATATTATTTCATTATAAGAAATCGTATCTACCTAAAATGATTTATACAAAGGATAGAATCATTCTTGAAGACATTCCCATTGTGAGGGACTACACCGATGTATTCCCCGAAGAATTGTACGGTATTACTCCAAACCAAGAAGTTGAGTTCTCAACTAAACTTATTCCTAGATATTTGACTATATCAAATACACCTTATAGAATGTCCACCATCAAGTTAGAGGAAATGAATAAGCAGTTACAAGATAATATGAATAAGAATTTTATATGCCTAAGTGCTTCACCATGGGGTGTGCCAGTCCTCTTCTTCAAGAAGAAGGATGGATCAATGTGCTAATGTATTGATTATCATGAGATCAATAAAATTATGATAAAGACCAAGTATCCCCTTCCACGGATAGATGACCTGTTCGATTAACTATGTTGGGGAAAGTATTTCTCAAAGGTGGACCTTTGGTCGGGATATCAATAATTAAAGGTGAAGAAAGAAGATATTCCCAAGACCTCCTTTCAAACAAGGTATAAACACTATGAGTTCATTGTGATTCCCTTTAGACTCACTAATTCTCTAGTTATATTCATAGACTTAATAAATAGAGTCTTTAGAGATTACCTTGAAAAAATTGTGGTAGTATTTAGTGATGATATTATGATATACTCAAAGAGAAAGGAGGAACATGAGGATCATTTTAATACTATGATGAAAACTTTGTGAAGGGAGAAAATTTATGAAAAGTATAGTAAATGTGAGTTCTGGATAGAGGAAGTATCATTTTTAGGGAATGTTATCACCAGTAAAGGAATATATGTAGACCATTCCAAGACAATGGAAATTAAAGAGTAGCCCAGACCAACTTCTGTAATAGAGATCCATAGTTTCATCGGTCTAGTTGGGTATTACCGATGATTTGTAAAGAACTTATCATGATTTTCAAACCCAATAACCAAGCTGACTTAGAAGGGAGTGAAGATTTTCTGGATGCAAGAATGTGAGGAAATATTTAAGGAGATCAAAATGAGGTCTATCGCCGCACCAGTACTCACACTTTTGACAAGTTGTGAACTCTTTATAGTGTACATTGATGCTTTATAGAAGGTATTATGTTGTGTGCTAATAAAAAAATGATAAAGTGATAGCCTACACCTAAAGGCAGTTGAAAATTTATGAGCAAAACTATCCCACGCATGACCTGGTGTTGGTTGTTGTGATCTTCATATTGAAAATATGGTATCATTATCTCTACGGGGAGAAGTGTGAAATATATACTGATCATAAGAGCTTCAAATATATATTAACACAGAATAAGCTTAATATGATTCAGCAAAGATGGTTAGAGCTCATCAAGGATTATGACTGCTCAATCCACTACTATCCTGGTAAGGAAAATAAAGTGGTGGATGATGTAAGTAGAAAGGATCTTGAAAATTTATCAATATTTAGAATTGAAAAGGATACAATATTTTTATATTTTAAAAGGATAGACTTGGGAATCATTAAGATAGGAACATCATCAATCCTTTCTTAAATGATTTCTCAACCAACCCTTATGGATAAAATAAAGGATTCTCAAAGAAATGATGTGGAAAGTCAGAAAATTGTGTAAGCTATCGGAAATGGTAAATCCTCATAGTTCAAAATGGATGAGGAAGGAATTGTGATATTTGGGTCACGACTATATGCACCATCCAATCCATAGATAAAGAAAGAGTTTCTAAATGACGTAGATAACTCAACTTTATATATTCACCAAGGGAGTATAAATATGTATTGATATCTCTAAGATAACTATTGGTGGGACAATATGAAGAAAGAGATCACGGAGTATACATTAAAGTGTCTAGTATGTCAGTAAGTGAAGGCTGAAAGGAAAAATTCTAAGGGTATGATGAAACTATTACCTATACCAACATGGAAGTGGGAAAACATCATCATGGACTTTGTCGCTGGACTTCCAAATACATCCATTGGAAAAAATGCTATATGGGTTGTTGTGACCGTCTTACAAAGATAGCTCACTTTATCGTAATTCGAGAGGAATTCTCACTCAATCAACTTTCTTGAATATACATCAAAGAATTAGTGAGACTGCATAGATTACTACCATCAATTGTATTCAATTAGGAACTAAGATTCACCTCCATGTTTTGGAAAAGTCTCTAGAATGCTTTGAATACTGAGTTGAACTTCAGTATGGCCTATCATCCTCAAACTGATGGTCAATATGAGTAGACTATTTAAACACAAGAAGACATTTTGAGAGCGTGTTCTATAGACTTCAAAGAAGGATGGGTCCAACATGTACCTTTGGTCGATTTCTCTTAAAACAATAGTTTCCACTTGAGCATCCAAATGGATCCATATGAATCCCTTTATGGGAAAATATGCAGAACACTTTCATTCCAGCATGAATTTAGTGAACGTAAGATAATAGGACCTGTAATGGTTGAAGAAGTTATGGAAAAGGTGAAAACCATTCAACAACACATCAAAGCATCCTAAAGTGGATAGAAGAGTTGTTCAGATAATTTTCAACAATACCTTGAGTTTAAGGTTGGAGACATGGATTTCCTCCACATATCTCCATGGAATAGGGTTTTGAGATTTGGGAAGAAAGGAAAGCTAAGTCCCAGGTACATCAGCCCCTTAGAGATTCTTAATTGTTTTGGAGTTGTGACCTATCAACTATCACTTCCACAAACCATGTCTCAAGTACACGATGTAATTCATGTATCCCTCTTGGGGAAGTACATACTAGATCCCTCACATGTACTGAATTCAAAGGTGGTATAATTGTAAAATCATTACTCTTATGAGGGGCACCCAATGAAGATCTTGGATTATAGAGATAAATTTATATGCAACAAGACCACTCACCTTGTCAAAGTACTATGGTGGAACCATAATTACAAATAGGAAACATGGGAACCGAAGGAAGCAATAGAAGAGAATTATCTTAACTTGTATCCCCTATAGTTTGTAAAAAAAAATTTGAGGGTGAAATTTCGTAAGGGGAAGAATGTAACAACCTAAAAATATATTAATGAAACCATTGGTATAGGGTTTTCAAATGACCTATATCAATGGTTTGTCAAACCATTGGTATAGACATATCCCAATGCCAAACCAACCAACGGTCCTCCAAACCATTGGTATAGGCTATACCAACGGTTTGGAGACCTATACCAATGGTTCCAAACCATTGGTATAGGGTATTTTTCTATTAGTGAAAGTATATTCCCCACATCTAGGAGGTTTTGGTCTCAACAAAAGACCAAAACAAATATCCTTACGGAGGTTCTCAAGGAGAATAATTGAAGTGGTAAAATCTTCTTTCGCTTTCTTTATTTTTCTTTTCACTTTCTATTATTTTCTTATACTATCCTCACCTCCTATGTCCAAGAATACATGATAACTCTAGGATATTATATATACTATAATGTTATTATGTTAATGTAAAATCCACCATCAAGTCTATTCTCCTCTTCCTTTTATTTTAAAAATGGAAAGATCATCTGTGAGGTGTTGATTTATCACCTTTGAGGATGAAAAGTTTTCATTTTCCTTTAGCACCTTAAAGGCTGGACATAAAACCATTATAATGGTTATTAAATATTTTAAAAATTATGTTATAACCCTTTTATGTTATGAAACTAACTTTCATATACAATAATTAATAATGAAACAAAACTAGTTTGTGATGATCGAAAAACCGCCAAAATAATCTAAATAGTTATCATTAACGTCTTATCTAATGAGTCATCCTTATCCTAAATAAACAAATGAATTATATAACCATTTAATCTTTTGGATGTTCATTATTAACATATAACTTCAATTATGTATATCTATTCCTTCTTTACATGATTTTTCATACATTTATACAAGTGAACCAACATGAAAACCAAGGAAATGAACACTCCCAGACAATGAAATTGAATCTTATAACTCATCAAAAAGGTTATAAATGAACATAATAAAATTATAATAAATCAAATATATGTAGAAAAGGTTATAAATAAATTAATTAATATATTTAATTTTATTATATAGGATATTAAGATCAAGTGAAGAACACTTTCAGACATAAGGTAAGGGATTCATTCTGAACCTCCATTTTTTCCTTCAGGTTATGCTTTTTCTCTCTTTATCCCAATGTAATTCTTAACTATTCTTATGTATTCCTCCTAAATTTTATTTTTATGTTCCAAACATTTGTTTTTATCTCTATTATTCTTTCTTTTACAATGAAATGCATGTTTTATGAGGTTCCCTTCTCAAATATTCCCGATAAGCAAACCCAATTAAAGGGAACTTCTTGATTTCTTACCCATTTTTAAGTGCACTCCATAATCTATTTTAAGCCACCATTATTTTTCTAAAATCACTCATTTCATCATGAAATACTATCTTGGTTCATTTTTGATTTTATAAAAACAAATATTACTTTTATTCTTTAAACGGTCTTTAATATTTTCCTTAAACTTCATTAAAATGTTTCATTTCTAATGACTCTTAATGTAAGAACCCGGATCTTCGTTCAGGTATGTTTTTCCTTTTTTCTGGAGTTTTTAAGAAAAATGATTTTTCTGGAAATTTTCAAAGTACACGCCGTGTACTTTCTGAGTACACGTCGTGTACTCTGATCCGGCTCGAAGTCGTGTCTTGGCCATACCCGGGCCACACACACAGTGTGTAGGGGTGACGTGGAGGCCGATTTTGGCGGAGTATGGAAAGGACTCAGTATACGTAGTGTACTCTAAAATTACACACCGTGTACTTTCTTTTTTTCACTAAACAGACCGGGGTCATGCCTAACCCCCAAAATCATCTTCTTCTCCAGTTTTCGTCCGTCTGAGAGCGACCGTACGGACGGATCTTCGACGAGCTCCCGCCTCGCCGTCTGTTCTCCGATTAGAGCACGGTCGATTGCATTGGAATCACAGCGGTGATTTATTCCTTCTGTTTTAGACTTGTTTCTTGATTCTTCCTAGTTTCCAAGTTATCGTAGGTTGATCATTTTGTGAATTTTCTCAGATCTATGTTGTTCTAAGGGGAATCTGTCACCATGGTTCACATATATCGATCTCCTAGGGTCGAGGTAGGTGGTTTGTGCCTTTCTGTATAAAGTTGATGAATATTTTGTGCAAATTTCACTAATACCCTTGAACGGGGTATTGCGTGTTCCTGTTTTTCCCTTGTTGTATTGCCTTCTTTGCTTGATTTCTAGAGTAGATGTTTTGCCTATGATTATGGTAGCTTTAATGTACCTTGAATGTTTTTTATGCTTGTTCTGCCTGTTTGGAGTTTTGCCAGTTGCCATGCCTAGTTGTAGGATTGTGGACTGCTGCCTTGTTTTGCTGTTGAGCCTTAGTTGATATCCAAGTAGTTCTTGAGGTTTAATTGGATGATGCATGTGCGCTGATCATGTTTAGTTTCACTCAAGACTGTGAGAACCTAGAGTAGTAAACCAAAGGGAGAATTGACGGAAGGGCTTCTCTAGAGTGTCTTTTAATTACGATACGAGACCACAGGGGGAATTGACGTTGAGTGCTTCCTCAGAGAGTCTGTAGTTCCTTGACGCAGGCCACAGGGGGAATAGACGTTGAGTGCTTCCCCAGAGAGCCTTTAGCACGATACGAGACTATAGGGGGAATTGACGGTGAGTGCTTCCCCAGAGAGTCTGCTTAATTTCATAACTGAACCAGAGGGGTGAGACTGTGTGTGCCACCTAGAGGGTTGCTAGTACTTATAGGTTGAACCATAGGGGTTAGGTTGTGAGAGATACCTAGAGGGTTACCTTTTTCTTTTGTTACTGGTTGTTTACTTGTGTGCTTTTCTTTGTTAGAACTATGGATTGTAGCTGCTTGTGCTTTCCTGTTTACTGCTTTTCGTTTTATTACTTGCCTTGTATTCATTGACTGATAGGCACAAATCTTTGGGTGATTGCCTACTGGGATTGTATCTCACACCCTGTTTGGGCCATGCTTTTGGGCCCAAGAAGACTATGTTGCTGTAGGTATAGATAAGGGCAAGCTCCCTTATACTTCAGGGTCTTGATTGCGCTGGAGATGGAGAGCATGGGACCGAGCTGGGGCTCACGATGCTGAGGAGTTTATTTTGTTTTTCTTTTGAACTTGTTTTCAGTGTATTCCATCACGTTGTTGTGTTTGCTGCTTTCCATAAATACTTGTACCTGCTTCATCATTATCATCATTGCTATATATATTCATTGCTTCTGCTGTTTGGTTTCTGCTGTTATGCATGTTGTTACTGCTTCCACTGTTGACTGTTGTTTTTCCACTGTATACCTTACCGAATGAGGGTATAGTTTCCCCACCGACTCACCAAGGCCCTCACTGCTATTCGGAAGCCTCTGGCATTCGGGGAAACGCGCTTGAGTTCATGTGGCGAATCGGGTACGGGGAACCAGTGGAGGGGCTCCGGATTTGGGTCGTTACAAAGTGGTATCAAAGGGGTTCTTTTCTCTTGCTTTACTGTTTGGAGACTTTAACCATGGATAGGAAGGATTTGGTACTTGGTATTAAACTGTGCTCGGGAGTAGCTAACCCATGTACAGGGAAAATCCATACTACCTTATTAATTGCAGTTTTCTAGTTTTGAGTTTGATGGTTGATATGTTTTCACCTAGAGTGATTCGCAGGACTTGTGCTATTATTGTTTTGATATTTCAGTTCTATTTCTGTCAAAACCCGATGAGATGAGGGTATGACATCTCATGCATCATATAGACACTTGTAGAATCACATGCCATGCATTTTTTCCATGCCATCTAGGGTGCATTAGCGATTGCATGCTGTTGTGATAGACTTTGTGTAGATTATGCATGCTGTTGTAATAGATGCTTGATAGAATCCCTGTTGTTATGTTAAAGAGCTATTTTTTTCCATTGTATGTGACTGTGGGAGATGTCAGGCTTTGATTCGTGGGGAGTATGGGCCCTCACGAATCGGAATTTGGCACCTCTTTTCCTTGTTTTTAGTGGTTCTGGGAGTCTGATCAGTTTCTGAGATACTGCCCAGAAAAACCCAGAATACACAGCATGTACTTTTTGGATACACGCCGTGTAGTTTTCAGGCCGTGTCACTGACCGTGTGAGCAGAACATGGGGTCATGGGAGTAACTTCAGGAACACGCCATGTAGTTTGATACACGTCGTGTAAGTTCGGAGCCGTGTACCCGACCTTGTCACTAACAACACGGGTCGGGAAAGCTCAGGTAGAACACACCGTGTCCTTAGGGAACACGCCATGTAGTCCTGTCCAGGTACCCGGCCGTGTCACTAACAACATGGGCCGACGTTACCTTCTTTTTCACATGTCGTGTTTGTTTGGAACACGCCGTGTAGTCTTGTCCAGGTACCCGGCCGTGTCACGAACAACACGGGACGGGGTCACCTTGCCTATACACGCCATGTTTGTTCGGAACACGCCGTGTATACGGCCGTGTGTTTAACAACATGGGTCGTCGAAGCCTTGTCCACTACACGTCGTGTCCATAGTAAACACGCCGTGTAGTCTCAGTTTAAGAAAACCCATGTGGGTTCGTTGTGTAAGGAGACTCGGGCAGGGGAACAGTTTTCAAGTACACACTGTGTGTGGGTTCAACACGCCATGTAGTTTGAAGCGTACATGACTTTTAGGGTAGGAGTACACGCCCATGTTAGTGGGTTAAGAAGACATGTCGTGTAGTTTTATACACGCCTTGTAGTCAAGTCTTGTAAACTTGTGTGTTTTTATTCCCCTTTTTCCGTTTTGTACTCTTGTGTTCTATGTCCTTGTTTTTCTGATCTAAGGTGTGATTTTGATCTTTCAGAGCTATGCCTCTGAGACGTCCTCCGGTGGTGTGTCTGTCATCGGGTAGTGATCAGACGCCAGATAGTGCTGATCAGGGACTTCCTACCGATCCTCCAGTCGGGCCAGCCTTGGCACCGGCTGTTATACCAGTTGCAGGTGCTGATGCGTAGTTTAGGGAAGGTTTAATGAGGATGATGCAGGCCTTCCAGGGAGCGTCACCTCCTGCCACGTCTATGGCAGACTTGACGAGGGTTTTTCAGCAGCAGCATCCTCCCACTTTCTTGGGGGAAGGAGGACCTCAGGATGCAGAGTCATGGACGGAAGCCATGATGACTATCTTCGAGCATCTGGAGACGCCTCCAGAGAGGCGGGTCAATCTCTCCACCTACATGCTCCGAGACTCCGCCAAGAGGTGGTGGGACATGATCTCACAAGCAGGTCAGCAGCAGGCCATGGCTTGGGAGGAGTTCCAGCGTGTGTTCTATGACAACTTCTACCCGGAGACCCTGAGGGCCGACCGAGCCTGAGAGTTCATGAGCTTAGAGCAGGGTACTCTTTCTATCATGGAGTATTCCTCTCATTTCACTGAGCTGCAGCGCTTCATGCCCCTCCGGGATGGGAGTGGGGTGTTTTTAGCAAGGAAGTTTGAGGATGGTCTTAGGCGGGAGATCCGATCACAGGTGAACATCTTCCAGCTGACTTCCATTACTTCCATCATCAACCAGGCACTGATTGCGGAGCGCAATCTGAGAGACTCTGGAGCTGCGATCCAGGGCGGTTCTGCTTCCAGAGCTAGTCTTCCTCTAGATGACAGCAAGAAGCGCCGTAGAGAGCCTACATGCGGTGATCCGAGGAAGTGAGATGCATCATCAGGCAGCCAGGTGACATGCTACCAGTGTGGTCGGTCAGGGCACACGAGGCCGCAGTGCCAGAGGGACCCCGTGGAGTGCCGATCTTGCGGAAAGATGGGTCACCTTCAGCGTTTCTGCCAGGTCTTCTCACCAGCAGCTGGTGACCGGGGTTCTTCCATGACTCCTCGTTCAGGAGCAGCACCACCAGTTTCTCACCAGTCGGGGAACTGGAGTTCTTACGGACGTTCGGGCCGAGGTGGGGGTCGAGGCTGTGGCGGTCAGCCACCAGTTCCTCAGCACCAGCAGGGAGGTTCAGCTCAGAGTGGTCAGCCAGGGGCGCAGGGCCACGGTACAGGCCAGTCCTTCACTGTGGAGCAGACTTATCAGGAGCAGGATCCCGGCCCCTCTACTATTTGAGGTATGATTTTAGTAGCCTCAGTTTTATCTTCATCCCTTTTCGATACTGGTGCCATGCATAGCTTTATCTCTATTGATGTTGTGGAGAGCCTTAGACTCTGCGTCTTTTCTTCTACCGACTCGTTGACACTAGACACACCTTTGGGGACGAGGACATCTAGTGTGTGCCAGTGTAGAGAGTGCCCTCTCGAGGTTGTAGGGTATCGTTTCTTATGGGATATCTATGTCCTAGAGATGATAGGCTATGATTTCATCCTCAGGATGGACTGGTTGGTTCCCTTTCAGGAAGTCGTCGATTGTTATCGCTGTAGAGTGAGCTCCGTTTCACCAGAGGGTGAGTCTTTTCTTCATAAGGGTGAATGAGACGTTCGGGCGAGTCAGACAGGACTCGAGCATCTTGGGCTAGGAAGGGTGACGGCCCAGATTGTGAGTCTTTATCTGGATGATCAGGGGACTCCACAGTTGGACTTTCCTCCAGTAGTGGATCACTTCAGGGACGTCTTTCTATAGGACTTTTCAGGTTTTCTCCATAGCGTGAGGTAGACTTCTCTATTGAGCTCGTGCCAGGAGCGGCACCAGTGTCCATTCCTCCCTATAGGATGGCCACACCTGAGTTGCAGGAGCTCAAGAAGCAGTTTGAGGAGCTACAGGCTAAGGGTTTCATCTGACCCAGTACTTCTCCTTGGGGTTCGCCTATCCTGTTTGCAAAGAAGGCAGACGGTACCCTTCAGATTTGTGTGGATTATCGGAAGTTGAACCAGTTGAAGGTCAAGAACCGATATCCTTTGCTGAGAATTGACAACCTTTTCGATCATCTTCGAGGAGCCCGAGTGTTCTCGAAGATCGACTTGAGATCCAGTTATCATCAGTTGCACGTTAGACCATCAGATATACCTCTGACAGCCTTTAGGAGCAGGTATGGTCTATACAAGTATACAGTCATGTCGTTCGGTCTCACGAACGCACCTATAATTTTCATGGAACTGATGAACCGAGTGTTCCATCCTTACTTGGACTCCTTTGTCGTGGTCTTCGTGGATGATATCTTGGTGTACTCTCACACTCGACACGACCATGCCACACATCTTAAGATCATTCTGAGTACACTAGGAGAGCATAGGCTTTATGCTAAACTCTCGAAGTGCCACTTTTGGATGGATCAGATTCACTTCTTGGGTCACGTCATCTTAGAGGTAGGAGTATCAGTGGACCCAGAGAAAGTGAGAGCTGTAGTTTCCTGGGAGCAACCGAAGAACGTCTTTGAGGTACGGAGTTTCCTAGGGATGGATGGGTACTATAGACGCTTCATTCAGGACTTTTCTCATCTAGCAGCACCTTTGACAGGTCTGACCAAGAAGGGGGTGAAGTTCTTATGGTCAGATTCTTGTGAGTCAGCCTTCCAAGAGCTGAAAGGGAGGTTGACGTCAGCACCGATACTAGTCTTGCCGGAGCCAGGCAAGAACTACACTGTTTACTGTGATGCTTCAGGTATCGGGTTAGGAGTTGTGCTTATGTAGGGGGATGGATTCATTACGTATGGGTCTCAGTAGTTGAGGCCACATGAAATGAACTACCCTACGCATGATCTGAAGTTGGCAGTTGTTGTTCATGCCTTACGTTGTTGGAGACACTATCTACTGGGAGAGCACTTTGTGGTCTTCACCGACCACAAGAGTCTCAAGTATATATTCACTCAGCGTGATCTGAATCTGAGGTAGCGCAGGTGGGTCGAGTATCTTCAGTCTTTTGATTTCAAGCTTTCCTATACGCTGGGGAAAGGCAACGCAGTGGCAGATGTGTTGAGTAGTAGAACTCAGATTCAGGCAGTTCAGGAGGCCAGCAGTGAGTGGCAACTGATGGCTCTATTCTCTGAGATGCATCTAGAGGTGCATGATAGATAGGGACAGACTTACCTTTCTTCTGTAGCTATTACCTATACACTTCTTGATCGGGTACGGATGAGGCATCTATCAAACTCTGAAGGCTTAGTCCTGCGGGAGAGTGTATCAGGAGAGGACCCTCTTTTCGAATGGGCAGTGGGTGAGGATGAAATCTTGTGTTTCCAGGGATGCGTATGGGTACCAGCAGACATACACGAGGAGCTGATGCGAGATTTTCATTCCTCAGTTTGGGCAGTTCATCCTGGCGTCACCAAGATGTATCGGGATCTTCATCGCTAGTACTGGTGGCCAAGTATGAAGAAGTATGTTGCTGGTTTCGTCATGATATGTTCTACTTGTCAGCAGGTGAAGGCAGAGCATCAACGACCAGCAGGCCTGTTACAGCAGTTACCCATTCTGGAGTGGAAGTGGAATGATGTCGCAATAGACTTCGTGACTGGGTTGCCGAGGATGCCTCGAGGGAACGATGTTGTTTGGGTTGTCGTCGACAGGCTTACGAAGTTTGCGCACTTCTTGCCGATTAAGGAGACCTTTAGTGTTGATGATATGGGGCGACTTTACATCTGAGAGATAGTTCGTCTACATGGAGTTCCATGCTCCATTGTTTCAGACAGGGATGTGCGCTTTACCTCTCGGTTCTGGCAAGGACTTCATAAGGCCTTGGGTACACAGGTATTTTTGAGTATAGCATACCATCCCCAGACTGATGGCCAGTCCGAGCGCATGATCCAGGTGCTTGAGGATATGATCCAAGCTTGTATCCTAAACTTTGACGGTTCTTGGGAGAAGCATATCCCTCTGGTGGAGTTCGCCTACAATAACAGTTTCCAGGCGACCATTCAGATGGCACCATACGAGGATTTGTACGGTAGGCCATGTCGATCACCCTTATGCTAGCTGGAGGCAGGAGAGGCAGCTTTTCTGGGACCTCGTCTCATTCAGGAGACCTCAGAACAGATAGAGCTGATTCGGAAGAGGATGGCTACGGCACAGTCTCAATAGAAGTCTTATGCTGATCAGCAGAGATGACCTATGGAGTTCATGGTTGGGGATCAGGTTTTCCTGCGCATCGCGCCAAGATTGGGACACAAGAGGATTCAGAGACAGGGTAAGCTTTCACCACGGTACGTCAGACCATTTGAGGTCATGGAGAGAGTGGGACCGGTCTCTTATCGGTTGCAGCTACCTCAGAGGTATCGAGCCATGCATGACGTCTTCCACGTCTCTCAGCTCCGACGTTACTTTTCAGACCCGTCTCACGCCTTTCAGCCTGAGGAAGTCGAGCTTAAAGCGGATGTGTCGTTCGAGGAGCATCCTATCCGGATTTTCGATCGCAGTACGAATGTTCTCCATGGGCGGTATGTTCCTTTGGTACGAGTGCTATGGCAGCACGGGCGAGTACAGGACGAGACCTGGGAGAGGGAGGCCGATGTACGATCACAGTGGCCGGAACTGTTTGGGGATTCTTCTTCTACGCCCCATTAGGGAAATTCAGGGACGAATTTCTTTAAGGGGGGAAGTTTGTAATAACTCGGATCTTCGTTCAGGTATGTTTTTCCTTTTTTCTGGAGTTTTTAAGAAAAATGATTTTTCTAGAAATTTTCAAAGTACACGCCGTGTAATTTCTAAGTACACGTCGTGTACTCTGATCCGGCTCAAAGTCGTGTGCTAGTCGTACCCGGGACACACACACGGTGTGTAGGGGTGACGTGGAGACCGATTTTGGTGGAGTATAGAAAGGACTCAGTAAATGTTGTGTACTCTAAAAGCACACGTCGTGTACTTTCTTTTTTTTCACTAAACGGACTGGGGTCACGTCTAACCCCCAAAATCATCTTCTTCTCCAGTTTTCGTCCGTCCGAGAGCGACCGTATGGACGGATCTTTGACGAGCTCTTGCCTCGCCATCTGTTCTCCAATTTGAGCACGATCGATTGCGTTGGAATCGCAGCGGTGAGTTCTTCCTTCTGCTTTAGCCTTGTTTCTTGATTCCTCCTAGTTTCCAAGTTATCGTAGGTTGAGCGTTTTGTGCGTTTTCTCAGATCTACATTGTTCTAAGGGGAATCTGTCATCGTGGTTCACATATATCGATCTCCTAGGATCAAGGTAGGTGGTTTGTGCCTTTCTGTAGAAATTTGATGAATATTTTGTGTAAATTTCACCAATACCCTTGAACGGGGTATTGCGTGTTCCTGTTTTTCCCTTGTTGTATTGTCTGCTTTGCTTGATTGCTAGAGTAGATGTTTTTCCTGTGATTATGGTATCTTTACTGTACCTTGAATGTTTGTTATGCTTGTTCTTCCTGTTTGGTGTTTTTCCAGTTTCCATGCCTAGTTGTAGGATTGTGGACTGCTGTCTTGTTTTGCTGCTGAGCCTTAGTTGATAGCCAAGTAGTTCTTGAGGTTTACTTGGACGATGCACGTGCGCTGAGCATGTTTATTTTCACTCAGGACTGTGAGAACCTAGAGTAGTAGACCAAACGGAGAATTGATGGAAGGGCTTCTCCAGAGTGTCTTTTAATTAAGATATGAGACCACAGGGGGAATTGATGTTGAGTGCTTCCTCAAAGAGTCTGTAGTTCCTCAACGCGGGACACAGGGGGAATAGACATTGAGTGCTTCCCCAAAGAGCCTTTAGCACGATACAAGACTATATGGGGAATTGACGGTGATTGCTTCCCCAGAGAGTCTGCTTAATTTCATAACTGAACCAGATGGGTGAGACTGTGTGTGCCACCTAGAGGGTTGCTAGTACTTATAGGTTGAACCATAGGGGTTAGGCTGTGAGAGCTACCCAGAGGGTTACCATTTTCTTTGTTACTGGTTGTTTACTTGTGTGCTTTTCTTTGTTAGAACTATGGATTGTAGTTGCTTGTGCTTTCATGTTTACTGTTTTTCATTTTATTACTTGCCTTGTATTCATTGACTGATAGGCACAAATCTTTGGGTGATTGCCTACTGGGATTATATCTCACACCCTATTTGGGCCATGCTTTTGGGCCCAAGTAGACTATGTTGCTGCAGGTATAGATAAGGGCAAGTGCCCCTCTACTTCAGGGTCTTGATTGCGCTGGAGATGGAGAGCATGGGACCGAGCTGGGGCTCGCGATGCTGAGGAGTTTATTTTGTTTTTCTTTTGCACTTGTTTTCAGTGTATTCCAGCACGTTGTTGTGTTTGATTCTTTTCATAGATACTTGTACCTGCTGCATCATTGTCATCATTTCTATATATATTCATTGCTCCCACTGTTTGGTTTCTGCTGTTATGCATGTTTTTACTACTTCTGATGTTGACTGTTGTTTTTCCACTGTATACCTTATCGAATGAAGGCATAGTTTCCCCACCGACTCACCAAGGCCCTCACTGCTAGTCAGCAGCCTCTGGCGTTCGGGGAAATGCGCTTGAGGTCATGTGAAGAATCAGGTACGGGGCACCAGTGGAGGGGCTCTGGATTCGGGTCGTTACACTTAAACGCTATTTTTTACATGTTTTCACTTCATTTTGACATAACTTATCATGATCTATGCCTATTTTACCTTATGAATGTCCATGTATGATTTAAATCCATTATTTTAGGGACACCATTATGATATTCCATTTTGTTATGCCTTCTGAAATGATTATGATAATCAATTCTTTCCATGGGTAACCCTTATGCTTGATTCTTCATGTGGCACGCATATGCATGAACATGTTATGATGGGTGCACTCATATAGTGCTCCAATGTATTGGGTAATGTTTAGTCTAATGAGACGTCGTGTTGGGACAGGGAGTGAACCTGATTCCTTTATGGAACTTTGTCCACCATGTGCAATGGTCTTGGAAGTTATCCTTGACTCGTGTTGAGGTCATGTTGTGTGTTGTTTCCACATTCCTATGATGCCATGATTACATGTCTCCATGCTCTATATGTTTTGTTTCCTTATGTTTATTCATGTTTCATGCCTTTTATGTCATCAATTTATGCCTTATAACCTATATGCTTTGTTGTATTCTTATGATTATACCCTTACTAGGATTTTTAGCTCATCCATTTTGTTCATGTATTCTTCAGGTTTTTCTATGCAGGTGTAGGAGGTCAATGGAAGTTAGGAGCTATTTAAGGATGATTAAAATAAATATATTTTACTCTATTTCCATTTTTTCAATTTTATATATCTAATCATCAAAAGACACTAAACTTTACAATCATTGACTTGTAATTTGATGGTTAATTATGCTTAAAATCATGTAATAATATGTGTAAAAGGCTATGGTCTCTATACTTCCCTCCTTCTCTCTCTATCTCTGATCTAGCTACCAAGAAACTATGACGCTTCGTGCTTTGAGATTTGGTGGATGGGTCGATTCTCTTCTGAGCTAGGTGTTCATCATCGAGTGATGTCTAGGGTTTTTAGGTTTTTTTTGGGATTAAACCTTTGTTATAGTGTGACCGATTGGGTTTTGTTGGAGTCGGAACGTGGCAAGGTCATCGTTGAAAACTTTCAGGACCAGTTGCGGATGCAGATAAAGGATGCAAGAATGCTTGGTGTCAGTGGTGATCTTCTCCTCACCAGTACAATTCTCAATTCCCATTAGGTTTGTTCTGTGGTGCATTTATTTCCTTTTGATGTGCCTGAATACTTCTACATTGGTCTCCTAGGTTTCCTATGCCATTTTTTCATGCGCCTTCAGATACGACCCCATTTTGGTCGGGTTTGATGGATACCATGATGTTTTGGATCGTGTTAGTGGCTTTAGTGAAGGTATATCTATTGGGGTGCTCTTTTGGATTGGTGGCACCAATTGTGGTGGCTTGGTCGTATCGTGGTTCCTCATTTAGGAGCTCTATCGATAAATCCCTCATCATTGATCATCCTCCTTTGATGGTTCTTGTTGTGTCAGCATCAGCCTCCGTGATTCTTCTGCACGACGTTGGTCGCTTTCTGGTATGCTCCAAGATCCTAGTTGTTGTCCAATGGTGTTCATCGGCAAGAAAAGGATCGAGACGTGATGACAACGATAGTGATGTGATGGTTGCGATGTTGATGATGGTGTGGATTATGTGGGGCATGTGCGGATCTCTAGGCGATGATGGGATGCATTGTGGATGTGATGTATCAACAAGCACGTAGTACGTTTAGGATGGGTTGGTTCAAGTGGTTGGCGGGACGGGTATTGGGCTTTGTCTGTTGGCTGGCCCGCCCATTTTATTGGTTCCCCCTCAACTCGTTTAAAAGGGTCTTTCTTGAAAATAAAAAATATGGATTTGGCCAATAATACAAATGCCCATAGTGTCATTCATAAGGTCTTGGAATTGGGATTAATTTTATACAAATTTTTTGTCCAAAATTTGAGAGAGATTATGATAATCATGTCCAAATGAGTTTGGATATATCCAAAAAAAGTTGTAAAGTTGTGCATAAAGTATGTGAGACATTATTACAAGTGAGAGAAAGTTGAATATTGTGCACTAAAGCTTGGACCATAACATGGTGAAAGTCACTGCACTGTGGTTAGTGTCGTCACATGGTCTTTTATACCATGTCATGGTCTTGATATGGAATGATATATGACATCATTCAGTCATTTATCTCATGTTGATTATTATGTTTATTTTGGTTTTTTGGCATGTAATATTATAATGAGTAGATAAAATATTGTTTGTTATAGGAGTTTAACTATTAGATTAATAAAATTACATGGAAGCCAAATGGTTTGGTTGTTTCATCAACGTTACCATTTTTATTCAAGGAAAACAGCACAGAACAGAGAGAATATAGGTCTAGGGGGGTCAGAAATAATGAAGGCCAAGGGCATCCCCCCGGATCAACTCCACCCCCTCAAGCTTAAAAAGAGACACATGATAAATACATTGGACCGGGATACCTGGGGTCGCCACAGAAGCCAGGTGGTCCGCCACCTTGTTCCCCTCCCTCCACGTGTGAGTGACCCGAGATTCCCTAGCAAGGAGCGCCCTGCATTTTCTGATTGTATACATAATAGACCATGGTATGGTCCCTCTTCCGCACAAAGCCTCGTAGATTATCTTCGAGTCTGTATCCACTTGGGATATTTGAATCTCTCGTTGCTTGTATAGGGTGATACCCATTAGGACAGCCTTCACCTCTGCCTGTAAAGAATTACCTTCACCGTAATGCGCTTTGAATGCCACATACACATTACCCCTGAAATCTCATACCACACCGATGCCGCGCATATCACCTGAAACACAGGACCCGTCCGTATTCAATTTGAGGCCGACACCAGGAGGGTCCCATCGCACCCAGGAACCCTACTGCCTGATGCTCTGTTGAGCAAATCCCTGGTGTGCATACAGTCCGCGCAGGGAAGGGGAGGCCGACCAGTAGCCCTCTATGCCGCATAGGTCAAGTAGGATGCATCTCGTCTTGGTGATGATGCTTCTACCAGAAGCAGGTTTCCCCTCGTACCTGGCTAGGTTCCGGGCAGACCACAGGCTCCAGCACCCCGCGCTGAAGATGCAGGCGCGAGCAGAATACTCCCTTGCAGACCCGTCCGCCCCCTGAAACCAGTTCTCTAAGAAAGAAGCAGGTCCTGCCGTGTTAACCTGGCCCAGAATTGCACCTGCCTCCACAGTAGTGTACCTAGTAAAGGACCTGAAGAAGCCCCACACCTGTCGTTCCCACTCCCCTTCAAAAAATATGTGGTTGATGCTCTCCTTGCTTCTTAACTCGCAGCAATGACAGCCAGATGCCATGCTAATCCTGAGCTTTTTGACATTGTCATCAGTTGGAAGGGCCTGGTGCTGGATTCTCCATGTTAGGAAATTGAGCTTAGTCGGGATCTTCTTGCACCAGACCTATCCAAACCATCCCCCTTGATGTCCCTGAGTACGGTCGAGCCTATAAAAATCTTTCGCATTAAAGCACCCCGAGGTGGAGGGGTGAAGATGCATAGATCCGGTACCGAGCTCATGATTATGGAGTCATAAAGATCCTGCTGGTTCTCATCCAGTATTTCTCTGAAGAACTGGGGAAACTGGCTCGCCTCCCTGAAAGAAATCCGAGGGGCTAGACAGCCTGGGTATCCCAGGACAGAACCCGACCAGTTTTGGTGCCAGAAAAGTACATTCCCCTCCCCAATAATCCACCTCGAGGTATGAATTAAGCTCGGAATACTGCAGCACACTGATGTCCAGAGCGGGGACCCTCTCCCCGAAGGGATATCAGCATTGGCCCCATAATGGGGAGCCATCATCTTTCCCCACAAGGTTTGTTCTTCAATCACCTCCCACGCCAGCTTCATGTGCATGTAGCAGATTGTGTTCTCCAGACTTTTGACGTTAATCCCTCCCTCCTCAATGGGCCGCTCCATCTTTCCCCAAGAGACCCAATGCCTCTTACCTTCCGAGGATGCATCCCATATAAACTGGGCCAGGATTTTATCAATGGTTCTGATGACACCCTTTGGCACATTAGTGGCCGATAGGGCATGCACCGGGATGGTAGAGAGTACACTATTGACGAGAGTGATTCGACCTCCAAAGGATAAGAAGTGATTCTTCCAATTGAGTATGTGCCCCGTAATCTTACTCACAACATGATCAAAATCGCTGATGCACATACGGCTCAAAGACACTGGGGTGCCAAGGTATTCCATTGGGAATGAGCCACGACTCATACCCAAGATACTGCCCATATCAGTCACCCTACCCAGATTTCATGTGTTTCCCACGTAGAATCCACTCTTGCCTCGGTTAATTTGTTGGCCACTCCTGTGGTAGTACTCCTCAAGAATATTGACCATGCCCTACACAGATCTCTTTCTCGAATTAATGAATATAAGAGTATCATCCGCGAACATTAAATGAGATATGGGAGGGAGGTCCAGCCTCTTACGGTAAGGGAGAACGTCCCCTCTGGCTATTCCCCTATTGATCGACCTGCTCAAGGTATCCTGCATGAAAATGAAGATGCTCGGGGATAGAGGGTCACCTTGCCTGAGGCCTCTAACCGTCTTGAAGAATCCTTGTGTTCTGCCCATAAATGCCACCGCCATCCAAACTGAGCTGAAACACCTGAACATGATGTCACAAGACCATCTGGAGAAACCCATCTTCTTTAGGACCCTGTTGATGAAGCCCCATTCAATCCTGTCATATGCCTTGCTCATATCCAGCTTGATGCCCAAGTTTGAACCTCGGGACTTGGTAGGGAGGTCTCTTAACATCTCTTGTGCCATCGCAATGGCTCCCTAAATAGAACGATCTTTCACAAATCCATGTTGTTCCTTGGATATCCACTGATTCAGGCTCCCCGACATCCTCCTGTTGATTATGCTAGCCAGAATTTTATATGTGAAATTACACATACTCACAGGCTGATAATGAAGAAGGGACGATGGGTCCTTAGTTTTTGGAAGCAGGACAAGAGTCGTGGCCGAAGAAATTCTAGGGAGGCTTCCCCCTTTAAAGAAATCCTGAATAGTGAGGATGATGTCCCCCTTCATCACATCCCAGGAAGTTTTATAGAAAGATCCAGGAAAGCCATCAGGGCCTGCAGCACTCTCATGATTAAGGTTTTCCATAGCTTCACTGATCTCCTTCTCCTCCGGGACACCCTCCATAAGCTCATTATCTTGAGGAGAAACAAGATTAGGAATCCTCTCCCAGAAATCCTCACCCCCCTCAGGATACCCTTGAGGCATGTGCGGGTTAGGGCCCGCGAGAAGGTCCTTGAAATGCATGAAAGCCATTTTCCCAACCACATCCCTATCATCAGTGAAGGATCTGTCCTCAAGGGCCAAGTTCGGTTTGACGATGTGCCGCCTCTCCTTGATGAAGGCATGGAAAAAAACCGTATTCTTATCACCCTCCTTTAGCCATTTTATCCTTGAACAATCCCTGGCCTTACATTCCTGTGATAGTAGCAAGGCCTCCAGATCTTTCTTCTTCACCGATAGTTGTCCAAAGACATCATCGTCCCAAACCTCCTCAATGCTTAACTTGAGCCGTTCAACTTCCTTCTTGATCTCTTCCAACTCCTGATCTAAGGGGGGGATACCCCTAGCCCAAGAAAGAAGAGCCTGCTTGAGCCTCCTCAACTTTCCATGCAAAGCGCCCCAGAAATGCCCCTGGATCGGTTCCTCCCAGCTTCCTCTCACCATTTGTTGATAACCCGGAGCGCTAGACCAGCACCTCTTGTATCAGAAGCCCAACTGCGCTGCCCCTCCCCTTTTCAGGGACAACAAGAGAGGGGAATGGTCAGAGATGTTGCGAGTCAAGTGGTCAACCCTCGCTTCTGGGAACATAGACACCGCATGTACATTAGCTATACAGCGGTCAAGCCTACTCCAGCAGCGGCCATTGCCCCTCAGGTTGTTGCACCAGGTGAACGGTTCCCCTGTAAAACCCAAATCCAACAACCCTTTCCCTGCCATAAAGTGACCAAAGGCCCTACTAGCCCTCCTGGGAAAGTCACCTCTGCCCTTCTTCTCCTCATGGTATGCGACAACATTAAAGTCGCCTCCCACTATCCAGGGTTGATCCCCTGGGTCAAAAGCATTCAGATCACTCCATAAAGTCTCCCTCCGTTGAGCATCACAGCTACCATACACAAATGACACAAAAAGGGAGGATCCTTCACAAGTCACCCTCGTCGTGATATGCTGATCCCCGGCTTGAATCAAATCCACTGACACCTCTCTATGCCAGAAGATCCAAATACACCTATTAGTCGGCTCCCCGTGCATTGATGAGTGAAGCTTCACCTTACGGGAAAAGTCTTTGATCTTAGAGGAGTTTTGCTTGTGTTCAAGTATCGCAACCACTTTGATCTTGTGTTTCCTAACTTCCGAGGCTATGTAGTCGGTTTTGACCCTCGCTCCAACCCCTCGAGCATTCCAGATGAGGATGGGATTCATGGATACAGTGGCAGCCCAGAACTGACCCCTGGCAACTTGGTCACTATCGAAGGGGGGGTAATGCAATCCCTTTCTTGCTGTTTCCTCAAAGAGTATCTCGCACGCACTCCTGAACCTTGCCCCTCAAATGGTTTGGTTGTTTCATAATGTTTGAAATATGAGAACTCCAAGAGGCTTCTCTATTTAATGAAGGAGGCTTATAAATTGGAGATTTGTGGACCGCATTTGAGACGCATGAGTTCATTCTTTGATGGTTGAATCTCTCTTCGATTCTCTTCTCTTTATTTGCCTTTGAGAAGGAGGTGTTAGCAAACTATTATGGAAAATAGTTCCAATCGAAGCACTTGATGATTCCAGTGGCTAGTGGATACCGTTGGAGGCAAGAACCCATTTGCTAAATTTGAGGGAACTTGATCAAACTCACTATCAATGAAGATCAAAATCATGGAAAGTGAGGTGCGCTTGTTTTATAGTTTTCTTATTTCAACTTGTTGATTCCACTCCCAATTGATCTTGACATAAATTTTGTGTTTTCTTCCACTGTATATGAGCATATAGATTTCCCACGAAGCCCTTCATATAAAATAGTCAAAATGATGGAACATTTTTTATTTTTCATAGAAATTTAGGACAACGACGATCGAATCATTTTGGAATTGAAGGAAGAAGTTGCTCTAAAATCTCATGTGTAACGTGCTTAAAATGATGGAAAGTGCCATTTAACTATTAATGTACTTTTTAAGGGTTTAACATGAGTGAGATGATAAGAAAAATAAGGAATAGGGTTGGTTTATTGAGAAAGTTTTTGAAAATGATTTTTAAGTTGTTTGTGGCTTGTGGAAACCAATCATGCATAAATCTCTTTTTTCTCGAAAAGGGAATGTCCCGGTGTGACTTTTTCGAACCCTCCACACAGGAAAACCCTCATCCCCCACGAAGAGGACATTACCCGGAGATAGCGCCCCAGCCGGGGAAGGAGTCGTTGCCAGTCGAGTCGGTATATTATTTGCCATGCATTTGACTTTTTAAATATAATTATATTTTAATATCACATGTACTTTTCTTTCTTGCGTGTGCGCCGTTTTCGCGGTTGTACCCAATTTTTTAAATATATATATATTTCATATATATAATATATATTATTTGAAATTGTAAAAAATTACACACATTCTGGATTTTGAAATTCTGATATCGTAAAAATATTGTGTTTTTGTCTTAAATAATTTAAAACTACCACCCTAACTCTACTATTATTATTATTCTGTTTTTAAAACCTAATTAACAATTTATATAATCGGGCTGGGTGATATTTTATACCTGTTTAATGGATATCAAAAAAAAAAAAACTTAAATTAACAAGATTCAAATTTATAGTGGCGGTGATTCAAATTTTAGCGGCGGGCGGCTCCTACTACCCAAGCGATAAGGAAGGAAAAGGAAAGGACAAGCACGGCGGCGCGTCAAACATGACGTACGAAAGTCTGGATCAAGGAATCGTTTTGAAGGGTGGGATTGTCAGGAGATAAATTCGAGGGGATCCAGTTTGATGGGTGCCACACTTGGATCAGCCAGGATGACCTTCAGATCCGAATCCTCTCCATCCAAATACGCCCTCAGAAACGCCACCATTACGCCCCCCACGCCCCGCCGCGCCAGTTCCCGCGGTCCTTTCCCGTTCTTGCAGAGGCACCCCGACACTTTCCCCGCCACGCCCGGCGGCGCGTCGTCCAGCACGTCCATGTGCCCGTACTCCGCCGCCACGAAGTGGGCGCACGGCGGCCTGCACTCCCTAAAGAATTCCTTGTGGCTCACCCCGTCTGGCGCGCACGGCTTCCACACCAGGCAGCTCCGGGGCTCGCTCCCCAGCCCCGTCCCGACGACGGCCACCGGCACGCCCAGGTCCAGCGACCCCGGGACGTAGGTGAGGAGCTTCGGCTTGATCTGGGTCCTGCCTGAGCATCCGGCGACGGGGTCGACGCCGATGAGGGCGGAGAAGCTGACTTTTGAGGCGGCGCGGCCGAGGACCATCGAGAAAGCGGCCTTGCCGCCACGGCTGTGGCCGGGGACGGCCAGCTTGTGGATGGCGGGCAGGACCTTGTCCGGGAGGATGGAGGGAAGGCCGACAGGTAGCCAGTCGGCGACGGCTGCGGCGGCGTCGATCTCCGTCGGCCCGCTAGGTGGTACCAGGGAATAGATCTGGGGGGCGACGACGATGAAGGCATGGGAGGAGACATGGCGTAGGAGGAGAGAATAGAAGGCGTTGGAGAGGGAGGTGCCGTGGAGGAAGAGGAGGACCGGGTAGGCGCCCTCCGCGGCGGGGCTGACGATGAGCAGCGGCTTGGGGGGCGAGGCGGGGTGGGATTCCTCCACCTGGAAGCTGCGGGTGCTCAGCCGGCCCTCCTCGAACACCTGCGTCGTCTGCTTCAGTTTTGCAGGCATGGATTCCGGCACCGCCATTATCACTATCAACCCTGCAATTAAGTCTCCCTTCCCTCAACTTTTTTCTTCGGATGCCCGTGGTGCTCTGTATTTATACATAACAAAGCGAGGACATGCTTTGGAGTCCGGGCTGAATGGTCACAATAACAGTGCCCTCTTTTGCAGAAAAGGACTGCAGCCAAGGTGATGTGCCAGCTTTAAGAAAATGACGCCAAAAAACTTGGACCATTTCGTGGGAAAATTATGTCTCAGGTCCATCCGCGTGTCACAAATATAGGTTCCGCGTGTCCAAGATATTATGTGGGGAAAGATCTAATTTTTTTAATTATATTGATTTTTAAAAAACAAATTGATTTATTTGAATGAGTTGGAATTAAATACCCTTAAATCTTGCTGAAATACAATCACACACAAAAAAAAAAAAAAACCCGAAACCCATAAACATTTAATCAATACAAAATATATAATAAGAATTTTTTTTAAAGGTAGAGGGGCAACCCCCTTATATTGAAATAGAAAAACCTCCTTTTAAATGATGCGAAAAAGGAGGAACTCATTACAAAGACAGATGAAAAACATCTTAAACAACAACAAGGCCAAACAGGGATCCAAATGCTAGAAAAGAAACAAACATCATAACAAGAACAAGCCATAAATCTCCCCCCCCACCCATATGGAAATGCAACATCGAAATCTAACAAAGATGATGCGTCACCCCCTCTGCGAAGAATTGTGTCAATCAAGGCAAAACACTCCTTCATCTCACACTAAAATATAAGAGAAGGACCGGACGATAGGTGTCAACACACCTTTCTCTCCTTCGAGCCGCCCACCCGACGGTGCTAGTGAGAAACTCACTGCACAGTCACCCTGATGCGTCGCAACATCTGCCAAAAAACATATAATAAGAATTTATTAATAATAAATATAATTGGAAGTATAAAACAATAATAAATATATAATAATAGTAAATAAAACTAAAAAATATAACAATAATTAATAATTTGTTTTATGTTTATAAATATATAATAACTACTAATAAGTTTTTTAACTATGTACATTTTTTATATTTATTCAATCTAAATTTGTCGGTGGAAATTTGCGCTGAAATTTTGCATTGTTTTTTGTATATCAATATATTATGTATGCATACACTAAAAATTTGTATTAAAAACTCACTGAAAAAATTTCTTGTATATTTATAATATGAAATGTATTATATATAGGAATTTCCGGTGGAAATAAAGTGGAGTTTTCCACTATAAATTTTGCATGGTTTATTTGTGCATTGATACACTCTCGCTTATAATTTAAATGAAAATCCAAATCGAAAATTTAAGATGACATTTTTCTTTTCAAATTTCCACTTTAATTTTCCAGTGTAAATTTGTACTTAAATTTATACTCTATAGACATTATCACATTAACGTTACGCAGAAGAACACATATAATGTGATAAGATGTTAATTAATATTCAAGCATTTGAATATATAGGTAATCTAACGTACAAATAAGTTAGTTACAGGGCACCAACTCAAATAATACAAATGCGGATGGCTCCGCACTCCCCCGGTTGAAGCTACCCTATCCACTCATCTTTGATTTGAGGGTTATACTTCTCTCCCTCATTGGTAATTCTCATTTTTCGGATAGGATTCCCCCATTCTCTATCTAACTCTGATCTGGCTTCCAAGAAGCTAATATGTCGTGTGCTTGGAGATTTGGTGGATTGATCGACTCTCTTCCAAGCTAGGTGTTCATCATCGAGTGATGTAAGGGGTTTTAGGTTTTTATCTGGGGATATCACCTTTGTTGCAGTGTGGTCGATTGTGTTTCATTGCATTCAGAACATGGTAGGGTCATCATCAAAAAAAATTCAAGGTCAGTACGTGGATGCGGATCATGGATGCAGGAACGCTCAGTAATGACGGTGTTCTTCTCCTCACCAGTACACTTCTCGATTCCCTTCAAGTTTGTTCTGTGCTTCCTTTTTTGCATTTTGATGTGCCTAGTTTCTTCTGAGTCTCCTTTGTTTCCTCTACCATTTTATCATTCTCCTTTATGCACAACCACATTTTGGTTAGGTTCATGGATACCATGATGATTTGGATCATGTTGGTGGCTTTGGTGAAGGTAGATCTGTTGGGGCTTGGCGACATCAATCGTAGCGGCTTGGAGGTCCTATAGTTCCTTGTTCAGGAGTTTTGTCGATGAAGCTCTCACCATCGATCATCCTCCCTTGATGATTCTTTTTGTTTCAGCATCAACCTTGATGATTCTTCCACACAGTGTCGCTCACTTGCCGACATGCTCTAGGATCCTGGTTGTTGGCCTGTGGTGGTCATCGATGAGTAGACGATTGAGATGCGACGATGACGATGATAATGCGATGGATATGATAGTGACGACGATGTGGATGATGTGGGTCCTATGCGGGTCTCAAGGCAATGATGGGATGCATCATTGATGGGTTGGATCGACACGTGCATAGTGCATTCAAGATGGGTTGTTAGAGTGGTTGGTGGGATGGGTATTGAGCTTCATCCATCAGTCAGACAACCCATTTTATTGGTCCCCCCTCAACCTGTTTAAAATGGTATTTCTTAAAAATTAAAAAATATGGATTTGGATAATAATACAAATGCTCATAGTGTCATGCATAATGTTAGGAGCATCACTAATGTGGTTGTCCCTACCAATATCCGGGATCTAGTGAGGCGTTTTATATGGTTACGTAGTGATTAGAGAAAGTTATTTTTCTTTAGAAATCATGAGTTACAGATTAAGGTTAATGCTTGAATCCGAATAGAAAAGAATACAAGAAAGAACACCAACATATAACGTGCTTCGAATCTATGTGAACCTACGTGCATAGCAAGAACACCACTAGGCAAGATTTATAATTAGAGAACACAAACAAGAATATTACAGAATTAATACAAGGAAGGAAATAGACTGGAGAAGCTATCCAAGGAGGCCGGTCTTGCTGAACTAGATGGAGGTGATGAAATCCATCATGTGGAGTCAACACCGTCCACTACTAGACGAACTCACATACACACCTAGAATAAAAGGATACAACCGTGGATTGAACATGAAAGAAATAAATCACTTACAATGCCAAATTTCTTTACCAAAATCTAGTTATTATGAAGATGTAAATCCAATAACAACCATGCCGCGTGCTAGGGTCATCCAGATCTGGTTCCTAGTCGAAGTCACCATCGAGTCTCAACTGGATGAGATGTCTAGTTGCAGGAGAATGATCCTCCAAGTGCTAGGGAACTGAAAGTAAGGTTGGGACCTTAGATCTTTCCCCTTCCTCTCAAGATCTTTCTAGAGAAACCATGTTGTTTCTCTTTCTCTCTTCGGGAGCCAAAACCAGAGTGAAGAAAATGAATGAACCAAATTGAGAATGTCAGAGTGTCTCATAATTGTAAGGCCAGCGGGCAAAATGATGGTGTGTTAGGAAGCGTCATGCAACGAGCGCAGAGGCTGGTGGATGAAGGTCTTGTGGACGACCAGGATGAAACAGGAGGTTCGAATAATTGTGAAGGTGCAACTAGCATGGACACACGGGGGGGGGGGGGGGGGCACTACAATGGAGGAGAGGCAAAGATGCGGACCATCCCTGATGTAAAGAAACAAACCTGAGCACCAGCATGACTGTTAGATCAAGAATGATCAATGGTCCAGATTCCATTCAAAAATAAGCAAAACCATAAACAAGGGCATAAAACAAATATGCCGAGTAAAAAAAATTGAAATATATAATAATCAAAAGGGAACCCGCATGTATATATCCATGCACCACATGCAACATGCAGCAAACCATTTCTTACAGTTAAAAGGTTCATTTAATACATGATGTTCTCACAATTACTATTATTGAACTAGGACAAGGTTCATAATACTTAAGCAGTGGTTAAATTTTAAAAGGGGTACAACTTTTGTCAAACTATCAGTTGGGTTATCCCCGATGTATGTCTTGGTGACACACACAGTCCTAGATTCAATTATATCCCTAACAAAGTAAATTCAAATTTCAATATGCTTCAATCTACCACGGAAAATATAGTTTTTTGACAAATGTAATGCAGATTAACTATTACAGTGTACAACTACACTAGAACCAGATAAATAAAACTCATGAATAATAACTTTCAACCAAATAGCTTATTTAATGCATTCGGTTAAGGCGATATACTTATCATATGTGGTAGATAGAGAAACTACCAATTTCACATCACATTTCTAGGAAATCGGACCACCATAAGCAAGGAAAACAAAATCAGTAATGGATTTATGAGTTTCAACATTAATAGCATAATCATAATCTACAAATCCTACAATGTCATCAACATAACTAGAATTCATTCCAAAAGGAATGCCAAAACTAGGAGACATTAAGACAAACCTGAGAAGCTATTTTAGAGCATGCCAGTGTGCTTTTCTAAGTTTTCTCATAAACTTACTCAGAGTACACACTGTAAATGCAAAATCTGATCTAGTATAAACCATTGCATACATAAGACTCCCAACAACATTATCATAAGGGATCTTTCTCATGAAATCAATCTCAGATTCACTAATGGGGGATTGGTTTAGGGACAACATAAAATGTTTTCCCAAGGGTATGCTTACAAGTTTAATGTTCTCAAACAAGTTTTGTTTCAAAACCTTTTTCTCATAAGCATGTTGAGATAGAAACAAAACTCTTTGTTTTTTATGCATGATGATTTCCATTCCTTGAATCTCTTTTTTATATCCTAATTCCTTCATTTTGAAGGTAGAATTCAATTGGGTTTTCATATAGAAAATTAATCTCATGTTCTTACAAATAACTAGCATGTCATCAAAATATAAAATAAAGTATATCATGTCATGCTTAAAATGTTTATAATAAATACATACATCAAATTTTATTCTACAGAAATCATTTTCAATCATAAAAGAATCAAAATGTTTGTACTATTATCTTGAAGATTTATTCAAACCATACAAAGACTTTTGTAAAAGGTAAACTTGATTCAATTTAAAATTCTTTTAAAACCCTTATAGAGGTCGCATATAAATGGTTTCATCCAATTTTCCATGAAAAAAGGCAGTTTTGACATCCAACTATTCAATATATAAATCAATTTTTTCATAAAAAGAATATAAATCATGAATAGATGAATGTTTAACAAGGGGAAAAATATTACCATAGTCCACCCTCTCACGTTGGAGGTATACCTTAGCAACTAATTAGGCTTTATATTTAATTTTAAATTCCCCAGTGTTATCCTCTTTCTTCTTAAAGATCCATCTATAATCTATCACCTTTTCATTTAAGGGACTGGTTACCTTAGTCCAGGTTTTATTCTTTAGAAGGAAATTCATCTCATCTTTCATAACATCCATCCAATGCCAAAATTCTCTTTAATTTAAAACTTGCCTAAAGGTTTGAGGTTCATCCTTACACATGTATTAAGAAACACTAAAATCAAACACATCCATGTAAACATGACTAAACTGAGTATGGGGTCTAATTATCCTCATAGCTCGGTATCAGGTCAATTGTTGTCCCCTGAGGTCACCTTCCTCTACATCGGTTTTATAATTAGAATCAAATTATGATTCAACTTCAAATTGTGATGGGTGAGAAGAAGGGTAAGATCAGGTTATAAAATGTCTTAAGAGTCAAGACCAACTTCAACACCCAAGGGATGGGGTACACTGGTCTCTTTAGAGTCAACAGTCTTTCCTTTGGATAGACTCAACTCTCAATACACAACATCACAACTGATAATACACTTGTGATATCTTGGCTTGTCTACCCACAATTTATACCCCTTAACACCCACTAGATAACCAATGAAGATACAGTTTACAACCCTAGGCTCCAACTTATCATTATTAGAATGTGTATAAGTTGTGGATACAAAAACCCTAAGGTGATGAAGACTAGGTGGTTTTCCTGTTCAAAGTTCTTCTAGTTTTTTGAAAGCATTATCTAAGGATGGGAATCTATTAATTAGGTATACTGCTATTGTAACAGCCTCAACCCAAAAGTACTTGGGAAGGGATGAATAAAACATCATGAACCTAACCCTTTCTAGGATGGTACTATTTATTCTCTTAGCTAACCCATTATTTTGTGGGGTTTCCACAACAGTCCCATACCTATGAACACCCTCAAAGATGTAAAATTCAAAAAAAAAATAGTGGATAGATATTCTAAACCATTATTAGTTCTAAGAGCTTTTAACTTCTTTCTAGATTCAGTTTCTACACTAGCCTTCCAATTCATAAAGGTTTGAAATGTATCATATTTGTGTTTCAATATTTATATTCAAAATTTCCGAGAGTAATCATCTATAAAGTTCATAAAGTAATATTCTCCACCATGAGAGGCAGTCTTAGAAGGGGCCCAAAGGTTAGAGTGGACACACTCTAAAGGGTTTATAGATTTATAGGTTGATTTTCTAAATCTCACTTGCTTAGATTAACCACACATACAATCCAAAAAGAATGGAAGACTACTAGGGTTAACATCAGTTAACAAACCTTGTTTTTAAAGTTCATCTAAACATTTGGCACTAAAGTTCCCTAGTCATATATGTCATAAGGTGGTATTATCTAACACTGTAACATCTAAAACATTTAATTGTTTTGTGTGAGTCATACCTTCTAACACATAAAACCTATTACTAAGGTTTCCTTTCATAACAACGATAGATCCATGAGTGATTCTGATTCACGCTCAAATTTACCCAAAAGAAGAAGGTAGGACGGTCCTTGTAGTCTAGCTTGAGTTGTCGAATCCTTAGAGACCTAAGAAGTACCTACAGACACGTACATTCTATGAATTGTTTTTGGCTATGAAGTGGCCAACTTGGGTTGATTTAAGATGGTTTTAAAGGATCATTAACAAATTTAGGTTAATTCAAATTAAGGTAATGAGTTGATCCTAGGTTATCGCTCGGGGTGGATTGGATGAATTCCTCTTTTAATGATTTCAATTTCTTATATCTGAGATGAGTTCATTTAAGAAGATCAAACAAAATCATCACTCACTAGTTTAATGCCTACACAACCTAATACTAATCACATATACACTTGAAGTATCAAAGTTTTGAGCACTCCAAGGTAAAGGTTTGTATTAGAACTTGAAATGTGTGACCTTAAATTCAATAAGGATGAAGAGGTTTTAAAATCATCAAATAAAAATCTCATTTAAAAGAAGTGATTAGCCATTAATGGAGTGAGAAATAACATCCAATCCAGCCCCTTTCTACTCCCTTGTATTAAACCATAAAATATTTATCCCTCCATTGATGGCATGTCTTCAACGGAAGTGGGAAGTAGACTTACAAGGGTGGAATTGAAGAAGTAAAAACAACAACTAAAATCGATCACTCCACCATTGTGTGATAAATATCACAAAGTATGGTGTGAATAAATTAACACCTTGAACCAACGGTATCAACGTGATATGTAGAATAACATAATAAGAGTAAAGGAAGAACTTTTATTAAGAAACTAAGGTGAATTAAACAACTTACATGAGAAAGAAATGCGATTACAAACACAAAGTGACAGCATAACACTACAATGAAACCAAGCACTAAAGATCCTTAACTCCTCCACCACCACTGCCTTAAATAGGAATTTTGGGAGCCTTGGTTAGATATCCCAATAGTACAAAATATTCCACTTGAGTATGGTAGGCCTATGGTGGTGGAAATTAAGGGAGAGAAGACTTTTCCACCCTTGACCCGAGGTGGCATCCAGCTTACTTCCACTGAACAGATGCATCTGAATGGCCTTATAGATGGACGAAATATAGTGGTACAAAGAAGAAGAAAATGGATCCCTGGATTTCTCCTAACCACCTGTAGAATTTGGTCCCATTTGAAGTTGTGGATTCTGAGATATGATTATATTGGTAGGATTTTTTCTGGGCCACATAATTTGAACCATAATTTTATCTCTAAATTGGGCTGCCTTAATGACCACCATGGAGGCCTAATTAGCACTGTCTCTTGAATAATTATTTGTTCCTATACATGTTATATATAATAAAATGAAATTTGGTCTTCATTGGGCTTGTATGTTGGGCCCCACATTATCATCAGTGGGCTGGTGTCCAATCTGACTTCTCCAGAATTATTTCCTTTCATCACAAAATATCCCCATCTTCTTCCATGATTTCTCTATTGATCCCTGAATGAAACATGTTCATATTTAAGTGTAGATAAATTTCCCAAAATATAATATTAAAATATTAATAATTACATTCCTTAAAATCAAATGAATCATTGGGTACTTTAAATGATGTTCAAGAATGTACTACATAATAGTGCATTTTAAGAAGGAATTACAATCATAATGTGAAATGATGTTCAAAGTGTAAAATGAACTAAAATGGTATTTATGAATAATAAAGAACATTAATATTATATATATTAATAATGAAAATTATCCTCATTTAGTGGCTAATCACACCCCCCAACTTGAGTTTTGCTAGTCCTGAGCAAAATATATCTCAACAATATGAAATTCAAATTCCCTTTTCCAAAAAACATTTTAATACAAAATGATCACCCAAAACCTTTATACCAAAAAATCATGAAACCCATCAAAATATTTTAATACAAGATAGTTTTATAAGCAGATCTCAATCCCAAGCCCATTCCTTTGTTCAAATTCATCGCCATATTTCATCAAATATCAATCAAGTATGAGGATATGTTGTGCATCACTATAGACATGGGGGTTCATATTTATTCAAGGGGGGAAATGATAGAAGTGCTAGGTGGAATCACATTTCAATATTAAGATGAGTATTCATTTTTTTATTGTATTATTTTTTTTGTTTTTGCAATTTTTCCATGGTAATTGAAATTGCACTCAAAAGAGTCAACCCCTATAGCAAGACTTTGCCGATGACTCCCAGGCTCAAAGACCTTAGGGCACCAAGTGAAGCCCACATACTCGGGCATCATATCGAGTTAACTCAGTCAAAAACAAATTCAAATTACCAAAAATAGAGATAAAATTACTAACTATGGGCCAAAAAACTATGGAGTCACGATCCCCATGTGCCGAAAGCCACGCATTAGGTCATTTCATTTCTCTACACACAAATTTATTGTTTTTTTAATTTTTTTTTATTGAATAATCATATTAAAACTAAAATGATCACCAAATATATGATATTTATTTAGGGGACCCCATGAACTCAAACTAAAACCCCACTATCCAAAGGACGTGCGTTGTGATATTTTTTTATTTGGATGAAAATATAAACCATGAAATATCACATTTGACAACCACACTTTCCAAAATCTATGCTCATGAAATTATAGAAGGATTAAAATCAGAATCAGGGCATGATAAATTATTTGATATTCAGTTTCAAAGTGTGTAATGTGTATTACCATGTTCAAAGTTAAAGGAATTTTTCCTTCCATTTACACAATTTTTTTTTCAAATCATTCATATTTTTTGACACAAAATCATTTTTTATTTTATCTCCCCCCAACTTAAAATAAAATTGTCCCTAGTGTTTAAAGAAAATAAAATTTAGAAGGGGGTAGAGGTATAGAATGAGAGTTCAAAAAAAAAGAAATTGAAAATGAGGATCATGGAATGAAGTCACCTGGTGGTTGAAGTTGAAATTATTGCTTCTCCCTTTTAATCCCTTGATCTTGATGTCACTCTAAAAATTCCCTAGTGGGAAAAAATAAAAACAAACAAAAAAAACAAAAAAAAATATATATATATATATAATAAATAAAGTAAAATACAAGTATATATATAAAAATTATAGAATAAGGAAGCACAAAAAGATATAGGTCAGTGGTAAGCGCACACCCCTATCTCCCTTCGGCCTCAGGTTCGATTTCCCGTAGCTTCGCTGGTTGTGACAGGGTTTTACCCACAACCTATGACATGTCCCTTTTTTTATTAATATATTTTTTTATTTATTTTATTTATTTTATTTTAACCTACAAACACATAAAAATAAAATTAACTGATGATACAGTGTCTTATTTTTAAATTTCCAGGTAAGGTATTACTCAAGGATCACACCACGTAACACAGATGAATATGGCGCTCCTCTTTCATACCCATCCATACTCATAATATAAGAATAGGTCAACAATATATATATATTTTTATTTTTAAATATCAAAATTATTCATTAATCCTATTTAAAATATAAAGTTGATTAAAACAATAAAATGATTGGAAACTTAAAAACCATGGGTTTCCTCCCATGCAATGCTTTGTTTAACATCGCTAGCTCGACATGAACCCCTTAAATTACCCAATACCAATTTTCAAAATTTTAAGGACCCCATATTTCTCCATGTCCACTAGATTGAGATTGATTCTTTGTTTATAATTTTTGTTGTGTGCAAACCTATGTTCTATAATGAGTGGTAAAATCCAAGGAATATTAGAAATGGTTGATCCAATTTCTTTTTTAGTATTTCCAAAGTCATTAATAATCATTACCTCTTTATTGGTTTCAAGATAAGAAATTGTGAAAATTGGAAGTTTTTTGCTATCCTAAATGAATGGAAACTTGAGGGTGGATGGAAAGTCCTTTCGTTCAAGTTCGGGCAGGCTAACACTTTCAGACGTAGGTTGGGAACTTGAATAAAACTCAATTTCATTTTCAAAATTGATCAATAGAATTGGTTCCTTTTGAATATAAGATTCAACCAAAAAATTGGAAAGATCAATTTTAGGAATGGGTATGGACTCAATGTTTGTGATTTCTCTCAATGGTTCAATGGTTGGTGTTTTTGAAAATTCATCAATGGAGTTATACTTAGGAAACTCAATCCATGATGTCAAATTATCCTCTTTTGAATCCAAAAAGTCAATTTCCTCCTAATTTAAATACCCTTCAACAATTCCTTGATCCTCTTTATCTGTCCCAAATCCAAAGGTCAGTTCTTCAATAAATTTATAAGAGGTTTTTGGGAGAAAAGAGTCTTCTTTCAACGATGAGGAAGTGATAGCATGAGTGGGAATGGGTTCCATAACCGTCCCAAAGTTTTGTAATTCTAATATCAATGATGAAACCTAAAAATTTATTATCTCCATTTTTTGACATAGTTTTTAAAGTAATGGATTTGGATTAGGATGGATAAGGGGTTGATACAGATGGTCTATTCTTGGAGGATAACTATGTTGTTGGAATTCCATAGGAGGATGTTCTGATTGGCCTTATTGGGATTGGAACTCATAATAGGTTGGAATGTTTTGTGGAGAATAGGAGTTAAAACTTTGTGTATCAATCTGTTGCTATTTATTCCACTAGTAGAAACTAGGATGATCACTGTACATCATACTTGGTGTGGGGTGATCAATGTAGGGAGAGGTTCCCCATGTTTGGGTTTGTTCAAAAGGGATTTCCATTGGAGTGAAATAGGGAATGAGAATAGAAAAGTGGGGTGAGAAAAGGATGATAGTGTCTATGATAACTTACTAAGGACCCTGGAAACAGCGCCAAAATTTGATTCATGCTCAAATTTACCCAAAAGAAGAAGGTAGGACAGTCCTTGTAGTCTAGCTTGGGTTGTCGAATGCTCAGAGACCTAAGAAGTACCTACAGACACATACATTCTATGGATTGTTTTTGGCTATGAAGTGGAAAAATTGGGTTGATTTAAGATTGTTTTAAAGGATAACTAACAAATTTAAGTTAATTAAAATTAAGGTAATGAGTTTATCCTAGGTTATTGCTCGGGGTGTATTGGATGAATTCTTTTTTTAATGATTTCAATTTCTTATATTTGAGATGGGTTCATTTAAGAAGATCAAACAAAATAATCACTCACTGGTTTAATTCCTACACACCCTAATAATAATCACCTATACACTTGAAGGATTAATGTTTTGATCACTCCAAGGTAAAGGTTCGTATTAGCACTTGAAATGTGTGACCTTAAATTCAATAAGGATGAAGAGGTTTTAAAATAAACAAATAAAAATATCATTTAAAAGAAGTGATTATCCATTAATGGAGTGAGAAATAAAATCCAATCCAGCCCCTTGCTACTCCCTTGGATCAACCCATAAAAGAGTTAGCCCTCTGTTGATGACATGTCTTCAATGGAAGTGGGAAGTAGACTTAAAAGGGTGGAATTGAAGAAGTAAAAACAACAACTAAAATCGATCACTCCACCGTTGTGTGATAAATATCACAAAGTATGGTGTGAATAAATTCACACATTTAACCAACGGTATCAATGTGATATGTAGAATAACAGAATAAGAGTAAAGGAAAAAACTTTTATTAATAAACTAAGGCGAATTAAACAACTTACATGAGAAAGAAATGTGATTACAAACACAAAGCGACAACATAACACTACAATGAAACCAAGCACCAAAGATACTTAACTCCTCCATTAACACTGACTTAAATAGGAATTTTGGGAGCCCTGGTTCGAGCTCCCAACATTACAAAATATTCCACTTGAGTATGGTAGGCCTAGGGTTGTGGAAAGTAAGGGAGAAGAGACTTTTCCACCCTTGACCCTAGGTGGCAGCCAGGTTGCTTCCACTGAACATACGCGTCTGAATGGCCTTATAGATTGCCGAATTAGAGTGGTCCATAGAACAAGAAAATGTATCCACATATGTATCCTAACTTCCTATAAAATTTGGGCCCATTTGGAGTTTTGTATTCCGAGATATGATTATATTGGTAGGATTTTTTCTGGGCCTCAGAATCTGGCCCATAATTTTATCTCCAAATTGGGCCGCCTTAATGACCACCATGGAGGCCTCATTAGCACTGTCTATTGAATAATTATTTGTTCCTATACATGTATTATAGAATCCCACGAAATTTGGGCTTCATTGGGCCTGTATGTTGGGCCCCACATTCTCATCAGTGGGCTCGTGTCCAATCTGACTTCTCCAGAATTATTTCCTTTCATCACAAAATATCCCCATCTTCTTCCATGATTTCTCCATTGATCCCTGAATGAAACATGTTCATATTGAAGTTTATATCAATTTCAAAAAATATAATATTAAAATATGAATAATTACATTCCTTAAAATTAGATTAATCATTGGGTACTTTAAATGATGTTAAAAAATGTACTACATAATAGTGCATTTTAAGAAGGAATTACAATCACAATGTGAAATGATGTTCAAATTGTAAAATGCAGTAAAATGATATTTATGAATAATAAATCACATTAATATTATATATATTAACAATTAAAATTATCCTCATTTAGTGGATAATCAGATTCTAAGATAACAAGAACCATATTTAAAAGTATAACCCTTCTGGTCTAGAACATCTAAGGAAACAAGGTTTATTTTAAGTTCGGGTAACCACCTAACCTATTCAAGAGTTTTAACCAAACCACAATTAAGTAATAAAGAAACAAAACCAATAACCATAATGTGAAAGATATTATTATTCCCTAATTATACATTACCCGATTCAGTCTCTCTTAATTCAGTGAAAGACTCCCTATTCGGACACATATGGAATGAACATCCGGAATCCAGGATCCATTCCTTGGAGGTAGGATGATCACTAACATTCAACACATAATCCATGTTGAATTCTTGTTCAATTGAAAAATAATGATCACTATTATTATCATTATATACATTCTTTCTATTAGGATAGTTTTGTTTCATGTTCCTAGGTTGTTTTTAATGAAAACATTTGAACACTTTACTCTTGGACTCTGTATTCTAATATTTAGAACTATTTTTTCTTGATTAATTCCTCTCTCACCACTTATATCTATGTTCACCTCTCTCTCTAATGTTTAGACCCTCAACATCATTCTTAACATTTCATTTCTTTTGGATTTCTTTAGATAACAAAGCAGACTTAACTTCTTCAAGTGTTAAAGAGTCCCTACCAAACATCATCGAATCTTTTACAGAAGTATATGATTCATCCAATGAATTTAAAAGGATTATTTCTTGATCCCCATCCCCTATTTCAACATCTATATTGGATAGGTCTAATATAATTCTATTAAAATCATCAAGATGTGACTTAACTATAATTCTAGCGCACATTTTAAAAGTATAAAGTCTCTTTTTCTTATATAACCTTCCAACTAAAGATTTATTCATGTATAGGGATTCTAATTTGGACCAAATACCAATGGAAGAAGACTTAAAGGATACTTCCCTAAGAACTTTATCCCCTAAAGACAACAAAATAAGGCTACAGGTTTTTCTAAGAACATCAACAAAAACGTCAACATAAGAAGTAACAATCTATCCATTCAGGGACAAAGTGGTTATCTATTTCTTGGAACCACTGAGAGCATCAATCAGTTTGTTATGATCCAACAAAGCATTCATCTTAATTATCCACAAATTAAAATTGTTTTCACCTTCAAATTTATCTATTTCAAAATTTGTAAAACCCATTGTAAATGCTTTAAAAAGGCTATGATACCAATTGTTAGGGGAAACATTGATGTGGATATCCCTACCAGCAACCAAGATCCACTGAGGCATTTTATATGGTTACATGGTGATTAGATAAAGTCGTTTTTCTTTAGAAATCATGAGTTACAGATTAAGGTGGATGATTGAATCAGAACAAAAAAGAAAATAAGAAAGAACACCATCATATAATGTGCTTCAGATCTATGTGATCCTACATGCATGGTGAGAACACCACTAGGAAAAATTTCTTATTAGAGAACAAAAATAAGAATATTACATACTCGATGCAAGGAAGGAATGGATCAAAGAAGCTATTCAAGGAGGATGGTCTTGGTGAAACAGATGGTGGTGATGAAACCCATCATGTGGAGACAACACCGTCCACTCCTGGACAGACTCACACTCGGACTCGGCATAAAAGGATACAACAGTGGATTGAATAGGAAATAAATAAATCGCTAAGAGTTCCATAATTATTTACCAAAATTTGGTTACAATGAATATGTGAATCCAACAACAACCATGCTACATACTAGGGTCATCTAGATCTGGTTCCCAATTGGAGTCACCATCAAGTCTCTACTGGAAAAGATGTCCAGTTGCAGAAGAACGATCCTCCGAACACCAAGGAACTGGAGGCAAGGTCGAGACCTCAGCTCTATCTCCTTCCTCTCGAGATCTTGTCAGAGAAACAAGGTTGTTTCTCTTTCACTCTTCAAGAGCCAAAATGATAGTGAAGAAGACAAATGAACCAAAATCAGAATGCTAGAGTGTCTCAGAATTGAAAGGCCATCGAGTGTAATGATGGTGTGTTAGGAAGTGTCGGGTAGCGAGCATAGAGGCTGGTGGATGAAGGCCACATGGACGACCAGGAAGAAACATGCAGTTCAAATTATTGTGGAGGTGCAGCTAGCATGGACACGTGAGATCATCACATTGGGGGAGAGGAAAAGTTGCAGATCATCCTCGATCCAAAGAAACACACCAGAGCACTAGCATAGCCGTTGGATCAAGAATGATCAATGGTCTAGATTCCATTTTCTAATAGGGAAAACCATAAAAAGGGTTGAGAATAAATATTCTGGGTAATTTTTTTTTAAATATACAATAATCAAAAGGAAACCTTCATGTGCAGAGGCATGAACCACATTCAACATGTACCAATCCATTTCTTCAATAAAATGAATAATTGAATTGCAAAATAATAATGCGCGACATGGAAAAATTATCACATAAGGTATTGAAATCAGGATTAATTTTTCTACAAAGTGTTTTTTCCAAAATTTGAGAGAGGTTATGATAATCATGTCCAAAGGAGTTTGGACAGATCCATAAAGAGTTGTAAAATTATGCATAAAGTATGTGAGGTATTAGTACAAGTAAGATATATTTGAATATTGTGCACTAAAGCTCAGACCATAACATGGTGAAAGTCACCACACTATGGAATCTTAGCCTTGGGAGCCATCAGGGTAGACCTATACCCACAGTTTATAGGTCCTTATTTTAAAGAAAATCCTCCATTAGGATTTGAACCCAAAACCTTTCACCAAAACTTCAATAACTTTACCACTATCCTACAACACATTTTTTATTCTTATATTCAAAAAAAATTATGTATATATGTATATATAAATTTATTTATACTAAATTATTTACTATTATTATTATGTGAAAATAATGGGCCCACCTATACCCATGGTTTAATCTCTACACCTTCCACATACACTCCAATGACTTTACCACTATCCTATAACACATTTTTTTCTTATATTCAAATATATATATATATATATGTATGTATGTATGTATAAATATAAAAATTTATTTATATTAAATTATTTATTATTATTATTATTATGTGAAAATAATGGGTCAACCTATTCCCACGTTTTGGTCAAATCGTGGGAATAGGTTTTCCCACAAAAAAAATCTTTTTCCCACACAATCATATTGATTTTTAAAAAAAAAAATTGATTTATTTGAATGAGTTGGAATTTAATACCCTTAAATCTTGCTGAAATACAATTACAAAAAAAAACTGAAACCCATAAACATTTAATCAATACAAAATATATAATAATATTTTTTTTAAAGGTAGAGGGGAAACCCCATTATATTGAAATAAAAAGAACTCCTTTTGAATGCTGGGAAAAAGGAGGAACTCATTACATAGATAGATTAAAAACATCTTAAACAACAAGTCACAAGGACAAATAGGGATCCAAATGTCAGAAAAGAAAAAAACATCATAACAAGAACAGGCCATAAATCTCTCTCCCTCCCCCCGTCTGAAAATGAAACAGTGAAATCTAACAAAGATGATGTGTCACCCCCTCTGCGAAGAATTGTGTCATGCTGGCAACACAATCAAGGAAAAACACCCCTTCATATCACACTAAAATATGAGAGAAGGATCAGACAATAGTTGTCAGTACACCTTTCTCTCTTTCGAGCCGCCCACCCGACGGTGTAAGTGAGAAACTCACTGCACAGTCAACCTGATGTGTCACAATATCCGCCAAAAAACATATAATAGGAATTTATTTATAATAAATATAATTGGAAATATAAAACAATAATAAATATATAATAATAGTAAATAAAACTAAAATATATAACAATAATTAATAATTTGTTTTATGTTTATAAATATATAATAACTACTAATTATTTTTTTTAACTATATACATTTTTTATATTTATTCAATCTAAATTTGTGGGTGGAAATTTGCGCTGAAATTTTACATTGTTTTTTGTATATTAATATATTATGTATGCATACACTAAAAATTTGTATTAAAAACTCTCACTGAAAAAATTTATTGTATATTTATAATATGAAATGTATTATATATAGGAAATAAACTCTAGAAATTTCCAGTGAAAATTTTCATAAGAGATTTCTAGTGGAAATAAAGTGTAATTTTCTACTAGAAAATTTTCATGGTTTATTTGTGCATTGATACACTCTCTCTTATAATTTAAATGAAAATCCAAATAAAAAATTTAAGATGACATTTTTCTTTTCAAATTTCCACTTTAATTTTCCAGTGTAAATTTGTACTTAAATTTATACTCTATAGACATTATCACATTAACGTTACGCAAAAGAACACATATAATGTGATAAGATGTTAATTAATATTCATGCATTTGAATATATAGGTAATCTAACGTACAAATAAGTTAGTTATAGGGCACCAACTCAAATAATACAAATACAGATGGATCCGCACTCCCCCGGTTGAAGCTACCCTATCCGCTCCTCTTTGATCTAAGGGTTATACTTCTCTCCCTCATTTGTAATTCTCATTCCTAGGATTGGATTCCCCCATTCTCTATATAAAACTGATTTGGCTACCAAGAAGCTAATATGTCGTGTGCTTGGAGATTTGGTGGATTGGTCGACTCTCTTCCAAGCTAGGTGTTCATCATCGAGTGATGTTGGGGGGTTTTAGGTTTTTATGTGGGGATATCATCTTTGTTGTAGTGTGGTCGATTGTGTTTAATTGCATTCAGAACATGGTAGGGTCATCATCAAAAAAATTCAAGGACAATACGTGGATGCGGATCATGGATGCAGGAAGGCTCAATAATGACGGTGTTCTTCTCCTCACCAGTACACTTATCGATTCCCTTCAGGTTTGTTCTGTGCTTCCTTTTTTGCATTTCGATGTGCTTAGTTTCTTCTGAGTCTCCTTTGTTTCCTCTACCATTTTATCATTCTCCTTCATGCATGACCACATTTTGGTTAGGTTCAGGGATACCATGATGATTTGGATCATGTTGGTGGCTTTGGTGAAGGTAGATTTGTTGGGGCTTGGCGGCATCAATTGTAGCGGCTTGGAGGTCCCTTAGTTCCTTGTTCATGAGTTTTGTCGATGAAGCTCTCACCATCGATCATCCTCCCTTGATGATTCATTTTGTTTCACCTTGATGTCGATCACTTGCTGACATGCTCTAGGATCCTGGTTGTTGGCCTGTGGTGGTCATCAATGAGTAGACGATTGAGATGCGATGATGGCGATGATGATGCGATGGATATGATAGTAGAGACGATGTGGATGATGTGGGTCCTATGAAGGTCTCAAGGCAATGATGGGATAAATCATTGATGGTATGGATCGACATGTGCGTAGTGCATTCAAGATGGGTTGTTAGAGTGGTTGGTGGGATGGGTATTGGGATTGGTCCATCAGTCAGACAACCCATTTTATTGGTTCCCCCTCAACCTGTTTAAAATGTAATTTCTTAAAAATTAAAAAATATGGATTTGGATAATAATACAAATGCTCATAGTTTCATGCATAATGTTAGGGTCATCACTAATGTGGTTTTCCCTACCAATATCTAGGATCCAGTGAGGAATTTTATATGGTTACGTAGTGATTAGAGAAAGTTATTTTTCTTTAGAAATCATGAGTTACAGATTAAGGTTAATGCTTGAATCAGAATAGAAAAGAATACAAGAAAGAACACCAACATATAATGTGCTTCAGATCTATGTGAACCTACGTGCATAGCAAGAACACCACTAGGAAAGATTTATAATTAGATAACACAAACAAGAATATTACAGAATCAATACAAGGAAGGAAATAGACTGGAGAAGCTATCCAAGGAGGCTGGTCTTGCTGAACTAGATGGAGGTGATGAAATCCATCACGTGGATTCAACACCGTCCACTCCTAGATGAACTCACGTACACACCCAAAATAAAATGATATAATAGTGGATTGAACATGAAAGAAATAAATCACTTACAATGACAAATTTCTTTACCAAAATCTAGTTATTATGAAGATGTAAATCCAATAGCAACCGTGTCGCGTGCTAGGGTCATCCAGATTTGGTTCCTAGTCAAAGTCACCATCGAGTCTCAACTGTATGAGATGTCTAGTTGTAGGAGAATGATCCTCCAAGTGCTAGGGAACTGAAATTAAGGTTGGGACCTTAGATCTTTACCCTTCCTCTCAAGATCTTTCTAGAGAAACCATGTTGTTTCTCTTTCTCTCTTCGGGAGCCAAAACCAGAGTGAAGAAAATAAAAGAACCAAACTGAGAATGTTAGAGTGTCTCATAATTTTAAGGCCAGTTGGCAAAATGATGGTGTGTTAGGAAGCATCATGCAATGAGCGCAGAGGCTGGTGGATGAAGTTCATGTGGATGACCAGGATGAAACAAGTGGTTTGAATAACTATGAAGGTGCAAATAGCATGGACACACCGGGGGGGGGGGGCACTACATTGGAGGAGAGGAAAAGATGCGGACCATCCCTGATGTAAAGAAACAAACCCAAGCACCAGCATGACTGTTAGATCAAGAATGATCAATGGTCCAGATTCCATTAAAAAATAAGCAAAACCATAGACAAGGGCATATCAAAAATATTCCGAGTAAAAAAATTGAAATATATAATAATCAAAAGGGAACTCGCATGTATATATCTATTCACCACATGCAACATGTAGAAAACCATTTCTTCAATAAATGAACAATTTAATTACAAGATAATAATGCATGGAACGAAAAAATTAATAAATATCCACCTTGAAGTTAAAAGGTTCATTTAATAAATGATGTTCTCACAATTACTATTATTGAACTGGGAAAAGGTTCATAATACTTAATCAGTGGTTAAATTTCAAAAGGGTTACAACTTTAGTTAAACTATCAGTTGGGTTATCCCCTGTGTATGTCTTGGTGACACACACAGTCCTGGATTCAATTATATCCCTAACAAAGTATATTCTAATGTCAATATTCTTCAATCTACCATGTAAAATATAGTTTTTTGAGAAATGTAATGCAGATTAACTATTACAGTGTACAACTACACTAGAACCAGATAAAGAAAACTCATGAATAATAACTTTCAACCAAATAGATTCTTTAATGCATTCGGTTAAGGCGATATACTTATCATATGTGGTAGATAGAGAAACTACCTATTTCACATTACATTTCTAGGAAATCGGACCACCATAAGCAAGGAAAAAAAATCAGTAATTGATTTATGAGTTTCAACATTAATAGCATAATCAGAATCAACAAATCCTACAATGTCATCAACATAACTAGAATCCATTCCAAAAGGAATTCCAAAACTAGGAGACATTAAGACATACCTGAGAAGCTATTTTAGAGCATGCCAGTGTGCATTTCTAAGTTTTCTCATAAACTTACTCAGAGTACACACTGTAAATGAAAAATCTGATCTAGAACAAACCATTGCATACATAAGACTCCCAACAACATTATCATAAGGGATCTTTCTCATGAAATCAATCTCAGATTCACTAATGGGGGGTTGGTTTAGGGATAACATAAAATGTTGGACCAAGGGTATGCTTACAAGTTTAATGTTCTCAAACAAGTTTTGTTTCAAAACCTTTTTCTCATAAGCATGTTGAGATAGAAACAAAACTCTTTCTTTTTTATGCATGATGGTTTCCATTCCTTGAATCTCTTTTTTATATCCTAATTCCTTCATTTTTAAGGTAGAATTCATTTGGGTTTTCATATAGAACATTAATCTCATGTTCTTAAAAATAACTAGAATGTCATCAACATATAAAATAAATTATATCATGTCATGCTTAACATGTTTATAATAAATACATACATCAAATTTTATTCTACAGAAATCATTTTCAATCATAAAAGAATCAAAAAATTTGTACTATTATCTTGAAGATTTATTCAAACCATACAAAGATTTTGTAAAAGGTAAAATTGATTCAATTAAAAATTATTTTAAAACCCTTATAGAGGTCGCATATAAATGGTTTCATCTAATTTTCCATGAAAAAAGGCAGTTTTGACATCCAACTGTTCAATATGGAAATCATATTTTTCATAAAAAGATTATAAATCACAAATAGATGAATGTTCAACAACAAGGGGAAAATATTACCATATTCCACTCTCTCACGTTGGAGGTATACCTTAGCGACTAATTAGGATTTATATTTAATTTTAAATTCCACAGTGTTATCCTCTTTCTTCTTAAAGATCCATTTATAACCTATCACCTTTTCATTTAAGGGACTGGTTATCTTAGTCCAGGTTTTATTCTTCAGAAGGGAATTCATCTCATCTTTCATAACATCCATCCATTTCCAAAATTCTATCTAATTTAAAACTTTCCTAAAGGTTTGAGGTTCATACTTACACATGTCTTGAGAAACACTAAAAGCAAACACATCCATATCAACATGACTAAACTGAGTATGGGGTCTAATTATCCTCATAGCTCAGTATCAGGTCAATTGTTATCCCCTGAGGTCACCTTCCTCTACATCATTTTTTATAATTAGAATAAAATTATGATTCAACTTCAAGTTGTGAGGGGTGATAAGAAGGGTAATATCAGGTTCTAAAATGTCTTAAGAGTCAGGACCAACTTCAACACCCAAGGGATGGGGTGCACAGGTCTCTTTAGAGTCAACAGTCTTTCCTTTGGGTAGAATCAACTCTCAAAACCCAACATCATGACTGATAATACACTTGTGATATCTTGGCTTGTCTACCCACAATTTATACCCCTTAACACCCACTGTATAACCAATGAAGATACAGTTTACAACCCTAGGCTCCAACTTATCATTATTATAATGTGTATAAGTTATGGATACAAAAACCCTAAGGTGATGGAGACCATGTGGTTTTCCTGTTCAAAGTTCTTCTAGTTTTTTGAAAGCATTATCTAAGGATGTGAATATATTAATTAGGTATACTACTATAGTAACAGCCTCAACCCAAAAGGAATTGGGAAGGGATTAATAAAACATCATGAACCTAACCCTTTATAGGATAGTACTATTCATTCTCTTAGCTAAACCATTATTTTATGGGGTTTCCAAAACAATCCCATGCCTATGAAAACCCTCAAAGATGCAGAATTCAAAAAAATAGTGGATAGATATTCCAAGCCATTATCAGTTCTAAGAGATTTTAACTTCTTTCTAGATTCAATCTCTACACTAGCCTTCCAATTATTAAAGTTTTGGAATGTATCATATTTGTGTTTCAGTATGTATATTTAAAATTTCCAAGAGTAATCATCTATAAAGTTCATAAAGTAATAGTCTCCACCATGAGAGGCAGTCTTAGAAGGGGCCCAAAGGATAGAGTGGACACACTCTAAAGGGTTTATAGATTTATAGGTTGATTTTATAAATCTCACCCGCTTAGATTAACCATACATACAATACACACAAAATGGAATACTACTAGGTTTAACATCAGTTAACAAACCTTATTTTCAAAGTTCATCTAAACATTTGGCACTAAAGTGCCCTAGTCATATATTTCATAAGGTGGTATTATCTAACACTGTAACATCTAAAACATTTAATTGTTTTGTGTGATTCATACCTTCTAACTCATAAAACCTATTACTAAGGTTTCCTTTCATAACAACGGGAGATCCATGAGTGATTCTCAGATAAAAAGAACCATATTTGAAAGTATAACCCTTCTGGTCTAGAACATCAAAGGAAACAAGGATTATTTTAAGTTTGGGTAACCACCTAATATCTTCAAGAGTTTTAACCAAACCATAATGAAGTTATAAAGAAACAAAACCAATAACCATAATGTGACAGATATTATTATTCCCTAAGTATACATTACCCGATTCAGTCTCTCTTAATTCAGTGAAAGAATCCCTATTCGGACACATATGGAATGAACATCCTGAATCCAGGATCCATTCCTTGGAGGTAGGATGATCACTAACATTCAACACATCGTCCATGTCAAAGTCTTGTTCAATTGAAAAATAATGATCACTATTATTATCATTATAGACATTCTATCTATTAGGATAGTTTTGTTTCATGTTCCTACGTTGTTTTCAATGAAAACATTTGAACACTTTACTCTTGGAATATCTATTATAATATTTAGAACTATTTTTTCTTGATTAATTCTTCTCTCACCACTTATCTCTATATACACCTCTCTCTCTAATGTTTAGACCCTAAACTTCATTCTTAACAGTGCCTTTCTTTTGGATTTATTTAGATAACAAAATAGACTTAACTTCTTCAAGTGTTAAAGAGTCCCTACCAAACATCATCGAATCTTTTACAGAAGTATATGATTCATCCAATGAATTTAAAAGGATTATTTCTTGATCCCCATCCCCTATTTCAACATCTATATTGGATATGTCTAATATAATTCTATTAAAATCATCAAGATGTGACTTAACTACTGTTCTAGCGCACATTTTAAAAGTATAAAGTCTCTTTTTATTATATAACCTTCCAACTAAAGATTTAGTCATTTATAGGGCTTCCAATTTGGACCAAATACCAATGGCAGAAGACTCAAAGGATACTTCCCTAAGAACTTTATCCCCTAAAGACAACAAAATAAGGCTACAGGTTTTTCTAAGAACATCAATAGAAACGTCAACATAAGTAGCAACGGTCTATCCATTTAGGGACAACTTGGTTACCTATTTCTTAGAACCACTGAGAGAATCAATCAGTTTGTTATGATCCAACATAGAATTCATCTTAATTCTCCACAAATTAAAATTGTTTTCATCTTCAAATTTATCTATTTCAAAATTTGTAAAACCCATTATAAATACTTTAAAAAGGATCTAATACCAATTTTTAGGGGCAACATTGATGTGGCTATCCCTACCAACAACCAAGATCTACTGAGGCATTTTATATGGTTACATGGTGATTAGAGAAAGTCATTTTTCTTTAGAAATCATGAGTTACAGATTAAGGTGGACGATCGAATCAGAAAAGAAAAGAAAACAAGAAAGAACACCATGATATAACGTGCTTCAGATATATGTGATCCTACGTGCATGGTGAGAACACCACTAGGAGAAATTTCTTATTAGAGAACACAAATAAGAATATTACAGACTCGATGCAAGGAAGGAATGGATCAAAGAAGCTATTCAAGGAGGACGGTCTTGGTGAACCAGATGGTGGTGATGAAACCCATCATGTGGAGACAACACCGTCCACTCCTGGACAGACTCACACTCGCACTCGGCATAAAAGGATACAACAGTGGATTGAATAGGAAATAAATAAATCTCTAAGAGTTCCATAATTATTTACCAAAATTTGGTTATAATGAATATGTGAATCCAACAACAACCATGTTACATGCTAGGGTCATCTAGATATGGTTCCCAATTGGAGTCACCACCAAGTCTCTACTGGAAGAGATGTCTAGTTGCAGAAGAACGATACTCCAAACACCAGGGAACTGGAGGCAAGGTCGAGACCTCAGCTCTATCTCCTTCCTCTAGAGATCTTGTCAGAGAAACATTGTTGTTTCTCTTTCACTCTTCAAGAGAAAAAACAAGAGTGAAGAAGACAAATGAACCAAACTCATAATGCTAGAGTGTCTCAGAATTGAAAGTCCATCAAGCGTAATGATGGTGTGTTAGGAAGTGTCGGGCAGCGAGCGTTGAGGCTGGTGGATGAAGGCCACATGGACGACTAGGATGAAACAGGAAGTTCGAATTATTGTGGAGGTGCAGCTAGAATGGACATGTGAGATCACCACATTGGGGGAGAGGTAAAGTTGCAGATCATCCTCGATCCAAAGAAACACACCAGAGCGCTAGCATGGCAGTTGGATCAAGAATGATCAATGGTCCAGATTCCATTCTCTAATAGGGAAAACCATAAACAAGGGTTGAGAATAAATATTCTGGGTAAAAAAACAATTTAAAATATACAATAATCAAAAGGGAACCTGCATTTGCAGAGGCATGCACCAAATGCAACATGTACCAAACCATTTCTTCAATAAAATGAATAATTGGATTGAAAAATAGTAATGCACAACATGGAAAAATTAACACATAAGGTCTTAGAATCAGGATTAATTTTTCTACAAAGTTTTTTGTCCAAAATTTGAGAGAGGTTATGATAATCATGTCCAAAGGAGTTTGGATAGATCCATAAATAGTTGTAAAATTATGCATAAAGTATGTGAGGTATTAGTACAAGTGAGAGATAGTTGAATATTGTGCACTAAAGCTCAGACCATAACATGGTGAAAGTCACCACACTATGGAATAATAGCCTTGGGAGCCATCAGGGTAGACCTATACCCACACTTTATAGGTCCTTATTTTAAAAAAAAATCCTCCATTAGGATTTGAACCCAACACCTTTCACCAACACTTCAATAACTTTACCACTATCCTACAACACATTTCTTATTCTTATATTGAAAAAAATTATGTATGTATGTATATATAAATTTATTTATATTAAATTATTTACTATTATTATTATGTGAAAATAATGGGCCCACATATACCCATGGTTTAATCTCTACACCTTCCACATACACTCCAATGACTTTACCACTATCCTACAACACATTTTTTTTCTTAGATTCAAATATATATATATATATGTATGTATATATGTATGTATGTATGTATAAATATAAAAATTTATTTATATTAAATTATTTATTGTTATTATTATTATGGGAAAATAATGGGTCAACCTATTCCCACGTTTTGGTCAAATCGTGGGAATAGGTTTTCCCACAAAAAAAATCTTTTTCCCACATAATCTATTACCACGATCTGTGGGTATATGGGTGACGTATACCCATGGTTTTTGGAGAACCATGGGTATTTTTCCTTCCCATTAATTTTTTTCCTTTGCGAAACTTATTCCCATGTTTTATAAAAATTGTGGGTATAGGGGTGACCTATACCCACAATTTTTGGAGAACCGCTGGTATAAGTCCTTGTAAATTTTTTTTCTTGTGAAACCTATTCCCACAGTTTACAAAAACCATGGGTATAGGGGGTGACCTATACCCACTGTTTTTTGGAGAACCATTGGTATAACCAAGTTTTCAAATAGTGTTAGTTATAAGAATTTAACTATAGATTAATAAAATGACGTGGAAGCTAAATGGTTTGGTTGTTTCATAATGTTTAAAATATGAGAACTCCAAGAGGCTCCTTTATTTAATATATGAGGCCTATAAATTGGATATTTATGGACCTCATTTGAGACACATGAGTTCATTCTTTGCTGGTTGAATCTCTCCCTCTTCGGTTTTATTCTCTCCATTTGCCTTTGAGAAGGAGGTGTTGGTGAACCATTGTGGAAAATAGTTCCAATCGAAGCACTCGGTGATTCCAATGGCTAGTGGATACCGTTGGAGGCAAGAACGTGTTAGTTAAATTTGAGGGAACTCGATCAAACTTACTTTCAATGTAGATCAAAATCATGGAAAGTGAGGTACGCTTGTTTTATAGTCTTCTCATTTCAACTTGTTGATTCCACTCCCAATTGATCTTGCCACAAGTTTCTGCTATATATGAGCACATAGATTTCCCATGAAACTCATTATATAAAATAGTGAAAATGATGACTCATTTTTTTTTGTTTTTCATAGAAATTTAGGACAAGGAGGATTGAATCATTTATGAATTGAAGGAAAAAATTGCTCGAAAATCTAATGCGTAATTTTCTTGAAATGATCAAAAGTAACATTTAAGTTTTAATATACATTTTTAAGGGTCTAACATGTGTGAGATGATAAAAAAAATAAAGAAACAAGGTTGGTTTATTGTGAAAGTTGAAAATGGGTTTTAAGTCGTTTTTGGCTTGTAGAAACCAATCATGCATAAATTTGATGTAAAATGTGTTCAAGATGATTAATAGAAATATTTTCAATAAAAATTCGTTAATCAGGTGAAGTAAATATATTTTTCCTAGTAAAAAATGATCGACGAATTTTACATATGAAATCTTAACCTTTCTGAATCTTATTACGCCCTGGTCCAGTGACGCCGGGACGTAGCTGAGGAGCTTGGGCTTGATCTAGGTCTTGGCAGAGCATCCGATGATGGGGTCGACATCGATGAGGGTGGAGAAGCTGGCTTTTGGAGAGGGAGGTGTCATGGAGGAAGAGGAGGATCAGGTAGGCGCCCTCAGTGGTGGGGCTGACGATGAGCAGCGACTTGCGGGGGCGAGGCGGGGTGGGATTCCTCCATAGGGGTGTAATTTTGGACCGGCGGCCCGAAAGCCTGACCGACCCGGCCTGGCAAAGCCCGTGTCGGGCCAGGCTGGGCTCGGGCCACAGGTTCATCAGGCCGGGCCTGGGCCTGTCCAACAAGGCCCGCGAGCCAGGCCGGGCCGACCTGGAAAAGCCCACCCCGCTGGCCCGTACGAAGCCCGACCCGCTGTAAAAAAATATAACGGGAAGGCACTGGTAGGGAGATTCGATCCACCTACCATAGACTTCCAAGGCTACCCAGGACCAACTGGTCCAAGCACTGCAACTGTTATATTATCACCAGACTGTATATATCATTATATATTAACAAAAAATAATATATATATATATATATAATAATAATGTATATATATACATAACTATTATTATATGTAATTATAATGTGTGTGTCTATATATATACAACGATATATAATTATATATATATATATATATAAACAAAACCATTAATAATATATATCAATTAAGCGTGGCTTTTAAAAATTCATTAATAATATATATATATATATATATGATTTAATATAATATACACACACACACAAATCTATTAATATATATATATATCAATGATTTAATATTATATATATATATATAATTACTTGTTGTATATTAATAAAAAAAAATAACACACTCACCTAATGATGTTTGTGCATGTCCCTCAACCTCATTAATTTTTTTTAAATATGTTGCAACTTGCATATATTATACATAATATATATATATAAATCTATTTAGAAAAAAAATTAACTCGTCCACTGCGACGCACCCCCCAACTCATAATTATTATTTTTACAATTTTCTCATATTATATATATTTATATATATCAATCATTTAACATTATATATATATATAACAACTTATTATATATTAACAAAAAATAACACAGTCATCCAATGATGTTCGCACACACCCCCCCAACCTCATTAATTTTTTTAAATATGTTGAAATTTTCATATTATATATATGTATATATATATAAACAAATCTATTAATAATATATATATCAATGATATGATACAATATATATATATATATAAACAGTCATTAATAATATATATATATATATATAAAGCTATTAATAATATATATCAATTAAATGTGGCTATTAAAAATCCATTAATAATATATATATATATATGATTTAATATAATATATATCCAAAAAAAGCTATTAATAATATATATATCAATGATTTCATAGTGTATATATAATAACTTATTGTATATTAATAAAAAAATTACACACTCACCTAATGATGTTGGTGCACGCCCCCCATCTCCTTAATTTTTTTAAGTATGTTGCAACTTGCATATATTATATATAAATCTATTTAGAAAAAAAATCAACTCACTCATGGCGACGCACCTCCCAATCCCTAATTATTAATTTTTTTACAATTTGCTCATATTATATATATATATAATAACTTATTATATATTAACAAAAAAATAACTACTCACCCAATGATGGTGGCACACCCCTCAACCTCATTAATTTTTTTTAAATATGATGAAACTTGCATATATTATATTATATATACTATATATACATATACAAATCTATTTAGAAAAAAAATTAACTTACCCATTGGTGCACACCCCCCAACCTTTCATTATTTATTTACACATAATATATATAGATTCACATATATAAATTTGTTTAGAAAAAATAGCATATCCTCCCACTATAAAATGTCAATAAAATAGAAAATAAATGTTCTTACAAAAAAATGTTTAACATTTCATAAAAATACATGTAAAAAACATGCGTTAAAAAAAAATAAAAATCGTTTAAAAAAATGCTTCAAAATACTTTTCATGAACATGTTAAAAAAATAAATGTAAAAAACATTTTAAATAAATGATAAAAAATGTTTAATTAACAAAAATTTAAAACCACCTACTACTGCACACCCCCTAAATCCTCTTTATTATTTTTCTTCAATTTGCACATAATATTTATAAATTCACACACATATAAATGTATTTTGAAAAAAATAACATATCCACCCACTGTGAAATGTTAATAAAAAATGATTTTACAGAAAACATGTTAAATGTTTAAACAAAATACATGTAAAAAACATGTGTTCAAAAAAATGTTTTAAATTAAATGACTAATAATAAATGTAAAAATTGTTATAAACAAATGTTAAAAAACGGTTTAAATAAAAATGTTTTAAACAAATGTTTAAAAAAAGTGTTGAAAACAAACATTTAAATTAATTTTTTTAAACAAACACTTAAAAAAACATTTTACATTAATTTTTTTAGAAAAATTAAAATGGTTTTAAAAAATACTTGTAAAAAACACGCTTTTAAAAAAAATTTAAAAACATTTTAAATTAATCATTTCAAGATAAATGTAAAAAAATGTTTTAAAAAGATGTTAAAAAACGGTTTAAATAAAAAATTTTAAATAAAAAAAATTAACAAACGCTTAAAAAAATTATAAATAAGTTAAAAAATGTTAAAAGAACTTTTAAATAACAATGTTTTAAACTCACCACTATTGCACATCCCCCAGCCCCTCATTAATTTTTTTTTTGAAATTTACACATAATATATATAGATTCACATATATAAATCTATTTAGACAAAAAAACATATCCACCCACTGTAAAATGTTAATAAAAAATAAAATAAACATTTTTACAAAAAATATGTTAAACATTTAAAAAAAGTACATCTAAAAAACATGCGTTTAAAAATAAATGTAAAAAACCTTTTAAAAAATGTTAAAAAAATGTTCAAAAAAAGTTTTAAAACAATCATTTTAAAAATAATAAAAGGCCACCATGGACCGAATTGAAAAAGCCCGACCCGATGGTTTGGGTCGGCCCGAGGCTGGGCTCGGGCCACCTCATGAGGTTGTTCGGGCCGGCCCGGCTAGGCCTGAATAGTGATCAGTGTCCCAATTTTTTGCAGGGCAAGCCCGACCCAGACCGGGCCAGGTTGGAACAAAATTACACCCTTAGATTCCTCCAACTGGAAGCTGCGGGTGCTTAGCCTGCCCTCATCGAACACCTGCGTCGTCTGCTTTAGTTTTGAAGGCATGGATTCAGGCACTTCCATTGTCACTATCAACTCTGCAATTAATTCTGCCTTCCCTCAACTGTTCTTCTTCCTCAGATGCCCATGTGCAGGCCAAGTGCTCTGTATTTTTACATAAGAAAGCAAGGACATTCATTAGAGTCTGGGATGAATGGTCACAATAACAGTTCCCTCTTTAGGAGTGCAGCCAAAGTGATGGGGCAGCTTTAATGAAATGATGAATTTTTTTTTGAGACCATGGATCCCATATTTGAAATGGTTACACATGTATTTAAAGAAGATTTTGGGACTACGAACCATGTTTTCAGGCCATTTAAATATTTTTATTCATCTCAAAGCACCACCACAAATCAATATAAATTGATACTCTTTATCATCACTAGTAAAAAAACATTGATAAAGAAATACTTTTATTAAAGCTAAACAATACTGATAAAAGATACTTTTAACACCGTTGTTAAAAGAACCCTTTTATCATCACTTTTTTTAATGATGATAAAAATGGTATATTTAAAAAAAATCATTAAAAATAATATATTGATATATAAATATATTTATATTGATATAAATATAATATATATTGTTTAAATATATTTTACATAGGGATAAATAAAAATTTAAACTTAATATATAAGATATTTAGTAAAAAATGTTTATGAAATAATTTTAAAAATATTTTTAATTAATAATTTTGTAATTTTTATCGATTAATATTCATTTAATAACAATTTTAATATAAAAAAATAAAAAAATAAAAAAATAAATTAAAGATCTAAAATAAGTTGAAAATGAAACTCGAACTTCAAATGACTATAACTTTTGATCTGAGTGTCCGTTTGAGATCTACCACATATCAAATTGAAGCCTACGATGAGCTCTACAACCTAAAGACTCAGAGTAAACCCTATATTATATTTTTGAGACAAAAAAGGTCCATAATCCCTCCAAAATTGAGTTTTTAGTCGAGGTATCCTAATTTTTTAACATTCGAAAAGTTTTCAACCTTGTTTAAGGGGAACTTTTTGCCATTTTTCAATGAGGACTGAATTTCTTCCTAGGGATTACATTCATATTGATATTATGGGTTTGAAATTTTATCGATTTTCACAATGTACTATTAATTATAATAAAATATATAAAAATATATACATATTTTTTTATATATTCACACATAAAAAATTAATTTTATAAATAAGTAATTAGACATATTTACATATAAAATATATTTCTCAATATATAAGTCTTATCTAAATAAAAACTAATATCCATTTTATTTAAAATAAAAATATGTGAATATTTATATATCAATATAATGTGTGTGTGTGTGTATTAGTGTGTGTCTACATTAACAAACTAATATATATTATCAATATATTCTAAAATTAATATATAATATATGTAAATATGTATAATTATACATACAAATGCACATATGTATATAAATATTAACCGTTGGTATAGATGATATATCCCCACAGTTTTTAAAAACTGTTAGGATAGATTTCCCTCAAATGCAACGTGAACCGCCCCCTCCCCATCCCAGATCCATTCTTTTTCCCTAACAGTGCACAAATCCCTCTTCCATTTGGTGACCACTCTTCCACCATCGATCCATCATTGTTTTAATTTGGTTTCTTCCACTTCAAATTAGTTTCTGCCTATATTTATCTTCAAATTAGTGAGTATGGTTTCTTCCATTTATTTTTGGTTTCCCCATCGATCTGAAATCTCTAATAATTTAGATGTATTGATTATGTTGCATATACTATATCTATATACACATAGATTCATTGATTATTTTTCATATACAACATCTGTATACATTATTTTTTTAAAAATCCATTATATTTCATTTATATAGATAAACTGAATCTTTATACACATAGATGCTGATACACATAGATGTTTATTCTGCATCTTTATACACATAGATGTTGATTCTAAGTGCAATTACATGATTTTTTTACCATCCTTGACTAGGGATTAAACCACCCCTTAGGTGTGTTATTTAAATTTCTTGGAATGTTATAAATGATTTGATAAATTGAAATAGGTTTCGATGAACCCCTTTGCCCTTGATATCTTACTTTATGTTTGATGTTTATTTGTTGATCAATATTATTATTTTAATTGAATTAGAATTTGTTTAATAATTTTTTTTCGATGAATTATATTAAGGAATGTATGATCTCATTAGGTGTTATTATATTTTTAATTAAATTAAGATAATGAAGGTACACTAGACCTTGAGCGATGTCGGGTTCCTCTTTATGGATTTCCTTAGATAAGGTATCATAGGGAAAGTGAGACTACATTATACTAAATTATTATAGAGGTAACTTGGTTAGTTTTGTGGACATGGAATTTAAAACCCCCTTGGTCTAGGATGTTTGAAATAAAATTTCACATCACTTAGGGTTCTAGGAATGACATTCCATGCCCCTCTATTAAGATGATGGGTGTGAACCCTATCAGTGTTATTTATAATACTTGGAATGGAATCTTACATAGATTATGATACTCATCATGGCATCGTATATTAATTATGAAATTCAATCTTGGTTCTAATTATTTATCTATGTGACAGATGGGCATGATGACCCTTATTTAAATTATGAAACTCCTATTATTATACAGGGAAACTGGATTAAGGCCTTAGGTCTTGGCTAGTACTACATATCTAAATATATGGGTATATATGTTACAAAATATATAATGAATATATATGCATGCATACTTATATATATGTATACCAATATACATGGAAACACATAAAAAAGGTATTCCATCTTAGACTGAAGTGGGTATAGTGGGCTAGGAGTCCCTTGAGGAACCTGAGTGTCCCTTGAAAATATTGGCATGTATTAGAGTAAGGTAAATATAACACATTGGTTTATATATTGAAGTCCGTAAACCCTTAAATAACTCATCTTTCTGGATTTATATCGTTTTCATTGAGCACCTACATGTTTCTAGTTCATGACACCAATATGGATACCTTTTAAATAACACACCCTATAAAAATATAATTGATCACCAATACTACAATGGCACCATTAATTAGAAATATATCATTAATTATTCAATACAATGATCTCTATAAATTTAAACTTAATGCCAACTGCTTTCTCATAATTATCTAAGAGTGATCATTCTTTATACAATGATTTTCCATCACATACACCATGTTTTAATTAAATTTAGTGATTTTATATTTATAGTATTTTGTTATATATATAGTATTTTGTTGTCTTTCATATTATGATTCTCATATAGAGTAGTGTTTCAGTTATGGTTTTATATAAAATGAACAATTATAGTTTAATTAAATATATTTTAGATTGAACTTCAATCTTATTGAATTGATTTCATGAAATAACTTATTATAATTTTTTTAAAGAATGGATAGAAGTTGGATGTATGAAACTGATCGGATCTCAAGTGATTTTCAAAACAATTTGGAGAGATTTTTAGATTTTGCATTTGACAATGATTTAGATAGTGGTCATATACACTGCCCATGTTATAATTGTGTTGGAAGACCTTGGTTTATCCATGAAGAAGTTAGCTACCGTATAACCAAATATGTTTTTCAAACAAACTACTATGTGTGGTATCACAATGGGGATAAAATATAATCTCAAATTGCTGATGATCCAAATGAGAGGACTGGATTGGAGAATTTGATATATGGTCATTTTTTTGTTTATTATTTATCATGATAAGGAAAATATGTCAACCCAAGAAGACTTTGACATGAGAACACATGATGCGTCCATTGAAAATGATGATGTTTATAGGGTGAAAAAATTGAATGATGCTGCGATGACGTCAGTATATCGGCAATGTGGTAAAATAAAAAAGTTAGAATTTATAATCTGATTATTTCATGGGAAAACCATGTATAGGATTTCTAATACTTCCATCGATTACATTCTTACCTTCTTGAAGGACTTACTTATAGATGATGAAAATGATCCCTCAAACCATTATATGGCATGGAAGTTAGTTGAAGAATTTGGATTTTTAAAAATCAAAATTCATGCTTGCTCGAAAAATTACAACTTATTCTGGGAGGAAACTGCTGAAAGAAATGATTTTATAAAATGTGGAACATCACGATGGAAGCTAAAAATTGATGGAACACCACCCCGTGTGCCATAGAAAGTAATGTGGAACTTACCATTGATCCCCGGACTACAAAATATTTTCATGTTTTATGAAATATCAATAAAAATGTGATGGAATGATATTGAGAGAAAGAAAAATAATGAAGATTTTGTTCACCCTGCAGATGGATTTGCATGGCAGAGATTTGATGCTTGATATCCTGATTTTTCAGATGACGTGCATAATGTGAGGTTGAGTCTTTCATGTGATGGTTTTAATCCATTTAGTAAGATGCTTAGTTTTCATAGCACAAGGCTGATTTTTATACACATTTATAACCCCCCATGGTTGTGTATGAAAAAACCTTTCAATTTCATGTGTATACTCATATCTAACCCTTATGATCCTGAAAATGATATAGACGTATACATGAAACCTTTAATAAAAGAGTTGAAACTTCTTTAGGATGTGGGTGTTCACACATACGATGCATGTTCGAAAGAGATATTTTAGATGCGTTTTGTGCTAATGTGGACAATCAATGATTTTCCTTCTTATGCAATGATGTCTGGATGGTGCATGAAGGGAAAACTGTCATGTTCTATTTGTATGAAGAATACTCAATCTAGAAGACTGAAATATCACTGTAGTTTTAGTTTTATGGGACATCGAAGATTCTTGACAATGAACCATCCATATAGAAATAATCATCAAATATTTGATAATACCATGGAGACCGAAGATCCACCTCATCATATGTCTGGAACTAATGTGCTTAATGAATTGAAAGATTTCAGTTTTTCATTCAGTATGGGTAAAATTAAATCTAGAAAGAGGAAAAATGTTTCCAATGATACTTGTTACAGTTGGAAGAAGAGGAGTATCTTCTTTGAGCTTCCTTATTGGTCAATCAATTTTTTATGTCATTGCTTAGATGTAATTCACATTGAAAAAATATATGTGAAATGTTGCTTTAGATTATTCTAAATGTCAAAGGAAAGATAAGAGTTGATTTATGATCTTGGTGTGAATTGGTGGATTGGGGGATCAGACCAGAATTACATCCTGTGTGTATCAATGAAAATAAATGGAAAGTTCCATGTGCTTCTTATGTGATGACACCTATAAAAAGAAATCAATTTCTAGAAGTACTAGAGACTATTAAAGTTACTGATGGCTATTCAATCAATATATCAAAACAGGTCAATAGAAGAGAGTTGAAGATGAAATATTTGATGAATCGTGATTATCACATCCTTCTGTATGAGTTGATTCCAATAACAATCCATCATCTTTTGTCCAATAATGTTAGGGTGTTAGTTATTTGGTTGTGCCATTTGTTTAGAGATTTTTTTACTAAGAATTTGTCTAAATCTTACTTGATTTTTTTGGCAGATACACCATTAATTTTTTGTGAATTGGAGAAAATATTTCCTCCATCATTTTCCACATGTATGATGAATCTGACTATGCACCTTACAACCAAAATACTTCTTGTAGAACCTGTTGCTTTTCATTGGATGTATCCAACTGAAAGAAATATGTACATATTAAAATATTATTTCTGGAATAAGAATCATCACAAAAGGTTAATAAAATTACTATATCAAGCCAAACGAACCCCAAGTTGTTTATTATTAATATATATAACCTTATCTAAGTCATTTGGCTGAACCTTAGATTTTTAGGAATAAAATAACAATTAATAATATAGTATTTCTTTTAAAAACTATTTTATGTCAATTTTGACACTATTTGGTAATTGATTTTTGTGAAAATCATAACAAAATGATTAGTTCGAAAAAATTTAATTAAATCAATAATAAAATTTCATATTAACATATAAAATTATTTTAATTCATAAAAAGTCTCAAATTACATTTATTTGGGTATTTATAACATCAATTATGTCAATATTTCATTAATAAGATAATTACTGCATCATAATTGTATCATAAATAAATTAAATTATTTTAAGTCTAAAAATTATAAATAAAATACCATTATGTAGGAAATCTTTTTATCTTTCTAATTAATATTTATAGTTGAATTTATCTTATGTATAACCCTATATTAAAAATGCTTTAGTTATTAAACTTTGATTTTAACTATTTTAACCCTTCTTTAAATAAATTGATAATAAATGTCTTAATCTAATCCAAGTGGGCCTAAATGGTCATATTTTATTCCTAAGGTTGTTTTTGGTCGAATTACACTTATCCAATAGAATTAGGACATGTGTTAGAGTAATAATAATATCATTTTTACCCTTAACTACCCTATTTACTTTTAACCGTGGTAAAAAAAGTAAAAAGTTACTATTTACCAAAAATTATTTCCATCTCATTGAACCACATTTTAGTCCTTGATATTAACCGTGTCTCTCGGATTTTCGAAATTCCACTCACAGAAGTGGTAAAATTAAGTTTTATGAAAAAATTCTGTTTTTTAACTATCACTTAGTGGTTTCACTATTCATCAAAAAATGAAAGTTTCTAGAAAAATACCAAAAATTAGCCCTAAGCTATATTTGATATTATGAATTCAAAAATGATGTTTATTTTACCAAATTCAAAACATATCAGTTACATTAACTAATTTAAAAATTAATTCCCGTCGTCAAGACAAATAGCGTGTTTTTAAGAGATAATAACTATCAAAAGATTGACACTTGTTTATGTCTAGTTTAAATGTGAAATTACATCCAATGAACAAAATTGTATTAAATTGTAAAAATATATTCTAAATATACTTTAAAACCACTCAAATTAATAATTTATCACTATTAATTATTTCGATTAAAAAAGTTGTTTTTAATTAAAATTTAATAATTTTCACTATTCATCAGAATATGAAAGTTATCCGAAAAGTACCAAAATTTCACCCTAAGCTAATTTTGATATTCTGAATCCAAATATGAAGTCCATTTTGAAAAATAAAATTTACAAAATTTCAAAAAGTGGTTATTACTATTCATAACGGCTAGTTTTAATAATATTTTAATAGCATGTCGTTGTTTAGTGAAACTCAGTATTGCGTACGACGCAAGCTATCGAGGAAGGCCGCGGTTGCGTGTAAAGAAAGCCAAGCTAGTGTTGTGTGTAGTGAAAGATTCTTTTGATGATTTATATAACATAAAAAAAATATTTCTCATAAAAGTCTCGGGTGTTACAGACCCCCCCTGCTAGACCCCCCTGGACAACAGCCCCCCCTGCTGGACCCCCACCCCGGACCCCCTGGATAGTAGCCCCCCTGGACAGACCCCCCTGCTGGACCTCCCTAGACAACATCCCCCCCTACTTTGAATTCTTATTAAGGTTGAGGCTGGGAGATGCTGGGTTTATCCAATAGAGACTTACAGAGATTCTCATAGTGGGGTTATAGGTTTCTTGTGGAGGATTTAGGAGGTGAGGTTGTGAGTTTCGTGTTGCTGTTTGGAATTATAGGACCTTTGATGATGGGTTTTAGCTGGGGGTGTTGCTGTTGGGATTTTTCTACATGGTGTAGTACATGATACACTTACATGGTGCATGGTGATGGTTGGTTTTTGATTTCTACTATGGTTGGTAATATGTTTTGGGTGCATAGGGGTTGGCTTTCTGGTATTTCTTCTTTGTTTTGGATTACTATTGTAGGCTTCTGGTTCTCTCGATTGTCTAGTGTGGTGGATATAGTTTGGGGTGGGTCTTCAGGTGGTGTATGCCCGACCTTATGTTCAGGATCCAACAAGATCCTCCCATTCTTGATAATATAATTCATCTACCATGGTACCTTCATCCTCCATTCCATCATTTCCACTAGAGTTTTTGAGTCATTTTCCACTAAGTCAAGAGTTGTTTTCAAATATTTCCTTCAAGATTGATGTTTTGACAGGATTATGGAGATTTATGGCATGCTTCATGGATGTGAATGAAGGTGGTGAATCCATGGATTAGTGAATTTTTAATTGGTTTCAGGGGACAGATACATGTGGTGAGGAGGCTAAAGCACACATCATTTAATTCTCTATTGGGTTATGGGTTATTTGGGAGTCTTAGAACAAAGGGTGGTAAAATATTTCTCTCAATCTAGGATACAGGTGCAGATACAAAACCGGGTGGCAAAACTAGGGAGTCTCCGTGTTGGTGGGTATGCCTCCCCATCTCATAGGAAGTTTATTCCAAGGGTAGTTCTGTTATAAGATGAAAATAAAAATTCCAATAGGGGAGTGTGGGTATGTTGTAACCCATGGTCATTTAGTCTAAAACTCAATGTGGATGGGTCATGTGTTGATGGCTTCATGAGAGGTGGAGGGATGATAAGGGATAACAAAGGTTCAGTCACTTTGGGATTTAGTGCATATTATGGACCTAAGAACTCTCTGGGAGAAGAGTCAAGAGTGCTGCTCAGTGGTGTACAATTGTGTATGTTGTACGATTTAGTTTGTCACAGCACCAACAACGAGAGGATAGAGATAGACATTTTTCTATATATAGTCCTCTATCGGAAGATACCTATTCATCAATTTCTAAACCAGGAAATTTAGCTTTGATGTGATACATTTTCACCAAAGGGTTGTTTCCCATTCTTCATTTCCATTCCTAACATGCAAACATTCTTGAAGGCCACTTCCATTAAAACACCACGACTTTGGAGCTATAAGGATGCATTTATCCAGTTCCTCGTTCAATACAATATTGTCAAAAATCTCACATTGTTTATTGTTGAGCATTGCCTGGATGAGAGTCGGATACCCAGCTACTTCTTTGAAGGATAAATCTGGTGCCGAGCATCCTGGAATGAATAAGGGTTCCCCACTCAAGTTGTATCTCTAGTAACTGATCTCAAAACTCCCTCCACAGGTCCAGTCATTCCACATCTCTCTGTATCAGTGATTCATGAATCTTGCCCAACTAGAATCCCATTAAATTATCTCCCATTAAAGATTTGATTTCATGGCATGCATGGTTTCTGTAATATCTCGTAAGTTGACTCCCCCTTCATCAATTGGTAGTGACAACCACTTGTAGATCACCCATTAGTATCTACACATATCGTTGGAATCCCAAAGAAACTTTTTCATGTTTTTTTAAATTCTATTGATCGTTCCGTTTGGTACCCTAATAATGGAGAGCACATGCATTTACTTAGATGATAGCACACTGTCTATCAATGTTATGAGGCCCTCAATGGATATAAAGACATTCTTACAATTATATATTTGACCTGTTATTTTATATATCAGCTCTTCAAACAAACACTTATTGATTATGCGGTTCGAAATGGGTACACCCTAATAAATCATAGGAAGATCTCTTATGCATAACCAAATTATTACAGATATCCCTAGCTCGACGTGCCCCACATTTTCAAGAGATGTAAACATTTCTCTTTTCTAAGTTCATCCTCTACCCAATTTTTCCCCATATATCTTTATTAAGTTTTCCCATCCTTTTATGGAGCAGCGCTTCCTACCATTAATGAAGAAAATAATATCATCAACGAACATCAAATGCGATATCATACTATCTCCTTCCCTATTTTTATAAGAAAAAATGATCCCCTCCTCCATGTTGTGTTTTATATTCCTTGATATTTTATTATGAGACATGATAAATAAAGTAGGAGATATGGGGTCATCCTTCCAGATACCTTGAACCATTTTGATGAATCTAAATTTCTTCCCCGTGAAGGAAATTGATAGTTGTAGGGAAGAAAAACACCTGAACATCAAATCACAAACCCATGTACTAAAGTCAAAAATCCTAAAAATTATAATGAGGTAGCACCACTCAAGCATATCATGCACTTTATCCATGTCAACTTTGATGATGATGTTTGATCCTAGAGTCTTTTTACTGATATCCTCCACCATTTCTTGTGCAATTCCTACCTCACCTTGGATGCCTCTCCCACGAATAAACCAATTTTGTTCCTGAGAAACCAATATCATAACAAAGGTATACATTCTCTTATTCATGATGGTTGATAAGATTTTATACAAAAAGTTGCATATGAAAATGGGGTGATACTGAATCAATGTTTCAGGCTACTCCACCTTAGGGATGAAGACCACCTTGTATGCACAAGATTTTCTCGGTAGAGCCCCACTTTGAAAGAATACCAAACAACTTCATTCACATGACCTCCAATGATTCTCCATACATTCATAAAGAACGATCCAGAGAATCCATTTGGCCCTGGTGTGCTCTCAGCTTTCATACTGAAAATAGATTCCTTTGTATCCTCCCTAGTTGGCAATGAATCAAAGAAATTATTGTCAATCTCATTAATCAAACAATGTATGCCCTGCTAGAATCATGTCTCCTTGTCATCACTATCCAACCCCTTTTCTGGGTAGTAATATGGTTCTTCCAGTAGAGGCTTGAAATGATTAAGGTCCAAGTTCCGAGCGATAACCACATCATTAGTGAAGGATTCATATTGTAGTTTGATATTAACCTTAAATGAAACCCTTTTCTCTTTAATACATGCTTGAAAATAGGATATCTTTTGATCACCTTCCTTATACTAGAGATCTATAGATTTATCCCTTGCTTGTCACTGAGATCTGAAAACACATCAACATCCCAACTCCATTCCATACTGCCTTTAAGCCTTTCAATATCTTTTTGAATCAACTCTAGAGAATATTCATTGTTGCTTCTTCCACTCCTCCAATCAAAAATTACATTTCATAGATGTTTCAACCAATTAATTAGGCATTCCTATGGACTCTCTTCAGTTTGCTTCAACCACGAGTCAATGACAAATTGTGTGAAGCCTTCCATCTTTGGCCAAATTTTTGAGTAGATGAAGGGTTAAAGACCCCTATTCCCCCTTTTTTTATTGATCACTACCAAAGAATGATTAGAGAGGGTTCTGGGTAGGTTCTTGATCGGAATATAAGTGAAAGAATCCAAGAAATTTATGCTTCCTATGAAATGATCGATTTTTCTCCATATATGCCTATTGCCTCTTCTATTATTACATCATATGAAACGTCCAGCTTCATACCACAAATAGAATAATCAATTTGAATCCATCAATAATTTGAAGTCCTAAATGGAAACATTGGAATAATCTGTACCCCCTTTGTTCTCACAAGCCTCAGAAATAGTGTTAAAATCACATGCCACAAACCAAGACATATTCCCAGTGCAGAACATTTCTTAAGACTGTCATAACTCCATCCTTCCAATGAAATAATAGTTAGCATATACAAAGTATAAAAATAACATTTTGACTACCACTTTAACATTCACAGTGATGTGATGAGTTGAGACATCAACCCTTTCCACCTTAATGTTACGCCTCCCAAACACCCATATCTTGCAATTGCATGGATTTTCATGAAAACAGCTATAAAAACCCATATGATTTAGGAAGTTGATACGATCGAATGGTTGTTTAGATTACAAAATAGTGAGCAATGATACCTGTAAATGGAGACCTTCATTATAGATGTAAGAACCTTTGTACCTTGTACCCAAGCCCATCCCATTCCATATAATTAATGAAATCATTGATAGGATAAAGGGGTGGCCTTGCAGCTCGATACTGAACTCCTATAACAGTCTGAACTAACCAATGTAGATCTTCCAGTATGAGAGTGTGACCAAGATCACTCATGGGTAACTGGACCCAAGTTACTAGGGGACGAACAAGAAAAATACACAACCTCCACTTCATGGCTCGGAAAACCCGCACCTCCTTAGCTATTCCCTCAAACCCCCAGAACCGCAAAGCGATTAGTTGAGCAAACCCAATCATTTCCTCCCTCCCCAGCTGAGCCTTTTGAAACCATACCCACTGGTTTGCATGTTTTTGAAGGTCCAGAAGGAGGGGAGAGATCTTGAGTCACCCCATTATCCGATTTCTTCATGTCCTTCTTTGGCATGCTTTTAGACAACCACCACTTGAAATAGATGCCAACACCTTATTCTCCATGCTCAAAAATGTGGGATCATATTTTCTAAAATATTTAATAACTTCCATTTGAGTGGTAACCAAGCAAAAAAATATATCGGATGTGCTAGTTTCCAGTACTAGGGACCTAGCAGTTGGTGAGGTACGAGACACAATGGCACAATGATTCAAGGACATAGCCAGCACCAAAACTGACACCTCGTTTAAAAAACTCGAAAACAGAACTAGCACATGAGGCGTGTCGGCAAAATTTTAAATATAGAGGACCCTTCTCTCAAAACCCTAATCTTCCGCAACAATCTCCTATGCATGATCCTACGACAAGTCCTTTTTTATGAGACCCACAATCCACAATCGACAACATGTGCACCAGTCCCCTTCCTAGCGAGACCACCTTGAGATCTCCTGATGAAATCCCTACATAAGACAAACCCAGAGCACTCTATAAATTAATTTTGTTTATTTTAGGATCTTTAAAATATGTGTTTATCACATAGATAAATATAATTCAAAATAAGATAAAACATACCTTGATCCATGGGATCTTTTAGATTTGAATATCCTTGATTTTCTCCCAGTTAAAAGGATCTCTATCCTCTGCCTCTTTTCTCTTCCATAGAAAAAATTGATGGAATGTACTGGAATTATATTGAGTCTTAATTGGAAAGGAAATGACCCTTTAAATATGGATAAAGCAGTTATATGGGTGGTTACTTAATTAACTGCCAAATTCCATCAATTGACAGTTTTATCCCTCAATATCCCATTATAATAATATTAAATTAAATCACGTGAGTTATTCTAACATTCTACCACTTAAATCATGTGATATTTCTTTGTGATATTTAATATTCAATCACTCATTTATGAAAATTTATATCTATTCTATCATGTATACAATATTCATCATAATAAAAGAAAATGTCCACATGAGTCATGGCGGTCATATATTCTCTATTAATATACTCCCTTCCATGTACTATGTTATGATCATTTTCCATATCATAATTAAAATGGGATATATATATATATATAATTGGTCCAATAATAATTTCTTTATTAAATAATGTGTCTGCTATCATTATTCAATCCAATCATGTATACTTATTGAAAAACAGGAAACATGATCAAAACATTTATAAGTCCAAGTGTCAACTGTAATAATCATAACATTCAATATATACAATGAAACCTACTCAATGATAATTCCCATACTTTCAACATTTCCAATAGATGTCTTGGGCGACAACCCTTTCGTTAAAGGGTCAGAAATCATAAAATTTGTGCTAATATTTTCAATTGACACCTTACGTTTTTGAACTTCCTCCTTAACTGCAAAGTACTTTAATTCCATGTGTTTAGCACCTTTGGAATATCAATCATTCTTGGAAAAGAATACTACTGCGGTATTGTCACAATAAATTTTCAAGGTCTTGGTGATACTTTTGACAATTACAAGTCCTGAAATAAAGTTCTGCAACCACATACCCTGAATTGTAGCTTCAAAGCATGCTACAAATTCAGCTTCCATGGTCGAAGCAGCTATAACCGATTGTTTTGCACTTTTCCATGATATTTATCCTTCGTCTAGAAGATACACATAACCAAAAGTGGACTTTATTGTATCAACACAACCAGCAAAGTCTGAATCAGAGTATCCAATCACCTCAAGATCATTGGATCTTTTATAAGTAAGTCTGTGATCCTTTGTTCCTTGCAAATATCGCAAAACTTTATTTGCAGCTCTCCAATGATCGAGTCCAGGATTACTTTGGTATCTTTATAACATACCAACTGCAAATCTAATATCTATCCTTGTACATGTTTGAGCATACATAAAGCTTCCAATAACAGATGTGTAAGGAATTTCTTCCATTTTTTTTCATTCCAAATAATTTTTAGGACATTGATTGAGATTAAATTTATCTCCTTTCTGAATTGGAACCAGTGATGATGAACATTTTTTCATCCTAAAACTCTCTAAAATATTAATGATGTATGACTTTTGAGATAAGCCCAATATACCTTGAGTTCTATTACGAAATATTTATATTCCAATCACATACTTAGCTTCTACCATGTCTGTCATTACAAAATTATTAGAGAGGAATATCTTGGTCTCATATAATTGACCAAGATCATTTGCAGCAAGAAATATATCATCAACATATAGAATCAAGAATATAAATTTACTCCCACTGAGCTTCTGATATATACACCGATCAACGATGTTTTCCTTAAATCCAAAAGATACAATAGTATCATTAAACCTAATATACCATTGTTGGGAAGCTTGTTTAAGTCCATAAATTGACTTCTTTAATTTACATACCATGTGTTCCTTTACTTCAATGGAAAAACCAATTGGTTGATCCATGTATACTGTAAGAACCCGGATCTTCTTTTCAAGTACTCTTTTCCTTTTTTGGAGTTTTTGAGAAAAATGAACTTTCTGGAAATTTTTGAAGTACACGCCGTGTACTTTCTGAGTACACGCCATGTACTCTTTTCCCGCCAAAGTCGTGTGCTGGTCGTGTCCGGGCCACACACACGGTGTGTAAGGGTGACGTGGAGGCTGATTTTGGCGGAGTACAGAAAGGACCTAGTACACGCCGTGTACTCTAAAAGTACACACCATGTACTTTCTTTTTTATCCTTAAATGGACCTAGGTCGCGCCTGATGCACAGAAGCGTCTTCTTCTCCAGGTTTCATTCGTCCGAGAGTGACCGTACGACCAAATCTTCTCCGAGCCACCATGCCTCCATCCGACCTCCGTTCCAGCCACCGTCGATTGTGTTGGAAGCACTACAGTGAGTCCCAGTTCTGCTTTAGCCTTGCTTCTTGATTCCTCCTTGTTTTCAAGTTATCGTAGGGTGAGCTTTTTGTGTGTTTTCTCAGATATATGTCATTCTAAGGGGAATCTATCATCGTGGTTCACATATATCAATCTACTGGGATCAAGGTAGGTGGTTTGTTGCCCTACGTTGAATGTCCTTGAGTTTTTTGGTGCAAAAGTGTCAGATACCCATGTATCGGGTATCTAGGGTTAGGGTTTTGATCCTGTTTTGTTATTTTCCTTAGATTTCTTGTATGCTTGAGGTTATTGGATGATTAATAATTGCTTGTTATCATGGTTGAGGATCACCCCATGGGTTTTCCCCTTGTTTTGGATGTTTATTGATGTTTGGCACAGTTTTGCCTACGTGGCAACCCTTTTGCACATTGCTAGTATGCCTGTTGAATTGATTGCTTGTATTGCCTACTATTTATATGCTTGTGGATTCTTGTAGCTATTATCCAAGTAGTTTCTGAACTTACTTAGGCTGCTAACAGTTGTTTATGTACGACTAAACTGCTCAGGGCTGAGTAAACCTGGTGTGGTAGACTAAAGGGGGAATTGACGATTAGGGATTTCCTAGAGAGTCTGTTATAATTAGTATGAATCGAAGGACCTATGGGAATGAGACTTTGTGCTTCCTTATAGTGTCCTTAGTTACGTAGCGAGACTATAGGGGGAATTAGACATAATTTCTTCCTCAGAGAGTCTATATCTTTCGTTGCAAGACCACAGGGGAATTGATGGTGAGAGCTTCCCAGGGTGTTTTTGCCTTTGTACGTTTACTTGACCAGAGGGGTTTTCTAGTAGGAGCCACCCAGAGAGTCAGTGATTTATTTGATGGTTGGTTATGACGAGTCCACCCAGCCAAAGAACAAGCTTGGGTTTGTACTGCTTGCTGTTCAGGTAGCCTGCTAAGTTACCTGTTGTGTTTACTTGCTTGCCTTGGGAGTATAGAGCTGTTGCTAGGTTCCTTGGTTGATAGCTAAATGATTGTACCGAACTGCTAAATAAATGTGAATAGAGATTTGTAGGATTGTTTACTTTAGTGTATTTCTGTTTCTCTACTGCATTTATTTCCTTTACTTTTGCTATATTACTCATTGATAGTAGGGCATGGATCTCGTGGTGATTGCCTACTGGGATTAGTCTCACACCCTATTTGGGTCCTGCTTTTCGGCCCAAATAGGTTATATGGTTACAGGTGTGGATAGATATTGTGGCCCTTCTACTTCGGGTACATGATTTCTGGTTGGAGCTGGAGAGCATAGGACCGATCTTAGGCTTGCGATGCTGCTGGAGTTGCTGTTTACTTTCCTACTTTGTTTTTCAATTGTACTTCAGCATGTTGTTGTGTTTTTTGCTTTCCTTATACACTTGTACCTGCTGCATCATTATCATTATCATTATGTGTTCATTACTTCTGCTGTTTAGTTTCAGTGTTTGTATGGTGTTTACTGCTTCTGCTATTGACTATTGTTTTTCTTTCCTTGTATACCTTACCAAATGAGGGCATAGTTTCCCCAATAACTTACCAAGTCCCTCGCTTCTAGAAGTCAGCCTCTGGAGTTTGGGGAAATGTGCTTGAGGTCATGTGGAGAACTGGGTACGGGGCACCAGTGGAAGGGCTCCGGATTCGGGTCGTTACAAAGTGGTATTAGAGGGGTTCTTTCCTTTTCTATTGACTTACTGTTTAGCGACATTAGATAGGGATATAACGGAATAGGTGAATGGTAAATAGCTATGCCCAGGCGTTCTAGAACCCGTGTACAGGGAAAAAGCCAGATTACCTTGAATATGGCAAGTTTTAAGTTTTATGAATGTTACAGTTTAATTGATTTCACCGTTGGGTGATGCACTTGTTTTTTGCTGTTACTGTTTATATAATTGCGGTTCTATTTGTTGCAACCCGATGAGATGAGGGTATGCCATCTCATGCATCATATAGACACATGTTATAAGATCACATGCCATGCATTTTTCCCTGCCATCTAGGTTGCATTAGAGATTACATGCTGTTGTGATAGGATTTGTGATAGACAATGCATGCTGTTGTGATAGCTGCTGTGATAGAATACCTGCTATGTTGATAGGGTATCGTTGTTTGGAGCCTTCTTATCACGGATGCCAAAATTTGATTTTAGTGGTGTTATGGGCCCTTGAGGATCAGAATTTGGTGGGTCGTGAGTTATTATAATGTTCACTTGTTACATGCATTGTTAGGATACCAAGCTTTGATTCGCGGGGATTATGGGCCCCCACGGATCGGAATTTGGCACCTTAACCTCTTTTTTTTCCTGTGTTTTCTGGGCTCCGGTGCAGTTCTGAGGCTACTGTCCGGAAAAACCCATAATACACGGCATGTACTTTATAGATACACGCCGTGTAATTTTTGGCCGTGTCATTGACCGTGTGGACAGGGACACAGAGCTGAAAATGGTTTTTAGGAACACGCCGTGTACTCTAGGTACACGTCGTGTAGGGGTTAACTAGGAGCCCGACCATGTAACTAACAACATAGGCCAGTTAATGCATGTTTAGTACACATCGTGTTCGGTATGCAAACACTGTGTATACTTTCCCAAGTACCCGGCCGTGTCTTGAAAAATGCGGGTCAGTGTTATCTTCTCTTAAACATGCCGTGTTTGTTCGGAACACGCCGTGTAAGGATCAGCCGAGTACCCGACTGTGTCATGAACAACACGGGCCGAGGTTTCCCTTCAAGTGCACGCCGTGTCCCTAGGGAACACTCCGTGTAGTTTCGACTGTGTGTCAGGTCGTGTCACTAACAACACAGCCCAGGTAAGGCATGTCCAGTACACGCTGTGTCTGCCTCAAACACGCTGTGTAGTTTTCGGCTGGGATAGTCCGTGTGACTTAGTCATGTAAGAGTAACCAGGCAGGGAGAAAAGGGTCAGTACATGCCATGTAGTTTAAGAACACGTCGTGTAGTTGGGTACTTTACACGGCCATGTATGGCCAAGGTACACTCCCAGGGTAAACTTTTAAGAAACATGTCGTGTAGTGGTATTACACGCCATGTAGTTTTGTTTCCCCCCCCAGATTTAAAGGTTTTTCCCTCTTGTTCCATTTTAATATCCTATGTTGCAACTGTGTTTTCCTTTAATGAAGGTGTGTTTTGGTCTTTCAGAACTATGGCACCAATACATCCTCCTGTTTCACGCCAGAAACCAGGCAGCGATCGTACGCCTGATATGACCGATCAGGGACTGCCAGTAGTTCCGCCCATCATTCCGGACATGGAACTTGCAGTGATTACAGACACTGGTGCCGATGCTCAGTTCAGAGAGGGTTTTATGAGATTCATGCAGACCTTCCAGGGAGTTCAGCATCCTGCCTTGACTATGGAAGAGCTGACGCGAGTCTTCTAGCAACAACATCCTCCCACTTTCACAGGGGATGGAGGCCTCAGGCTGCAGAGTCATGGATGGAAGCCATGCTATCCATCTTCAAGCATCTGGAGACAACTCCATAGAGGAGGGTGAAGCTCGCGACATATATGCTGCAAGACTCCACCAAGATATGGTGGGACGCAGTCTCTCAGACGGGGCGCCAGCAGGCTATAGCTTGGGCTGAGTTTCAGCGTACATTTTACGACTACTTCTACCCAGCAATGCTGAGGGACGATAGAGCCAAGGAGTTCATGATCCTGAAGTAGGTTACTCTCTTAGTTATTTAGTATTCCTCCCGCTCCACTAAGTTACAGTGATTCACTCCTGTTCTGGGGAATGACGAGCTATTTCTAGCGAGGAAGTTTGAGGAAGGCCTCAGACTGGAGATCAGATCGAAGGTGAATGTCTTTCAGTTGAATTCTATTACTCTGATATCCAACCAAGAACTCATCACTAAGAGGAACCTAAGGGAGACTGGAGCTATGGACCAGGGTGGTACAACATCCAAGGCTGATTCCCTCCAGACAGACAGCAGGAAGCGCCACCGAGAGTCCACCCGAGGCGACCCGAGGAAGCATGGTATTCCTTCTGGTAGATGAGACCTCTCTTATGGCACCCAAGTGGTGTGTTATTAGTGTGGGAGGAGTGGGAAAAAGAATCCCCAGTTCCCGAGGGACCTAGTAGAGTGCCTATCCTGCGGCAAGATGGGCCATCTGCATGGTTTCTGCAAGGTTCCCCTTCCAGCGGCTAGTGAAGGAGGATCAGTTTCAACCCCGCATCCAGGAGCAGGATTACCAGCTCCACAGCAGACTAGGGGATGGAGTTTTACAGGTTTTTTAGGTCAGGGTAGAGGCCATGGACGTAGTGGTCAAGCTCAGGGAGGAGCAGCTCAGGGTTTTCAGGCTACACAGGGCTGCGGTACTGGCCCGACTTTTGCTGTAGACCAGATTCATCAGGAGCAGGATCCCGGACCCTCTACAGTTCGAGGTACGATCTTAGTAGCCTCAGTTTTATCTTCATCCCTTTTCGATATTGGTGCTTCACATAGCTTTATCTCTATTTCTGTCGTGGAAAGCCTTGATCTCTGTGTCTTTTCGTCTACTGACATGTTGACTCTCGACACGCCCTTGGGAATGAGGACATCTAGCGTACGTCAGTGCAAGGAGTGACCTCTTGAGGTTGCATGGTATCGTTTCTTATGGGACCTCTATGTCCTGGAGATGATGGGCTATGACCTCATTCTTGGTATGGACTGGTTGGTTCCCTTCCAGGCAGTCATCGATTGCTATCACCGCAGGGTGAGTTTCATATCACCAGAGGGTGAATCTTTCCTTCATAAGGGCGAGTGGGATGTTTAGGCGAGTCGAGCCGGACTCGAGCATCATGGGATAGGAGGAGTTACGAACCATATTTCTAGTCTTTATCTGGATGACCAGGGGACTTCACAGTTAGATTTTTCTTCCAGTGGTTGATCGCTTTCTAGATGTCTTCATAGAAGACTTTTCATGTTTGCCTCTAGAGCGTGAGGTAGAATTCATGATTGAGCTCGTGCCAGGAGAATCACTAGTGTCCATTCCTCCCTATAGGATGGCTACCCCTGAGTTGCAGGAGCTCAAGAAGCAGTTGGAGGAGTTTCAAGCAAAGGGTTTCATCAGACCCAGTACTTCTCTTTGGGGTTCACCTGTTCTGTTCGCGAAGAAAGCAGATGGTACCCTTAGGCTTTGCGTGGATTATCGGAAGTTGAACCAGTTGACGGTCAAGAACCGATATCCCTTTCCAAGGATTGATGATCTCTTCGATCAGCTTCGAGGAGCTTGGGTGTTCTTGAAGATATATTTGAGGTTCGGTTATCATCAGCTGCACGTTAGACCTTTAGATATACCTATGATAGCCTTCAGGAGCAGGTATGGTCTCTATGAGTATATGGTTTTCCGTTCGGTCTTACGAACACGCCAGTAGTTTTTATGGCGCTAATGAACTGAGTGTTCCATCCTTACTTGGATTCCTTCGTTGTGGTCTTCGTGGACGATATCTTGGTGTACTCTCATACTCAACGCGACAATGCAACCCATCTTGAGATCGTTTTGAGTACACTAAGGGAGCATCGACTTTATGCTAAAGTCTCAAAGTGACACTTTTAGATGGAAGATATTCACTTCCGAGGTCATGTCATCTCAGAGACAGGAGTATCAGTAGACCCAGAGAATGTGAGAGCAGTAGTTACCTGGGAGCAGCCTAAGAATGTCTTCGAGGTACGGAGCTTCTTGGGGCTGGATGGTTACTACAGGAGGTTTATACATGACTTCTCATGCCTAGCACCACAGTTGATAGTCTTAAATAAGAAGGGGGTGAAGTTTGTTTGGTCAGAAGCCTGTGACTCAGCCTTCCAGGAGCTGAAGGGGAGATTGACTTCAACACCGATCCTAGTTTTACCGGAGCCAGGCAAGAGATATACAGTTTTCTGTGATGCATATGGAATCAGACTTGGAGTAGTGCTTATGCAGGAGGATCTAGTGGTTGTGTATGGATCTCGGCAGTTGAGGCCACATGAGAGGAATTATCCTACGCACGACCTAGAGTTGGCTACGGTTGTTCATTCTTTACATTGATGGAGACATTATCTTCTGGGAGAACATTTTGTGGTATACACTGACCACAAAAGTCTCAAGTACATCTTCACACAGCGTGACCTGAATCTGAGACAATGGAGGTGGGTTAAGTATCTCCAGTACTTCGATTTAGAGCTTTCCTATACACCTGGGAAAGGCAACGCTGTGGCTGATGCATTGAGCAGGAGAACTCAGATATAGGCAGTTCAAGAGGCCAGTAGTGAGTGGAAACTAATGGCTCTGTTCTCAGAGTTGCATTTGGAGGTGCATGACAGGCAGGGGCAGACTTTCCTATCTTCTATGGCTGTTACCTCTACACTTCTGGACTGAGTTCGAATGAGGCAGCTGGAAGATTCAGAAGGGCTAGTCCTACGGGAAAGCGTGTCAGGAGAGGACCCTCTTCCCGTGAGGACCATTGGCAAGGATGAGATCTTGCATTTATGGGGACGTGTATGGGTGCCAGCAGATATACATGACGAGTTGATGCGAGACTTCCATTCCTCAGTTTGGGCAGTTCATCCTGGCATCACCAAGATGTACCGTGATTTACACCACCAGTACTGGTGACCAGGTATGAAGAGAGATGTGGCTGGTTTTGTCATGAGATGTTCCACCTGTTAGCAGGTGAAAGCGGAGCACCAGCGAACAACAGGGCTTTTACAGTAGCTACCCATTCCAGAGTATAAGTGGAACGACGTCGCGATGGACTTCGTGACTGGTTTGCCAAGATCGTCAAGAGGAAACGATGCATTCTGGGTCGTCATCGACAGGCTTACAAAGGTTGCTCACTTCTTCCCAATCAAAGAGAATTTCAGTGTCGATGATCTGGGATGACTTTACATCGGAGAGATCGTTCATCTGCATGGAGTTCCACACTCCCTTATTTCAGACAGGGATGTGCGCTTTAACTCTCAGTTCTGGCAGGGACTTCAGAAGGCCTTGGGTACATAGGTACTTTTGAGTACAACATACCACCCCCCAGACTGATGTCCAGTCCGAGCGCATGATCCAGGAACTTGAAGATATGCTCCGATCTTGCAACCTGGACTTTGGTGGTTCTTGGGAGAAGCATATTCCTCTGGTGAAGTTCACCTACAACAACAGTTTTCAAGAGACCATTCAGATGGCGCCATATGAGGCTTTGTACGGTAGGCCATGCCGATCAACTTTATGCTGGCTGGAGGCAGGAGAGACAGATTTACAGGGACCTCATCTTGTTCAGGAGACTTCAGAGTAGATAGAGCTGATTTGGAAGAGGATGGCTACAGCGCAGTCTCGACATAAGTCTTATACTAATTAGCGGAGACGACCTATGGAGTTCGAGGTCGGTGATCAGGTTTTCCTGCGTGTCACACCGAGGTTGGGACACAAGAGGATTCAGAGACAGGGTAAGCTTTCACCATGGTACGTCGGGCCGTTTGAGGTCTTGGAGAGAGTTGGGCCGATTGCCTATCGGTTGTAGCTACCTCAGAGGTATCGGGCCATGCATGACGTCTTCCACGTCTCTCAGCTCTGACGTTACTTTTCAGCCCCGTATCACGTCTTTCACCCCGAGGAAGTCAAGCTTGAAGTGGATGCATCATTCAAGGAGCATGCTTTCTGAATTGTCAATCATAGTATGAAGGTTCTGCGTGGGGGATCTGTTCCTCTAGTACGGGTGCTATGGCAGCACAGGTGAGTACAAGACAAGACTTGGGAAAGGGAGGCCGATGTACGATCGCAGTGGCCAGAGCTGTTCAAGGTTTCTTCTTCTCCACCTCGTTAGGGAAATTCGGGGATGAATTTATTTAAGGGGGGAAGTTTGTAAGAACCCGGATCTTCTTTTCAGGTACGCTTTTCCTTTTTCTGGAGTTTTTGAGAAAAATGAACTTTCTAGAAATTTATGAAGTACACACCGTGTACTTTCTGAGTACACGCCGTGTACTCTTTTCCCACCAAAGTCGTGTGCTGGCCGTGTCCGGGCCACACACACGGTGTGTAAGGGTGATGTGGAGGCCGATTTTGGAGGAGTACGGAAAGGACCTAGTACACGCCATGTACTCTAAAAGTACACGCCGTGTACTTTTTATTATTAAACGGACTGGGGTCGCACCTGACGCACAAAAGCGTCTTCTTCTCCAGGTTTCATTCGTCCGAGAGAGATCGTATGACCAAATCTTCTCTGAGCCTCCGTGCCTCCGTCTAACCTCTGTTCCAGCCACCGTCGATTGCATTGGAAGCGCTGCGGTGAGTCCCTGTTCTTCTTTATCCTTGTTTCTTGATCCCTCCTCATTTTCAAGTTATCGTAGGGTGAGCGTTTTGTGCATTTTCTTAGATATACGTCATTCTAAGGGGAATCTGTCATCGTGGTTCACATATATCGATCTACTGGGATCGAGGTAGGTGGTTTGTTGCCCTACATTGAATGTCCTTGAGTTTTTGGTGCAAAAGTGCCAGATACCCATGTATCGGGTATCTCGGGTTAGGGTTTTGATCCTGTTTTGTTATCTTCCTTAGATTTATTGTATGCTTGAGGTTATTGTATGATTAATAATTTCTTGTTAGCATGGTTGAGGATCACCCCATGGGTGTTTCCCCTTGTTTTGACTGTTTATTACCATTTGGCACTTTTTTGCCTACGAGGCAACCCTTTTGCACATTGCTAGTATGCTTGTTGAATTGATGGAATGTATTGCCTACTATTTATATGCTTGTGGATTCTTGTATCTATTATCCAAGTAGTTTCTGAACTTACTTAGGCTGCTAACAGTCATTTACGTATGACTAAACTGCTCAGGGCTGAGTGAACCTGGTGTGGTAGAATAAAGGGGGAATTGACGATTAGGGCTTCCCTAGAGAGTCTGTTATAATTAGTATCGATTGTAGGACCTATGGTAATGAGACTTTGTGCTTCCTCAGAGTGTCCTTAGTTACGTAGAAAGACTATAGGGGGAATTAGACATAAGTGCTTCCTTAGAGAGTCCATATCTTTCGTTTCAAGACCACAGGGGAATTGACAGTGAGAGATTCCCAGAGTGTCTGTGCCTTTGTACGTTTACTTGACCAGAGGGGTTTGCTAGTAGGATCCACCCAGAGAGTCAGTGCTTTATTTGATGGTTGGTTATGACGAGTCCACCCAGCCAAAGAACAAGCTTGGGTTTGTACTGCTTGCAGTTCAAGTAGACTACTAAGTTACCTGTTGTGCTTACTTGATTTCCTTGGGAGTATAGAGATGTTTCTAGGTTCCTTGGTTGATATCTAAATTATTGTACTGAACTACTAAATAAATGTGAATGGATATTTGTAGGATTGTTTACTTTAGTGTATTTCTGTTTCTCTGCTACATTTTTTTCCTTTACTTTTTCTATATTACTCACTGAAAGTAGGGCACAGATCTCGTGGTGATTGCCTACTGGGATTAGTCTCACACCCCATTTGGGTCCTGCTTTTTGGCCCAAACAGGTTATATGGTTGCAGGCGTGGATAGGGATTGTGGCCCTTCTACTTTGGGTACATGATTTCTGGTTGGAGCTAGAGAGCATAGGACCGAGCTTAGGCTTGCGATGCTGCTAGAGTTGCTGTTTAATTTCGTACTTTGTTTTTCAGTTGTACTTTAGCACGTTGTTGTGTTTTCTTCTTTCCTTAGACACATGTACCTACTGCATCATTATCATTATCATTATGTGTTCATTACTTCTACTGTTTAGTTTCAGTGTTTGTATGCTGTTTGCTGCTTCCTCTATTGACTGTTGTTTTTCTTGCCTTGTATACCTTACCAAATGAGGGCATAGTTTCCCTAATAACTTACCAAGTCCCTCGCTGCTAGTCGGAAGCCTCTGGTGTTTGGGGAAATGTGCTTGAGGTCATGTGGCGAACTGGGTACGGGGCACCAGTGGAAGGGCTCTGGATTCAGGTCGTTACATATACATCTTCCTCTAAGTTTCCATTTAGAAAGGCTGTTTTAACATCCATTTGATGTAACTCTAAATCATACTGAGCTACCAATTCCATAATAATTATGAAAGAATCTTTCTTAGAAATCGGTGAGAAGGTTTCCTTATAATCTACACCATCCTTTTGGGTGAATCATTTAGCAACAAGTCTAGCCTTGTAATGTTCAAGGTTACCAAGAGAGTCATATTTGGTTTTGAAGACCCATTTACATCCAACTCTCTTGCATCCTTCAAGCAATTCCATAAGGTCCCACAGTTTATTTTGTTCCATGGAATTCAACTCACATTTCATAGAATCTAACCATTTATCAGAATTATCACACTTGATGGCTTGAGAATATGAAATTGAATCATTATTAATGTGAATATCATTTTCTATTTCATGCAGATATACCACATAATCATCAGAAATAGCTGACCTTCTTTCCCTTTGGGATCTTCTTAACACTATTTCTTGTGGTTTTTCAACCATTCCTTCATTGTGAATTTGGGAAACATTCTGTTGTGGTTCTACTTGATTATTTTGTGATGTAATAATTTGAGGAACAACAACATGTGAAGTTGGAACATAAGAAAATTGAACTTGAATTCTAACTTCTTTAATTTCCACATTTTTTGGAGCTTTGCTCCCACTTGATTCACCATTCTCGATAAATCAATCATTTCCAGTTTCAACAATTCTCATACTATGGTTAGGACAATAAAATCGATACCCCTTTGATTTCTCTGGATAACTAATGAAATGTCCACTGATTGTTCTTGCATCTATTTTTCTTTGTTTTGGATTATATGCTTTTATTTCTACCTGACAACCCCATACATGCAGGTGTCTTAAACTAGGTTTCCTACCAGTCCAAAGTTCAAAAGGAGTCTTTGGAACTGCTTTACTAGGAACCATATTCAATAAATACACGACAGTTTTTAAAGAATACATCCACAAAAATAAGGTTAAAGAAGAATTACTTAACATACTCCTAACCATATCCATTAATGTTCTATTACGCCTTTCCACTACACCATTTTGCTGTGGTGTACCAGGAATAGTGTATTGTGCACATATGCCATGACTTTCTAGAAACTTTGCAAATGGACCAGGGTTTTGTCCACTTTCATAAAATTTTCCATAATATTCACCACCCTTATCAGACCTTATGACCATCACCTTTTTGTCTAATTGCCTCTCAACTTCATTTACATAAATTTCCAAGGCATTTATTGCTTGAGATTTCTCATGCAATAAATAGACATATCCATAACGTGAAAAATCACCAATAAGGGTGATAAAGTATTTTTACTTACCAAAATAATTGACATCAAAAGGTCCACATATATTGGTATGTATAATCTTAAGGAGTTGAGTACTTATTGTGGGACCTTTCTTTGTGTGTTTTGTTTGTGTTCATTTAATACAATCCACACAAATTTTTAGGTCGGTAAAATCCAATTTTGGAAGGATTTCAAACTTAATCAATCTTTCCAATCTTTCTTTGAAAACATGACCTAAACGTTTATGCCATAAATAAGAAGAATTTTCATTTACTAAACCACGTTTAGTACCAGAATCATGATGAAAGGTCATAAGTGTTTCAACATACATATTATCAAGATTTAGTTTATATAATCCGTCATACAATAAACCAGATCCAATCATGCGTGTATGCTTAAACAAACTAAAATATCCATTCCCAAAATTAAAAAAGTATCCAACAACATTAAGTTTTGAAAAATAAACCAAATTTCTAGATATACTAGGTACATAAAAGGTTTCACATAATTCCAAACTATATCCAATATCAAGGATTAAACGATAAGTCTCGATAGCTTCAACTGGAACCTTCACTCTATTCCCCATGAATATAAACTTTTCAATTGGGATTGTGATTTGGGTTGAAAGGAATCTCTGCACTGTATTAGAAACATGAGTCGTACAACCAGAATCAATCCACCATGTATTATGTGTAACTTTAGCTAAGTTTGATTCATAACATGTATAAGCATTTTGCTTACCTTTCTTTTCAAACCAAGACTTCCGTTTCAGACAATCCTTTTGGAAATGTCCAACTTTCCCACAGAAATGGCATTTATCTTTATTTGTGTTCTTCGGGTTCTTTCTAAAAGACTCATTAACCTTCAATGGTCCCTTTCCTTTTCCATGCTTTTGTATTCCATGCTTCTTTCCTCCTTGATGATGCACATAATGGATGGAGTGGATTCCTTGACTCTTTAAACGTGTTTCCTCTGGAACTAACATACTATGCAATTCATTCACATTCCATTTATCTTTCATGGTGTTGTAGTTCATTTGGAATGGTCCATACTCAGACAGTAATGAGTTTAGGAAAAATTGTACAAGGAAACTTTCATCCACTTCCATTCCTAAAGACTTAAGTCTTGCTGCAATATTTGTCATTTCAATGAAATGCTCATGCATGGTACAAGAACCATGAAACTTCATGGTGGTCAATGTACTCATTAATGTTCCAGCAAGAGATTTTCCAGCAGTTTGAGATCAGTCTCCCACAAATTTCATAAATTCTTTAGCACTTTCAGATTTAGGGAGACCTGACTTGATGTTACTTGCTATGCTCATTCGCATGAACATCAAACTTAATCTGTTTAATCTTTCCCATGATGTATAATATACTTTATCATCATCGCTACTGTTATCCGTTGTAGTAGCAGGTTTCTCTACTCGGAGTGCTAAATCAAGATCCAATACACCAAGGTAAAATTGGATTTGCTCACTCCAATCAGAGAAATTTAATCCATTAAAGATCAGAAAAGATGATGTCTGTGAGTGCAATGATGATGAAAAGCTAACTACAATAAATACATTCTTAAAATTAATGCTTTGAAATAATAATAATATAATGATTCAGATAAATTATTTAACATAAATGTGTATTAGTGTTCTTCTTTGGGTAAAACACTAATACACAAACATAATTACTACTAATAAAAATAACTTTATTTGGAAATAATATATGCATCAATTATATTTATTTATTATATTTGGATATATAAATAAATCTCATAATGCATAATATATATTACCAAAAATTATATTCATAAATTATAAGAATATGCAAATTGCCTTTGGGTAATTAATAAATATCTTATAATAATGAATTTTAATTACTCATAAAATATCATAATAGTATCAAATTTAAGAGTAATCAATATATATCATTTTAACATAATTTTGGAAACAATTTTAACTTTATGATTTGACCACTTTGGTGATTAACAAATCTCATGAAATATTGTTTCAAAAAAAAAAAGAATATCATAATTATAACATAGTTATAAATTTTTTAATAAACATAAATCCAAATTTTGTTTACTCTTTCTTTAATTTTTTTTGGCGTCAAATTTAAAACTCCAATAATTATTTCAAATAATGACAAATCAATATTTTTATAATATTTTTTTAAGGTTTGAAAACCCATGACAAAAAGCTGATAAATAAATAAATAAATGCTAACATTTCACCTTTAAAACCATTTCGTAAAGGTGGGAAACCTTATCCATTTTTTTAATCATTAAAAAAATTTTAAATATAAAATTCATTTTATTATCAAAGATAATAAATAACTAAAAGGGAGATTTCAAAATAAAAAATTAAGGAGAAGATGCAGCATATTGAGATTCCCAAAAAATAGGCACTTCATATTTGGGAAGAGAAAAACAAATGCACAACGGATTTCATAATTTAAAAATAATAATAATAATTACACAATGATTATTAAACAATGAAACAACACTACAAAACACCCCATGACTGAAGAGAGAGGCAACGTATTCTCATTTAATAATGATAATAATAATAATAAATTGCACACCATATTCGGGTTTCAAAAAAAAATTCCACCACATACTATTATTATTAATATTAATGACCATTTAAAATAAGAAGAAAAGAATTCAGATTTAACGTAACACATTACTTGTAGAATGTAATCCAGATTTTCGATTCTTATTTTAACGCAACACATAATAAATTTATACATGAAAAAAACACAGATTTCTTAACCCTCTTCTGATACCACATGTAAATTAATTTCATTTATTTTAGGATCTTTAAAATTGGCATTTATCACATAGATAAAGAGAATTAAAAATAAGATAAAACATACCTTGATCCATGGGATCTTTTAGATTTGAATCTCCTTGATTTTCTCCCAATTAAAAGTATTTCTATCCTCTGTCTCTTTTCTCTTCCGTAGCAAAAATTTATGGAACATACTGGAATTAGATTGAGTCTTAATTGGCAAAGAAAAGACCCTTTAAATAGGGATAAATCAGTTATATGGGTCGTTACTTAATTAACTGCCAAAGTCCATCAATTGACAGTTTTATCCCTTAATATCCCATTATAATAATATTAAATTAATCACGTGAGTTATTCTAACACACTCAACCCAACTAGCCTTCCAAACCCTGGTTCCTCCTACAAAAATCCAGCGAGTTCCCTTTCCAACAACAGTGGGTGTAGAACCTTGGAACACCCTGATAGAAGAATCTTTTCCACCCAGAAAAACCCTCACCACCTCTATTAAGAACCCATGTTGGGAACTTCACAGATAAATCCATCTCAACGCAGATCTGTGGAGAAGCTAATGAATGAAGATAAAGAGAATCATCATCCAACAACAGGAAACGACCCAGCGCATTTCTCGCTGACTGTAGAAGTGACGGGTTCTGAAACGGAAGTGGTATCACTGGTAGTCGAACCCAAATCACCGCTATACTGGGCTCCTTCCCATTGTGCGTGTTACAGGACCATACAGAAAGACATAATGTCCAAGAACCACATATCCTTCCTTCTATATACAAGCCCTTCACAAAGTCTTCTCTGCAAAACAGATGGATGCAGGAGGTAGAGTTGGATAATGCTAAAACTTCCTCTTGCTGATGGTGACCCCAAGAGTTCAAAAAAGATCTGAAAAAGAAAATGATGGTTTATCACATCCAAAGGAAGCCACTAGGGTCCAAACATGGTATTCCACTACCCCTTCAATTTCTTCTGTTGGAAAATACCTTGTAGAAAAACCGTCTACATTATCTGTACACCTTTGAGACACCGAAACAGAACGGATAATGGGAAGCTTTGCATAATAAAGATTAACCCCCTCTAGAACCTCTTTAAATGAATGAACGCCGTTGGGAAATTTCTCAAATGGGGAACCCTCAGGCCCTACCTAAACACCAAGTGAGCAAGACCTACCATCGAATGAAGTAAATTCCCTCTTATCCAACTCCAAGGTCAGCTTTTTGAAACCAAATTAAAGGGGAAAGCACTGAACCGAGTACAATAATCATCCCTCATTTAATTTTCCCCTATTTTAAGGTCATGTAACTCAGTCCTTTTGAAAATAGTTTAAGTGCATGTTGTATGGACCATCCGGTCTTAGTTTAAGGTCATAGAGTTTCAACCTTGTGTAGAGTTTAACGTCATGTTCCTCAGATGTAGATATGTATTTTAACATTATTTGGTGAGGAAGATAGTTATTATAAAATTTAACATCATACAACTAGGACACATGGTTTCCTTATGTGAATTACTATTTTAGAAACTTAGAATTGGTTGGAGGAGTAATGTGATTTCCATCCATAGTGGAGTAAGTTCAGTTGGCTTGTGCTCGGTTTCCCCATCTTGTGTATTTTTGTTGTTGATGGTGTAAGGATTTCTATGGTGTATTTTCTAAAATTACCTTGAGATGCTGGATGCTGCATGTTGGGAGACATGTTTCTGGTAGATGGATGGTTCTCTTTATAGGGTGGGTGCATGTTGACTACTTGGTGGGTCTAGAGGTGTTGGATTCAGGGTGGGTATTAGCTCAAATTTGGATAAGGGAGTGCTTGGGGATTATTTAGGTTGTATGATGGGTTAGGCGTGGGTGATGCGGGGCACTTCAGATGGATGGTACTATGGTACTAGTTGACTGCTGGTTTTTTTAGACTTTCTTATGGTGGGGTGGTCCATTTTGATGCAAGGTGTTCAGATGGTGATGGATGGGATCATATGGTGGTCTGGGTATGATTTGGTTTCTAGCTAATATTTTGGGTGTTTTCTACTATAGGTGCTTATTGTGGTTGGATATGGTGTGGTTTAGGGTTCTTGTACAAGTAGGTGTTGGTGTAGTGGCCATTATTTGGCATGGTTGTCTAGAGGTATTTCACTCTAGGCTTTGTTTGGATAGGGATGCTGGTCTGGTTGGTTGATATTGGCTGCGGGGTTGGGGGTTCAGTGGTTCTATTTCTTTGGATAAAGATAGACTTTTGGATGGGTGATGGATTTTGGAAACTTGTGTGTGTGTGTGTGTGGGTGGTTGTGAGTGATTTCATGAATGTGTGTGTGTTCTTGATTTCTATCATTTGTGAAAACTTATTTTTGGGATTTTATATTTCTCCTTTAGCCGCCTTGTTTCCTTGGTTATACTTCCCCTAGGAGTTCTTGTTGGTTTTGTGCTTGGGAGCTTCTGTGATTCCTTCTGCTGGTTTGTAAGTGGTGCATATGCTGGGATATTATGCTATTTGGTGGGTTTCTAGTGTGCTATTGATATGATACAATATATATATATGGGGTATTCATTAGATGAAATGTGGAAACATAAGTGATGGAAGTTGTAAAAATGGAAATTAAAAGAAGTGAAAAGGAAATAAAAGGGGAAGGGGGATAATCAATTAGGACCCCAAGGATACTTTCTCCTTAAAACCCTAATTATAAACCACCAAAAAGGTTGATCACTCCTTTGATAATCCTTACATGAATTCACCTAAGAACATAAGAAACACAAACATAATAATTTTAGAAAATCACAAAATTCGTAATTAACCTTCAATTGGTATAAAGAGGTGGCTATTTATAACCAAATTAGTGGGATGCATGTCAAAATACCTGGCCCAAAAAACATCTAAACCCTAACCCACGTTTTTGAATTTCTTTACACATGTCCATGGATTTAGGGGACAATATATCCACTGAGAAGACTTTTTGACATCACCATAAAAACTTTGGAGATTCCCACCATGAAATTGGAGGCCGAGGGCTAGTGAGGGCTGGAACTGGTGGCTGGGGCTGTTTTGTAGGTGGAAGAGGGCTGGCATGTGTGTTTTGCAAAAGGTTGGGGGTGGTGGCTGGTGTGGTGGATGGTGCGGGATGGATTGCAGGTGGCTGGGGGCTAGTGCGGGCTCGAATGCAGGTGGAAGGGGGTTGGAATGCTGGTGGAGGGGGGCTGGTTGCAGGTGCTGGGGGGATGGTGCGGGCTGATTCAAAGGTGGTAGGGGGGCTGTTGCGGGCTGGAATGCTGGTGGAAGTGGGCTGAAATGAAGGTGGAAGGGGGCTGATGTGGGTTGGATGTGGCTGGAGCATGGCCAAATCATGGCATTACCACGGCGTGACCACGACATGACCGCAGCGTGTTGACCCGATCCAACAACATCCATGGGGCAATATCTTCTGGCCAGGAGCGAAGGAAGCAGGATGAGGTGGGGCAACATTCCGACCGTCGCCCCACTGGTAGAAATTGTGATTAGTCAGTCTCAACATTGATAACAAAACTCATGGAATACTATCACTACGAACCGTCAAGGGGTGTCGTCTTGGAGCAGGGCCAAATCACGGCATTACCGCGACATGACCCTGGCGTGACCGCGACATGACTGCGGCGTGTTGGCCTGGTCCAGCGACATCCGCGGGGTAACATCTTCCGGCCAAGAGCGAAGGGAGCGGGAGGAGGCGGGGCAACATTCCAGTCATTGCCCCACTGGAAAAAATTGTGATTAGTTAGTCTCAACATTGATCACAAGACTCAAAGAATACTATCACTGTGAACTGCCACAAGGTGTCGTCCTAGAGCAGGGCCAAATCACGGCATTACCGCGGCGTGACCACGACATGACCACGGCGTGACCACGGCATGACCCCCGGTCCAGCGACATCCGCGGGGCAGCATCTTCCAGCCAAGAGCGATGGGAACAGGAGGAGGCGGGAAAACATTCCGGTCGTCGCCCTGCTGACAGAAATTGTGATTAGTCAGTCTCAACATTGATTACAAGAATCATGGAATACTATCATTGCGAACCACCGTAAGGTGTCATCCTGGAGCAGGGCCAAATCACGTCATTACTACTGCGTGACCGAGGCGTGACCACGGTGTGACCGCGACGTGACCGCGGGGTGACCGCAACGTGACCGCCGCGTGACCGCCGCATGACCGTGGTGTGACCACAGCGTGTTAGCCCGGTCTAGAGGCATCTGCAGGGAAACATCTTATATCCAGGAGCAAAGGGAGTGGGAGGAGGTGGGGAAACATTCCATTCATCACCCCGCCGGCAGAAATTGTGATTAGTCAGTCTCAAAATTGATCACAAGACTCATAGAATACTATCACTGCGAACCGCCGTGGGGTGTCATCCTGAAGCAGGGCCAAATCACGACATTACCACGGCGTGACCGCGACGTGACCGTGGCGTGTTGGCCCGGTCCAGCATCCACGTGGCGACATCTGCGGGGCAGCATCTTCCAGCCAGTAGAGAAGGGAGCGGGAGGAGGCGGGGCAACATTCCGGTCATCACCCCACTGACAGAAATTGTGATTAGTCAGTCTCAACATTGATCAAAAGACTCATAGAATACTATCATTGCGAACCGCCATGGGGTGTCGTCCTGGAGCAGGGCCAAATCACGGTGTGACTGTGGCATTACCATGGCGTGACCGCGGCGTGACTGCGGTGTGACCGCGGCGTGACACCGGCGTGACCGTGGCGTGACTGCGGCATGACAGCGGCGTGACCGCGGCGTGACCACGGTGTGACCGCGGCGTGACCACAGCATGACCGCGGCGTGACCGCGACCTGATGGCCCGGTCTAGTGACATCTGCAGGGCAACATCTGCCAGCCAGGAGCGAAGGGAGCGGGAGGAGGCAGGTCAGCATTCCGACCGTCACTCCGCCGACATATGATAGAACAGATCAACTATTTAATATGCTATAACAAGGGATCACCAAAGAAGGTTTTAGCGAGAAGCACAATGACGCAACGTCTAAAGGGAAACAAAATGATGGAAAAGAATCACACACCCTACACAAACCATTTACAAATTCATTCAGTTTTCCTAAACATGGAAATTTTATTTATAATATTCAAAGCGTGAAAAGGAGTGTCATGGTCAAGGCATATGCCTACTCGGACAATGTCATTTGATTTAAACAAGTATGATAAGCCAATTTATATTATTCAAAGAAAACAAAAACTAACTATCCACAAAACAAACACCAACAAGAGGCATATGAAAGACTCAAACCAAATCTAAACATGATACAAATAACTATCAGTACTCTTTGGTTTAGAAGACATCGCACCTCCATTGGAGGGGTTTCATTATAAAATCATGACATTGCTTCATCACATAATTCATTTAATTATATTTAACATTTATTCTAAAACTCATTAATCACAAATCAAATGCAATAATTTAAGCAACTAGATCAACATAACTATCACTGTGAGTTTTCGCAGACAGCGCACCTCCGTTGGAGGGGTTTTATTATAAAAACATGACTTTATTTATCAAATGAAACAATTATATTAAAGAAAACTTATTCAAGATATGCAATTTAATATAATTAAGCAGAATTAATAAAGAATCTAAATTCAATTTAAATCATTCTTGAATTAAAGAGGCTAGAAGAGGGATCCTACCTCAAGGTGGAACAAAACCATCCATTAGGCTCTTGGAGCTTTCTAACTAAAAGTTGCTGCTCCCCCACTGGGTATACGCACCTTCACACACATGCAAGGACACCTAGCCCCTATGCACACACCCACATGGACATGAGCATGTGTAAGGGGATCCTTGCACATATGCTTATTTTCATATACCAGTCTCCACTCACCTGCGTATGCATTTATATATATATGCATGTGCACACATAGCCCCATACATGCATAATCACTACCATGGTTGACTATACACATAACAGGGGAACCCACATACATATACTTTCTTACCTATGCACACATAGGCGAGTCTCCCTTAACTTGGCTACTCGAAACCAACGAGTACGGATCAACGCACTACAAAAAGGATATTAGGAACATTAAAACACATAAAGAATGCTGCATAACCAGTGAGAAACCAACCAACAACATTAAAGCCTTACCTCAATTGGGAGAACCAAATCCACCCGAACCAATACGAAATGATCCAATGCCCTACTGAAAGCATAATACGGAGTCTAAAACACTTAAATCCCCAAATACATGAGGTGCGAGACAAGTAGTAACCATATAATCTTACCTCGGATCAAAGCCGGCAGACTGAATCAATATGAACCCTATTTGCCCCCCTTCGCAGAATATAATTACCCTTTGTCCACAAAAATAAGTAAAAGACCTAAGTGGCCAATGTGATAAAGAAAATAAAATAAAAACTAAACTAAAACATACCTGTCTTATATGACTATACACGTCACCGCCCAACATATAAGAACCACAATGCCCCATGGGTCAAATCATGTTCCTGCAAGCAAGCGGGAAATAGATCCATGTTTCAAAATGATACTATCAAATAGTAAATTCCTATTAATTAACAATTATTCTTCCTGTTAATGGTATATATTTTTTTTGGCTCGAGTTTCATCTTAATTTGGTTTTGTTCGATACAAGTTTTTATCCTACCCGATAATAAAATTTTACTAGAGGACACAATTTCTAATCAAATAGAATATATCATAACAAAAAATGGATCCACACCTATGAAGAAGGTTTAACATGATAAGAAATAATGTTTGATCATATAGTCTGATTATTTATAAAAGGATAAACCAAAAAAACTAAAAACATTGAGAGTTATCTAATTGATCAAGTGAATATGCAATTTTCAAACAATAATAAACATGTGAAAGAAGAGAAAAGTGGACATAATGGCCCGGATTTTTAAAAGAAAAGGTGTTAAAGACATACCAATAACAATTAGTGGTATCATACAAAATCTGATTTGTTGCAACTAATATCAAGCCATGATTTAATGAAACCAATCTGTTGTAAATAAGAGGGAATATATTGAGAAACCTAATCATGAAGAAATGTGGGAGTTAGAGATGGATTATAATGGCTATTAAACCTTATCTAAGATTAAAGAAACCTATAGAGACTAACTATACCCCCTTGCCCCACCCCCTTGCCCCATTGCCCCACTGCCCAACCCCCCTCCCCCTACCCTGCAGACCCCCCCTGTAGACCACCCTCCTTCCCCCTGCCCTACAGACCTCCCCACTCCACCCTGCCCCCTCCACCCACCCCTCCCCCCTCTCCCTACCCTGAAGACCTCCCCCTGCCCTGCAGACCTCCCCCTCTCCCTCCCCCTACCCTGCAGACACCCCCTGCCCGTGCCCCCCTCCACCCTACCCCCTGCCCCCTGCCCCTACCCCCTGCCCCTGCCCTCTTCCCTCCTTCACTCTCCCCCTGCCAGTTTTTCCTCCCCCCACTTCCCCCCTTTCCCCACCGCCCTTGCACCCCCACCCAGACAGAAGATAAATCCAAAATACCAGTAGAATATATATAATCAACTAAACAAAAGATAAATCCAAAATACCAGTATAATATATATAATCAAATAAACTGTATATAATATATGCAAGAGACAGTAGACACAAATATATATCCCATGAGATAAATACAAGGAAAACAAGACATATATATGAAAATCCTACAGAACATGAAGTACTGAGAAGATCCTCCGCATTTCACATACTATTGGATCACTCTTTATCTGTATTGTTGACCACTACTATCACAAATCCCTATGCTCCATAATGAATATCCTAGCATCCCCGAGCATTTTCTCTGAACAAGACACCTCAAATCTATGTATATCCAAGCCATCTCCCCCCCACCTCCCCATGTACTAGCCTCCCCCCTAAACTAGTCCCCTCCCCCACAACCATCCCCACACCCCCACACCCCCAGCCTGCACCAGCCCCCAACCCCCCCACCCCTGCACCAGCCCCCCCAACCCCCCCTGCACCACCCCCACCCTTCCCTTGTACTAGCCTCCCCCCAAAACTGGTCCCCCCCCCACACTAGTCCCCACAACCCCCTAGCCTGCACCAGCCCCCCAAACCCCTAGCCTACACCACCCCCCTGCACCACCCTCACCCCTTCCCCTGTACTAGCCTCCCACTAAACCAGCCCCCTCCCCACCCAAACTAGTCCCCTCCCCCAAAACCATCCCCTACCCCCTGCACCACCCCCAGCCCCCTAGCCTGCACCAGCCCCCCTAAAATTTTCAAAACAACAGTTCAACACATGTATTATTATGTAAATAGAAGATATAATTATGAATACTTGAATAATACCAATCCTAAAATGTATTGCAATAAAATTAAATCTATAAATATTGATTAAAAAATATAAACTCATAAGAACAAGACATTACATGTAAAAGATTAATGTAAAAATCATAGCAGCTTAACATGCTGAACAGAAACTAAAATAACCATTTTGATTAACACCAAATCAAAAATCATGATTAGTATGAAAAAAAAAAGATCAAATAGAAGTGATCGCCAACAACACCAATCAATATAGAGTAGTAAAGAAATCATAAAAAGGACACCAATATTTTTATGTGCTTCGCAGAATTGGAAAGAAAGAATCACCATAACTAGGTTTCTCCAAACACAGTAGAATAAAAGATGTTAACCTCATGGGCCCTCAGTGGTGTTGCAGTTCCCCCTCTTCAGATCTTTTTCATCATCGGTAACTCATCATTTTCCATAAAACCTGGTTTAGGTTTAACAATATATCAATTAAAAAGTTAAACTTGTACAAGTAGACAATTAGAAGTCAAAATTCCCCTTTTGAAGCCAGAAATAAAAACCGTAGACCACAGGCTGGACAACACCCATTTTAAGCTCAATATTTCTGATAGGTAAATATTCAATGAAAAATGAATGAACTAAAACAATGGAAAAAATAAATGAGTTGGTTTTCCAACCCATACCCCAGAAAAAAAATTGAAGGTTCAAGATAAAATGAAAACATGAGGTGTAATAAGCATGCACCATCAAGTAATTGAAAGAGGATATAAACATGAATTATAATAAAACTTCATATAATGAGGAAAAGGAGTCACCATATGAGCCAAAAATTGCATAAAAAATCCATATAGAAAATCATGTTGCAACATCCACTTTTTCTGCTCTTCCATAATTAGAAGTGTTTCACTTCATCAATAAAAAGTCTTCATATTCCTCTCGGACCAACCTGACAATCAAGTAAATAATAATTTTCTAGACCTCTGTCCAAGTTAATCAAATGAAGATTCAACTAAGAATGATTATATGGAATAGAAATTTAAATCATTCTATCATATATGCATTAACAGATAGTCTTCGATAAGAATGTCCTAAAATAAAAGCATGATTCCAAAAGGATGATCAAAGTGCAACATGAAAAACACCAGTGATTTATAATTCAATAGGTAGATCTGATTAAGAACTCAAAACATGATTGACACTAATTTTAAACTCCAATATGGAAATGTAATACAATAGAAAATAAAAAATACTACATTTTATGGTGAAAAGGGATAGAGAACCAAAACATGATTGCCACTAATTTGCAACTCCAATCTGGAAATGTAATACAATAGAAAATTAAAAATACTACATTTTATGGTGAAAAAAAATAGGGAACCATAAGTGCATGGAAGGATATAATCATTAATTCTCCTCACACCTACACTAATATAATACTATTAATTTGAAAATAATGAAATAATGAAGGAGCGGAATCACAAGTGCATGGAAGAAATAAAATAAAAGTGAAAAATGATGAATATAATGAAGGGTGAACTTATATAATTCTATCATTAATTATATAATAATCTATTATAAAATAAATTCACCCCCCTAAATAATACCCTGGAATGACCCAAGATCTCAATCCATTCACTCTCTCTTTAGTGTGTTAGGTTAGGTAGTTAAAAAAATGATTTTCGATACACTATTTTCACCTACCCATGGTAATTGAGAATGTTAATCACTCCTTTATCACCCCTCACTCCCCAAAATAATATTAAAAATGAATGAAAATTGTGGTAGTATTATGTGTAAACCAAATTAATAGATAAAACCATGATAAAATTTAAAGGCGCATGGATAATAATCTACTACTCATATGGAAACAAGGATGCCTACTATGACACTAGGGTACAACAAAATGTGACTCCTGAGACCCATAAATAGGGATATTAGTAGCTTAAAACATCTTCCAACACATAAAAAAAGTTTTTTATTTTTTCATGATGAAAGGAATTGTTCTGAACAAAAAGATCCTCATAAGTATCAAACATTATAAGAAGTTCCTCAATGGTCATATAAGAAGATGAAATGGTACCGGAAGGAAAATGTATCTAATGTTTCTTTGAATGATATATACATTCCCAATTTTTAGTTTTTGGATAGAAGATCTACCTCACACATGACCTGAAATAAAAATCTTATTAAAGATATCAAATATGATAAAGGTGGATTGGTTCTATTTTCCAATGATGAATAAATCATGATTCAAAAACTACTTTTTAAAATAAATGAAAGAGTTCTGAGAAGGTACAAACCAAGTTCAGAAAAGAATCAAACAATGGGAAGACAAAAAACTCTCACCTGGAATTATGTCGGCCAGTAATGGTGAAGATCAGGAGCATCTGTGATGACCAGATTTTCCCCCTCCCCTGGAAGTGATCTGTGACCTAGGAATAGAGTAACCTCTTATTCATAATTCACCTTTGAACCTATAAAGTCCGCCACTGTGTTCCTTTCATGCCAATCATGAAGAACCTCCAGGTTGTTTTTCATAAACATTTTACTTCTGCATATGGTGTATTCAGTAGTCCATGGTGTGAGACCGCATCCAAGAAGGGAATTGAAGACCATTAGAGAATCAGTATCAATTTCATGAAGAGCTATATACTTCTACCTACAAATGGAGAGACCACTGAGCAGAGGTCATCGGGGAGGAGGGCGCCACTGTGGGAGAGTTCGTTGGAGAGGAGGGCGCCGCTGTGAGAGAGGGCTGCGCGGTGAGATCATCGAGGAGATCGCTGGGAGGAGGAGACGTCGATGGGGAGGAGGGCTATGTGGTGATAGGGCTGCGAATCGGGGGAGGAGGAGGAGGGCTGCGGGGAGGAGGAGATGCCATCAGGGAGGAGGGCTATGCAGTGATAGGGATGCGAATCGGGAGAGGAGAAGAGGGCTGCGGGGAGGAGGAGACGTCGTCAGGGAGGAGGGATTCATGGTGATAGGGGTGTGAATTGGGGGAGGAGGAGGTGGGCTGCAGATCGGGGGAGTAGGAGGAGCCTGATACAGATTGAAAAAAAAAAATGATGCCCGGAGTGTAATATTGATTTATCCATAGAGATCGAATTAAATCGTGGAAATAAAAAAGCTATAGTCACAGACCTATAAAACCGTGGCTATGGGTCCTTGGCTATAGCCCAAATTTTTAGTAGTGAATATTACTATGAGAATGAACAAACCAATGAGAAATGAAGAAGAACAGTAAGAGAAAATTGAACCCAATTTTCCATCACTTCCTCAAATAGGGGAAATTCCCATATCGTATACATTGATGACATTAATCCTTGAATAGTGGGAGATGGCACATCACATAGTGTTATTCAATTGTGATTTTTTCAATGAACACATCAAGTAAGTAAATTGAACATGTATATCTTATATCATCTCTTATAATTATACATATCTGTCAAACTATTTATATTTTTATCTACAGGGAACATAAAGAAATGATAAATAGAAAGCATCGATCTTTATCTTTGAGAATGAGAGATACTTTTCATAGCAAAGAGTTTTATGCTTAATTGAAATTTAAGGTAGAAATATTGATGTAATAAATAAATAAAATCAATATTTAAATAAGTTTAATATTCGTTTATATTTTAGGTATCGAGTTTTCCTGCTGACATTGTCTCTGAGGAAATAAGAGCTTTGGATTTTAGTCCAAATACCATGGTTTGTGAATGTAAATCAATTGTGATCAATGGGTACAGATTTATTATCACTAAACGAGAAAAGGGCATGAGAATAAAAAATGATGGCTTATGATAACCACCACAACATACTTTTATTCTAGTGCATCGGATAATAGACCTCATTTTAGAAATTTAGCTTATTATGGAGTCATAAAAATAATAATAATATTGGATTAATACTCTCATGATCGAGTCACTATGATGAAATGCCAGTGGTTTGATTAGATGATGAGGCATGGAACCTTTATTGATGATTTTCTATTTCGAGTTATTGACATGACTCACACTCTTTTTACCAATGAACCATATGTATTGGCATCAATGGAGAAACATGTTTTTTATGTCAAAGATCATCTTCAACCTAAATTTGGTGTCATTATTGAAGTAATCCAAAGACAATTTTATGATGATGGTGATGATGGAATTGAAACCATCCCTAATCCCATTGAAACTAATCCATTTTTTACCTATGATGACTCCAATACTTCAATTGTTAGAGTTAATTGAAAACCTAAAGTTGTGGTGGAAAATATATAGAAGCATTCATCTGTATTCTCAGTTCTGTTGGTTCAGATCAACTTGATTTGTTGAGGTTTGTGCTATACAAATTTATTGACTATTGATTATAAATATTTTGAATCCAACTAAACCTTAATGTTCATTTTCAATATTTACTGGTTTTAGATTTCTTTGAGTTTCATTTTATGGTATTGAATTGAACTGTATTTAGACCTACCAAACCAAACAAAACCAAAATAGTTAAATTGTAACAAAAAACTAGATAAATTGAATTGAACATATTAAACTAATTGATATTAAAATAAAAAACAATGAAAATAATGACCTAACCCAAAAATAGCTAAATTACCTAATCAAAAATATGAACCAAATGACCTAGGACAAATAAACCATGTATCATTTTTTTGTTTTTTTGTTACACAATAGCTATCCTTTTATAATTACTTTCATATTTGTTTTAAAATGAAGCAAATGAAACCATATGAGGATTAGTGAAGAAAAAATATAATGGAAAAACTTCATCGAATGGATGAGATGGGCATTCCTCCATTAGTTCCTGTTGTGAGTATTTTATTTCATATATATATATATATATATATATATATTAATAACATATAATGTCATGTGATTAATTTTTTTTTAGATTTTATGTAGGATCCTCCACTTAGGCGCTAGTTATTAGAAGAGAATCCTAGTATAGGTCCTAGTAATTAGGCTGGTGGTACGATGGGGGGTGGTACGAGAGCTAGGTGCTCCAGTCGGCATACCCATTTAGACCCTACTCCTCCAAATGACGTACCATCTTCCACACATTCTGATCCCACTATGTCGTTAGGGACACACAAGATATTTAGGCCTCCCATATTTTTACCACCCTTTACATCTGAGCCTCCTCACCCATATTTGTCATATACCATGATGATTCCCACTCCTCATCCATATTATGTAGTTGGTTAGCCATCCATGTCATCTTCTTTACCATCTACTTATTTTTATCTGATCTTCTACATTCCTTCTTTGACTCCTCCTCCAACATAATCTGTACCTATGGAGAAAACACTAGGACCCACTCCACCGATATAGGGTGATGTTTCTTTAGTGGCATCAGATCCAGAGGCACCCATTGCGCAGACTAACGTTGGTATATTTTAGAACCCTAACAATTTTTTTACCATAATTTATTTTCATTATAACATGTTTTGATATAATATTTGTTTTCCTATCATAACAGATACATCTAATGATAAGAAATGGGGGAGGGTGCGTACACACATGAATTCAGTGTTGAACAACTACATGCAATTGATGGTGGACTACAATGAAGATAATCTAATGATCGAAAAAATAGGGCAGCAATATCAGAGTTTTTTTAGCAATGCTTGCCAAATACTCCGACATCATTCCCGTCAACCTAATATCATAGAGACAGTTTCCAAACGAAGTCAAGGATAATGCTTGGGCATAGATATGGGTAAAAAAATCTATTGGATTTAATATAATATTTTTTTTATTTATATGAATTAATATTTTGGTTTCATCTTTAGTTTAATTTTTCCGATGGCGAGGGTGTACGCCCAACACATCTGAAGGAGTTAGGTGAGCTTTGGAGAGCCTATAAGCACGATTTTTATATTGGATAGTGTTCTAGAGTTGGTATATAGTTATAGGTAGTACTTATCATGGATGATTTTACAATAGAACAATATCAGAAAATGACTACTCATTGGATGACTATCAAGTTTAAGGTATTAATCACATTTGAGGCATTTAAATGAAAATTTTCATGTTTTTCATCAATAATATCTTTTTTATTATTGAATTTTATTTATTAATCATCCGGAAAAAATAAATAAAACATTTATGCTAAAAAATACCTCCACACTTTGGGGTGTACTATGATGTCAGATCATGAGAGGAATTCAGTACGATAGTTGTTTATAATTTTTCTTTAGGAATTTAACTTTCTATTATTTCCTCTATAATTTATTTTATTTCTAAAGTTTTCATATAATTTTAGTTTTGAAATTCATTACTGGTAACCTATTTTTAATTATGGTTTCCTACATTCAATGTCATTGCAGAGGTAGGTATTGAATATTGAAGGACGTGTGCCTCGAGAAAAACTGTTTTTCTCGAGTAGAAGGAAAAAATATGGAAGTGTGGTTAACAAACCAACACAATAGTAGATTGTAAGTTTTAAATTATTGATTTAAAATTTTAATATCTATGTTTTCACTTAATAATCTATTTATATTTGTAACATGCTACTTTGGAGGCCCTTGATGCCTAGGAACCTGACAATTTTGGGCCAAATGATCACTTACATCAGGTGTTGGTAGATGAGCACCCTAGTAGAGTACACTTCTAACCTAAGAAGACTATAGTTATGATGAGGTATTGGAACTCTTCAAGAACCATTTGTAGTGCCACATAGTTTTAAACGGTTAAGGCATGGGTAAAAAAAGGCTGAAAAAGGGCCACATTGGTGGAAGAATGGTATGCTAGGGAAAACACTAAATTTATGAAACTGATGAAAGTTTTATGTCTAACACTTCCACAAGAGTTCAACACAACTTGTGATGAATATATTTCATTGATGCGTTCAATATATAGTTCACCAGGTGGCGGTTCTAGTGGTGGTCGATATGATGTTATTTCTGGTAATGATGATGGAGAAGAAGAGGCAGAGGATGAGGATGATGCTAAGGCTAAGGATGAGGATGAGGCTGAGGCCGAGGGATAGGTAAATGTTGATGCGGAGGAAGAGGGTGAGGATAAGGCCAATGATGAGGCTGAGGATGAGGTTGGGGATAAGGACATGGATGAGGATGAGGATGAGGATAGGGGTCGGGATGAGGATGGGGATGATGATGAGGATGAGGCTGATGATGACGATGATGATATTGAAGGTGATGGTGATGATGAAAAAATTGATTTGTTACATTTTTGACTAATATTACTGACTTTTTATGTTTACTGATTTTCTATGATTGAATATATGTGTGATTAGGTGGGTCACATTATTCTTGTCTTGGGTATCCTAAATACTATATAGTTTTAATTAGAGAACCTTTTACCAAGGTATTTCCATCTTTTTTGATAAAGTAATTAGGGTATTAAAATATTTAACATATGATTCAACATTAAAAGGATTTATTAGGTTAGTGGTATTACTTGTATCTTTATTTCTTTATAAATGATTGGATTATATGAATTATCTTTTTTACATGGTATCAAATATATTTCACAACCCTACCCATCATTATCCATGAACCCCTCCCCAATGCACCACCCTCCCTGCTAAAACCACCCATGACCATGGCACCTCCTAGTATCCCCTTTCATGTTATTTCCTTATCATCCTCTCATAGTGCCATGAAATTTTTCAAGGACATGGGGGTGTGCACTATTCCCCTACTCATTGACTTGCCTGTGGAAGTGGCCATAGAAACCTCATTTACAACATTATGGAAAACAATTCCATCACATTGAAGTCTATTATACTCTCAATGGATTCCCAATGGCACTTTACACTACCCGGGCAGCCTTCGGTGAGTCACAAGATCCACCAAAGCATACACTCAAACTCTTGGCTGAAGAACTTGAGCATATTCACTGTAATTATACCACTTTTTAGTCATCTTACTTCGATTCATTGTCTTTTGATTATTTGCTTTATGGGATGCCTTTTTGATCCAATATCATTCCCACTTTATAAAGGTGATTGGTCTCTCACCATTGGGGTGATGATGATGGATACCTTCATCCATAAATTCATGGATGGTTTTTTCAATCTCTCTTTGAGTAAGCATTCAACTCAATTTCATCACAACCCATCATTTTAAAAACATTTATATAAATCAGTACCTACCATTAATAAACTATTCTAAAAAATCATTAGTTTTGTAAATACTAAACTCATTAATCAATAATAGCAACACAACAAGGATGTATAATTATCATATGGGAAGTAAAAGAGCTTTTCCACCCAATAAATGAGCATTTTTTATGTAATTTTCTAAAAGAGAAGTTTTAACTATGTAATGGTGTAGTAGATAACACACCATTGACTACTTGATGATAAAATATTTTTGAGCATTTTGAGTAAAGTCAAAATTTTGAGATGTTTTCACCAAAGAAATTGAAATGGGTTAGTTAGAAGAGTGGTTGCCATATGAAGATTAAAATGGGGAATACTATGTTCTGGTACATGCCATGGTTGGAAGATCTTGCTATTTTAATGTGCTATTAAAGGCATTTTTTGTGTTGTTTTAAGTGTTGTATAGAGGTATATGCAATGGAGGGGATTCTAGATGGATGATGTGAAGAATTCCGGAAGAACTCTATACCAATGGTTTAAAACCATTGATATAGTGTTGAAAAGCATGTATTTACCAATGGTGTACTAAAACCATTGGTAAAACTCTATACCAATGGTTTTAAAACCATTGGTAAACTATTAAATTATACTATATATGAATGGTTAATAAACCTTTGGTATAAATATACACCAACAGTTGTTCTGAAACTATTGGCATACTGACATTTACAGTGCTCTATACCAACGGTTGAAGTAGAACCATTGAGATAGGCCTATCTGAACACCTAATTATCCAATGGTTTAAAAAACCGTTGTTATAGGATATGCCAATGGTTTTCCAACCTATACCAATGGTTTAAAACAATTGGTATAGACTGCCTTTCCAGTAGTGACTTGGTCTCCTGAATGATATGATACTATAATAAAATGGAATTATTTATAGACCATATGATTCAAAATGAATTCCACATTCAATGGGCTTGATCTTCAAAAAACAAATTCTTGTAAAAATGATTGGATATTGTTTTTCAAGGACCACGAGTCACTCATAAAATTCCCTAAGTACGGTATGAATCGATACAAGAAAGATGAATCAAGTCCTTCAAAATATTTATGGTACTTTCCTATCATTCCATGATTTAGATGACTATATGGATTTTAGGAAACCACGAGACAATTAACATGACACACAAATATAAGAATTAAATATGGGAAACTACATCATCCAACCAACTCTACTAAATAGAATAAATTTGATTATGAGTATCCTAAATTTATAAATGATTCGAGAAACTTCTTTCTTGAATTATATAGATGGAATAAATACTTTCAGTGTACAGAGTAATACTCATTGTACATGACCATTTTTGTTGGTAAATTATAACTTTATATTATAGTTATGCATGAAGTGAAAATATATTATGTTGTCTCTACTTAAATCTAGACCAAAACAACTCAGAAATGATATTGATTTCTATTTGGATCCATTGATCGAAGATCCAAAATTTATATGGTATATATGTGTTATAATATATGATGATCATAGAAGTGAAGAATTCACATTGAGAGCCATGTTGTATGAGATGATAAATGGATTTCATTCTTATGGAAAATTTTCAGGATATAATATTAAATAAATGTTGGGGTGTCCCATTTTTGAAAATAAACACACTCATTTTGGTGGAAACATTCATCGAAGACTATGTTTTTAGGATATCATAAATTTTTACCTTAGTGATATAAATATCAATCCTGGATGACAACATTTGATGGGAATACCAAATAAGGCACAAAACCATCTCCACTAATATTTGATAAAATATTTTATTAAGTAAAAGATATTGTTACATTTTTATTAAACCATTTTTTAAAAACTTTATGAAATCAGGTTGAAAAAAGAGATCAATTTTCTTTGAATTACTATAATGGAATTGTTTATATGTCAGAATTTTTTTTGATTTCATCATGTAGAAAAAATTTATTTGATATTATTATTAGCACATTATTGAATGTTCCTAGAAAAAAAAAATATGGTATAAAATATAGGATAGAAATGATAGAAATGGGGTTAAGGGAAGAGTTGGCACCGGTGAAGGGTAAAAGGCAAAATTTTCTTGATCTAGCAGCTTACACTATATCCAGACAAGAAAATTTGTAATTTGTTATTTTTCTTAATGGTGTAAAAGTTCTATATAGGTATTCATCAAATATAAATAATGTCATGTCAATGACTAATTTGAAGTTATAGGGACTAAAATCACATGAATGTGATGTTTTGATGCAAGATTTTATGTCTGCCGCTTTACGTTGCATTCTACCTAAAAATGTACAACATGAATTAACCAGCCTACACTTCTTTTTCAATTCCATATGCTATAACTTTATAGACCTGAAAAAGTTTACAATCATGAATAAGAGGTTGAAGTCATATTTTTGTGAATTAGAGATATCATTTCCACCATTATTCCTTGATATAATGGTCCACTTGATGGTTCACTTGGTTAAAGAGTTTCAACTATGTGGTCTTGTCCATTATAGATGGATGTACCCCATTGAATGCTATATGAATATTTTTAAAGGGTAAGTAAAGAATCTAAGTCATCCAGAAGGTTGTATTGCATAACAATATACTTTTGAAGAAGTTATTTAATTCTGCACCGATTACCTATCAGATGTTGATAGCATAAGTCTCCCAAAGTCTGGTCATAGTAGACACCTTATGGGAAAATGGATTTCTAGAAGAGACATTATTACAATTACCATCATAGTGTGGGATAAATATCACCTTTACATTTTACATAATAGTGAAAATTATGATCCATACATTGAATCCCACAAAGCAGTTCATAGACATTTGAATTAATCAAGGGATAAAATATGAATATAAAATACGCATAATCAATAGTTTATAGGATGGTTCCGAGATCATATTTACAAGGAGTTATCTAAAAATATTAATTCAATTTCTGAATGACTTAGATGGAAATCTAGGGGAACAAATGACAATATTATATCTTACACTAGTTTTTTAATTAATGATTATACATTCTATATAAAAAAAATGATAACCATAGTAGGATACAAAAAAATGGAGTTACGCTTGTGGAGAATGCAATGAAAATATCTAGTCTTAATGATAAAAATCCTATTTATGTGAATATGTCATATTTCGACATCATCAAATAGATATATGAGTTGAATCATACAATAATTCAAGTATCAATTTCATATTGCAAATGGGTCGACAATAAGAGTGAAGTGAAATTTGATGAAATATGATTCATGAAGGTGAATTTCAGTGTGGAATGGTATAAGGACAATCCATTCATAATGTAATCACAAGAAGTGAAAGTATTTTATGCCTCAGATCTAGAAAACTAGAATTGGTCAATTATCCCACTGGAAACTATAACAACTATAGGGTTAGATGAAAATTCAATCAAGGATAACCCTTTCATTGGGATATCACAGTCATTTCATGGTGTTTCCAATGTATATAATGTCTTTTATGTTATATGGGACCACAAAGAGGGGATTTTGATTCTCGATATAGGATCCAAATTTCAACCTTTAAAGAAAAGAGAGAGATTTCAATGAGTAGGGAAAAGTGATTTTTAATATACATTGATTTTCCTCATAATTTTTTTTTCTTTACTGTATTAACATAATATAAATTAAATGTTGGACTCCTCATGTAGACAATGAATTATGCACAAGATGATTTCACTAATATTGAGAAAAAACATAAGGTTGATGTTGAAACTATAGAGTTATTAGGGGATCAACAACATACTGATGAAAAAAACAAGAATGATGTAAAATAAATGTGTTGACTAAAATTATCAAGGGATTAATCAAGGGTATAAAATTTTAGGTTGTATGGAATCAACAAGACCAAAATATTAACCCAAAAAGGTGAATTTTCATTAGTTATGTTGGGGTCACAATGAGAATGATTGTGCCAATTAATATTGATTCATGGTTCCATGTCTATCCTATAATGAAGGAAACCATTTGGAAAGATATTAAGGCAATTCTATGATATATTTTCTCTATTTTATCAAAAAATTATATAATGAAACATTTATTTACTTTTCATTATACCTCAACGTGTTTGTTTATTTTAGATTATTTCCATAAAAAATATGTCTTAATGGATGCTGGAAAATCCCATAGAGGCTTCCATTTAATTCTTACCAAGCTTCATCTCAGGGATATTGAGGGGAAATTAAATCCCCTCCCACTAGTTATATATTCACACATTATAAATTAGGAAATATGGAGTTCCTTCATTAGTAGTTGTGATGATAAATCATTTTAGGTGAATTGTAGTTGATGATATATTATTTTAAATTATTTATTTTATCCAATTTGATTCAAAATTGTTAGTCTATTTAAACATTATAATAGATGATTATTATATAATTTAATGGTCAACATATGATTAAATAATATTTTAAACTAATATCTAACTCTATAAATAAATGATTATGCCTATTGTGTATTGCATCCTAAAATAAAAAATAAAAAATTATTGTACCTAATAAATTCTCTCTCGATTCCTCCTCTCTCCCTCTCAAGAACAAGAAATTCAAGATACATTCTTTGAAGGACAAAGAATGAGTTATCAATAAAAACAACATAAGACAATCAATTCGTCATTCTAGCACCCATAGATCGATTGGCATTGCTTAGAGATCAAAGGAGCACATGTGGATCACTTCTATAGAGATTTTATCCTTAGATCCTCATAGTACAAGAAAGAAAATATGAAAAGGTATTTTTGGATGATTAAAATCTACATTGAAGAAAGAATTCTCAGATTAGGTATTTGTTTATTCTAATATTAAATAAAATAATTATAAATTTTACATGAAATATCCTCACTTAGGGTTTCATAAAAATCAATATTAAATGAAATTTTAATATATCACCCACCACCACACACTTATGCTACACCCAGAACCACCAGTTATTACTTGGAATCAGTTCATTAGAAATAAAATATTATTATATTATATAATTACATGGTAATGATTAAATAATCCATTGATATAGATTTAATGTGATAATTAAATGGGTAAATATTGGTGATTGGATTGTTAATTTTAAGTAATAGGAAATGGAACATGGGTTTTGTCTCTTTATGTGATGGTTTGGTTAGTTTTTTTTTGTATTAGATACATTTCTTGGTGGTGCGATATTAGTAGTGCCCTGAAGGTGGTCATGGTAGTGTTTCTTGAGTGAACCCATAGGTGTGGGATTGAGTCAGACAACTGTATACCTATACTCTTGTGTTTTTCTTACACACCCCATTGGAGTCAGATAACCTGACTAACACCTAGAGAACATGGGGGTATTTTCCCAAATATTTAGTTTTGGGAGGATATGAATGGCTAACCACCCCCTCTCCCCCACCCCCCTTCAACAGTAGATTATGGTGATACATGTGGTGGAAGATGAGATATGTGGTGGGGGTAACATGTGGTAGGAGGAGTAAACTAGGTTGATGTCCCATGTGTTCATGATACCATACTTTCCCAATTATGTGATATAATATTGTTTGGTTGGTGCAACAAGATGTGACATGTGGTTGGTTATACAAGAAATAATATACAGTTGGTGTCTTCATCAGTGGATATGGGTGGGATGGGAGTAAAGGATGTCTTCACATTGTCTGAGAGTGGAAAAATAGTGGGGAGGTGGTTGTTGTATGCCTTTATCTACATTCTTATAATATTATAATACTACTCTTAGATGTGTTATTTGATGAGAGAGACTTAGTGCGACTGGGGGGAACTAGTTGACTTCTGTAGATTCTGGTTATTTATATTGTTTTTTCACTAGGGAATTAGTATAATCTTTTCACATTTTCATGGGAGACCTTATTTATGATCCTATTGAATATACATGTTATGCTTGCCTCATCTATATAAAAATGATTTTTTAAAGACTTTAGGAGGAATTTGGTAATACTACTGGATAATACTAGTTTGGAGTTGTTATGGTTGATTTAATATGATTATTTCTGTATTTTTTTTTTATTTTAGAGATGTTTTTATCTATTTTATATTCATATATTTTTGAGTTTTCTTTTATGGTATTTTTGTTTATTTACCTTTCATGGTGATTGTTTTGTGGTATTTTCTATATTTTCCTTGGATATTTGAGGTAATTCCTCTCATATTTGTGTGATATACACTCAGTTCTAGTCACCAACCTGGGGCCTACTGAAGGCGGGACTTGGGGGTCACTTCTTCTCTTCATTTTCAACCCAGGAGGGATACCATTGGAGGTGGGGGGGGGGGATCGTGACATTTATGGTTTTCAAACATTCCATGTACTTCATAGCCATTACCTACGGTATATATTGCATACTACTCATCTGGAAGTAAATACATGGAGTGTATTAATTACATGTTTCATGCTTTATGAGAATAAGTTCCAATGTCTTATGATATTCCTACACCTGATATTCAAACATCATATGTGTCCAATCAAATAGATGTCATCTTGTCATAAACCAGCCTAGATACCTTGGTACCCTAATAACTGAGCCACATAGACCGAAGGGAATTCCCAACCCCTATGGGTCGGTTACTAGAACCTGGAATCGTATGAGATAAAAGACGGAATGATTTTGCCTCAAAAATAGCATAAGATAAATAAAAAGTTAGTATGATCAAAAATCCATAAGGAGAAATTACCAGAAAAAAGGTATATCAAAAACTAAAAATAGTTCATCATCAAAGTAATCAACTAAAAGAAAAACATCCTAAAGGAAAAAACACTCCAAGACTAAGGGATCAATAGAATCCACCACCTCCAAGTGGTTATTTCTCTTTTCTCAGACCTAGAAGAAGGAAATATACAAACACTAGAAGGAAAAGGTGGGGTGTGAGCCATGAATCCCAGTAGGGTCTCACTAAGTGTTCCATAATATATGTAATAATAATAAACCAAATCATGATTTCAATTTTAATAAAATAGGGCATGGAAGTAATTTTTCATATTTAAAAAAAAACATGCTTTCATTTCAAAATTATAGAAAAAATTTAAAAAATGGCTTAATAAACATTTTATATAAAATAGTTTATATAAATTAACTGGTATGAGAAAAATAATTTCATAATCAATGGAATATGTATATAAAAATAATCACCAAAAACACCATGGTCATCTACCCTATGGTATGATAGTTTCTAGTTATAGGATCCTCACACATATCATATCAGTGATCATGGAAATATGTGTACACATGTCCCTCAGTCTGAATAGGAATCATCAACATCCCATTGGGGATAAGATCTGCCTAACTAGTTTTTTTAGAGTTTTCATTGTCAATAGATTTACAGGGAATTACTATCCTGGATTTAATATCCAAAATAAACCACTAATTACTCAGGCTCACATGTGATTAATCAATCAATTGAAAAGGTAAAATCATCTCATTTCAAGTCAATCATCATTTATAATTAAATTTCCTACTTTTCCTTTTTCAAAATTCCAATTCACTTTCAAAACCAAAACATGGGTTTTTCATAATTTCATTAATTTTCAACAAAAAATCAGTCATAGGTTTTTATCATTTCAATTTAATTCATTTTTCTTGAAATAATTCTCAAATAAATTCATCAATTCCATCAATTTCAAAATACACCCCAAATTCTATCTCCATTGGAATTGGGGGTTTTCACAAAATCCATACCATATGAAATTCCAATTCCAATTCACATAGAATTGTTTTTTCACAAATCAATTCAAATAAATTTAAACCAACAAGAAAACCGAGGTTTAATAAAATAGATAATCTCAAACAAAACCACCTGCCTTTATCACAAAGATCACGTATCAATAACACACGCAATGGTATTTTACAATGAAGAATGATGACAATGGAGAACTATAAATTAAACCTATAATCAATATATATTTAAAAAGAGTTTAGATCCATAAAATACATGATGATATATCAAACTCGAGGGAGGAAATAAGGAGAGATAAGAAGAAACCAAGGAGGGGATATTCACATACCTGGAGGAGATCAAATGAGATCTTCCACACTTTGATCCTACAAAGAATGAGTTTAGAGGATCCAAAAGAGGTTTTTGAAATCCTCCAAATCATAGGAAATCGATTTAGTCTAAGTTTGGGTCATGTAAAGGTTTAAATGAGGGTTTAATTTTTTTTATATAATTTTTTGACATAAAAATATCCTTCACGCACAGTTAGTAGGGCAGGGCCACATAGTTAGAAAAATAGTGCACAGAAATCATGACCCCATATGGACTTATTTTCCAAGGTGTATAGTTTCTAGTAGGTGGGAACATAGCTTTTTAAACCATGTACTAACTGTGAAAACCCCCACTGCTTAGGGTTGCACGGTTTTCACTAGAGGGGCACATGGTTTGGGAAAACATGTTCCAACCTTGCATGACCCATAAACCTCCAAAAATTTCCAAAAATTCTCCTGAAACAACCCAATACATTCCTCAACCAAATCATGATAAAAATAAGGGTTGAGGAGTACCTAAAAACTAGTAATAGGATGTTACAAATCTGGTCACTGAATAGATAAATTTAAGAATATTTTTATAAAATTTAAAGGTTCTCATCATAGTGGGGAACATCTATGACCTTTTGATGTGATATATACTCTATGGATATTATCACATTGATGTTATGAATAAGAAAACTTATAATTTGATAAGATGTTAATTAATATTCAATCATTTTAATATATAGGTAATCGAAAGTAAAATGTAGTTGGTTATAGGGAACCAACTCCAATAATACAAATTCGGATGGCTCCACACTCCCTTGGACATGGCTACCTTCTCTTCTCATATTCACTTTAGGGATTCTACTCCTCTCCCTTAGTGGCAATACTCATTCCTTGGATTATATTCCCTTTTATATCTATAACTCTAATATGGATTCCAAGAAACTAAGACGTCTCTTGCTTAATGATTTGATGGATGGGTCGATACTCTTCCGAGCTAGGTGTTCATCTTCGAGTGATGTCTGGGGTTTTTAGGTTTTTTTCTAGGGAGAAAACGTTTGTTTCAGTGAATCTGATTTGGTTTTGTTATAGTAAAAACATGGTAGGTTCATCGTCGACAAATTTCTAGTCCAGTACGTGGAAAAATATGATAGATGTAAGAATGCTCAGTGTCAGAGGTGTTATTCTCCTTACCAATACACTTCTCGGTTCCCTTTAGGTTTGTTCTATGGTGTATTTATTCCCTTTTGATGTGCATGTATACTTATGCATCTACTTGGTTTCCTATACCATTTCATAATGATACTTCATACATGACCCCATTTTGGATGGGTTTGACGGATACCATGACATTTTGGATCATGTTAGTGGCTTCAGTGAAGGTTGATCTGTCAGGGCGCCCTTTTGGCTTGGTGGTGTGGATCATGGCATCTTGGAAGTCTCTTGGTTCCTCATTCAAGCGCTCTATCAATAAATCCCTCGCCATCGATCATACCTCTTCGATGGTTCTTGTTGTGTTGGTGTCGGCCTCAATGCTTCTTCCGGAAGGTGTCGGTCGCTTGCCGGCGTGCACTGGGATCTTGGTCATTAGCCAGTGGTGGTCATTAGCAAGCAAACAATCAAGATGTGATGATGAAAATAGTGATGCAATGGTTGTGATAGTGATGATGAAATGGATGATGTGGGGTAATGTGTGGGTCTCGAGATGAGGATGAGATGCATCATGGATGGGATGGATCGGCATGCACATAGTGCGTTCAGGATGGGTTAGTTCGAGTGGTTGGTAGGATAGGTATTGGGCTTTGTATGTTGGTCATCCCACCCATTGTATTGGTCCCCCCACAACCCATTTAAAAGGGACTTTCTTGAAAATAAAAAAATGGATTTGGACAGTAATACAAATTCCCATAGTGTCATGCGTAAGGTCTTGGATTCAGGATTAATTTTGATACAAAGTTTTTGTAGAACATTTGAGAGAGGTTATAATAATCATGTCCAAATGAGTTTGGATATATCCTTAAAGAGTTGTAAAGTTATGAATAAAATACGTGTGATATTAGTAAAAGTGAGAGATAGTTGAATATTGTGCACTGAATCTCATACCATAACATTATGAAAGTCACCACACTGTCAATGTCATCACATGGTCATTTATACCATGTCATGGTCTTAATATGGAATGATATATGATATCATTTGGTAATTTATCCCACATTTCATGATTATTTTGGTAGTTGGAAAGTCATATAATGACGTGTAGATAAAATATTGTTTGATAAAGGGGTTTAACAACACAACTACACATATTCTCTTTAACAGTGCACAAAATGGATTTTAATAGTGCTAAAAAAATGCTTTTAATCACAGCACTGATAAAGGCCCCCCTTTATCAGTTCAATTTTTAGTGATGATAACGCCTAACTTGAAGCAATGTACTGTTAATATAATAGAACACCTAACAAAAAACTACAATTTTAAACAATTCTATATAAATTTAATGTGACACCATGGATAAAAAAAATGCTCGTCCATATTTTATACAAAAAAACACTACTATATAAATTTCAAATAATTTTTTACATAGTTACATTCGAAATTATCCAACAAAAATTTAAAAACATTAATGCTTCATCTTTTGATGCCCGTGACTCCCTCTCAAAAATGTCCACCCATGGTATCAGTTGCTGAAAAAAAAATCTCAACCCAATCAAAATATTTCTCCTATATAAGAAAACAAATATTTCATTAGTAATACTATAAAAAATAAATAAAACATTAATATGAAAGAATACATTAATAAAATGTCAATATTTAATAAAATAGACACATTTTGAGTTATACCAGTCACACCGTGCATCCGATTGATGTGTGGTTGATTCCTAAACATCAATAATGGCTTATGTATCACTTTCATAAAGTATCAAAACAATATGAATGTTTTTTCTCATTTTTCAGTATGTCACTTGTTCTTTTTACTGAAATTAATGTCAATTTTAAATAAAAAGACACACTTAGAGTCATACCAGTCACACCATGCATTGTCTTGAGGTGAGGTCGACTCATACACATAAAAAATGACTCATGGATAATTTTACTAAAGTATCAAAACAATTCGAACATGTTTTCTTAGTTTTCATTACGTCAGTTGTGTTTTTTTACTAAAATGTCATTTCAAACTGAAACATGCATTTTTAGTCATACCGGTCTCATCGTGCATAATTTTTATGTGAGACTACTTCATACACATCAAAAATGACTTATTAATCACTTTCCTAAATTGTCAATACAATCAGATCACATTTTCTCAGTTTTCAGTGAGTGACATGTTTTAAACTAAAATGTCAATTTTAAATTGATAACGGACATTTTTAGTCATACTGGTCACACCGTACATCGGATTGAAGTGGGGTTTATTCCTACATGTCAACAATGACTCATGGATTATTTTAATAAAGTATCAAAACAATACTAATGAATTTTATTGGTTTTTAGTATGTCACTTGTTCTTTTTTACTTAAATTAATATCAATTTTAAATAAAAAGATACACTTGGAGTGATGTTGGTAACACCATGCATATTATTGAGATATGGTTGAATCCTAAACATAAAAAATTACTCATGTATTATTTTACTAAAGTATCAAAAAAATATAAATGCATTTTTATGGTTTTTAGTATGCCAATTGTGTTTTTTCATTAAAATGTCATTTCAAACTGTAAACACTAATTTTGAGTTATACTGGTCACATTGTGCATCAATTTGATGTGATATTGATTCATACATGTCAAAAATGAATTATGAATCACTTTACTAAATTATAAAGTCAATTGGAACATGTTTTCTTGGTTTTGAGTGAGTGACACATTTTGAACTAAAATATCAATTTTAAACTGATAACAGACACTTTTAGCAATACTGGTCACACCGTGTGTCGGATTGAGATAGAGTTGATTTCTACACATAAAATATGACTCATAGGCCAATTTTCTAAAGTATCAAAAAAATCAGAATTCTCTTTTTTAGTTTTCAGTATTCCACTCGTTCTTTTTTACTTAAATTAATGTCAATTTTGAATAAAAAACACACTTTGAGTCATATCGGTCACACCGTGTGTTGTATTGAGGTGTGTTTGACTTTTACACATAAAAAACAACTCATGTATCATTTTAATAAAGTATAAAATAATAAAAATGTGTTTTATCTATTTTTGGTATGCCATTTGTGTTTTTTTACTAAAATGTCATCTCAAACTGGAAACACGCATTTTGAGTCATATCGGTCGCATCATGACTTGGTTTGATGTGAGAATACTTCGTAAATGTAAAAAATAACTTATGAATTGATGTAATAAATTATAAATACAAACAGAGTGAATTTTATTATTTTTCAATGAGTGAAATGTTTTGAACTAAAATATCAATTTTAAACTGATAACAGACACTTTTAGTCATAATGTTCACATCGTGCATCAGATTAAGGTTGAGTTGATTCGTACACATCAAAAATTACTCAGGGATAGTTTTACTAAAGTATCAAAACAATCTAAATACATTTTATTAGTTTTTAGTATGTCACTTGTTCTTTTTACATAAATTAATGTTGATTTTAGATAAAAAGACACAATTGGAGTCATAGCGGTCACACTGTGTGTTGTATTAAGGTGAGGTTAACTCCTACATGTCACAAATGACTTATAGATCATTTTACTAAAGTATCAAAACAATCAAAGTTCATTTTTTTAGTTTCCAGTATGCTAGTTGTGTTTTTTAAGTAAAATGTCATTTTTAACTAGAAACACACATTTTGAGTCATACCAGTTACATTGTGCATCAGTTTTACATGAGACTACATCATACACATTTATGAATTTATTTCCTAAATTATAAATAAAATTGGAGCACATTTTATTGGTTTTTAGTGAGTGTCACATTTTGAACTATAATGTCAATTTTAAACTGATAAGGGACACTTTTAATCACACTGGTCACACCGTGCATCAGATTGAGGTGTGTATTGATTCCTACATGTCAAAAATGACTCATGGATCATTTTAATAAATTATAAAAACAATATTAATACATTTTATTATTTTTCAGTTTGTCACTTTTTCTTTTTACTAAAATTAATGCCAATTTTAAATAAAAAGACACACTTGGAGTCATACCAGTCACACCATATGTCGTATTGAGGTGTGGTTGACTCCTACACATAAAAAAGGACTTATGGACCATTGTAATAATATATAAAAACAATATGAATTCATTTTCACAGTTTTCAGTATTCAAGTTGTGTTTTTTTACTAAAATGTCATTTCAAATAGAAAACATGCATTTTGAGTCATACTGGTCGCATTGTGTGTCGGTTCAATGTGGTACTACTTTATACACATTTATGAATCGATGTCCTAAATTATCAAGATAATTAGAGTGATTTCTTTTGGTTTTTAGTGAGTGACACATTTTGAACTAAAATGTCAATTTTAAATAGATAAAGGAAACTTTTAGTCATCCCATAGGATTGATGTGGGGTTGATTACTAAACATCAAATATGACTCATGGATCAGTGTCTTAAACTATCAAAACAATCTGAATTTGTTTGATCAGTTTACAATATGTCAGTTGTTCTTTTTTACTTAAATCAATGTCAATTTTAAATAAAAAGATACACTTGGAGTTATACATATCACACCATGCATTTTATTGAGTTATAATAGACTCCTATATGTCACAAATTACTCATGTATCATTTTCATAAATTAGCATGGCAATTATCAGTTTTCAACATGTCACTTGTTCTTTTTACTAAAATTAATATCAATTTCAAATAAAAATAGACACTTTGAGTTATATCGTCCACACCATAAATCATATTGAGGTGAGACTAATTCCTACACATCAAAAATGACTTATAGATCATTTTATGAAAGTATAAAAATAATCCAAATGTGTTTTCTTAGTTTTGAGTATGTCAGTTGTCTTTTTTAATAAAATTAATTTCAATTTTAAATAAAAAGAAGCCTTTAGATTATGTTAATGTAGTATAGAACAAATAATATTATGAGAAAAATATAGTATATTAGAAAAAACTTTACCTTCTCATTGAATTATGAGTTGCATCCTCGAAGTCCTATCACTCACGAGCATGATCATATTCGAACAAACCACCCCGACTCGAACAAAAAAATCCACCTGTATAAGAAAACGATTATTATGTGACTAATACTAAAAAGAAGTAAATTAAAAATAAATACGAAACAATCTAATATTCATTCCATTTGTGTACATTCTTCCATCAGGTATGTTTCCCATTAATTTCTAAGAAAATATATATCATCCTGTGAATATGAGTCTTTTCAATAGCCCTAGTAGTACTAAAGAAATATAAATACACAAGGGATTAATAAATATTTTAAATGAAATAGTAATTATCTTAAAAATACCTCTTTGGGGATGCTAGTTTGTTGGTGGAATATGATCACTCTCATAAATTTACAAACATAATAACCACAATCTTTTTCATTCTTTATTTAAGACTCTACATAAACATTGAGGAGAATAAGTAATATGTTTTGATATGTGTTTGGATATTGAAATATTATTATATATACACTGATACTTTTCCATTCCTAGAAATTATCATGGTCCTCGTGCTTAGCCCCTAACCCCATTCCTTGTTTTTCAAAATATTGATACACCACTCTATCATGAAAAAATACTCATTAAAACATAATCTAAATTATATAACTTGATGTTTAGTTCTAAAATGTTGGATGTAGTGTATTAAAAATTGACAAAAACCATCACGCGTGGTTGTTTTTTTGGATATTCATGCATTGAATCCAAGAAATAAATATTTGGAGTATCCAAATTGACCACAATAAGCATCCAATGTTGCATAAAAACATAAAAGGAATAAGTAATTAAAGAAATAAAAATATATTTTATATGATTAAATTATAGAGTTTTACCCCTGCATCATTGGTATTAAGAATTTTCTATTATCTGAAAGTTTTCTTTCAAATGATTTGACCAGGCCTTCCACTATTTCATCATTTTTGTTGTATTTTATTTTTGGTTGTTCTATAGAGGAGATGTGAGGACTAATGAGTCTAGTTTTTTTTTATGGGGAAATACCTTAATTTTTTTTGATATATACACCTACCAAAAATATGAAATTTATTTAGTTATAATTAACATAGTATACCAGCTTTTGAAAAATTAAATAATGAAAACATACCTCATGTATACATTTACAACTAAGCCACCTATCCATTCATAGTCGAGGATTTCACTTACATTCTAAACACCATTTAAGTCTTGAAATTCCTCTCCATACATATTTTCTTTAAAATCAACTATGTGAATACAACCATTTTTTAGCTTTGTATTCACATGAATCTTTAATGATAGTAAATCCAAATATAGAACGGGTGGGATAAAGGTGCTTTTGGTATATCTTTTTGACCGGTTGGTTGATATTTTAGATGGTTTTGAGCTGGTCTTTTGTTTCACCCCTTCTCTTTTCCTTATATAATAACATTTGTTAGTTCAGGTCTTTTTTCATTAATTGTTAAAGCTTTATCTTGAAAAATAAATTGGAAATGAATAAATCCTTATCGAATTTTTTTTACAAGATGTGATGGTCATGAAATAAATGTTCCAATAACTTGTTTGACCTTATTAATATATTCCTCATCAATTGGAATAGGTATCTTGGTGATCAGCTTATGGGATATGCTAATTGAAACTTTCACATGACTTGTTATAAGTGGTTTGTTGTGTTGAATGTAGTTTTGGATATTGAATACTATATCCCTCACTACAAGTCGATGTGTGGGTGTTGATAGATATAAATCACAATCATTATCACCCTGCAGAATATTAGTACAGGAAAGGTATCTGTGTCTATATGAATCATGTTTCAGATAAATAATTATTATAACACTGATTACCTTGGCTAAGATCGTTTTTTAGGGGAATGGATCACCTCAAAGCTAGTGGGGTTGGGGTAGGATCTTCACACGATGGTTGTTCTTGAGTTGTTTATTCTCTTTGCCCCCCGTAAAAGTTTCTATCAACTCTATCTTCTATTGGAATTTTTATTCAGGGGTATATATTCTTTCACTCATCTATTTCATTTCTTCACTTTGATCATCCTCTTGTTTTTTTCTCAAAATATGTTCAGGGTGTCACCCCAAAACATGCACCTCTGATGCAGCCATACTATTCTAGCCACTTCAAGGCCATCGATAGTAGGTGTTAATCTGGTACAAGTGTTTCTGATTCCTAAGACTATGTTGGATAGAAAATATAGGAAAATAATTAATCATTTTTATATAATATCAATTTAAATAAAAAAAATATTGTGTCATAATTACACATGTTTCTCACAATTTTTGTGTGTTTTCATCTATTAGTATCCCGTATTTATTTACACATGACTCCTTCTATAGTACATGGTGTGGGATGGAAGTGGCTTTGGATTTGGAGTCATAAATCTGCATATAAACAGAAGAACAAAATTATGTTGTTTCATGTCAAATAAAAGTATTATGGTAGATTTAAAATATGTACCAATTTTTTTTCAAGGGAAGCTTACCAAATACTTGCTTTATAGTAGGGTTACATTGGTTTTGGATCCCTTTTATTATTTCCATCACTAAGTTTATGTTTCATAAATAAAAAATTTTCAATCAAAGTGAAGAACCCACATATCATCAAATAACGTATTACTATCCAAAATGTACCTAAAGAGACACATCCACACAACACCTAGTAAATGAATCCCATTCTTCTTGGGTTATCATGTGTTCATAGATAAGCGGTGGGTATGGATTTAATTTCACTTCAACATCTTTAAGATAATGTCTCATTAGAATTATGTGAAAGCCTCTATGAATCCTTCTAGTAAACATTAATAATTATTTATTGTGGTATTCATCTACTATAAATTCACTCTATAAGGGATGATGAAGAGTAAGTCAATGTTTCATTATTTTATTTTTTTAGTAAAATAAATAAATGACATCATAATGTTACTATATTCTCTTCCCACATCAACGTCTTAAGCCCGACCACAACATGGTGCCATAAATCTATATCAATCGTCACATGTTTTCGAGTGAAAGTTCCAATGTAACTACTAAACATGGACTTGTTGGGGTTAACATGATGGCCCCATTCATTCCATCTAACCTCATATTTGATGCCTTTAATTTTCTCCTTAATGTTTTTTTCTAAAACCATCAAACTAAAACACTCCTATTTTTTCTAGGACTAACATTTCCTCATATTAAACATCATAAATATGTTTCTCTAGAGTGGTAGCATCTTGATGTGTAGTGGGTCGTTGTACCTATGCACTGGGAGAAACAATAGGTTGAGAAACCCATTGTTCCTCGGGATTGGAAGCATAACACGTGTAGAAGTTCGTTATTCCTCAACACTGCGAGAAATAGAAGGTTCAGAGACCTATTGTTCCTCGGGATTATGATCAATAGCATGTGTAGAAGTCATTATCTATAGAATTGGTTTAACATTCAATTTAGAGTACATAAATGCATCAGAAAATGAATAATAACAAGAGGTAAAACAACATATATTACAAAAAAACATATTATTGAACTATATTTTTTTAAAAGGATGAAGGTATTTTACCCCTCTATTAACTATACAAATCCATTCATTGTGGTCTCATATTACATAAAAAACACCATATACATTTGGACCAATTTGAAATGATTACAACATCCTAATGGAAGGGTCATCCTCAATTGAATTTTCATATGACCCTTCAGTGGTTTTGGTCAATAACAAAACAATTTATTACTTTAGATTTTCAAGATATAGAATATAAAATACTTATACTACCTATGATTCCATTATAAATGGTCTATATTTGTACCCTTCCTTACTGAAATCAACTTTCCTGAATCCTAATTCATCTATTTTAAAATCACTCCTATTATCCACCCACTTCCATTAAAAAATTGGTACTTGGAATTTTGTATAATCAAACTAACATTTTTGTTTGATGATTCCAAAGTATGACATAATCATATAAATTGGATTTAGGTCATTAGTACCAAAAACATGCATCATTTTAGCCACAAGTATAAATCCACTATTTTTCATGGTACCATCTTCATCATGTTCATTTGTATAGAATTTATAACCATTAATTACATAACTACTGTAAGATAATACATACACACTTGGTCCTTCAGATATCCACCAAAGTCATTATGAAATCGAATCCAGATTTTCATTTTACTCCTTAAAAATATGGTCCTAAAACCATCCTATAAACTATTGATTATGTGTATTAGATATCCATATTTCATTCCTTGATGGATTAAAATGCCTAATAATTTCTTTGTGGGTTTCAACATATGGGGAAACCTCCAAACTATTATAAAAAAATGTAAAGGTGGGCCTACTCCTGATCTGTAATATTGATTGTGTCAACATCTCTTCCAGAAATTCCTTCACCCAAAAACTAATCAATGCGACAATATTTTGGTAGACCAATGCTTTCTATAGTGGACAGATATTCAGTAAAAAAATTCAATGGCTTCCTAAAAAATATATCACTCTGAAATAAAACCCTCTGGCTGAATTAGATTTTTGATATACCCTTTCAAAATAATAATATACCGTTCAATGGGGTAGATCTATCTATAGTGTACAGGAACACACAGTTGAATCTCTCTCACCAATTGAACCATCAAACGAACCATCATATCAAAGACTATTGGCAAGAAGAACATTTACAATTCACAGAATATGATGTAAATTTCTCTTTCCATAGTCTACAATTTCACTGAGTCTATAACTTTGGTGCATATAGCTTTAAATAAGAAATAGAGATTTGTTAATGTATGGTGAACATTGTTGGAAAAAATGAAATGTAAATCTATAGGAATTAGATCTTTCATTAAAACATGATAGTCATGTGATTTCGAACCCTTTACCTTTTAATTGGTCATTGACACGATTGACTTGATATTTGATGAATACCCCTCTAGAACCTTTACATCATTCAAGAAGTTGAAAAAATGATATCTCTCATGGATTAAAAAAGTGGAAGTAGCTGGAGGAAGAAAAGTTTATTTTTCACCCTTCACTGGTGCCAACTCTTCTCATATTCTCATATCAACCATGTCTAACCCAACCTTAATTCTATCCTTTGTTTTTCCAGGTGCATTTATCAATGTGATGATGACACTATCACATGCATTTTTTCAACATGCACAACATAAAGAAAACGTATGACATAAAAAAAATTCTAGTATAGTAATTCCAAAAAAAACTGATCAGTTTTACCAACCAGTTTTCATAGGGTTTTTCAAAAATGGTTTACCAAAAGTAGTGTCCACATCTTTTACTTTCTCAAATAGTAGATCACCTGTTATTAGAGATAGAGTTGTATGTTTTTATGAAATTTCATAGAATGATGTCATCCATGAAGGTCCTGGGCATAGCGGAAGCTCGTGGGTGGATGTGCCCACTTGGATTTTTTTCATTAGCAATGATCAATTCGGGATCAATATGATGATAAACGCCAGACTCCATGGATCGAATCATAGAAATAGACAAATAAGAAGAATAGTTCTGGAACCACAAAAGGAGGATCATCACAGATTAATTATAATTAATTTAATTAATTGACAAGAAGAACCTTTTATGGTGTTCTTTCTTCGTTGATATTTCAGATCATGTTCTGATGTGATTCGTCATTGCATCGCAAAATCCAAGTGTAGACTTCCTCTAGAAGTGATCCACAGTGCACCCCATATCTCTGGAAATCTCCAAAGGAATCTTCGGGTGCTAGCATGGAGAATCCTTTGCTTGCATTGTCCGCCTTAGATCACTTTGATCCGATGGAGGAGGATCGCTCTTGGTCTTGAGAGCATTCTTGGAGGAAGGAGTTATTTCGGCCTTGATATAATTCTCCAGACTTGTTGTGCACAATGATTAGGGAAAAGTGTTTGGGTTGTGAGGATATTTATAATCAGGTTTGAGGTTATAGAGTTATGACAATAAATAAATGCATTACATGTTTTATTTATTTCATTAACTCTTATTGAAAACCCCCATGTCGAATCATTAATTCCTTGACATGCATTATAGAGTTATGATAATAAATAAATGCGTTACGTATTTTATTTATTTCATTAAATCTTATTGAAAACCCCCATGTCGAATCATTAATTCCTTGACATGCGCCCACGCTGATTATAATAAATCTCATTTAATAAAAAAATATTATTTCCTCAAAATCCTGACTGGAAAACTACATGGCGTGTAATCATTAATACACGACGTGTACTTGCTTTTCATTTCCTTTCCAAAATGAAAACTACACGGCATGTACATTCAATGTACATGGCATATATATCTTGTTTTCATTTTATTCTTCCTCCAACATTAAAATGATTTAGGCTTACTTGAATAATTATTAAACCATATGCAGAAATAATCTTTATTCTACTTGAGATACTTGGATACACTTAGTGTGTGACCCTCTAGGCCTCTTTCTCATTGGCATTAGGTGGGCGCGCCTAAAGTCTAAGATTAATGTATAGAAATGGGCCAAGGCACCCAAGAGAAACAAGTTGACACCTCATTGACGTGTCACCTCATAGGAATGCTTACTGTGTAATTTAATCCCTTTATCACAATATCTCATCAAGCAGGTTTCATGGTAGTGTCATGAACCAATATGCTTGATCCATCATTCTTTGACTTCCAGAAATAAACTCGTCGTAACACTATGGTCATGGAATTTGGGAGACAATTCTATTTCAATCAAAGGTCCTGAGATATCTAATTCCATAAATATTTAAGGGACAAATTCTTCCTCAACTTATCCATTGAAAACATGTCATTCGTGGCACACCCAACATATCCTACTTTCTGCCAACTGTCTTCATGACAATTTTTGTTAGAAAATCTAAGTGCGTGAGTCATGACATGAGTTAATGATAATCTTCCAGTCTAAGGACTATCACACATGCTCGTAGATAGCAATGTCCAATGACACCAAGACATGCAGAATTACTACTGGCGGGTCTGTTATCATAATCTCCCATCTTGGAGATTACCAAGTGCGAACTCAACGAGAGAGAGTCTCGTCTTCTTACGAGTACTCACACATGAAAATCTGTATAAAATGTTTCCTATCATAGCATGTCATCCAACCGTAGAACTTTATTTAAGAATATTGTTATAGCATTTCAAGTTTCTCATCATATCAAGGATTTTCCATGACCTTATTAGTGCAACAAATATTCTAGGACATTATTATATTATATTCATGGAGAAAAATGAACAATATATAATAAGTGTATATTCATGTAATCAAAGTATAAATAGTTTGTTCTCAGGACACCAACTCTAACAAACTCCCACTTGGACTAGAGTTAACTGCCTACAACTTTTAGTCCGCTTGACCTCACATGATGGTCATGTTTCAACTGAGTCAAGGATTTAGTCAAGGGGTCCTCCATGTTGTCTTCCGTGGAAATACTGCTCACTGCAACTTCACCTCTCTGAGAAAAATCCCTCACGAGATGATACTTCCGAAGTATATGCTTTGTCCACTGATGTGACCTTGTCTCTTTTGCAAGTGCCACCACTATAGTATTATCACAATAGAGTGTGATAGGATATTTACTGCTAGGTACTACATCCAGCTCTTGGACAAATATTCGCATCCATACTTCTTCTTTAAATACCTTAGAAGCTGTGATATACTCGGAATCTGCTGTAGAATATGCGACCACACCTTACTTTGAGCTCTTCCAGCTCACTGCACCTCCATTCAAACTGAAGATGTTTCCAGTCTGTGACTTCATGTCATCTTGATCAGTTTGGAAAATAGCATCTACATTTCCTCTGATGACTAGTTCCCCATCTCCTCCATAAACTAGAAACATATCCTTAGTATGCCTCAGATACTTAAGGATATTCTTGACTACCATCCAATGTCGGTCTCCTGGATCAGCTTGATATCTGCCTACTGCACTTAATGTGTAAGGAACATCTATCCTTGTACATAGAATATCATACATGACTGACCCAATCATGGATGAGTAAGGTATCCTTGACATTTTCTTTCTTTCCTCGTGTGTATGAGGACACATTTTCATGGAAAGATGAATTCCATGTGACACTGGCAATAATCCCCTCTTGGACTGTTCCATACTGAATCTGTTTAGTATCTTGTAAATGTATGTACTTTGACTCAAGCCCAGCATTCTCTTGGACCTATCATGATGTATCTTGATCTCAAGAATATATGTTGCCTTTCCCAAGTCTTTCATAGAGAAGCATTTATCCAACCATGCCTTAACTGACTGTAATACAGGTACTTCGTTTCCAATTAGTAATATGTCATCAACATATACTATTATAAAACCGACTGCACTTTCTCTAAACTTTTTTTAGACACAAGGCTCACATTAGTTCTTAACAAAGACAAATTCCATTACGGCTTCATCAAAATAAATGTTCCATTACCTTGATGTTTACTTTAATCCATAAATGGATTTATGTAACTTGCATACCTTGTTGGAATCATTTGGAGTCACAGAACCTTAAGACTGTGTCATGTAGACATCTTCCTGGAGGTTCTTGTTAAGGAATTCTATTTTGACATCCATTTTCCAAATTTTATAGTCATGGTAAGCGACAATGACCAATAGGATTCTGATGGATTTCAACATCACAACCGGTGAAAAGGTTTTATCATAGTTAATTCCTTGAAGCTGTCTAACACCTTTTTCAACTAGTTGTGCCTTATAGGTGATGACTTGTCCCTCCATGTCTAGTTTCTTCTTGAATACCCATTTATTACCAACATGATTTACATCAACTGGAGGATCTACCAAAATCCAGACTTGGTTTTGGTACATTGAATCCATTTCAGAATTCATGGATTCTTTCCACTTGGAAACGTCTATGCCTTCAACTACTTCCTTGTAGGTAATAGGATCATCATTGTCAACCAATAACGAGTCACCGTCCTCGGTGATAAGAAAACCATATCATTATGGTTCTCTCACCTCTCTCATGCTCCTACGCAGTCTTGTGTATCTGGAACAAATTGTTCTTCTACAGGGCTTTGTGGAATCTGCTCTTGTACCAACTCCTATGTATCTTGAGCCTTGACTTCATTGAAGTATATCTCTCTCCCACTATCTCTTTTGGAGATGTACTCCCTCTCAAAGAATATGGCGTGTCTTTCTACTGTAACCTTTTTAACTGAGGGGTTGTATAAGTAATATCCCCTTGTTTCCTTGGGATATCCTATAAAGGTACACTTTGTGCCTTAAGGTGAAAGGTTTTTACCTGAAGAGGCCTTAACAAATGCTTCTCTACCCCACACATGTAAATTTGATAACATGGATTTGCGTCCACTCCATAAATCACATGGAATACCATTTATCGATTTAGTTGGTACTTGGTTTAGTATGTGTGCTACTGTTTGTAATGAATATCCCCAAAAGGATAATGGAAGAATCGCATGACTCATCATTGATCTCACCATGTCCAACAGGGTGCGATTCCTCCTTTCACTTACACCATTCCACTGAGGCGTGTAAGGAGGAGTGAGTTGAGATAGAATCCCAAACTTCTTTAAGAAATCAATGAAGTCCTAATTAAGATATTCTCCTCCTCTGTCTGAGTGGAGTTTCTTAATCTTATTAACAATATCGTTCTCAACTTCATTCTTGTATTCTTTGAACCAATCAAATGAATTTGACTTATACCTCATTAATTAAATATGTCCATATCTACTAAAATAATCAGTAAAAGTTATGAAGTACAAGAACCCACCCCTTGCTTCAACTAGAAATGGTCCACACACATCTATGTGAACTAATTATAGAATCTCTTTAGCCCTTTCACCTTTCCCACTAAATGGGGCTTTGGTCATTTTGACTTGTAGACACACATGAAATACACCAAGTGGTTTTAGTTCGAAAGAATCTAAATACCCATCTTGATGTAATTTTGTCAAAAGTTTCTCATTGACATGACCTAGCTAGTGATTCCAAAGTTGGGTGTGGTATGAGTCTTGTGAGTTAACTTTGTCATCGATTACCATTACTTGGTTTGTGTAGTATAACACATAAAGGTCGTTATATAAATGTTCCCTACCAAAACAATTGCTATCTTTATAAAAGTATCAACATTCATTTCCAAAATTGAAGATGAATCCATTAGTATATAATCTGGATAATTAAATAATGTTTTTTGTTACATAGGGTACATAATAGCATCATTTTAATACCAAGACCATCCCAGTAGGCAATGTGAGGTGGTAGCCTCTGACAGCTACAATAGCGAGTCTCGCTCCGTTGGATGCTCACAAATCTACCTCACCTCGGTCAATCTTTCTAAATCTATTTGGTTCTTGTATTTGGATACAGATGTGATCACCAAAATAAGTATCTAATACCCAATTGGTAGAAAAAGATAGATTGCATTCGATAACAAATGCACCTGAAGCTTCCCCTTGCTTCCTTGGCTGGGTGCAGTTTTTATTCTAGTGGCCCTTCTTGCCACATGCGAAACAGACAACCTCATGTTCTCTTGCCTCCCCTTTGATCTTATTTTTTCTTGGAAGGCCTTGAAGAATATTTGGGATTAAATCTCTTTGCCTTCCCTTTCCTTTCATTCACCATAAAGACATAAGTCCTTTCACGCTTCATATTATTGTCCACTTGGCGAATGAGGATAAGAAGATCAGATAAAGACTTCTCAATGTTGTTCATGTTGAAATTTACAACAAAGATATAGAAGATTTGGGGGAGTGATGCAAGAATGAGATCAGTACCCAGTTCTTCGGGGAGTTTAAACCCTAGAACCTCCAAGAACTCAATGTAGACAATGAGCTTGAATACATGAGGCCCAACTAGGGAACCCTCTCCAAGATTGCTCTGAAATATAGCCTTAGAGATCTCAAATATTTCCTATCTTTCTCTCTCCTGGTATAGACCATGGTGGTGCTCGATCATTCTATAGGCTTCCATGTATTCATGAGACTTCATGAGCTCAATAGACATTGATGAAAACATCAAACATTAAACATCGAGTGCATCTCTCAAATGTTGATCATAGACTAGAAAATCTTCATCACTCGCCCCTTGGGCAGGCAAATCAGGAAGTGATGACTCCAGCATTTAAAATTTTGTTCATGGCATAGGATAACCTGAAGGCACCTAAACCATTCCAGAAATTCAGTATTGGTGAGGATATTGTCTTTATCTATAATTGATCGTAGAGAAAATGTGGTTGACGAGTTTTTTATATTGATTATAAAAATTAAAAGAGAAGATTTATCAGTACCTTTTGATTACATTTTATAAAAAATAATAAATGAATTTATTAATTCTACCACTATTTTATCAAGCCCCAATGGCCCTCACCATTGAACTTAGAATTTCCATTTGTGATGACATTCTAGTGGCAAGGATCCATATTCACCTTCGCATAACCCCAACAAGGGTTGGTCAAGATATTTAAAGGTATTTAGGTAGGAAATTCTTTGCCAACTGTGAGATTACAATTCCTTGATCTGTTGAGTGGACTCCCCAATCCTGAAATCCTGACTTGGATTTCCTCAACACTTGCCTCCATTTTAAAACAAGTCTAGAAAGGGCTACTCCTCTTTATGTAAATGTTTAAGTCAACCCAAAACTTTCATAAGATATTACTTTATAAAAGTAAGTGTCCTAACAAGGGTTGGTCAAACACATAGTTTTATTGAGTCTTTCCCTTAATCAAGTAACGGAAGGCTTGGTCTGACTTAATATGGTATTGAAGGGATTTTAATCCTTTATGCATTGTTTTTCATTATCAAATGCTTGTTAATATTAAGTTATGCTTGCTTAAGTGATTAACCATGTTCTGATAATGTTTACGCATAGTCCAGTTTTTATTTTATTCCATATTTGCATGCTTGTTTATTTCATTAATTATGTGAATGCGAAAACATGTACATAATAAATAAACCATACAATCAGATAGAAATAAAATAAGATGGAATGATCATGAGATTATATTGGTCAGCTTATCTAGTAATTTTGATAATCTAACCCTGACCTAGGGAAAAACACCTTGAACCTGATGGTTCATGTTTTTGAAGCTCCCACCTGTCCACCTTTTTATCTTCTTGGGTTGGTTTTGCCTTAGATTCGAATTTTAAACTATCTCCTCTGGCTTGGGAGATCCTTTATTACATGGGGTTTACATTAAATAAACTATGGGAATGTAGGACCTACATTCTATTGGAATAAAGCTCGCAGAACAACAAATTTAAATTAAATAAATTTAAATGAAAGCATACACAGAAAAAGGGTCTTTGGTCTAGCTCATGATCATCCATAGCAAGCAACGACATTTACGCATATTTAGTATTCAAATTCTTTTAATCGTTCTTTTATTCCAGATAAGTCACGCTTGAATTAAATTAATTATGATCTTATAATTAATAAATTATTTATCTTAAATTCCTTTCTGAATTTCCTTGAGATTCTTCTCATCCATATTCCTTGTACAAGTCTTTGTACTTTGGAGGAAACCTAGTGAAATTCCATTTATGGAAAGTACACAACGTGTAGGCGATATTATATGGCGTGTATTTGTTTTCACCCTTTATCCAAAGTACATGCCGGGGGATTTGGTGTGTTTTCTGTACATTGGAAATTTTGGAGTACATGCCATGTAGATTAATCTAACATGACATGTACTTCCTTGTTACGCGGTTACTGGCCTAGCAATCCCATATACGCGGTACACGAATTCTCCTTGTACACGGTTTCACCTGGGCTGGATCGGACTACATGGTATGTTGATTCAACATACACGCCGTGTATTCCAGTTTCCATGCACCGTTCAGTTATTGTCAACATAGTGTAATAAAAACTTAGGTATGATCAATTCACATGATGTGGTTTGGTGGACCACTATCGGTTCATTGAACCTAAGTACACGGCATGTAGATTTCACTACACGCTATGTATTCTTGTGTTGTACAGAAAGAATGAACAGCTCCTCTGGATGAGTTCCTCATTTTTATTTTAATCAAAATTAAAATTAAAAGGGTGTTTCTCTAATGTGAATCGAGAAACAGAGGAGGAAGAATAGATCTCGTTCTTTCAGTTTTATAGAATGATTTATCTTGAATTGAATCAAATATAAATGCATAAATTATCAATGAAAATTAAATAACTATAATCAACATTTTAACCTCACTCTGATACCAATTGAAGGTCCCGGGAGCAGCGAAACCTCGTGGGTGGATGTGCCCACTTGGCTTTTTGTCTTTAGAAATGATTAATCCAAGATCAATACGATGATAAATGCCAGACTCCATGGATCGAATCACAAAAATAGACAAAGAAGAAGAATAGTACTGAAACCACAAAAGGAGGATTGTCACAGGTTGATTATAATTAACTTAATTAATTGAAAAGAAGTACCTTTCATGGTGTTCTTTCTTCGTTGATATTTTTCATCACGTTCTGATTTGATTCGTCGTTGCATCGCAGAAGCCAAGTGTAGAATTTATCTAGAGGTGATCCACACGTGCACCCCGTATCTCTAAACGTCACCAAAGGAATCTCTGGGTGCTAGTGTGGAGAAGCCTTTGTTTGCATTGTCCGCCTTAGATTGCCTTGATTCGATGGAAGAGGATCTCTCTCGGTCTTGAGAGCGTTCTTAGAGGAAGGAGTTCTTTCATCCTTGAGAGAATTATCCAGATTTGTTGTGCACAATGATTAGGAAAAATTGTTGGGGTTGTGAGGATATTTATAATCGAGTTTGAGGTTATAGAGTTATGACAATAAATAAACACGTTACACATTTTATTTATTTCATTAACTCTTATTGAAAACCCCCATGTTGAATCATTAATTCATTGACATGCGTTATAGAGTCTTGATAATAAATAAATGCATTACATGTTTTATTTATTTCATTAAATCTTATTGAAAACACCCATGTCGAATCATTAATTCCATGACATGCGCCCATGATGATTATAATAAATATCATTTAATAAAACAATATTATTTCCTCAAAATCCCGACTGGAAAACTGAACGACGTGTAATCATTAATACACGGCGTGTACTTGTTTTTCATTTCCTTTCTAAAATGAAAACTACACGGCATGTACATTCATGTACATGGCATGTTTATCTTGTTTTAATTTTGTTCTTCCTCCAAAATTAAAATGATTGAGTCTTCCTTGAATAATTATTAAACCACATGCAGGAATAATCTTTATTCTACTTGAGATACTTGGATACACTTAGTGTGTGACCCTCTAGGCATATTTCTCATTGGCATTAGGCGGGCTTGCCTAAAGTCCAAGATTACTATCTAGAAACGGGTCAAGGAACCCAAGAGAAAGAAGTTGACGCCACATTGACATGTCACATCATTTGAATGCTTATCATGTAATTTAATCCCTTTTTCTCAATATCTCATCAACCATGTTTCATGGAAGTATCATAAACCTATATGCTTGATCCGTCATTCTTTGTCTTCCAGAAATAAACTTGTCATAACACCATATCCATGGAATTTGGGTGACAGTTCTATTTAAATCAAAGGGCCCAAGATATCTAATTCCATAAATATGGAAGGGACAAATTCTTCCTCGAATTATTCATTAACAACATGTCATTCGTGACACACCCAACGTACCCTACTTCCCGCCAACTCTCTTCATGACGGTTTTCGTCAGCAAATCTAAGTGCACGAGTCATGACATGAGTTAATGATAATATTCCAGTCTAAGGACCATTACACACACTCGTAGATAGCAATGTCTGATGACACCAAGACATGAGGAATTACTATTTGCGGGTCTATTCTCATAATCTCCCATGTTGGAGATTACCAAGTGAAAACTCCATGAGAGAGAGTCTCTTATTCTTTTGAGTACTCGCACATGATGGTATGTATACTGTGCATCCTATCATAGTATGTCATCCAATCGTAGAACTTTATTTAAGAATATTGTTATAGCATTTCAAGGTTCTCATCATAGAAGGGATCTACCATGACCTTATTAATACAACAAATATTCCAGGACATTATTATATTATAGTCATGCAGAACAATGAACAATATATAATAAGTGTACATTTATGTAATCAAAGTATAAACAGTTGGTTCTTAGGACACAAACTCTAACAATACAAGATCAATACTTATTTTGTTGGGGTAGAAATCTACGATGTCCTAGAAACATGGGTTTTGATGAATGTTTCAACCTAATTGACTGTGTACCTTGTTTGTAAATAGGACACCCTTGAGTTCATTTATTTCTATATCCTAAAAAATTTCCATATACAGGAATGTCATTTATCATCCCATACTACAAGGATCTCTATGTCAAATCTTCATTTTTGTAAACATTATACAATGTAACACCCGAATACCACTATAATTTCAAATCCTCGATCAATGGAGCCAAATAATCATCAATATCATTACTCGATTGTTTTGGTCCTGATTTAAGCATAGATAACATGATTTATTTTTGGTTTATGTATTACCGTGGTGGTAAGTTATAATTTACCAACATAACCAGCTGTGTATTGTGAGTGATGCTTTAAAAACCAAAAGGATTCACTCCATTTATAGATAACACAAGATGGAGGTTTCTCTACTCATTTCCAAATTCAGAATATTTATGATCAATTCTATTCTACCGAGGAGAGTCTGCCAGGTGATGCGGTTTCCCATCTTTAATTCTTGTTTCTGCATGCCACATCAATTTCCCTACAGTCTACTCTCTTCCATATAGGCTCCTAAACCTTAGAATGATTGGAAATTACCATACAACTTTCATAGGAATATATTCATCTTTCTTGTATCGAGAAGAAACACACTTTTTGTATTCAGTAAGTGATTTGTGGTCCTTGAAAAACAGTATACAGTCATTCATACATGCATGTATTGTTTTAGAATTCATACCCATCGAGTGTAGCATTTGTTTTGTGTCGTATGATCGTCTTGGGAGCTCATTATCTTTTGGGATCTCATTATCTTTTGGGATCATGTTATTCAAGAGAGCAAGTAGTTCTATAAAACTGGAGTCACTCCATATGTTTCCTACTTTCCAATTGTACAGCTTTAGTACGAATAATAATGCTTTCTATTTAGTGAAACCATCATATAATGGCATCTTTGCACAACTCTTTAACTTCTCAAACAATTTTGGGAAATCATGAAGTTCATCTTCAACTATCCTTATCATTTCCTCAATACGATCTTCATTATAATTCACATCTGTAATCACATCCTAGACACAATCTTCTTCATTGTACACACTTTTAATTATATCATATGATCCATAAAACATAGTTCTATCCCTTCCACTAGCTATATTCGCCCCCTGTGTTTATTCCAACATTTATAACTTTGATCTATTCAATGATAGATCAAGTGTTCTTCTAACTCCTATGGACTAATTAGTCTTGAATAACAACAATGTAAACATATAAAAATGATTTTATAAGGTTCATATGCATGATCTTTTACAAAATTGATGAAATCTTTCACTCTATATTCATACTCTTTTGTCAGACGATTGTCATCCATCCATTCTTTATTCATACCCATCCTATTTGATTTGGTAATATTAACATTTTAAAAAATAAATACACAAAAGGGTCCTTTAAAATAAGGGAAACTCAACATTTGAATGATATTTATTATTGTATTTTGATTCCTGAGACTCATCCCCTTAGAAGCTAACACCAAATCAGAAAGAATATGTAATTGTAGAGGAATCACCTAATTTAAACCATGCAGGTGATGTTGGATGCAAAGTAGGTTTAGGAGTTATAATGGGGTTAAAAATTAATTCACCTTTTGCAGGAGTGAGGTCATGATGGATATCCTATGGGTTGGATAGAGTTAGTGACATTCCCTTTCCATGGTGTTGTTATCAATCTACTTATCCTCCCTATATAATGTAATAGTCTTCCTAATTCTATAAAAATATAAACGTAAAAGATTATGAAAAAACTACATTTTAGATGTCCTTTGAAAAATATTTATAAAATCACACTTGAAATATCATTAAAAAAACCAACCATTTACACAAATTCATCCGTAAAATAAAACACCTTTTTTAAAATAAACCTATCAATTCCAAGCACTCTTTCACAAAACCAATTTTTTTAAAGCATTCAAGGAAACTTCATGACCCAATAGTCTTAATAAATTAAAATGAGCAACAACCCTCTATATTTTGAAAATTTATATTTAAAACTTCATCCACCCTTTGTTAAAATGAAACCAGAATTAAATATGCTTTCAAAACATTCATATCCCTTTATAAAAGTCAATTGGGTGAGTCAACAATCACTTGGCATGCAACCTAATAAGTCCATGACAAGTGTTTAAATCATTTTAAAGATATTTGAAAAAAAGGTATTTTGAACACATATAATTTTTTAAGAAACTTTTCAAAACACTTGAATCATTTTAAAAGAGCCACTTAGGCATTTTCACAAAGACATAAATCCCAATTGAGGCACTTTACATGAATAAAAAATAACTAACATTTTATAAAATATAAAACTATAAAAGGTTTACACACGATCCAAATATAAAGGTAAACCAAAAATAAATTTAGTCACAAGAGAGGCACTTTATAGTAAATATATTAGAATAATACAAAATTAATATTGTCTCTTTATGCCCTATGGTGACCTCTACAACCCATTATCATTATATCTTTAACAAGTGACTATGGAATACCACTATAAAAGTGTGTGCCTTTCTTTTTACCTGTATCATAGAAAAATCATTCTATATATGCACCAATGTGTATATGTATGGTGTGAGAAAAGTGCCTTGTAGGATATCATCAAAGATTTTATACCATTCATTTTTAAGACAAACTAAAAAAATCTAGTTTTAGGGAAAATAATGAAAATAATTTTATTACATAGGGTTTAGTAAATAAAAAAAATATGCTTCTTTTAAATAAAATATAATTTACCAAGATATAACCATAAGATAAAATAATAATAAAATATCAAGCATCAACCATTAAGGGGTACCTACCAAAGGCCTAAGGATATAATCTAATTTGAAAAATTAAGGGAACCATGACATTAGGATATTGTTGCAATACAAATACAACACAATAAACTCATCATTAACGGCCTCATCGAGAAGGTAATTACAATAGAGGGTACGAGACCTAAGATAGGGGTACTATAAATGTGTGACCATAATATTATAACTCCTGTCTCTAGAATTACCACATCTCTACTTAAATATCCCCATTATGTTTTTCTAAAATTCCAACACTAATAATAGATGTAACACATTTATAAAACTGTCATGTTAACATGGTATAACATCCATTGAAGCATCCACTTACACATAAACACCCATAATTAAACATGATAAAATTTCAAATATATATTAGAAAACCATACATATAAAACACCTCAATTCATCCCAAATCAATCATCAAAATGTTAGTCAAAACCCAAACACAGATCCCACTTTCACTATAAGTTCCAACTCATAAGTGTTTTATCTTATTAATCTACTGAAAAAATATATTTTATCCAATCTACTCACTAGAATCAGTCCATTATAATACCAGTCATGATACTTATCACCCTATAATTTTTTTAATATATCAAACCACCTCATCCAAACATGTTCTGACATTTAAATCAATCCAAATTCAGAAAATTTAATTATACCAAAGTCCTAGACAACTATAGATAGAAAATTATCAAGAGTTTCATAGAATATGACCAAAAACCAATCAAACTCTTTACTAATAAAAAAAATTATCTCACACTAATAAATCAAATTAAATAAATAATTCATACATCAAAAAGATTTCGAACACTAAAACCTTATAATTAAATTTTCACTATCTAAGCATTCCTAATAAAATAAGAACATACCTTAGATTTGGAGGTCCAACGACAGTAGTAGGGTCTGGTGGCAGCGGAGTTGGGGTAGACAACGGCGACAATGATGGTTGCAGAGGGGTTCATGGTAGAGGTGGTAAAATTACATTAAACACACACATACACCACACACAAGCCAAAAAGGAAGACTATATCCCCCCCAAGAGATAGTCCACCCATCAATCCTTATTTATTCAGTATATGGTCTGAATTCCCAGTGGGCATGAAAACCATTACATAGCACAAAGCCCCGCAAACTGGCCCGAAGGCCCAATACAATGTCATGTCTACATCATGCATACATCACCATTTGCCTGCACCATGGCTGCATCACCGCCTGTATGCGTCATGTATGCGTCACTGCCTGCCAACGAAAATAATTTTATAATTATTTAATTATGTATATATATATACAATTATAAGTATAAATAAATAAATAAATATTTATAATTAAAAAATTATAATAATTATATATTTATTTATAATTATAATTATAAATATATACACATTTATGGATGGAGAGACTCTCTCTGAAGAATGGAGATACCCTCTCATCATTTCAAAGGGGTTGTCTCTTGCAACCCAACCAAGATCTATGATGGTATTGTTAGCCATTTTGAGATGTTTGCAGCTTGGATCCCGCCACAAGGCTGGATCTTGTGATGATTTGGGAGCTGGTGTCTTGGTAAATAAATCTCAGGCGGCCAAAGATGTTTGGGTCCGGAGGCCAGTTATGCTCCGGGCTGGCGACCCTGGGGTACTAGGAGAGTTCTCTAGTCTGGTCAGGAAAGGACAATGTGAGGATATTTGGGGAAACCAATATCTAGGCCGATCTTTGGGTTTAGGGTGACCTAACAATGGATATGGCAGCGTGGGATGAGGTTTCATTCCAGTGGCGGCGTGTCTAGGATGCTGGCAATAGATCTGGGATGCCAGCGGCGGGAGCTGCTGATGGCGCGACACTTCGGCAATCGCCTCTGCTCAGCTGGTTTCTACTGGTGAGGCGGTTGGTGATCCCTGTTGATCTTGGGCGGATGACCCTCAATGAGTAACCTCGGGAGGATGTGCACCATCCACTCGGTGGGTTGGCGATCTTCTTTGGGATCCCTGCGTTGGTGAGGAGGACCAATAGTCGGCGTGTTTTTCTGTGCTATCGTGGTGTGCGGGTTGGGGACGACTTACGAGCTGTTGGATGAATAATATAATTAATAATAAAAATATAATTATTTATAATTCCTAATATTGAATATAAATAATGTAATTAATAATATATTAAATTTTATATCTAAAAATAATTAGCAATAATTAATAATCTAATCAATATTAATTATTTTATTATTAGTTTAATTGAAAATAATAATTATAATAATATCATTATTATTAATTATTATTCAATAATAATATTTTGTTTCATGTAAATTATTTTCTATTTATTATATTTATGACCAATAATACTACTAATAATAATGAGGATGATCATATAAATAATTGTATTATTGTTAATTATTATTATTATTATTAAGTATTATATTAATTACTATGAATTCATAAAAACAATATATTACTTATATTTACTATTATTAATAAGTAAAAAACATTAATTATATTATTATTATTATTATTATTATTTACTTGTATATTATTATTAATAATTCATATTTTTATTTATTATTTTGATGAATTTATTTTCATTTTCAATTATTTTATATGTTTTAAGTGAATATCTTAAATTTCATATAGAATCTAACTATGATTAATATTTTATAAGCTTTTAGAGTTACCTACTTCTTTTAAAGTCCAAATTTAATGTTTTTTAATAACATTGTTTTGTATCATCTATATTATTGCTTATTTATTATTTTGATGAAAATATTTTTATTTTTAATTATTTTTATGTGTTTATTCTATGTTTTAAATTTTATTTTGATTGTAATTATAGTTTTTTTATAAGCTCACAAATTTTTCTACTTGAAACACACCGAAACTTATTATGTTTCAAGTAGGTAACTATGGCAGTCTATAAAATATAAGTTTTAAGCACAATCTCAATGAAACATAAAACATGGATTAAACATATAAAAAATAGTTAAAAATACAAAAAAATCATAAATATAAAAAAACTAATTTACATGACACAAACATTGTTAATTAAAAACATGACATTTACACTTTAAAAAATTTATGAGCATAAAATATAGAATAAATAAAATATAAATGAAATTTAAAATATTAACTGTAAAAATAAAAAATAATTAAAAATAAAAGTAATATAGAAAAATGATCTAAAAAAATTACAAAACAAATGTTTGGTGTAAAAAAATTTATAAATACAAATGATATGTTTTGAAACAACAATATTTCATGCAATTGAAATTATTCCTCATCAAACTTTTTAAGAAATTCTTTTCATTTTCAATCATTTTTTATATTTTTATTCAATGTTTCAAATTTTATTTATATTGAATTTATACTTTATATTTTACAGACTTTCAAAATCACCTACTTGAAACATTATCACGTTTCAAGTTGGTGACTTTGGAGACCTGTAAAAAATAAATTGTAAAGAAAATTTTGTTGGGTCGGAGTTTTTAAGATGCAACGAAATAAAATAGAAACACCAAAATTATCGTGGTTCGGCGAAAGCCTACTCCACTCGAGAATCAGTAATTTTATTGTCAAATAAAAATTATAAGTCTCACAAATCACACACTTTAATTGGCGCAACAATATCTGCTCCACTTTGTGCTTTATTTCAACCGCCTTCGTGATCTCAGGTTCCCCTCTCCACTTGCAGCCACGTCGTGCACCGCACACCACTACTCGAGCCCTCAGCGTTGTGAATCCGTCAATGCTTCACTCCAATATGCAAGGGATTTGGAACCTTCAAAAGGCGTGCCTCCTCTATTGTCTGTCATGCATTTTATAGGCCTCCCTTTTTTTTCAACCTTCCACGTGGTTTAAATGCAGTCAAAATGAGATCCTATTTTTTAGGACAATTAAAACAAATATTCAGATTTCAAATCACCCCCCGAAAATAAATATTCCATTGAGATTTTAAATCACCCCTCAACAATAAATATTCCGTTGAGAATTTAAATCACCCCCAACAATCTCCACCGTGATTAAAAATCTTAATAGTTCACCATCATCATCCATTTTGACCATTAATTTCATGCCCAATATTGGCATGTCCCACCACACCCATAACGGGTGTACAAATTCTCAAATCTGATGAACAAAATGTTGTGGCTCCACCGTGCCACGAACGACTGAAGAAAATGTCACATTCCTTTTCAAATATCCATTTGCAGACATATCCTTATGAACATCACCTGTAATGGTACTCTGGGGCCTCAATGAAGATTCACCTGCATGAATCAACTTGTATAGATTCCCAACTTTCTTCCCTTTGATCACGGTCATTACTCCTCGCATCACTTTGAGAACTCCACCGTCAGTAGAAAACCTAAAACCTTTGGAATTCAACATACCCAAAGAAATTAAGTTCATTCTCAAATCAGGTACATACCTCACATCCGAAAGTGTGCGAAAAACCCCATCAAACATACGAACTCGCACCGTACCAATTCCAACAATTCGACTTTCTGATTTGTTGGCCATTTTCACAATATCACCTTCATACTTCTCATAACTGTCAAAACATTCCTTTTTTGCACATATATGATAAGAGCAAGCGGAATCTAAAATCCAATCTGAATCATCCACATCTTCCACAGTTGTAAGCAATAAATCACTAGCATACCTCTCATCTTGAGTCATGGTATTCGCCTCAATTGTTTCTTCTATTGTTTCAGCTTCTTTTTCTTCTTTCTTCATTCGCTCATAGAACTTCTCACAATTTCTTCTCATGTGACCTTTTTTGCCACACTCCCAGCATACAAAATCTCCTCTTGGTCTTGATTGAATTCGATCTCTCCTGCTCCCTGAACCATTCTTTCGTTCTATCGACCTTCCATGATAGTTACGTCCACCAGTCACTGCAAAGAGCCCACTATTTCCTGATGATCCATCACCGTTGGTCTTTCGTCGAGTCTCGTTCATTAGCAATGATGAAATAACATCATCCAGTTTCAGAGTGTCTTTTCCAAATAACAATGTAGTGACGAGATTGTCATACGAATTTGGCAAAGAACCTAACAAGAGCAAAGCCTTGTCCTCTTCTTCCATTTCCACAGGCACCACGTTGCCTTCATCATCAGTTTTGATCGCCACAGAAGACAATTCTGTCAAGAGTCTGGTGAACTCATCCAAATGGTTTCCCAAATCTCCGTTTTCTGACATTCGAAGACGATACAATCGTTTTTTCAAATATAAACGATTTGTCAGAGATTTAGATTTATACCTGGCTTCCAGCTTCGTCTAGATCTCCTCTGGTTCTGTTAGATTCATCACCTCTCGTAGTGTATTGTCCGCCAAATACAATTGAATGGTGCTCGTTGGCAAATCTCTCATATCTTGCCAATCATCAGAGCTAGTCTTCTCCGGCTTATCTGATTTTTTCTTCAATGCTTTCACTGTCCCTTCCCGAGTCAAAATATTTTTTACCCGTTGTTGCCACAATGTGAAATCATTCTGCCCATTAAACATATCAATATGGACAGAAATCTTTGGACGTGAATCTCCCATAATTATTCAGCAAGAAAAATGGATAACCTGCCTCTGATACTAGATGTTGGGTCAGAGTTTTTAAGATGCAACGAAATAAAATCAAAACACCAAAATTATCGTGGTTCGGCGAAAGCCTACTCCACCCGAGAATCAGTAATTTTATTGTCAAATAAAAATTATAAGTCTCACAAATCACACACTTCAATTGGCGCAACAATCTCTGCTCCACTTCGTGCTTTATTTCAACCGCCTTTGTGATCTCAGGTTCCCCTCTCCGCTTGCAGCCACGTCGTGCACCGCACACCACTACTCGAGCCCTCAGCGTTGTGAATCCGTCAATCCTTCACTCCAATATGCAAGGGCTTTGGAACCTTCAAAAGGCGTGCCTCCTCTATTGTCTGTCATGCATTTTATAGGCCTCCCTTTTTTTTCAACCTTCCGCGTGGTTTAAATGCAGTCAAAATGAGATCCTATTTTTTAGGACAATTAAAACAAATATTCAGATTTCAAATCACCCCCCGACAATAAATATTCCGTTGAGATTTTAAATCACCCCTCAACAATAAATATTCCGTTGAGAATTTAAATCACCCCCAACAAATTTATGCCTCTATTTTATTAAACATATTATGCCTCTATTTTATGACATGATATTAGGAAAATTTTATGTTATCATGGATTATATTCTTTGATTCATTTATGATTTACTTCTTATACACTATCATTCATGATATCATGACTTATGATTATGGTCAATAAATAGATGGTTATGACTTTAAAATGATAAAATCATGTTCTCACACCCTTACGCTCATGTTATTCTTTAAAATGATCATTGCTTTGTTAACTCTCTTGTTTACACTTACTAAGGATCCGAGATCACAAATTTTTTAGGTTTATTTTCCCATTGTTGATAAAGAATGTTTTTAAGTATGATATTATTAATAACGGTTCTAATTGTGAAGAAAATTATCAAAGATTAGGTAGAACTTTTTTTTACAAGTTTATTTATCCATATTTTCAATTACACTAACCCTTTACTATTAAAAAATGGATCTTAATGTTACGTAATGAATATTTATTTATCAAGATTAAATATTTATGTATGTCATGTTTAGGGTTCCTCAGATAAATCAAGAAACCATCGTTTTAAAACATGATACTAGTGATACTTACATGTTTAACAGAGTCTCCAATATTCCATCCTCGAATCTATTTTTCACAAAATAGTTTGTTAAATATAAAATATGCACGTAATATTTACTTGTGTGGGATTTAGAGGGAATCCCTTGAAACTACCCAGACAAGGATATACTGTCATAATCTAAGAAGAATTGAGAAGAGAACAAAGAAGATAAGTGATTGGTATATCTTAAATTGTTGTCCCCCATTGTATTGAGACTCATGGAGGATGAATATTATATAAATCAATCAGATATTCCACTATGATAATAATAATTATTAAGGTGGTGGAAATGAAAAAAGTAAGAGTGTTATTGATCTTATCTGAGTGTTTGATGACCTGTACCATTGTTCATAGAAGGAACCTTGAAGAATCAAGTTCTCCCTGTGAAAACAATGTCGCTATTACAAGTGGGTGGATAATGGGTTTATTTTTTTCAATTGTTTATGAAAAATAATGGTATTGAATATATGGATATTATGAATAAATATATTTATGTACTTTAGAATGAGATTTCTAGTGGATCCCCAGATTGGGATTTTCAGGTTTCAATAGAAATCAAAGCATGTTTTTTACCTATCTCAATGAATCCTTATAGAATAAAACCAGTTGAATTCATGGAATTGAAGAAGAATGTACTAGAGAATCTAGATAAAGGATTTATATCCTATATTCATCACCATGGGGTTCACCCATCCTATTTGTTTAGAAGAATGATTCATCAACGTGTATCTTCATTGATCATCATTGACTAAAAAATTCACAATCAAGAAAATGTATAAATTACCCCATATTAAATATATGTTTAATAATTAATGAGAAGATTAATTATTCATAATGATTGACCATCGATCATGGTAAGACCAATTAATGGAGAATGAGATTATATACCCAAGGAAACCATTTGCATATGATATGGGATCTATAAATTCATAGTGATTCCATTCTGACTCATAAATACCCCTATAAATCATGGATCAGATGAATAAAATCTTGAAAGATTACCTCAATCAATTTGTATAGTTAATGTTTTAAATTTCATTTATTCTATATTTTATGCGCATATATTTTTTAAAGTGTAAATGTTATGTTTTTAATTAATAATGTTTGTGTCATATAAATTAGTGTTTTTTTATATTTATGATTTTTTTTGAATTTTCAACTATTTTTTATACGTTTAATTCACGTTTTAAGTTTCTTTCAGATCATGCTTATAACTTATATTTTATAGACTTCCATAGTTACCTACTTGAAACATATTAAGTTTTTTTGTGTTTCAACTAAACAACTTTGAGAGCTTATAAAAAATAAACTATAATTACAGTCAAAATGAAATTTAAAACATAGACTAACCACATAAAAAATAATTAAAAATAAAAATATTTTCATCTAAATAATAAAGATACAATAATATAGATGATACAAAATGATGTTATTTAAAAACATAAAATTTGGACTTTAAAAGAAGTAGAAAACTCTAGAAGCTTATAAAATATAAATTATGGTTAGATTCTAAATGAAATTTAAGATATGCTCTTAAAACATATAAAATAACTAAAAATGAAAATATATTCATAAAAATAATAAATAAAAATATTAAGTATTAATAATAATATACAAGTTAATAATAATAATAATCTAAAATAATATAATTGATTAAATAAATAAATATAATTAAATAAATATAATTAATATTTTCTACTTATTAAAAATAGAAAATATAATAATATATTATTTTTATGAAGTCATAATAATTAATATATTACTTAATAATAATACAATTATTTAGATGATCATCATCATTATTGTTAATAGTATTATTGGTCATAAATATAATAAATAGAAAATAATTGACATAAAAAAATATTATTATTGAATAATAATTAATAATAATGATATTATTATAATTATTATTTTTAACTAAACTAATAATAAAATAATTAATATTGATTACATTATTAATCATTTCTAATTATTTTTAAATATCAAATTTAATATATTATTAATTACATTATTTATATTCAATATTAAGAATTATAAATTATTACATTTTTATTGTTAATTATATTATCCATCGAATTATTTAAAAATAATAAAATATTATTTAATTTTTTAGTTTGTTTTGTTTATATATAGATACGTACATACATACATACATACATACATACATACATACAGATATATATATATATATACCATAAAAAAAAGATTTTCTTGGATGGCGCCTTCTTAATAGGCATCTTCCATAAAATTCTTTTAAAGAAGGTGAATTTTTAATAGGCATCTTCTTTAAATATTTTGCAAGCAAGGCGCTGTTTAAGGGGGAGCTTAACCTTCTACACCCTACTCATCACGGAGAACGGTATATCCAGAAATTGTTTCCCCTTCCCTGTATTGTTGGATCGAATAGTCGATATAAAAGTCTATTAGATGGAACAATACAAGAGGGGGGGTGAATTGTAGGTTTTAAAAACCTTGAGTTTTAGTAACAAAGAGATTAGTTTAAAAGATTTTAAACTAATACAAATACAAACACCCACAATTGTATTGAATGTAAAAGGTATGATATATTGTAATACTATTGTAAAGCAAAACAATTGTATTCAAGGTGAACACAATAATCAGAGTAATACAAATATGAATGATTCTACCTTAAAGCGTATAGAACCAATCAATACAATATGTAATGGAATGATTGTAATTGAAACAATTACAATTGAATAAGTAAAGAAAGGAAACAATACAAATCCCTTTCTAATACAACAGCGGAAATGTAAAAGTAATACAATTCTTTTAACCCAAAGAGAAGGGTTATCCTTTCACCTAGGATAAAAGGTCTGTCTCACCAACACCTTGGTGAGCCCTCGATACGATGATCGGCACGTCTGTCTGCCTATCCCCGGCAGCCCTCGATACGATGATCGGCTCGTCTGTCTGCCTATCCCCGGCAGCCCTCGATACGATGATCGGCTCGTCTGTCTGCCTATCCCCGGCAGCCCTCGATTTTGCAGGTAATCGGCACCTCTATCTTTCAATTACTTGAAAGCCCTCGATACGATGATCGGACACACAAGGCTGATGAGAGAAGTCACAGTGTCTCTCTCTAGAATCTTCGTAGTTCACAGAGTCTCTTCGTTCATCAGTATCTTCTCAGCTTCAAATGACCTCCTATTTATAGGCCTCGGGTTCCAACGGTCATATTGCCTCCAACGGTCATATTGAAACAGAAAGCACGACATCGTTTTGATTAGTATATAACTAACTCAACGACATCGTTTCGTTAGGATAAGAGATATATAGAAATGTAAAACATGAGTACGATTCATATGCAGAGAGAGTTTTTGACAAAGTACCAAAACAAATAATGATTATCTGAATAGCAAAGTCAGTACGATACGATTGACAGAGTCAGTACGATACGTTTGACAGAGTCAGTACGATACGTTTGACAGAGTCAGTACGATACGTTTTGGTCGGTACGATCAACATCGTACGATACGATAAACATGATAAAAGACAATTTGTTATTTACAAACATATGATAGAATACATTTGAGATTTCCAAAACATGACATAGAATATATTTGTGATTTCCAAAACATGATGTAAAAGCCAAAAGAAGACTTTTGACTTAACAATCTCCCCCTTTTTGGAAAGCACAAACATACAAAGTAAATGAAACAAGAAAAACTTATCTCCCCCTGAGTTATTGAAAACTCTTCTGAATAAGAAATTGAATACAACTAACTCCCCCTTAGGTATTGACTTTCCTAAGGATTGTATTCAGATTTTCCTTAAGAGCATTATAATGCATTCTCCCCCTTTGTAAAACAACCTTTGCTTTGTAAATATTCTCCCCCTTTGTGATTTACAAAAAGAAAGGAGGAATCTCGAATTGTCTGGAAGAGTTAGTGAAGTAATACAAGACAATGGACAAAAGAGAAAGGATTATAAGAGTTATTACAAAACAAACAAGTTCCAAAAGAAACAAATACAACAATCATTTGTTTTCTCTTTCCTTCTCCTTTTTTATAAGCTCATGAAGCACAACTTTCATCTTCTTGATCTCCTTCTTGTCTTCAGAAATTGATTCACCCTGAGTTTTGAGAAGCTCCTGTTGATCCGCAAAAATCTGATCTTGATTTCTGATGGTCTCCTCCTGTACTCTGATTACTTCTTCAAGGGTATCAATTCTGTTTTGCAGAGTCTTGTTATCCTTGGACAACTCGGAATTTTGATTCTTCAGTAAAACCATTTCATCTTTGAAAGATGAAACCTTCGAGAATTCAGATTGGAAAGCATTCATCCTCTCTTGCAAATCTTTCACTGAAGGAACATCGGCTCTTTGAGACGACAAAAGGTTCAGCCTTTCAATTGTTTCTTTATCAAGCTTGTTGAAAGCAATTGCAAGATCATTTGATAACCTTCTTATATCTTCAATAGCAATCTCATGGTCATTGATTGAGCTCTCTGTTTTGTATGACCACTTGGTCATCTTATTACAAGCTTTCTTATGAGCAACTGAGCTTTCTGAAAGAACTTTCAGATCGGCTTCAACAGACAAGACTTTCTTTCTCAATTCTTTTACAGATCCAAACTTCTTTCTCTGATTTTCAGTGATAAAATCAATCTTTCCTTCCAGCCTCGGAAAATAAGGAATGGTTTTCTCCATCCTTCTCAAAACTTGAACAATGTAATCACTCTTCTTGAGAGAGATTGTATGCTCTGAATCAGTATCATCATCGTACGATGCTAGTTCATACGATCTGCTTGAATCAACAACTGGCTGTTTCCCTTTCGCTTTTTCTTTCTGTTTTCTTTCATCTTCCACTCTGTCACTAATGACAACTACTTTATCAGATTGAGAAGATTGAGCATCTTGCTTTTCTTGAGATGACATCCTGTCCGAAGATTTTTCCTGATCGGCATGAGGAGTTTGTTGAACACCTTCACTCAGCTTTTGAAGCGATTCCTCTCTACTTTTCTTTGAACTTTGAAGAAATTCTAACAGAAAATCTCCTTCTTCTACTTCTTCTATCACTTGTTTTCCTTTTTCTTTCTCAGGCAAACTCTGTACGATGGGTTCTTGATGTACTTCCACAGTTAGTTGAGCACTAGCATCTTCAACTGCTTTCAAGACTTTAGAAATATCAAAGTCCTGAGCCTTTCTTTTCAAAAGAGTCTTCTTTTTCTTTTCAGCTTGAAGGGTTTCTTCTACCCTTATTCTTTCTGCAAAAGCATCAGCAGGGTCAAGTCCAAACTTCGGATCACCCTCTTTTCTCTGTTCCTTGTCCTTTCTCCATTTGGCTACAACTTCCTTACTGTACCTCGGCTTCTTCTTCTTCGGCTTTGAACTAGTCTGCGGATCAGACTTTCGAGTAACACCGGCGGATTGATTGTCTTTGGCTGGCATAGGTGCCGATTGATTTTCAGGCAATTCAGCTTCTACATCTCTGACAAAAAGTTTTGAATTTGAATCAAAACAAACATTCAGCTTTTTCATCGTACTCTTATTAATGAAAGACGGCCACAAATCCATAGGTTTTCCTTTCAAAGGAATATTACAAAACTTCATACTCTCAAGAATGAATTTTGTAAGGATGGCTGGATACATTATTATCTGGGATTTAATCCCTCCTTTCTTGACATTCTTGACGGTTTCAAAAATATATCCCATGAGATTCACTTTTCTCATATTCACAAGATAATCGAGCATAAAGACATCAGAAACTTTAAGAGTTTCTCTATCCCCTTTCCTTGGGACAAGAAAACCTTTCATCCATAAAGTGACAAACCGATTGTCCGATGAAAGATGATAAACTTTCCTCTTTCCCTCATTAACAACAAACAAAGATTTTTCAGCACTCTCTCTATTAAACGTACCAACTTCCTCTGGTAGTTTGTGAGATGGACAGAATGAATCCCCTTCTATAGAAACGTTCAGAAAGTGTGCCGCTTGTTTCACAGACATGGATAATTTTCGATCGTACACAGCGAAGTTTATAGTCATATCTTTGTCGAAAGACACGGTTTTGTAAAATTGACAAACTTCATCAAAAAGAACTGGATCTTGAGTATCAGGCTTTTCCACACAGAGATGTTCCCATCCTTGAAACAAAATAATCCTCTTGATTGTAGAATCGTACATATCGAAGAATTCTCGGGATACTAACCTTTCTCTGTGAAAGTCTTTCTCTGTAAAAGTCTTTGAAGACATTTCAGCAGGAGTGTTGGCAGAGGATTGAGACATAAATATGATGCCGATTGAGAAGATCGTACGATTGTTTATAGCTGGGGGAGCAGAGCTTCGCCTCAATTCCTGAACAATCAATGTGGGTTTGGGGAGGGGAGGGGGGTATTTATAGGCAAAAAAAATATGACCGTTGAACTTCTACGGTCGAGATTAGATAATACCAGATCAATGGTTAGGATTAAAACAAAGAAAGAAAATAAAATAAAAATTGAAAAAGATACCTGTCGGAGAACAAAAGGTGATTGCTGGATTTGGTAAGTATCAAAGAAACAATCGTAAGGAAAAAAAACATGATGCCGATGGAAAACAAAGTCATTACTATGGTCGGACCGTACGATGGAAAATAGTTGTTACCATTAACCGACAGTACGATGGAAAACAATCTCAATACTATCATCGGTCAATACAAAAAAAATATTGAATGATACGATGGAAAAGAATTTGAATACTATCATCGGTCGATTCAAAAAATATTGAATGGTACGATGGAAAAGAATTTCAATACCATCATCGGTCGATTCAAAAATTATTGAATGGTACGATGGAAAAGAATTTCAATACCATCATCGGTCGATTCAAAAAATTATTGAATGGTACGATGGAAAAGAATTTCAATACCATCATCGGTCGATTCAAAAAATTATTGAATGGTACGATGGAAAAAATTTCAATACTATCATCGGACGATACAAAATTTTTGAACGATACGATGGAAAAGAATTTCAATACGATAAACAGAAAAACTGAAATGGTCAATACGATAAACAGGAAAACTTAAAAAGAAACAATAAAACTGTCAATACTATAAACAGAAAAACTGAAATGGTCAATACGATAAACAGGAAAACTTAAAAAGAAACAATAAAACTGTCAATACTATAAACAGAAAGAAACATATATAAAGAGAGTAAATATCTAAAGATCAGAAACATAGACAAAGAAATGTCCTCCCCCTTTCTACGAGGAGTTTCTTACTATTAGGAGAGATGTAAAACAGGAAGTAGATATGAATGATTATTTTATTGTAATCATTCCTAGCTTCTGTTTTATAAATTCAAATCTATCGGAAGGTAAAGGTTTTGTAAAAATATCAGCAAGTTGTTCTTGCGTTCCGATGAATTGTAAAACAATATCTCCTTTTTGTGTGTGATCCCTAAGAAAGTGATGCCTAACATCTATGTGTTTTGCACGAGAGTGATGTGCTGGGTTTTTACTAAGAGCTATGGCACTTGTATTATCACACAGAATTTGAGTTTTGGAGAAACTCAAACCATAGTCAGTGAGTGTGTGCTGCATCCACAATACTTGAGCACAGCAACTTCCAGCTGCTACATATTCAGCTTCAGCAGTGGAGAGTGCTACTGAGTGTTGTTTCTTGCAAGACCAAGAAACCAAAGAATCTCCTAAGAAATGACAAGTTCCAGATGTACTTTTTCTATCCATTCTACAACCACCAAAGTCAGCATCTGAAAAACTTTTTAAAACACAATCATTTCCAGAAGAGTAGAAAAGTCCTAAATCCATAGTGTCTTTTAAATACCGAAAGATTCTCTTTACGGCCTTTAAGTGAGACTCTTTTGGATTAGATTGATATCTTGCACATAAGCATACAGAAAACATCAAGTCGGGTCGACTAGCTGTCAAGTATAGCAAACTCCCTATCATACCTCTAAAAATTGTTTGATCTACTGGTTTCCCAGTTTCATCAAGATCAAGAGTATTTGAGGTACCAATTGGGGTGCTAATACTTTTAGTTTTGTCAAATCCATACTTTTTGAGTAAGTCTTTAATATACTTATGTTGAGATATATAAGTTCCTTCTGGTTTTTGAGATATTTGAAAACCTAGAAAGAATGTTAACTCACCCATCATACTCATTTCAAACTCAGATTTCATTAAATTTGCAAAAGAATCGGTTAAAGATTTCTGAGTTGATCCAAATATGATGTCATCAACATAGATTTGGACAACCAAAACATTTTTGTTTTCCATTTTGATAAAAAGAGTTGGATCAGCTGTACCTTTTCTATAATTGTTTTGTAAAAGAAATCCTGTAAGTCTATCATACCATGCTCTAGGGGATTGTTTAAGACCATATAGAGCCTTGGTAAGTTTAAAGACATGATCAGGATGTTTTGGGTCTTGAAAACCAGGAGGTTGTTCGACAAAAACTTCTTCTTGAACAAAACCATTTAAAAAAGAACATTTGACATCCATTTGAAATAGTTTGAAATTGAAATATGCTGCGAAGGCTAATAGAATGCGAATAGATTCAAGTCTAGCTACAGGAGCATATGTTTCTTCATAGTCTATTCCCTCTTGTTGATTATAGCCTTTAGCAACAAGTCTTGCTTTATTTCTTACAATGATTCCATTTTCATCACACTTGTTTCTGAAAACCCATTTTACACCAATTACAGTTGTTTCTTTAGGTCTTTCAACTAAAGTCCAGACTTGATTCCTTTCAAATTCATTTAGTTCATCCTGCATTGCTTTGATCCAATCATCATCACCTAAAGCCTCACTTGGACTTTTAGGTTCAAATTGGGAAAGAAAAGCAAGATGTTCTATTTCATTTCTTAAGGAATTTCTGGTCCTTACAGGTTGATTTATATCACCAATGATATTATCACTGGGATGATTCCTAAGAAACAATTGATTTTGGTTTTGTAAAACCTGTTCATCAACATATGGTAGAAAATCTTCTGTGGTAAATGTTTCAGGAACACTTTCTTGAACATTTTCCTTATCAGAATGTTCTTCTAACAAATGTTGATAAACATCTTTAGAAAACACATCCGAGGATGTAGGATTGGGTTGGTTGAAAACAAAAGGGTTAGTTTCATCAAATTTTACATGTACTGTTTCTTCAACAGTACAAGTGTTTTTATTGAAAACTCTATAAGCCTTAGAGGTTGTGGAATAGCCTAGAAAGATTCCTTCATCAGATTTTGGTGCAAATTTGTGTAAATTTTCTTTTGTATTCAGAATGAATACTTTGCATCCAAAAACTTTGAAGTAAGAAACTTTAGGTTTTCGGCCAGTCCATAACTCGTAAGGAGTTTTATTAAGAAATGGTCTAGTTAAAACACGATTTATAGTATAACAGGCAGTACTTACAGCTTCAGCCCAAAAATGATTAGCAATTGAGTATTCACTCAACATGGTTCGAGTCATTTCCTGAAGAATACGATTTCTTCTTTCAACAACACCATTTTGCTGAGGAGTTCTTGGTGCTGAGAAATTGTGAGTAATACCTTTCTTACTACAAAAAGTTTCAAAATCTGAGTTTTGAAATTCACCACCATGATCACTATGAATAGTTATCAATGGTAGGTTTTTCTCATTTTTAACTTGGGCTCTAAAAGTTTTGAAATACGAAAAGGCTTCAGATTTCTTTGTGAGAAAGTAGACCCATGTAAATCTAGTAAAGTCATCAACTAAAACAAATACATAGTATTTGCCTCCAATGCTTCCAGATTGTGAAGGACCAAACAGATCCATATGCACAAGCTGTAATGCATTAGAAGTTGAAACTTCATTAATTGGTTTAAAGCTAGTTTTATGTTGCTTGCCAAACTGACAAGGATCACAGACTTTTGAAGAATCATATCTAAGATCTGGTAGCCCTTTTACAAGTCCTCTCTTTGAGAGTTTTCTTAGGTTTCTCAAATTACAGTGTCCTAATCTCCTATGCCATAGCCACGATTGGTCTTCTATTACACTTAGACAAGGTAAGTTTTGGTTTCTAAGGTCTTCTAAGTTAATAGTGTAAACATTCTCTTGCCTATGGGCAGATAGAATGAATTCATCCTTGGAATTGTGAACTAGACACTTATCATTTCTAAAATTCACAAGGTAACCTTCATCACATAATTGACTTATGCTGATGAGATTGTGCCTAAGACCTTTAACAAACAAAACATTTGAAATAAGAACTTTTCCAAGAAAAACGATATTACCTATACCAACAATCTTTCCTTGAGCATTATCTCCGAAGGTAACTTTTCCACCTTTTGTTTTGATAACCTTTTCAAAGAAATCTTTGTTTCCAGTCATATGTCGAGAGCAACCACTATCCATGTACCAAATGTTCTTATTGATACACTTCTCGTTTTCCTGAAAAAGAAACAATTAGATTTTCGGAATCCAAACTTGTTTGGATCCAGAAGGATTAGATAAAAGAATTTTAGGAATCCACATTTGTTTTGCAAAATGAGCTTTATGAAATCCTAAGGATTGAGTTTTGTTAAGAGAACAATATCTTCTCCAATGTCCACCACATTGACACTTGGAACAGAAAATGGTTTTTTGAGGAACAAAATAGTTATTACTAAAAACAGGTTTGGAATAAGTAAAACCAAGACCAGAACGATTTCTCAAAGGTCTTATTTGAGAGTACATCCTATCAAAGTTTTCTTTTCCATGAGTAAAGTTTGACAAACACTTTTTCAAGGATAAAATCTCTGACTTTAGTTTTAAAACCAAATTCTTGTTTTCTAAAACATTTGAATTAGAACTAGAGTTAGACTCTAAAATGTTTTTCTTTGAAATAGCAGTTTCAAGATCCTTAGAAAGTTTATCTTTTTCAGATTTGACTTTCTCAAGGGTTTTCAAAATACTTTCAAAATCAGAAGTTTTCCCATCAAGATCTTTAGAAAGATCTGATACTTCTTTAGTCAAAATAGAAATTCTAGAATTTTCTTTTTCAAATCTCTTTTTGAGTTTAGAATTTTCATTTTCAAGTAACTTAGCAAATCTAGAGACTTCTTCAAAAGAAGGTAAAGTATCATCTTCTGATGATGAGGGTTCATCATTTGAAGATTCATAATATTTATTATCAACATAATTTGCATTTAAAGAGACATTTGTAACAGCTTCAGCATTGTGTACCTTAGCCATGAGACAATGATCTTCAATTGGTAGTCTGGCTAGAAGTCCAATATTCCTTTGTCCTGACGTCTCATATTCTGAAGAATCATCTGAGGAATCACTACCACTTGCACTCCATGTATCATTTGCTTTCAAGACTTTCTTTGTCTTATAAAACCTTTTCTTGTTTCTTTCAGAGTGTTTCTCTTTTCTATCTTTCCTCTTCAGTAAAGGACAATCAGGCCTTATATGTCCTGCTTTCTTGCATTCATAACAAGTTACCTCTGAATCTTTCCTATCTTTCCTGTCTTTCTTTTTGAATCTATATTGAAAATCTTTCTTTCCCACAATCTTGTTCATTCTCCGAGCAAGATTAGCTAACTCATTGTCTGAAAGATTACAATCACTTGAATCAGAAACAACAACTTTCTTGGATTTAGACCTTGTAACCCTTTCAGGTGTTTTAGCTTTAGATGCAAAAGCTACACTTCCATTCCCATTCTTCTTCTTATTGAAATCAGCATCTCTTTTCATTCTTGTCTCGTGCTGTAGAAGAGTTCCAAAGAGTTCATCAAGAGTAATCTGGGAAACTTTTCTATTTTCATCAATAGCTGTTCTTTTTGACTCCCATTCATTTGGAATAATATCTATAATCTTATCAACAAGAGCTTCATCATCAAGACCTTTTTCTCCCATAGATTTTAAGCTGTTGACAATTGTCATAAACCTTTGTTGCACTTTACATACTTGCTCTCCATAAGGAAAAACAAATCCATGATACTCTGCTCGTAGCATTGCTCTCCTTGTTTCTATAACCTTGGATGTACCAAAATGAGTGACTTCTAATTTCTTCCAAATACAGTTGGCTGCTTCACATGAAGATATCTGACTATATATATTCCTGGTCATAGAACATAATAAAGTATTGCGTACCTTGTAATTCAGTTGATATTCTTGCTTCTCTTGATTGGTAAAAGTACTAACTTCTTTGTCAGGAATTTTGTAACCCCCAGTAAGCATAATAAAATTGTCTACACCAGTATTGATGACGAAAGTCTTCATACGATCTCTCCAATACTCATAATCATTCCCATCAAAGATTGGTGGTCTAGAAGGATTCAGATTATCTATTGATCCGATATTCATTCCTGCCATCTAATATAACAAAAACAACTTTTCCACTCCACACGTTAGTGTAGTAAGTATTTAAGAAAGTAAAAAGAAATAAAGCTAGTAATACAAATCAGTGGAAAACCTCCTTTGATACCAATTGTTGGATCGAATAGTCGATATAAAAGTCTATTAGATGGAACAATACAAGAGGGGGGGTGAATTGTAGGTTTTAAAAACCTTGAGTTTTAGTAACAAAGAGATTAGTTTAAAAGATTTTAAACTAATACAAATACAAACACCCACAATTGTATTGAATGTAAAAGGTATGATATATTGTAATACTATTGTAAAGCAAAACAATTGTATTCAAGGTGAACACAATAATCAGAGTAATACAAATATGAATGATTCTACCTTAAAGCGTATAGAACCAATCAATACAATATGTAATGGAATGATTGTAATTGAAACAATTACAATTGAATAAGTAAAGAAAGGAAACAATACAAATCCCTTTCTAATACAACAGCGGAAATGTAAAAGTAATACAATTCTTTTAACCCAAAGAGAAGGGTTATCCTTTCACCTAGGATAAAAGGTCTGTCTCACCAACACCTTGGTGAGCCCTCGATACGATGATCGGCACGTCTGTCTGCCTATCCCCGGCAGCCCTCGATACGATGATCGGCTCGTCTGTCTGCCTATCCCCGGCAGCCCTCGATACGATGATCGGCTCGTCTGTCTGCCTATCCCCGGCAGCCCTCGATTTTGCAGGTAATCGGCACCTCTGTCTTTCAATTACTTGAAAGCCCTCGATACGATGATCGGACGCACAAGGCTGATGAGAGAAGTCATAGTGTCTCTCTCTAGAATCTTCGTAGTTCACAGAGTCTCTTCGTTCATCAGTATCTTCTCAGCTTCAAATGACCTCCTATTTATAGGCCTCGGGTTCCAACGGTCATATTGCCTCCAACGGTCATATTGAAACAGAAAGCACGACATCGTTTTGATTAGTATATAACTAACTCAACGACATCGTTTCGTTAGGATAAGAGATATATAGAAATGTAAAACATGAGTACGATTCATATGCAGAGAGAGTTTTTGACAAAGTACCAAAACAAATAATGATTATCTGAATAGCAAAGTCAGTACGATACGATTGACAGAGTCAGTACGATACGTTTGACAGAGTCAGTACGATACGTTTGACAGAGTCAGTACGATACGTTTTGGTCGGTACGATCAACATCGTACGATACAATAAACATGATAAAAGACAATTTGTTATTTACAAACATATGATAGAATACATTTGAGATTTCCAAAACATGACATAGAATATATTTGTGATTTCCAAAACATGATGTAAAAGCCAAAAGAAGACTTTTGACTTAACATGTATAAGTGGAATTTGTTTTTAAATTTACTGCACTTTGGAAAATTTACCCCGATTTCTCCGGTGGTGATAGGATGTGATAACCTGTGTGGAATTTTAGGTTCTTATTTTTAGTGATTTGGTGAAGCGCTTTATGACTTGAGATAGGCTGCGTTTTTTTGGATGGTGCAGAATACTTTGGGAATGATTTATGTGGATAATGGATCTTATTTTGGGCCATTAGGTAGAGTCTTCAGGTTGTAGATGACTATCAATGGTATGAGACACCGATGGTGTGATGTTCTTGGGCACCACGAGCTGTTGGTGGTATGAGACACTGACAGTGAAAATTCCCACTAATGACGTGCCAACTGACATCCCTGACGATGGGCATGAGGGACGAGCATGATTTTTAGAGTGATATCGTTGCACAATGATATCCTCGAGTGATTGTCACTTTGTTCATCTGATATCCTCAGGTGGTGTTCCGTCGGTTAGCCGCATCATACGATCGGGTGTGCAAGATCTTCATGGTCGGTAGGTGTCGTCTAACATCATGGTCATTTGGCATTAATGTTTTGGTCTTCTGGACCTTTATGTTGTTGGATTTCAGGTCTTTCTTGAATGTGGGTCTACGGACCATGTTGTGTGTGTATGCTTGTCTTTAGTGTTTAATAAAATTTCACGGGGTTATGGATTTGGGTTACCATATCCATGATCAGATCTTCCTTGGTATAAATAAATAAATAAATATATGTATATATATTTATTTATTTAAATAATTATAAAATTATAATAAATATATTTATTATATTTATAACTTTATTAATATATATAATTAATATATTTATAATAATTTTATAATTATTTAAATATATATGTATTTTTTTATAATTATAATTATAAGTATTTGTATTTATTTATAAATGTTTTTATATATTTATAAATATATTTAATTAATTATATATTTTTATAACATTATAAGAATAATAAATATATTTTTTAGATTTTTATAATTATTTAAATAAATTTATATTTATTTATAATTATAACTATAAATAAATAAATACATTAGGTGGTTGGGGGTACAATTATAATTAAACACACACACACACCGCAAACATATGTCGGAAAGACATTCCATAACCCCCCTTAAGGGGATACCCTACCCATAAATCCTTATTTATTCAATTCATGGCCCATAGGTCCAGTGGGCATGAAGCCCATTACATGGCTCGTAGGCCAGGTGGGCATGAAAGCCCATTTCATGGCCTATAGGCCCATAATTATAATAGATGTATCTATTGTAATTTTATATTTATTTGTATATATATATATATTCATAATTATATTTATAAATAAATATATTTAAAAAATAATTATATATAATTAAAAAATTATAAATTTAAATATAATAAATATATTTATTGTAATTTTATAAGTATTTATGAGAATAGATTCATGGATATAACATGAATGAATCATATACCTAGTAAAGTTTATAGATAATAAAAATCAAGTCATCACATATGGATAACATGAATAATAATAATAAGGGTGTAATGTATAAATGAACATTAATTTATGATGAATACACAATATATGCACGTCAATTATACTCACGCATTAATATATTTATTGACCAAATTCATTGGAAAAATATTTTTATTTAAATAAACATATATATAATTATAATTATAATTATAATTACAATAATTTAAAAAGTATATATATATATAATTATAAATATATAATTATAAATATAATAAATATATTTATTATTTAATAAAATTTATTATAATCGTATAATTATTTAAATATATATTTATAATCTTATAAATAATTTTTTTAAACCATTATATATATATATATATTTGAATCATTAAAAAATATATATTAATTATAAACTTACACTTTTTATTTAATGTGTATAAATAAACGTTATTTTTGAATATAAATATAATCATTTTACATATATTAATAATATTTTTTTATTATAAACTTTTATCATCATTAATAATAGAGCTAATAAATATATATTTTATCTACGCTTTTTTTAGCACTAATAAATGGTAGATTTATTAGCGCTTTTAGCTAGCACTGATATCAGCACATTTTTCTTAGCACTGATAAAGGTCAGCACTTCCCTTGCACCGATCTGTGGTAGTGAAATTAGATTAATAAAACGACGTGGAATCCAAAATGGTTTGGTTGTTTCATAATTTTTGAAATGTGAGAACTCTAAGAGGCTTCTCTATTCAATGAAGGGGGCCTTCAAATTGGAGATTTGTGGAGCTCATTTGAGACACATGAGTTCATTCTTTAATGGTTGCATTTCTATTCGATTCTCTTCTCCTTATTTTCCTTCGAGGATGTGTCAGCGAACCATTTTGGAAAATAGTTCTAACTGAAGCACTTAGTTATTCTAGTGGCTAGTGAATATTGTTGGAGGAAAGAACCCATTGGTTAAATTTGAGGGAACTCGATCAAACTCACTATTAATGAAGATCAAAATCATGGAAAGTGAGGTACACTTGTTTTATGCTTTTCTTATTTCAACTTGTTGATTCCACTCTCAGTTGATCTTGGCATATTTTTTTTGTATTCTTCCACTGTATATGAGAATATATATTTCCCACAAATCCCATCATATAAAATAGTCAAAATGATGGAACATTTTTTGTTTTTCATATAAATTTAGGACAACGATGATCGAATCATTTATGAATTGAAGGAAGAAATTGCTCCGAAATCTCATATGTAACGTGCTTGAAATGATGGAAAGTTCCATTTAATTATTAATATACATTTCAAAGGGTCTATCATGAGTGAGATGATAAGAAAAAAAAGAAACAAGATTTGTTTGTTGTGAAAGTTTATTAAAATTATTTTTAGGTTGTTTGTGGCTTGTAGAAACCAATCATGCATAAATCTTTTGTAAGATTTGTTCAAGATGATTAATAGTAATATTTAAATTTTTTTTACTTAGGTGAAGTAAATATATTATTCCTATTAAAAAAATGATTGAACAAATTATCAATATGAAATTTTTAACTTTTGGTATACTATTTGTTATGAATTTGACTTTTAAATATAACCAAATATAGATTCGTACCTTATTAGAAGTTACTTATTTCTATATTAAAAATATTATATATATATATATATATTATTTGAAATTATAAAACATTATGCACATTCTGGATTTTGAAATTCTAAAATCGTAAAAATATTGCGCTTTTTTCTTAGATAACTTAAAACTACCACCCTAACTCTACTCTTATTATTATTCAGAATTTTAAACCTAAATAACAATTTATATAATTGGGATGGGTGATATTCCATACCTGGTTAATGGGTACAAAAAAACTTGTTTAACAAGATTCAAATTTATAGTGGGGGTGATTAAAATCAAATGCCAGTTGAGATTCAGTCGGCGACGACCAGCTTGTGTAGGGTAGGTAGGACTTTGTTTGGGAGGATGGAGGGAAGGCTGACAGGTAGCTAGAAAGTGACGGTTGTGGTAGCTTCAATCTCTCTTTTCCTAGCGGGTGGTATCAAGGAATAGAGGTTCATGGTGGGGGGGGAGCGGTCGGCCAAAGTCACCATTGATGACATTTTCATGATCACCGACAACCTCATGTACCCATTATGAATGAAATTATATAAGTGAAAAAATAAGGAATAACTTGTTGGGAAATATGGAAAAGAAATGAACGCACAAACAATAGAAAAGAGAATGTGTAGTGGAAATAAAATCTTTCCCTTCAAAAAAATGCGGATGCGCAATGACCCAAAAATAAATGTGCAGAATATAAAAGGTTAACACTAGAAATTTTTACATGGAAAACCCAATAAGGGAAAAACCACAGGACCTAGTCCAGAAAGAGGGATCCACTAAAAATCAATAGGTACATGGTAGAGACTCAAAAAAAATGTAAGGGATCTCAAAAGTAATACTGAAGAATAAAATAGTGGATCAAATTGAAAAAAAAATGCATTTTGAAGCCAGCCTGAAATGAAGAACACAACTTGATAAAGAAACTCAAATTGATTTGACCAAGTAAAGTAGGTGTTCGATGTCCTAATAAAAGGTGTAGATAAAAAGGAACCAGGATCAGATCAAAGACCACCATAGATGAAAGCTGATCAGACCAGGAGAGTTTTGCTGGTTGTAGATATGAAAACCGTTGGGTAAAAGCTCAACTTCACTGCGCCCAAAAAAACTGAAGAGAGAAGAGTTTCACAGACACACACAGTATCCCATCACATTGTAAATCCACCACCAATTCCTTATTCTCCATTGATGATGACCCACATGGACTACTGTAAATCCTATGACCCCTTTTCTCTTGATCTCAGTGGACTACATCTTGAGTAGATCTCCCTCTATTTTTCACCAACCGCTTCCCCTTTTATAGTTCCCATCTATTACATATCTTGTTTGAAATGAAAATCAGAAAATATATCTTAAAAAAAGATATCATGAGATCTCCTATATCTCATTATAGAAGATACACATGTAGCCTTATCTGTGCGATATGATAAAAGATATATCATATTCAAAAAATATATCTTATCTCAAATATGGAAACCCCCACAAGTGGGTTGAACTCCAAAAATCTCCCCCTTCAATCCGTTAATGGAGATACCATCCAACATTATAGAGACCCGAAGCCTGACGTACATGGACATTACATTAATTTTGTGAAATACTTAGTACATAAAAAAAACACACACATAAGGACCGTAATAGTTTAGTGTCTTTGGAAACTCGGAATATAATCTTCTAATCGTGGTGAAATATCTTCAACATCTCCCATAAAGATATTTTTTTTAAACCTAAATCCTTTATTTATGTCCTGGGGAAAAGAAAACATAAAAGGGTGAGCTCAAATGCTCAGTAAGGGTAAACAAAAGAAATATCAATCACGTCATATTCATAAGAACATATCTTTTGGAAATCTTAACCTGCAAAAGAGATCATAATTTCATAACATGGGATAAATAATAGTAGTGAAATGTAATCCCAATAATCATAAATTAAAACATGAAACTTTGTGGCATACACACATAATCATAGAGAATCATATCTTATTAGTCAAGACTCTTTTCCAAGACTATCTTAGTGGACAAAGTCCATTTCTGAACCGAGTCACCCTCGTTTCAGTCCTATTTCACTGAACCGGTATAGCCTACCATTCCAGCCATGTCTATCTCATGAGATATAAAATCTTTACCCAATGCATTGGAGGGATATATAGGTCCCACCCATCTCATAATGATACCATTCTTATGTGTGCCACAAAATCATAAACCATACATCATAGCATAACACATGTAATAAAAATGGGAATCTTAAACATCGTGACATCATTAAACAATTCATATAAGATAAAGGAAATCATAAAAACATAATTACATCACAACATAATCAAATCAATGTAATAATATGGATAAAAACAGAACCCTTTATTATCTTAGATGGAAAATAATTTTGATAAAACACTTGAACTCCATTCTTGAGGAAAATATCCTTTCTGCATCAAAAACACTTTTCCTTTCTTAACATGTCGTACAATTATAAACTAAAATAATTTGATTAAAAATAAACTTGAAAACTTGTAAAGGAAGCTTCTTGGAAATAATGTTTTAAAAATCCATTCATGCCGTATAAGTTAAAAAAAAACATTCTTCGTACTTTTGTCGGAAAAGTCAAAAAGTACCTCGTACGAAAAACGACAAAAGATTCCTTTCATATCCTTTACTAAAAACTCACCAAAGGGTAAAATTGGATTTAAACAATTGTAGTTGGATGGAAATAATATTACATATTGAAGAAACATGGATTTGGATGATAAAATACACCCCAGTAAATACTAAAGTATAAACAATCTCGGATAAAAATGAGATTGTGATATTTCCCTTACCTTAGGTCTGATTTGCTTCGTAAGTGTCCGAACCTCGTGTATAATGATTTAAATAACGTCATTGACTTATTACAGAATCATAATAATTGTTATTATATCATATATGGTTCACTTATGACTTTATATTACCCGTTTTTTGTAAATTCCATGTTAAAGAGCGTTTTGGGTAAAATTGTTTTATTTGTCGTCCGTGTTTTGACTTGTAATTATTCATATGATTACTTAGATCATGAATACTTAATTCCAGAATATAAAACATGATTTATATATAATATATATTCATAATATACATATATATTATAAATCAGTAAATGGAAAGAAATACACCGTTCATGGAGACGGTAGGCCGTACGTACGCATGTACGCTGTTTTCGTTTCCTTATCGAGTTGAATGGAATTAAGTAGATGATATACATATATGTACACATAAATCTAGTATCATTATCATGTCATATATTTCATGATTACTTATTATATATACTTTATAATCATTCATGAATGGTTAAAGTGGAGAATGAATCTCATCGCGTCGTGGAGACGGTAGTCCGTACGTACGCACGAGCGATGATATCGTTCTCATGATCGTGGGACTATATTGGAGTGTATGTATACTATTTTAGAATCAATATCACTTTAAAATAATCATATATAGTTATTATTTACACCATTATACCCATCCAAATAAGGTGGTGGTGGAAAATAGATTTCACCACGGCGTGGAGACGGTATTCCGTACGTACGCACGCGCGGTGATTTCATTTTCCGTAGGATGGATAGGTGGTGAAATAGGGTTGTTTCATACTTATAATAACATATACGTATATTAGTGGTACTGATGTTATTACTTCATAATGAAACAACCTAATAAGAAGAAGTGGAAGAAGAAATAAAGTTGAAAGAATCGGTAACGGACATTACCTCTTCTTTGAAGCGCCTCTTTGAGATCTCCTTTTAGGGCACTAAAATTGGTCTTTGAGGAAGACCAGAACCTCTAGGATGTTTCTAGGGAAGTGGAGAAGAGAATTTTTCAGGGGTTGGCCGAGATTGAAGGCTCAAAGTGGTGTGAGGAAGAGAGGGAGGAGGTGCCCTTTTATAAGGGAGGAGAGGGGCTCCTTTGGAAAAACAAAAAATATTATTTTATTATAAAGACAAATTCGGTTTTAAATAGCTCCAAATTGATTTATTTCTAAGATAAGGCGGGGATGGGTTGAAATCCTTTCATAAAATTTAATTTAGAAAAGTTTAGGTTCCTATTTTAACCTTATCATTTAGATTTAACATTAAGTAAAATAATTTTACTTTTACCGTGTCTTCTTGTGTTCTTATACTATAAAATTAATAAACTTACTATAAGCAGCCAAACGAACCCCAAGTTGTTTATTATTAATATATATAACCTTATCTAAGTCATTTGGCCTAACCTTATATTTTTAGGAATAAAATAACAATTAATAATATAATATTTGTTTTAAAAACTATTTTATGTCAATTTTGATAGTATTTTGTAATTGATTTTTGTGAAAATCATAACAGAATGATTAGTTCGAAAAAAGTAAATTAAATCAATAATAAAATGTCATGTTAACCTATAAAATTAGTTTATTTCATAAAAAGTCTGAAATTACATTTATTTGGGTATTTATAACATCAATTATGTTAATATTTCATTAATAAGATAATTATTGCATCATCTTTGTGTCATAAATAAATTAAATTATTTAATGTCTAAAAATTACAAATAAAATATAATTATGTAGGAAATCTTTTTAGATTTCTAATGAATATTTATAGTCTAATTTATCTTATGTATAACCCTATATTAAAAATGTTTTACTTATTAAACTTTGATTTTAACTATTTTAACCCTTCTTTAAATAAATTAATAATAAATGTCCTAATCTAATCCAAGTGGGCCTAAATGGTCATATTTTATTCCTAATATTGTTTTTGGTCGAATTACACTTATCCAATAGAATTAGGACATGTGTTAGGGTAATAATAATATCATTTTTACCCTTAATTACCATATTTACTTTTAACCGTGGTAAAAAAAAGTAAAAAATTACTATTCACAAAAAATTATTTTCATCTCATTGAACCACATTTTACTTACTGACATCAACCGTGTCTCTCGGATTTTTGAAATTCCACTCATAGAAGCGGTAAAATTAAGTTTTATGAAAAATTCATTTTTCTTAACTACCACTTAGTGGTTTCACTATTCATCAAAAAATGAAAGTTTCCAGAAAAATACCAAAAATTAGGCCTAAGCTATATTTGATATTATGAACTCAAAAATGATGTCTATTTTACCAAATTCAAAACATATTAGTTGCATTAATTAATTTTTAAATTAATTCCCGTCGTCAAAACAAATAGCATGTTCTTAAGAGATAATAACTATCAAAAGATTGACACTTGTTTATAACTGGTTTAAATGTGAAATTACATCCAATGACCAACATTGTATTAAATTGTAAAAATATATTCTAAATATACTTTAAAACTGCTCAAATTAATAATTTATCACTATTAATTATTTCTATTAAAAAAGTTGTTTTTAATTAAAATTTCGTAATTTTCACTATTCATCAGAATATGAAAGTTATCCGAAAAGTACCAAAATTTCACATTAGGCTAAATTCGATACTCCGAATCCAAAAATGAAGTCCATCTTGAGAGATAAAATTTTTAAAATTTTAAAAGGTGGTTATTACTATTCATAACGGCTAGTTTTAATAATATTTTAATAGCATATCGTTGTTTAGTGAAACTCGATATTGCGTACTACACACGCTATCGAGGAAGGTCGCGATTGCGTGTAATGCAAGGCAAGTCAAGGATGCGTGTTGAGCAAGCTCCTTTTGGTGTAGAGTAAAACACAAGACATTAATGAAAAGAATATTTTTCATAAAATCTCAGGGTGTTACAAACATACTCAGTTGGACTGAAAAAATTGTTGGTATTACACCAACCATTATTCTATGCATAAAAATGATGACACCATTTTACAGCTTTGACAGAAACCCGAATTCTCCCTCTGCAAAAGAAATCCAAATACAAATTTTTTTGTCATACCTATGTCTGCACTGCCAATACCAAAATCAACAATATATGCCTCCCTCAAAATTGTGATCGCCACATATTCTAGAGAACCAGATGCCTGCCACCAATCTCTGACTATCACCAACAATAGAACATGCCTCATGACTCCTGTAGTTCAATTGGACTTTCAATATCCTAGAGACACCTCTAGTACTACCACTGTCTTCCGGTAACATCCTTCGATCCCTTGATAAACTGGTCCACTAGATGCTTGACATTGTGTTCTACAACCAAGGACTTCAAACTATCCCACTGATACCAGATATTGGGAAATGCAACAAAGTGACGAAAGCACAAACCTCAAAAAATAGAACACAAAACAGAAATAAAATCTTTCCCTTCAAATAAAGGTGGATGTGCAATGACCCAAAAATAAATATGCAGAATATAAAAGGTCGACACCAGAAATATTTACATGTAAAACCCAATGAGGGAAAAACCATGGGACCTAGTCCAGAAAGAGGGATCCACAAAAAATCAAGAGGTACACAGTAGAGACTCCCCAAAAATAGAAGGGATCTCAAAAGTAATACTCAAGATTAAAATAGTAGATCAAAGTCGAAAGAAGATGCGGTCTGAAGCTAGACTGAAACAAATAATGCAACCTGATAAAGAAACTCAAATTGATCTGACCAGGTAAAGTAGGTGTTCTCTATCTGAATAAAAGGTGCAGATGAAAAGGCACCAGGATCGGTTCAAAGACCACTGTAGATAAAAATTGATCAGATCAGGAGAGTTTTTCTAGTTGTAGATATGAAAACCACTAGGTAAAATCTCAACTGCACTGAGCCCAAAAAAATTTAAGAGAGAAGATCCGCACACACACACACACATGGTATCCCATAACATTATAAATCCAACGACAATGCCTCTTTTTCCATTGATGATGACCCACATAGACTACCGAAAACCTGATGACCCCTTTCCTCTTGATATCAGTGGACTATATCTTGAGTAGATATCCCTCTATTTTCCACCAACCACTTCCCCTTTTATAGGCTACCATATGCCACATAACTTGATTGAAATTGAAATCTGAAAATATATATCAAAAAAAGATATCATGAGATCTCCTATATCTCATGCTGGTAGAAACACATGCAAACTTATCTGTGTGATATGATAAAAGATATATCATATTCAAAAAATATATCTTATCTCAAATATGGAAACACCCACGTGTGGGCTGAACTCCGAAAGACCTGGGGTGATGATGATGAAGTTATATGAGGACACATGATATAGGAGGAGGGAGTAGAAGGCATTAGAGAGGGAGATATTGGGTGAAAGATGGTTGGATGTAATGCATTATCGTTGAAGGGGAGACCCAATTATGTGGTCTTTGGTTTGAGGGGAGGATTGTTGGGTACAAACCCCAGTCCCACATTGGATTCCATTAAGGATGATGACTCACATATAATCTTGGATGGAAAATTCTTTATATCACCCATGGATTTTTGGATGGAACCCCATATGGGCCTATGTGTTGGGACTAGAAGACCTAGAGTTGGAGGAAATTGATCCTGACCGGAAGTTTTGTGGAGGAAGAGGAGGACCGGGTGCTCGACGGAAGGGTTGATGATGAGCAGTATCTTGGGGGGTGAGGTGGGGTGGGATTCCTCAACCTATAAGTTGCTGGTGCTCAGCCAGCCCTCCTCGAACCCCTGTGTCATCTGCTTCAATTTTGATGGCATGGATTCTGGCACCTCCTTTATCAGTATCAACCTTGCAATTAAGTCTGCCTTCCCTCACCTATTTTTCTTCCTTGGATGCCCATGCACAAGTCAAGTGTTCTGTATTTATACATAACAAAGAGAGTACATGCATTGGAGTCTGGGATGAATGGTCACAATAATAGTGCCCTATTTATAGAAAAGGAGTGGAACCAAAGTGATGGGGAAGCTTTAATAAAATGATGAAAATAAACTTGAGAGAATTTTGATCTGTTGAACTCTAATTGGATTTATCTCACATTTTTTTTTCATTTCAAATGCTAAACTTTGATCATATTTAATTTTGAATCAGTTTTCATTGTATCTATCTTTTGTTTACTAGTTTTTTTTTCTGTTCAATAGAAAGTGCAACTCTTGGATCCCAAATCCATGCATGAGGTCGGGACAACCCTCAATGACACCATTTATGTGGAGTTTTTTAAAATTCATTGTATCATAGAGGGTATGATATAAGTACTATTAACACTGTGACTTCACACATGTATTTAAAGATGATTTTGGGACTACAAACCATGTACTCTGGGGTTTTTGGGCCATGTAAAGATTCTTAGTCATCTCAACCAAGTTTAAAAGAGGTTTTATCCAAAAAATGGAGTTTAAGTCAGGTAAGACCTAATTTTTTTCTCTAAAAATTATTTGAGGTAAAGAAGTAGTGATAACAACCTTCCCATAGGGGTAAAGAAGTAGTGATATCAACCTTCCCATAGTGGTGTACCAATCCATCTATGTTTGATTCAATCTTGATTGTTATGAATAAAATAACCCTTTAATAATTATGGTTGATTTCACAATATAAATGGGTGAAGGTGGGGTGTATGTGAGTGTTTAATTGAATTTTTCAAATATATACACCATGATCATGACTAAATAACACTAACACATATGGCTTTTAATAGTGTGAAAAAAGAGCATTTACAGCTCTAAAAAAGTGCTATTATCCTTAGTGGTGTTAAAAGAGAATCCCTTTTATCAGTCTAAAAAAAGTGTTGATAAAGTATCCTTTTATTAGTGCTAAAAAATACTGATAAAAGATACCTTTATCGGTGTAATTTTTAGCATTGATAAAAGTCAAAAAAATAATTTTTTGAAAAGAATGTTTTGAAAAGAATTTTTTCCCTACAAATCGGAGGCTGGGACCTCCCCCATTTTATCAGTGCTCAATCCCCACTTTTAACAGTGCTAGTCTATCCACCCCACCCATTAATAGTGCTAGGAATCCCCCTTTCTTTAACAGTGCTAGGGACCTGCATCACCCACCCACGCGCGCCCCTACCTTTGTTGGGTTTCAAACATGAGACCTCCCCCTCGTAATATCGCACCGTTTCCACTCTCCTATATCATTTTTATGTATTTTATGATATATCTATATATTTATATATATTTCATTACATTATATATATATATATTTATTTAAATACATATATAAAATATGTTTTGGGTGTGTGTATGTTTGTTTATAAATATGTGCATGCATACATACATACATACATACATACAAATATTTCTATATATGTGTGCCTCTATAAATATAATTATACATATTTATATTTATCTACATATATTGTATATTAATATTTATATACATATATTAGAATATATAGATAAATATATACCTATTTTTCAACACACACACAAATATATTTATATATATATAAACATTATATATACAATAATTGTATATGTATATAAATATTCATAAATTTTTATTTTAAATAAAATGGATATTATTTTTTATTTAGATAGGTTTTATATATTTAGAAATATACTTTACATGTAAATATGTTTACATATATATTTATACAATCAAATTTTTATGTGTGAATATATACAAAATATGTATATATTTTTATATATTTGATTATAAATAAAACTAAATTATGAAAAATGATAAAATATAAATACCATAATATCAATAAGAATGTAATAATTAGTAATAAATTCAATCCCCACTAGAAATGGGCAAAAAGACCCCCTTAAATGAGCCTGAAATTCTGTTGAATGTTAAAAAATTGGAATACCACAAACTAAAAACTCAGTTTTGAAGGCCTTTTGAGCATTTTTAGGCCTCATAAAACATGACATGGGGTTTTCCTCTATCACCAGTGCATATATATTTTCACAATGTTCAATTTTATATGTGGTGGAGCTCAAACGGACATCCATATAAAAAATTATGGTCGTTTGAAGTTCGAGTTATGTATTTAACTTATTTCAGATCTTTTATTGATTTTTTGATTTTTTGTGTCTTCAAATTGTTATTAAATGACTATTATTCAATTATAATTAGAAAATTATTAATTAATAATATTATTTAAATTATTTTATGAGTCATTTTCACTAAGTATCTTATATATTAAGTGTAAATGTATATTTAGCCTTATCTAAAACATAATTAAAAAATATATATTATATTTATATCAATATAAATATATTTATATATTTATATATTAATATATTTTTTTAATGATTTTTTTGAAATATAACCTTTACTAGTTCTAGTAAAACAAATGTGACAAAGACCCCCTTTTATCAACGCTACTAAAAAAACACTGATAAAAGGGTCTCTTTGATAGTTATTAAAAAAACACTAATAAAGGGGTACCTTTATCAGTGATAAAAAAATGATAAAGGGGTAATTTTAGTAATTATTTTTTTAATTCTATTAAAAGGACATTTTATCAGCATTTTTTAGAACTGATAAAGGTATCGCCTTTATCATTACTTTTTATTTAGCACTGTTAAAGGGTGGTACTGCTTAAAGCTATTTCTGTGGTAGTGTAAGGATGTCATGAAAGTCTTTAGAAACATTTAAAAAAAATTCTAGATATATCCCATATTTTCTAATAGATATTGACTAAAAATCTCCATGAGAAATATAGAGGTGTGAAAATTGAAAGTTTTGGGCACAGCGAAAGCGACTTTCATGCAGTTTTTAACTCAACTTTTTGTCGTAAAAAACTAATAACCCAAAACGTACATGTTGAATAATTTCATGAACAATAGAATTAAATTTAAGATTAATATACTATTACACCAAAACCAAAAAGACATGATCATCATGTATCATTTATAATTGATTTATTTGGATAAAGAAATACCTTGTATTGAATTTCTTTCTTCGTTTCTAAATTGGTAGACCATTTCTTTTCATTTCAATGTTTTATGGAATGACTCAAGTGTTGAATCCCTATAGAAAACTACCATTTTTGTTTTATTTGGTGCTAGATTTTATCATCACTAGAGGAAAGTGATGATTAAGATCTCCTTTATCAATACTAAAAAAAGATTTCATAAAGGGTACTATTTATCAATGTTAAAAAAATCACTGATACAATTAAACCTTTATCAATGATTTTTTAGCACTGATACAGGGTTCACTTTATCAATGTTTTTATAGCACTGATAATTAACACCCTTTATCATTGCATTTTCTAACACTGATAATGGTTTTCTTTATCAATTCTAGTTAAATCACTGATAAAACTGACATGCGGGTCCCAGATCGAACTTACAGATGGTAGGCCACTTTTTATATCACTTTGCGGTAGCACAACACCAGAATTATTTTGGAGGGATGGACTATTGCATACACTCTTCACACACATAAATGGGTCCATGCCTACACACGTGGGCCCATGCGGGTCTTGACCCACTCTCTGCTCACCTCAGTCCACTCTTCACAGGCCCCTTCGTGTGTTGCCCCACTTTCTACTTAGCATGGTCCATGCTGGTAGGCCTTCTCCAGGGGTTAGTTGAGTTGAATTTTTTTATAATTGAATTATTATTTCATAAATAAAAATATATATTGATATATATGAATATATTAAATATTAATATATGTATATATATATAGTGGCGGCAGTACTGCAGAAAATACTGTAGCTGCTCGGGGACTATAGCAGTACTATTCACCAAATGGCCTTTGGGAAAAAAATATGGGCCTTCAGGGCCATGTGATGGGCTTTATTGCTCACTAGGATTACGAGTCATGTAATGAGTCTTCTCCACCAAAAAAAGGGGGTTCTTTCCTTTGTTTCAATAATTAAGAGGTTTCAACCCCAACTTTTTAAATATATATATAGTAATAAATAGTAAATTGATTATTTAATTAAAAATTAATAAATTACAAAAATAATATATATATAACTAAATAAATAAAATACTAATTCAATAGTTAATGTACTATTTATTATTGTGAATATATATATATTAAATTTATTCATTTTTATTAATAAACATTTCATCAATAATTTTTCTAATTTTTTTAAATATTTAATGTTTTTAATATAGTTTTAATTTACATAATTAATATATATTCATTTTTATTTAAACATATTTTCATGTGGGTTCACAAGATAGACCGGGCAAAATCAATTTTTTTATAATTAAATTTATTAAATTTAATATATATATATATTAATAAATATTATATTAATTAAATATATATATAATTAAATAATTAATATACTTTTTATAATTAATAAAAATTAATAAAATTGATAAAAAAGAATAAATTTAATATATATATTAATAGACAATATATTAATATTTTATTAGCATATTAAGTATTTATTAAATTTATTCATTTTTATTAATTATGAACAATATATTAATTATTTAATTATAATTATATATATAATTAAATTTCACTCATTTTTAACATGCATTCATTTAATATAATTTATTCATTGATAATATTAAGTGTGTGCTTTTTTATATAATTTATAGATTTGGAATATTTATTCATTTAATATTTTTCTAATTTATTAATTTTTATTGTTTTTTATACATAACTATTCATTAATATATATATTTTTTTTGCAATTTATTCAGTTTCAATTTTTCATTGTTCACTTTTTTGTAATTTTATCCATTTTCTAATATTTATTTACACAAGTTTGTTCATTAGCATTGAATGTTTTTAATATGGTTGTATTTTATATAATTAATATTTATTCATTTCTATTTTAACATATATAAATATTCATTTTTATTTTTTTTAAATTTTCTATATAATTAATAATTGGTATTCATTTTTTAAATTTATTCATTCTTATTATTATTTATTTCACTAATAGACGTTACATATTATATAATGTCTTTGTTCAATTTAATATATATAAAACTTGAAGAATAAGAAGGGATGGTGAGGTGGGGGCTTGAGACTCTCTCTATCAATACGATCATGGCGATTAGGTCTCTCCTCTTACGACAATGGTAATTGCTGATGAGTATTTCAATCTGACAGATATTTTCATTAGTCCCTTGAGGAAGGTTGTTGCCGATTCTGATCTGGGCAGAGCGCATCTTCTACCCTTAGAAGTAGACCGTGTTCTGGAAAAAGCAATCCATGTATCTCACTCTTCAGATCCTAAATATCAGGTGACTCATGATGCTCTGAAGTCTCACTCTATGATGCGAGTAGGGATCACTACTTGTGACCAATCTTTCCCTGATTTTCTGAGTGACTCAAAAATTGCTAATAACTGCATCTCAAAAATGGCGCACCTGTTTTTTTGTAAACAATACCTAAATTCTTTAAGGAGCAGATTGAGGCTTGTATGAACTCTATCATTACACAACTTATTTTGTAATTGAATAGTGTTGTATGGAAGCTTGATGAGTTGAGGAAGCGGTAGATCTGGGTTTGGGGATTTCATACATGGCACATGGTTTTGATTGGTATGAGTTACTTTCATATTAATTTTCCTTCCCAAGATCTTAAATTAAAGCCATGAAGCTATAGCTTTGTAAATCCCAAACTAGGGGTCCTTTGATTTCAGGATTGGTATCTCTGGTTTTACCCATTTCAGGCCAAGAATCGTGCTGTAAAATCCTGATTCACATGAAAGAGTTGAATTGTTTTTTTGGCACCTGAGCATTTTATAGGATGTGGCCTTAGCTATTGGCTCCCCAATTAAGTTTGATAAAGAGACTGATATGGAAATGTATGACCATTTTCCCCAAATTTTGGTTTAGTTTGATCTTAGGTCAACTCTTGTTTAAATGGTTTATTTGGTTTCTAGAAAATTAAAGTTCGAGCTTACAATTGAATATGAACATGTCTTTAATTTTTTCTTCAATTTCCTATGTATTGTACATGTAAGTGATAATTTCCACAATGGTTTAAGGTTCTCCAAATCTAATAAATTTGAGCATTGTGTTAAAAATAGTAAGTTCATTCTTTCCACTATTAATGGGAAGAAATCAGTTCCCATGGTTGGGAGGAAGAAGTCCATATTTCATCTCAAATGCAAAGAGGTAATGATGGATTTCAAGGAGAGTAGGGAAGGAAAATGATGTTTCTTTCCATCCTACCAAGAGCTATAGGACAACGATTGATCACATGGTTCCTCAAGATAAACCTTATGATTCATTTTCTGAAGTAGTCATTGGAACCACTCTGAAGGCAGGTTCGTTTTTTAATTTTGGCTCCATCTAATAGAAATGATGCATCTTTAAAAGGATTTGATTCCAAGGCTCATAATTAGTTCTCTCACATTGATGCTAGTGGTACTCTCAATATGTTAAATGATAGTGAATGTGCTATCACCAAAACATTGGACAAGACTTTCAATGTCTGGTCTTTAGGAAGAAGGTCACATTCCTCTCTCTAGGTGAGTATGTCATATAATTTAGAGGATGAGTTTTATTTATCTGATGCTATTGGGGATCAATACCTGAATGTGAGTAGTAGTAAGGGGAAATCTCCCCTTCGGGACATACATTAGAAGATTCAGAAAAGAGGCCCTTTACCTATTGCCACTTCGTAGGTTCAAACCAATAAGTCTATTAATATTGTTATTTTCCAAGGTGAAACATGTGCTCAATCCAAGGCGGACATGGTTCAGCCTACTGCTTCAATGGATTTCAAAGATGTTCGGACAACCCTTGTTGTTACAGAGTCCTATCTCCAACCTATTGTTCAAAATGAGGAAGTATCTATTACATTTCATTCTGATGGTATGGACCTGGGTTCCACTTGTAATGTTGCACAAAGGATCAACCACTAGGGGTACAATCATCAAGGATATTCTATGTGTGACAGAGAACATGGGTGGAAAACGTATTTCAAGTTTTCTTGACAATTTGGGAAGTGCTAATACCGAGGAATCTTTCCTGAAGGAAGCTGATAAGGAATGAACCATTAATTTCCAACCGAAGGTAAGGGAGTAATCTCTTAGTCTACTTGACATTTTAAATGGATCCAATTGTAGGGAGGATTTCCTTGAAAAAATACAGCAATTCTCATGGAATGATTCAAGTCAAAGGAGAATCAGAGGGTTTAGGCCTGATATGAGAATAAGATCCTAGACCTCTTGAGGATCCCACCCCACTAAATGATAAATTTTATCCTCATGATGATAACGATCAGACATGGAAAAATCCTAAAACCTGGAGGAGAGGATATCATTTGAGAGGTAGGGGCAGTAACCGATCTCAGTGCACAAGATGAATTTTCTTCTCTTGTTTCCTGGTAGCTGTTAGCTTTTCTTTGTAGTAGTGTCTTGTCACTGTTTTCCACATGTCATCTCCCTTGTTCTTTGTGTTTTTTTTTATTTTCAATAAATTATGAGACTATAGGCTATAACCCATGGTTTGTTCCATTTTTGGTATGTCAAACTTGTACACACACACACACACACACACTAATTTCACACACATAAATATTTATGTAAGTAATCAAATCTTATATATAAACACACACACCTAACGTTTATGTAATTTATTCAAATTTTAATATTCATTTTAGAATTTTATTTAGTAACATAATATATTTAATATATTATCTTTTTAATTGGAAAGTTTTATTTATTTATTTTAATATTATTTCTGTTAGTATTATTTATTCATTATTAATATGTTTTTGAATTTAATCATTTTATAATATTTATTTATTTATATTTATTTAATATGATTTAAAATTTAAATTTTTTATTAATTTTTATTTCAATATATATCAATATTTTATTATTTAAATATTTTTTATAATTAATAAAACTTATACATTTTTTCATATTTTTAAAGTTTATTAATTTTTAAATTTTCAACTTCACTCATTTTTAACATTCATGCATTTAAGATTATATATTCATTAATAATGTTAAAAATATAATTTTAAATAAATATATTTATAAATGTATATTTTCTATATTTATAAAATTATATATTTATATTTATAAATAAATATGTATATTTTTAAAATTATTGATATAATTATAAATAAATAATTATATATTTAAATAATTATAAAATGATAATAAATATATTTAAATAATGAGTTGGTTCAACCTCTACCTGAGTGGTACAGGCTGCAATATCACATTATGGAGGGACGGGCTTCAAATCCCATTCTTGCACACTCAGGCCCATGTATGGGCATATTTTTTTGGGGAATTTTCCAAATGTGGCATGAAGGTGACTGACATGACATGACTTATGGACTTTTTTGTTGTCACTTAGGCATAATACCTCAAGCGGTTAGCTCCACGAATCTCATGACTACCTTGGATAGCTATCCTTGTTGTCGATTTGAGAGGCCTCACATGTGTAGCTATCATCCATGACATTTCAAGTCATTGTGGGTAGACTCATTTGCAGTGGATGACCACCTCAAATGTACAAACATGGATCCATTATTCTAGGTGTTAGGAACTAGTGTCATGAAGGGGTTGGCGATAAAGATCAACATGAAAGGTTCTCGATGATTTGTAGGTCTACTTGGTTGATGGTAGTCGATGTCAACTGATGACCGACTAGATGATGGGGTCCCACTCTATGAAGGGGAAAACATTAGTTGGATCATGCAAGGCACAACGGTGGCTGTTGATTGTATTGGTTGGGATCAACGGTGCGGTCGATGGTACAACAGATCAACGATGAGTGACGACAATCACAAATGATGAACAGGGGGAGGCCTTGTGATTTTCAGGGCGGGTATAGGTCGGTCAATTACACCATGGTATTCAGGCTGGATTATAGTGGGTCGATGGTTTAGGATGGTTTAAATAAGGCCTAATTTCCATATATTGATGGCCTTTAGGCCAATTATATGCAAGACTAGTGGGCCTTCATATCATTATAATTTTTAAAGGGCTAGTTGGAAGAGTTATCCCTAGGGGGAGGGCTATGACTTGTCCTCTAAGCCCTTGGGTGTGAGTGTGTATGTGTGTTTCATTGTATTGTTCCCATAATAAGTGAAAATGGTATTATTTAAATAATGAACATATTTACTATATATATATTTATATATATATATTTATTAAATATATATAATTATATAAATATAATTATATAAGTATAATTATAATATATATAAATATTTATAAATATATTTACACATATATTTATTTATAATTATAATTATAAATATATATCTATATTTATATTTATAAATATATATTTAAAATTATTTTAATATATTTATAATTACATAAATTTATAATTATTTATTTATTAATAATTATATACATTTATAATTTTTAATTATATTAATTATATTATTAAAATTAACTATATAGGTCTTTATCAGTGCGGGTAAAGAGGTATTTTATCAGCTCTTATTATTTTAGTGCTGATAAAACCCATCTTTATCAATGTTTTTTTTGAAAGTGTTGATAAAACCCTTCCTGATATTTTAAATAGAACCGTAATCGAACCAATTTCCATCAATTCATTCAATCTCTCATGAAAGTTCATCTCTGTCGTCATTTCCCCTTAACCTTCTCTTGGATGAATTAAATCTCTTAGATCCATGGTATGTTATTATTTATCCTCCTCTCTTGTTTACCTGTTTTGTTGATTACCTCTCTCATGCATACCTCATCCAAACCAGGCTATATTTTTGTGTACTTTCTTTATTTCTTTCTACCACCTCACCTCCCTGTCTTCAGCCTAGGTCGACCATTCACTGTTGTGAAGTAGCCCTCCGGTGACCACCCTTTCCCCATCTTCCACTCCCTCAGCTGACCGAAGCAGAAAGCCTTCCCACTATGGTTGTTTTCTTTTCTTAGGGAGTTTTTTTATATGTATTATTTGACAGTATATTTTATTCTTTTATAAAATTCTAGATTATGGCTATCTAGATTCAAAATTCAATATAATTTTTTTCTATTGATTTTGAAAATATTTTAAAAGGTATAATGGATTTTTGGGGTTTTGAAATTCAAAAATAGGCTGTTAATAAAATTTTATTATTTTATAGAGATTTCTATGAAATGGTTTTTTAGCTGATTTAATGAATTTGTTTTGAAAATGAATATGAAAAGTCAAGGATTTTATAAAATTATTTTCTAAAGGGATAACTAAATTATATGGGTAATGGTCATTTTTTGTGTGAAAATAAACATTGAATTAATTTTTTTAGAGTTAAAAATAATAATATGTTTTTTTAATGTAAAAACATGGTTTTTATTAATATTTTCTATTATTTGAGATACCCATTAAATGGGTTTATTATGGTGTTTTAACATGTGTTTTATTTTATGTATTTAAGATATAATCATGTTAATATATAAGGTTTGAGGTATAGAATTTATGATATTATTCTATAAGGTTTATATAACGTTCAGATAGATTTGAAAGGGTATGGGGCCTTCCCATTAAGTGAGGACACAAAATCATTTTTTTGATTCAACTTTTTTTCATTTTGGTAAATAGTTATATAAAGGACCTTTTAATTACTCGAGAGGTTTCAAGGTGTTTTAGGGTGTTTTATTTATTTATATATTTGAATATGAATCCTAGGATTGAAGGATTTGTGAGTTTTTTTGGTTACTATATATGTTGAGAAAATGATTTTTAAGATTCAATTTCTTATCTAGTTACTTTAAACATGAGGGCCAGACAAGAAAAAATTTATTCATGATTTGAGGTGTGTGGGTATGTATAATTTTCATCTTCTTATTTATAACATTATTTATTTTGATTAATCTATATACATAATGTTATAATTATTTTTAATATATTATGTCTCATTAGGAATGGTTTGAGTGTCACCCATAAAATGTTTGAATTTAAAACACATTTATCTAAGACACATACATGATTATAAGATAGTGGAAGAATTTTATAAAGTTTATTATAATCTACCCTAACCATACATGTGGTATGGATTTTATTAATAATTAGTATACTATTTTGGATATACCTGTGAAGGTTTTTACTATAAGATGTGGGAGATATATTTTATCGGTCTATGTCACTGTTAAGGGTGGGATCAGAATTTTTTGGATCTCGATGATGTGAAATCCATGCTAAATGAATTTTTTGGAATGTCTATTAAAGGAAATTATTTGGAGTATTTTTAAGGAAATTGATATAGTAGGATATGTTAAATATACTTATGATTGATAACTCTAATATTTTTGAAATAGGGGTTCATTAGTGGGTAATAGTTAAAATATATTTATTGGTATTCCTATAATACATGGTCTAGAATAATCTATAGAAAATGATAGTAACATGGAATCCAACTTCACTTCTATTATCAATAACAGTCTCATCCATTCATTTCATTAAATTACATGCTCTTTGAACCTATTTCAAAATACTATGATTATATGACCTTGTATGTTCTTAGGAAAGATATTTTTACAAAAATTCAAAAATCCAAGTCATAATTAAATGATAATCAATAAAAATAATTTCTAAGGAAAGTCTTCTATACAGTAAAAACTAATTTTTTCCCAACATATTTACTACCACCTTTTTGTCCCACATAACATAAAATTGATGACCTAGACCAACAACCACATATTTACCCAAGGTTATTTCTTTTCATATTACCCTTGTTCAAAATGATATGTTGTCAGTAATCATAGCTGATAACATTCAAATTTTGGGTTCCCCTTATTAGAATTATCTATAAATGTATCCTTCAATTATGAGTATCTTATGTGTATTTATTTATTTATTTTTAAAAAATTAATACTTTATGAACCTATTAGGATAGATATGAATAAAAAATGGATGCACACTAATTGTATGGCAAATGTTTATGAATATGGAGTTAAAGAGTTCATAAAGTATGTAACAGAGCATGCATATGACCCTTATCAAATACTATTTCCATGTTTACAATGTTTTTATTCTAGAAAAATTAGTTTGTAAGAGTTGGAATAACATTTGATTTGTCACAAAATAGATCAAAACTATAAATATTGGACTAAACATGGGGAAAAACTGAACATGCACACCGATTAGGACGATACTGTAATTTATGGATCATTTGATATGAATACTAGTTTAAATGATTATGGATATTGTATGAAACAAATAAAAATGGAAATTTAAGATGACCTTCATGATTTAACAAATTTGTTTGAGAAGTTAAATCACTATGCTAAGAGACCATTGTATACCAGTTGTATTAAATACACAACATTTTTAGCTGTATTGAAGGTATATAATTTGAAAGTTGGCAGAGGATGGAGTGATACCAGCCTTACATAACTACTTGTTCTCCTGAATGATATGCTACTAGAATAAAATGAAATTCCTTGTAGAACATATGATGTTAAATGAATGCCACATTCAATGGGACTGATCTTACAAAAACACATGCTTGTCCAAATGATTTCATATTATTTCACTAGGGATATGAGTCACTCATAAAATTCCCTAAGTATCTAATGAATTGATACAAGAAATATGAATCAAGTATTTTGAAATCTTTATGGTACTTTTCTATCATTCCATGGTTTAAATGACTATATGGATGTTAGGAAACCATGAGACAATTAACATGGAATACTGATAAAAAAATTAAAGATGGGAAACTACATCATCCAATTGACTCTCCTTGATGGAATAAAATTGTTTATGAGTATCCTAAATTTATAAATGAGATGAGAAAATTCCATCTTGAATTATACATATGGAATAAATACTTTTAGTGTATAGATTAGTACTCACATTACATGACCAGTTTTGTTGGTAAATTATAACTTGCTACCCTAGTTATGCATGAAGTGAAAATACATTATGATTTCTCTACTTATATCTAGAATAAAAAAACTTATAAATGATATTGATTTATATTTGGATCCATTGATCAAAGATCTGAAATTTATGTGGGATATAGGTGCTATAATGTATGATGCTCATATAAGTGAAGAATTCACATTGAGGGCCATGTTGGATGAGATGGTAAATGAATTTCTTTCTTATGGAAATTTTTAGGCAATAAAATTAAAGGAATGTTGGGGATTATCATTTTTGAATAATTAACATACTAATTTTGGTGGAAACATTCATCAAAGACTGTGTTTTTAGGATATCATAAATATTTACCTCGATGATATAAATACCGATTCTAGATGACAAACATTTGATAGGAGTACCAAGAAAGGTACAACACTATATACACTAATGTGTGATCAACTATTTTATAAAGTAAAATATACTTTTACATTTTCAATAAACTATTTTTTAAAAACCTTATGAAATTGGGTTGGAAAAAGAGATCAATTTTCTTTGAATTACTGTACTAGAATTGTTCATATGTCAGAAATTTTCTTGATGTCATGCATGTAGAAAAATATATTTTCTAGTGTTATTGGAATATTAATGATTTTTAATAGAAAAACAGAATATGACATCAAATCTAGTATGGACATGATTGACATGGGGATAGGGGAAGAGTTGGCACCAGTTAAGGGTAAAAGGCAAAATTTTCTTCCTCTAGAAACTTACACTATATCCGTACAAGAAAAATTATAATTTTTAATTTTCCTTAATGGTATAAATGTAATAATGGGGTATTAATAAAATATCAATAATGTCATGTCAATGATTAATTTGAAGTTATATGGACTAAAATTGCATGACTATCATGTTTTGATGCAAGATTTGATATCTGCCACTTTACATTGCATTCTACCTAAAAATGTTCAACATGAATTAACTAGAATCTACACCTTATTCAAATGCATATATTGTAAAGTTATAGGCCCAACAAAGTTTCTAATAAATAATAAATAACTTGCAGTCATATTATATGAATTAGAGATATTATTTCTACCATTATTCCTTGATATACTGGTCCACTTGATGGTTCACTTGGTTAGAGAGGTTCAACTATGTAGTCCTATCCATTATAGATGGATGTACCCCATTGAATTATATTTGAATATTTTTAAAGGGTACATAAAAAATAGAAGTTTTCCAGAAGGTTTTATTGCATAAAAATATATTTTGAAGAAGATATTGAATTTTGTATCGATTAACTATCAGATTTTGATTGCATTGGTCTCCGAAAGTTTTTTCATAGAGGACGCCTTATGGGGGAAGGTATTTCTGAAAGAGACATTTTTATAATTACCATAACTGTATGGGATCAAGCTCATATTTACATTTTACATAATAATGAAGATTTTGATCCATACATTGAATCCCACAAATCAATTCATATACATTTGAATTCATCAAGGGATGAAGGATTGATATCAAATACACATAATCATTGGTTTATAGGATGGTTCCAAAATCATATTTATAAGGAGTTTTCTGAAAATACAAATTCAATTTCTGAAAGAATTCAATGGAAATCTAGCAGACCAAATGCAAGTGTTATATCTTACACTGGTTTTTTAATTAATGGTTATACATTTTATACAAAAGAACACAATAAGTGTAGAATGATACAAAAAAATGGAGTTATGCTCATGTCGGAAGTAATGGACATATCTATTTTTAAGGATAAACATCCTATTTATGTGAATATTCCATATTTCAGCATCATCGAATAGATATACGAGTTGGAACATACAACATTTCAAGTACTGATTTTATATTACAAATGGTTCAAAAATAAGAGTGCAGTGAAATTTGATGAAATGGGATTTGTGAAGGTGAATTTCAGTGTAGAATGGTATAAGGACAAGCCATTCATAATGGCATCATAATCCGTACAAGTATTTTATGTCTTTGATTTAGTAAAAAAGAATCAGTCAATTATCCTACAAGCGACTAAAACAACTATAGGGTTAATGAAAATTCAATCATGGAAAACCCTTTCATTGGGAGATCACAATAATTTCATGGTTTTCACAATGTATACAATGTATTGTACATTATAGGGGACAACAAAGAGGGGATTTTTATTCTTGATAGAGGATCCAAATCCATTCAACCTTTAAAGATATAAAGAGAGTTCAATGAGAAGGTTAGTGTTTTTTAATATACTATCATTTTTCTCATAATATTATGTGTTGTTTCCTATATTAACATAATCTAAATTAAACGTTGGACTAATCATGTAGAAAATACCTTCTTCACATGATGATGTTACTAATTTCGGGAAAGAACAAAAGATTAATAATGAAACTACAAAGTTATTAGGGGATCGACAACATGTTGATGAAACAAAACAAGAGTGATGTAGAATCACTGTGTTGACTAAAATTATCAAGGAAATAATCAGGGGTATAAAATTTAAGGTTGTATGGAATCAACATGGCCAACCTAAGGACCCATAAAACTGAGTTTTCATTAGTTATATTGGGGTCACAATGAGAATGAATGTGCTAATTAATATAGATTCATGGTGCCATATCTAGCCTGTATTGAAGGAAAACCTTTGGAAAGATATTAAGGTAATGTTATAATACAATTTCTCTATTTTACAGAAAAATTATATAATGAAACGTTGATTTAATTTTCATTATCCTTCAAATATTTCATTTATTTTAGATTATTTCTATAAGAAATATGTCTTAATGGATGTTGGAAAATCCCATATAGGATTCCAGACACTTCTTACTAGGATTCATCTTAGGGATGTTGAGGATAAAGTTAAGCCCCACCCACCAGTTACATATGCACACATTATAAATTAGGAGACATGAAGTTCTTTCATCAGTCGTCGTGATGAGAAATCATTTCAGGTGAATTGTAGTTGATAATATATTATTTGAAATTATATATTTTATCTAATTTAATTAAAAATTGTTGATTTATTTAAATATTATAATAAATTATTATAAAATTATTTAGTGGTGGACATATAATTAAATAATATTTTAACCTAAGCTCTAGATCTATAAATACATGATTATCTCTATTGTGTATTGCATCCTAAAATAAAAAATAAAAAATGTTGTGCTTGATGAATTCTCTCTCGAATCATTATTCTCTCTCCCTCTCCAGAATGAGAAATGCAAGAGATATTCCTTGAAGACCAAAGAATAATTGATCAATACAAAAAATAAAAGACAATCAATTCATTATGATAGCACCTAGAGATCGATTGCCTTTGCTTGGAGATAAAAGAAGCACATGTTTATCACTTCTAGAGAGATTATATCCTTATATCCTCATAGAAAAACAAAGTAAATCTGAAAGGTTCTTTTCATATGATTAACATCCACATAGAAGAAAGAATTACTAGATCAGGTATTCGTTTCTTCCAATATTAAATAAATAAATTATATTTTTTCTATGAAATATCTTCGCTCGGGGTTTACGGAAACTCAATATTAAAATAAATATTAATATATCACCCACCACTATATGCTTTCACTGCACCCAGAACAACTAGTTATTACTTGTAAGTAGTTCATTAGAAATGGAATATTATTGGATTATATAATGATATGGTAATGATTAAAGAATTCATCAATTTATATTTAAATTGATAATTAAATAGGTAAATCTTGGTAATTGGATTATTAATTTAAAGTAATTAGAAATGGAACTTGGGTTGGGTATATTTATATAATGATTATGGCTAGATGTTTTTCATTAGATATATTTATTGGTGGTGAAATATTAGTAGTGGCCTGAAGGTGGTTGTGGTGATGTTTCTTGAGCGAACCCATAGGTGTGGGATTGAGTTAGAATACTATATACCTATACTCTTGTGATTTTATTGCACACCCCATTAGAGTAGGATAACCTGACTAACACCCAAAGACCATGGGGGAATTTTCCCAAACATCTAGGTTTGGGAGGATATGAATATAAAACTACCCCCTCTCCCCCGCTCTCCCTTTAGAAGTAGCTTATGCTGATACCTGTGGTGGATGGAGAGATATGTGGTGGGGGGTAACTTGTGTTAGGAAGAGTGAATGAGGTTAATGTAATATATGTTCATGATACCCTAATTTCCTAGTTATGTGATATGAGATTATGTGGTTGGTGCAACAAGATGTGACATACAGTTGGTGCTACAAGATATGATATACGGTTGGCACCATCATCAGTGGATATGGAAAATATGGGAGTAAAGGATGTCTTCACATTGTGTGAGAGTGGAAAATCAGTGGGAAAGTGGTTGTGGAATTACTTTATGTACATTATTATGATATTACTGTACTAATCTTGGATGCATTATTTTATGAGAGATCCTTAGTAGGGCTAGGTGTAATTGGTTTACTTCTATATATTCTGGTTATTTATATTGTTTTTTCACTGAGGAATTAGTATAATATTTTCACATTTTCACTAGAGAACTTGGTTATGATCCTATTAAATATACATTTTATGCTCACCCCATCTATATAAAAACTCTTTTCATGACTTTAGGAGGACTTTTGTAATCCTTCTGGATAATACTAGTTTGGTTCTTGGAGTTATTATCCTTGCTTCCATATGATTATTTCATTATTTATTTTTATTTTGGATACATTTGTATATATTTTATATTCATGCATTTTTAGTTTTATTTTATGGGATTTTGGTTGATTTACCTTTCATGGTGATTGGTTGGTGGTATTTTATGTATTTTACTTGGATAGTTGAGGGTAATTCCTCTCATATTTTTGTGATATACGCACAGAGATAGTCACCAGCCTGAGGCCTACTGAAGGCCGGACTCAAGGGTCACTCCTTCTATTCAATTTTGGCCCAATAGAGATACTGTTGGAGGTGGGGGGGGTCATGACATTTATGGTTTTCATACACTCCATGTACTTCACATTAATTCCTTATTATATATGTTTCATACTACTCATCTAGTAATAAATACTTGGTGTGTATTAATTACATGTCACATTCTTTATGAGAATAAGTGTCAATGTCTTATGATCTTCCTACACCTGATATTCAAGAATCATATGTTTCCAATAAAATAGATGTCATCTTGTCATGAACCTGATCAGATACCTTGGTACCCTGATAACCAATCTGGATCTAACATAGCTCAAAGGGTGTTACCAACCCCCATGGGTTGGGTACTATAACTTGGAATCATATGAGATAAAATACAGAATGATGTTTCCTAAAAAATAGTAGAAGATAAAGAAAAAAGTTAGTATGATCAAAACTCCATAGGGATAAAGTACCAGAAACCAAAAAGGTATATAAAAAACCCAAAACAATGCATCATCAAAGTACTCAGCTGAAAGACAAACATCCCAAAGGAAACAACACTCCAAAACCAAGGGATCAAGAGCATCCACCACCTCTAAGTGGCTCTTTCTCTTTTCTCAAACATGTCAGAAGGAAATATACAAATGCCAGAAGGAAAAGGTAGGGAGTGAGCCATGAAGCCAAGTAGGGTCTCACCAAGTGTTCCATAAGATATTTTATAATAATAAACCAAATAATTCTTTCAATTTTAATAAAAATGGGCATGGTAGTACATTTTCATATTAAAAAAAACATGATTTCATTTCAAAATGATGGAAAAAATTTCAAACATGGATTAATAAACATTTTATATAAAATAGATTATATAAATCAACTAGAATGAGAAAAGTAATTTCATAATCAAGGGAATATGTATATAAAAATAATCACAAAAATCACCATGGTCATCAACCCTATGGTATGATAGTTTCTATTTATAGGATCCTCACACATATCATATCAGTGATCATGGAAATATGTGTACACACATCCCTTAGGCTCATTCTGAATAGGAATCATCAACATCCCATTAGGGATAAGATCTGCCTAACTAGGATTTTTTAGAGTTTTCATTATTAATTTATTACTAGGGAATTTTCATCAAAGATTTCTTATCTAAAATAACTCACTAACTACTTAGGTTTACATGTGCTTAATCAATCAATTGAAAAAGGTTAAATCATCTCATTTTAAATCAATCATTATTCACAATTCAATTTCCAACTTTTCCTTTTTCAAAATTCCAATTCACTTTCAAAACCAAAACATGGGTTTTTCATAATTACATGACCTTTCAACACAAAACCAATCATATATTTTTATAATTTCAATTTAATCCATTTTTCTCAAAACAATTCTCAAATAAATTCATCAATTCCATAAATTTCAAAATATGCCCCAAATTATAATTTCATTGGAATTGGGGGGTTTTTATAAAATATTTACCATATGAAATTCCAATTCCAATTCACATTGAATTGGTTTTTCACAAATCAATTGAAATAAATTTCAAGCAACAAGAAAATCAAGGTTTAATCAAATGGAAAATCTCAAATGGAACCACCTACCTTTATCACTGAGATCACATATCAAAAACACGTTCAATTGGATTTTACAATAAAGAACAACGACAATGAAGATATATAAATAAAACCAAGAATCAAGATCTATTTAAATAGAGTTTATATCCATAAAATATATGATGATATATCAAACTTTATGAAGGAAATAAGGAGAGATTGGGAGAAACCAAAGAGAGGATATTCACATACCCGAAGGATATATAATAAGATACTACATTATTTGATCCTCTAAATAATTAGTTTTAAGGATCTAAAAATGGTTGTTGAGAGCCTCAAATCCCAAGAAATATATTTAGTCAAGTTTGGGTCGATCAGAGGTTTAAATGAGGGTTTGGGATTTTTTTTAATTTTTTGAAATAAAAATATCTTGGAGGCATTATTATATTGGTAGGGCCACATAGTTATACAAACAATGCACCCCCTTTTGGACTCATTTTCCAAGGTGCACAGTTTCTACTAGGTGGGAACATAGTTTTTCAAACCGTGCACCAATTGTGCAAAATTTTACTGCTCAAGGTTTCATGGTTTGTACTAGAGGGGCATATAACAACCCTGCTTTTTGTTACACACTTAAACATGGTTTATTACATAAAATATTCACTTTATAAAACATAGAAGATCGATTGGGATAATTTATTTTGGGCTTAGGACCATTACATAATGACTTAAAACATGAAACACAACATCTTTATTGGAAACTTACTTTAAATGACCACTACATTCTCTCGTACTTAGCATTGCATGAGATAACCTAAGGAAATTTATAAAAAAAGGGTGAGATATAAAGACAAGTAAGAGAGTAAACAAGGAATAACATAAAGATTACAATACATTTTAGGCAATAGGCATATCAATGGAATTAAAAAGAAAAATGAACATAAAGGCATAATATAGCATGATTATCATAACATGGAAATGTGGAAACAACACTTAACATGGTATTAGAATCAGCCAATGATCATTGAACATGGAGCATGTGTAAACCCTTATTGAACTTTAAATAGCATGAGTGAACCCTCATTTCACTTGAAATATCATGATACTAATCTTTACCCAATGCATTGGAGTGCTATTAGGGTACACCCTTCTTAAACATTTCATTTCATGCATAAGTGTGCCACATGGATCACACAACATGGATTCATTAAACATAATCATTTATTCCATGATAAAGGAATGTAAAATTAATACATGGAAATATATAATCAATAAGTAAATGTGCATCAAAGTGAATACCCTTGATAGAGAAATGATCATGGTATTCACTACATAATGACTTTGGCTTGGAATATCGTGGTGCAATTTCGGCAGCATAACAACGTGACATAAGAATTCAAAAAAATGGTTGATGAGAGATAAATGGGTGTCTCATCATATTTACATGAAATGTAAAGTAAGGGTGTCATATATATATAGGTACCAACAAATGTAATGGAATTTATATTCATAATACAAAATAATTTCTTGAATGTAAATGAGGAGAGAAAAATTCCTTACGGAATTTCGGCATGGTAACAGGTGTACATGGGAGGAATTAATGAGAGATAAAGGGGTCTATTATCATTAAAACATAAATAGGTCAGTATGGGGGAGGTGATAAATTATACCCCAATATTTATAATTGAAAATAAAAGGACATCACAATATTAATAAAATTGGATAAAATGAGAAAGGAAGGAATCCCTTACCTGGAAGTGTGATACCAAAGGCTTGGGAAGGGATTAAGAGAGGCTTCTTGGGATCTTGGGGCACCTTGGTAGGATTATATAGAGAGTAGGGTAGAGGTTTTTTGATCTCAAAATGCTTTTAGTTAATAGAAAGTGGGATCTTGGGTGGGTTTATATATGAAAAGAGAGGGAATTATTTATTATTTAGGTTTGGGACACCACACATTAAACTAATCAAAACCACAAACCATCCCATTGTTTTGCCCATGTATTTATTTTCAAAGGGGAGTGGAAAATATTATTTTATAAGTCCAATGTCCTAAATTCTTAAAATATTTGGCTTTCTTATGTGGAGGTGAGTCACATTCTCAAGGAAATCAATTTAAAAAGTTAAAATGTTTTATAAGTCTTGGAGGGTCCACTAAGGATTTGTAAAATAAATCAAATAAACCTAAAATAACATTATTTTAATGTTAAAACATATATTGGCCGAACATAATGTTTATATTATTTTATTAAATCACTATTGGTCATTATGATGTCATAAAACACATTATATATTTAAACAGTATTTAATTTTTACCCAAAAAATCGACTGTCTCAGAAAATTATGAAAAATTAACTGTTGGATAATTTTGACTTCCTGATTAAAAATTGGTATTAATTTTATCTAAATAATTTTATAAATATGTGATTTTTTACTTTTAAAATAAAAACTTACATTTATCTAAAATTCGCGTGTTTTGACAAAAACATCTTTCAAACCTTAATAAAAATTTCAATTGTATTCATAAAAATTATAAGATAATTTATATTTAATAAAAATTAATTTAGTGATAATATCTTATTAAAATATTATTTAATTTAAAAATCCATTAATTCATCAAAATATATTTCTTAATTGATTATTAACTAAAGAAATACTATTTGTTATTTAAAAGATATTTACAAAGTAACAATAATAAAATGAATGTATATTATCTATAAAAGATAATGTATATAATCATAGTGCTAGGGTCTTGTTACATATCCCCTTATAACACCTGCATAAGACTAAAGGGTAAGGTGTGCGATGGTGAAAGACTCTTGGGGTGGCTCGGATAACATCACTCGGGTGGTAATCTCTATCAACTTCCACTTCTCCCTTAGGCGGTTCTGTTTGAGCTTAACGTGTTGAAGATCAACTTGGACTTGGTCAAGAGTGAATCCCAATGATGCCAAATCCTTTCTTAGTTATGAAAAATTGGCTTTGTATGGATAAATTCTAGTAGATGAAGCCATCACTTCCTTTGTCTACGTAAATTGGATTTGTTAAAGCCCTATATTTACACTAATCATGTGATCACTGTTTAACAAATATATTAACAGCAATCACAATGATTAATGGTATTTTAAAATTCAAAAACATAAAACCAAAGAATTGAATATATTATATAACCATTTCAAATAATAATACATTTAATTAGATCAATATAAATTTCTATTAATAAATGTTTGGGTCGTTACAGGGCACACGGTTTGGGAAAACTGTATGCCAATCGTGCACAACTTAGAAACCTAAAAAATTTTCAAAAAAATATCCTGAAACAACTCCTAAAAATCCATAACCAAAGCATGATAAAAGGAGGTTCAAGAAGTACCTTAAAAACAATAATAGGTTGTTACACATGTGGTCATTAAATATATAAATTTAAGAATATTATTATAGCATTTAAAGGCTCTCATCATAGCATGGAACATCTATAACCTTTTGATGTGACATATACTCTATGGATATTATCACATTAATGTTATGAAGTAGAAAACTTATATTGTGATATGATGTTAATTAATATTCAATCATTTTAATATATAGGCAATCAAAAGTAAAAATTAGTTAGTTATAAGGCACCAACTCTAATAATACAAATTTGGATGGCTCTGCACTCCCCTAGCCATGGATCCTTTCTATTCTCATCTTCACTTTAGGGATTCTACTCCTCTTCCTTGGTGGAAATGATAATTCCTCGAATTTTATTCCCCCATTCTCTCTATAACCTTGATCTAGATGCTAAGAAACTACGATGCCTCATTTTTAAAGATTTGGTGGATGGGTTGAATCTCTTCTAAGCTAGGTGTTCATCGTCGTGTGATGTCTAGGGTTTTTAGGTTTTTTGTATGGGGAGAAAACCTTTGATTCATTGCATCCGGTTGGGTTTTACTAGAGTCAGAATGTGGAAGGGTCATTGTTGAAAACTTTCAAGGACAATGCACAGATACAGATGAAGAATGTAATAACGCTAAGTGTTGGAGGTGTTCTTATCCTCCCAAGTACACTTATCAATTCCCTTCAGGTTTGTTGTATGGTGAATTTTTTCCTTTTGATGTTTTTGAATACTTCTGAATCTCTTTGGTTTCCTTTTCCATTTCATCATTCTCCTTCACACACAACCCCATTTTTGTCAGGTTCGATGGATACCATGACATTTTGTATCATGTCGGTGTCTTCAGTGAAGGTAGATATGTTTGGGTGCTCTTATAGCTTGGTGGCATCAATCGTGGTGGATTGGTGGTCTCTTGGTTTCTCGTTAAATAGATATGTCGATAGATCCATCACCATCGATCATCCCCCTTCGATGGTTCTTGTGGTGTTGGTGTCAGCCTCAATGCTTCTTCTATAAGGTGTCGGTCACTTGTCAGCGTGCTCTAGGATCCTAATCATTGACTAATGGTGGTCATTGGCAAGTAGATGGTCAAGATGTGATGGTGATGATGGTGATACGATTTTTGTGATAGTGACGATGACATGCATGATTTGGTTTATGTGTGTGTATCAATGCAACGACATGATGAATCATGGATGGGATGGATCGACACGCACGTAGTGCGTTCAGGATGGGTTGGTCTGAGTGGTTGGTGGGATGGGTATTGGGTTTTGTATGTTGGTCAGACTACCCATTGTATTGGTTCCCCCTCAACCCATTTAAAAGGGTTTTTCTTGAAAATAAAAAAAATTATTTGGCCAGTAATACAAATTCCCATAGTGTCATGCATAAGGTTTGGGATTCATGATTAATTTTTCTACAAAGTGTATAAAAAATTTGAAAGTGGTTATGATAATCATGTCCAATGGAGTTTGGATAGATCCATAAAGAGTTTTGAAGTTTTGCATAAAGTAAGTGTGACATTAGTAAAAGTTATAGATAGTTGAATATTTTGTACTATATGTTATACCATAACATTTTGAAAGTCACCACACTATGGTCAGTGTCATCACATGGTCTTCTATACCATATCATAGTCTTGATATGGAATGATATATGATATCATTTGGTCATTTATCCAATGTTGATTATCATGTTTATTTTGGTAGTTTTTCACGTCATATAATGATGTGTAGATAAAATATTATTTGTTATAGGGGTTTGACAACACTACTACACATATTCCCTTCAACAGCTCAAAAAATAGACTTTAAGAGCACTAAAAAAGCGATGTTATTCCCAATGATGATAAAGGGGGTCCTTTATCTGTGATAAAAAAGAACTAATAAAGGACCACCTTAATTAATTCTATTTTAGTAGGGATAAGGGCCCCCCTTTATCAGCGCTATTTTTAGCACTAATAAAGGACTAGCTAGCTGCAATGTGCCGTTAATATAAAAACACACCCAGAACAAACCTATAATTTCAAATAGTGATATATAAATTTAATGTGACACCTTGAATAAAAAAATGTCTGCCCATTGTATATAAAAATAAAACACCGATATATACATTTCAAATAATGTTTTATATAGTAAAATTTACAATTATCCAGCAAAAATTTAAAAACATTAATGTTTTTTATATTTTGATGCTTGTAATCCCCTCTAAAAAATGTCCACCCATTGTATTAGTTGCTGAACAAATCATCTCAACCTGTGAAAAATATTTTACCTATATAAGAAAACAAATATTATGTTAGTAATACTATAAAGAAATAAATTACACATTAATATGAAAGGATACATTAATAAAATGTCAATATTTAATAAAAAATACACATTTGGAGTTATACTGGTCACATTATTCAAAGTATTGAGGTTTGGTTGATTCCTACACATCAAAAATGACTCATGGATCATTATATAAAAGTTTCAAAACAATATGAATGTGTTTCATTTGTTTTTAGTATATCACTTATTATTTTTACTAAAATTAATGTCAATTTTAAATAAAAATACACACTTGGAGTTATACCGGTCACGTCGTGCATCATATTGAATTATGGTTGACTCATACACGTCAAAAATGACTCATGTATCATTTTCCTAAAGTATCAAAACAATTAAAATTCATTTACTCAGTTTTCAGTATGCCAATTGTGTTTTTTTATTAAAATGTCATTTCAAATTGGAAACATGCATTTTAAGTCACACCGATCGCATTGTGCATCGGTTTGATGTGAGGATACTTCATAAATGTCACAAATAACTTATGAATCACTCTCCAAAATTATCAAGACAATCAGAGTTTGTTTTCTTGGTTTTCAGTGAGTGAAATATTTTGAACTAAATTGAAAATTTTAAACTAATAACGGGCACTTTTAGTCATACCGATCACACCATGTGTTGGATTGAGGAGGTTTTGATTAATACAGATAAAAAATGACTCATGTATCATATAATAAATTATCAAAACAATATTAATGTGCTCTCTGGGTTTTTAGTATGTCACTTGTTGTTTTTAATTAAATTAATGTCAATTTTAAATAAAAAGACACACTTGGAGTCATACCGGTCACTCCATGCATTGTATAGATGTTTGGTTTACTCTTACATATCAAAAATGACTCATGGATCACTGTACTAAAGTATCAAAATAATTTGAATTTGTTTGATCATTTTTCAGTATGTGAGTTGTATTTTTTCACTAAAATGTCATTTCAAACTGGAAACATTCATTTTGAGTGATACCGGTCACATTGTGAATCGGTTTAATATAAGACTACATTATATATGTGAAAAATGACTTATGAATCACTTTTCTACATTATCAAGACAATCAGAGCACATTTTCTTGGTTTTTAGTGAGTGGAGTTTCTTGAAAAAAATGTCAATTTTAAACTGATAACAGACACTTTTACACCATGTGCCAGATTGGGGTGGGTTTGATTACTACACATCAAAAAAAACTCATGAATCATTTTCATAAATTATCAAAATAATCCCAATTATCTTGCTTGGTTTTCAGTATGTCACTTATTCTTTTTTACTTAAATTCATGCCAATTTTAAATAAAAAGATATACTTTGAGTCATACCAATCACACTGTGCATCGTATTTATGTGAAGTTGAATCCTAAACATAAAAAATGACTCATGGATCCTTTTACTTAAGTATCAAATAATCCAAATGATTTTTCTCTATTTTCAGTATTCCAGTTGTGTTTTCTTACTAAAATATCATTTCAAACTGAAAACATGCATTTTCCGTCATACCGGTCGCATCGTGCATCGGTTTGATATTAGACTGCTTCATATATGTCACAAATAACTTATGAATCACTGTCCTAAATTATTAAGACAATCAGAGCGATTTTTCTTGGTTATAAGTGAGTGGCATGTTTTGAACTAAAATGTTAATTTTAAATTGATAATAGACACTTTTAGTCATACTGGTCACACCGTGTGTCATATTGAGGTGGGGTTGATTCCTATAAGTCACAAATAACTCATGGATCATTTTCCTAAAGTAAAAAAATAATCTGAATAAATTTTCTTGGTTTTCATTATATCACTTATTCTCTTTATAAATTAATTTGAATTTTAAATAAAAAGAAACACTTGGAGTCATACTTGTCACATTTTTCATCGTATTAAGGTGTGGTTGACTTCTACACATAAAAAATGACTTATAGATCATTTTAATAATGTATAAAAATAATTAGAATGCATTTTTTCAGTTTTCAGTATGCTAGTTGTGTTTTTTTTACTAAAATGTCATTTCAAACTGTAAACACACATTTTGAGTCATACTAGTCACATAATGAATCAGTTTGACATGAGAATACTTTATACACATTTATGAATAAATTTACTAAATTATCAAGTCAATTGGATCAAATTTTCTTGGTTTTTAGTGAGTGACACTATAACGACCCATAATTTACATACATTGTTATTACTTCATAATTGAAGCATACTTATTACAACATATAACAAAACCACAATAGGACCATATAAGTATAGTGTCTTTAGAAACTGGGAAACATAAACAACTGGTTCATAAAGTATCTACATTGTCTCCCATTTATTTCATCATATCTAGAATCCCTTTTTGGCATATCCTACTTAATACCCTTCTTCCGGACCTGGGGAAAAGAAAACATACAAAAGGGTGAGCTTAAATGCTCAGTAAGGGTAAACAAAAGAAATATCAATCACATCATATTTATAAGAACATAACATTTTGGAAATCTTAACCTACAAAAGAGATCATAATTTCATAACATGGGATACATCATAGTATTGAAATGTAATCCCAATAATCATAACATGAAATTTTTTTTCATACACACATAATCATAGATAATCATTTCTTAGTAGTCAATACTCATTTCCAAGACTATCTTAGCGGACAAAGTCCATTTCTGAACTGAGTTCACTCCTCGTTTCAGTCCTGTATCACTGAACCGGATTAACCTGCCATTCCATCCATGTCTATCTCATGAGATATAAATCTTTACCCAATTAATTGGAGGGAGATATAGGTCCCACCCATCTCATAATGAAATCATTCTTACTTGTGCCACAACATAAACATAAACTATTCATCATATCCCAAAGAATAAAGATGGGTTTCATAAACATCATCCCATCATAACATAATCCATATAAAACAAATGGATATAATTTCATCATAAGAAAAGTGGAACCATGTAAATAATAGAGACATTATACTTGAAACATACACATATGAAATAATTCCATCTTGGAAGGAAAGTGGTTTTGATAAAACACTTGAAATGAATTCTTGAGGAAAATATCCTTTCTTCTTCAAAATCATTTTATTTTTACAAAATGCCATGAAATTTTAAATGAAAAGGACTTTGTTGAAAATATTCATGAAATGTTGTATAGTAATATTCTTGAAAATATGGATTTATGATACTATAAAAATCTGTTCATGCCATATAAGTTAAAAAAACATTCTTCTCGTACTTTGGTCGGAAAAGTCAAAAAAGTACCTCGTACTAAAAATGAAAAAGATTCCTTTCATATATTTTACTAAAAACTTACCAATGGGTAAAATTGGATTTAAACAATTGTAGTAGGATATAAATAATATTACATATTGAGGAAACATGGATGTGTATGATAAATATTCCACAGTAAATTCTGAAGTATAAACAATCTCGGATAAAAATAAGATTGTAAGATTTTCCCTTACCTTAGGTCCGATTTGCTTCGTACGTGCCCGAACCTCTTGTATAATGATTTAAATAATGTTATTGACTTGTTACAGAATCGTACTCATTGTTATTATATCATATATGGTCATATTCTTAGCTTCTTATTAGTAATGTTTCATTGTTACTTGTTATTTGGGTGTTTATTGCTTTTTGTTCTTATGCGTGTTTTGTCGAATAAATTCATATTCTTATTTTTAGGTTATAGATACCTCATTTCCAGAATGGTATTAGTGTAATATATATCATATTTATTCATTCAATACATTTTTATAATAATTATGCAATGAAGATCATGTAGAACAAGTCACATCACATCATGGAGACGGTTGGCCGTACGTACGCACGAGCGATGATATCATTCCCATGATCATGGAATTGTATTTAAGTGTATTTATACTATTTCAGAATCAATATCACTTTAAAATAATCATATATAGTTATTATTTACACCATTATACCCATCCAAGTAAGTTGGTGGTGGAAAACAGATTACACCACGGCGTGGAGACGGTATTCCGTACGTATGCACACGCGGTGATTTCATTTTCCGTAGGATGGATAGAAGGTGAAATAGGGTTGTTTCATAATTATAATAAAATATCAGTATATGAGTGATACTGATGTTATTACTTCATAATTATACAACTAAATAAGAGGAAGTAGAAGAAGAAATAAAGTTGAAAGAATCGGTAACGGACATTACCTCTTCTTTGAAGCGCCTCTTCTTAACCTCCTCTTAGGGCACTAAAGATGGTCTTTGAAGAAAACAAGGACCTCTAAGATGTTTCTAGGGAAGTTTATAAGACATATTGGCAGGGGTTGGATGATCTTGAAGGCTCAAAGTGGTGTGAGGAGGAGAGGGAGGAGGTGCCCTTTTATAAGGGAGGAGAGGGGCACCTTAGGAAAAACTTAAAATATTATTTTATAATAAAGTCATATTCAGTTTTTAATAGCTAAAAATTGATTTATTACAAATATAATGTGGGGATGGGTAGAAAAACTCTAAACCAATATATTTTAGACAAGTTTAGGTTACTATTTTAACCTTATCATTTAGATTTAACTCTAAGTTAAATAATTTAACTTTTACCGTGTCTTCTTGTTTTCTTACACTATATGGTTAATAAACTTACTATAACAAGACAAAAAAACCCCAAGTGGTTCATTATTAATATATATAACCTTATCTAAGTCATTTGGCCCAACCGTATATTTTTAAGAATAAAATAAAAATTACTAATATAATATTTGTTTTAAAAACTATTTTATGTCAATTTTGACACTATTTGGTAATTGATTTTTTTAAAAATCATAACAGAATTATTAGTTCAAAAAAAGTTAATTAAATCAATAATAACATGTCATATTAACCTATAAAATTATTTTAATTAATAAAAACTCTCAAATTACATTTATTTGGGTATTTATAATATCAATTTTGTTAATATTTCATTAATAAGGTAATTACTGCATCATCATTGTGTCATAAATAAATTAAATTATTTAATTTATAAATATTATAAATAAAATACCATTATGTAGGAAATATTTTTATCTTTATAATGAATATTTTTAGTCTAATTTATCTTATTTATAACCCTATATTAAAAATGTTTTTGTTATTAAACTTTGATTTTAACTATTTTAACTCTTCTTTAAATAAAATAATATTAAATGCCCTAATCTAATACAAGTGGACCTAAATGGTCATATTTTATTCCTAAGGTTGTTTTTGGTCGAATTAAACTTATCCAATAGAATTAGGACTTGTGTTAGGGTAATAATAATACCATTTTTACCCTTAATTACCCTATTTACTTTTAACCGTGGTAAATAAAAGTAAAAAGTTACTATTCACCAAAAAATATTTTTATCTTATTGAACCACATTTTACTCCGTGATATTAACCTTGTCTCTCGGATTTTCAAAATTCCACTCAAAGAAGTGGTTAAATTAAGTTTTATGTAAATTTTCAAACTCTCCTAGGAGGTGGGTAAAAGACGGTGAAAAGTTCAATAAATTTTTTATATATCTAAAATTATTATAAAATGAATCCAATGAATTAATTTGAACTTATATAGGTATTATGTATCAATTTTGACCTAAAATAAATTTAAGTAAAATAAATAATTATTTAAATAAAAAGTCGGTTTTTAAATAGTAACCCAACGTTTTCACTATTCATCAAAAATTGAAAGTTTTCAGAAAAATACCAAAAATTCACCCTAGGCTAATTTTGATATTCCGAATCCAAAAATAAAGTCCATTTTGAAAGATAAAATTTATAAAATTTCAAAAAGTGGGTATTACTATTCATAACGGCTAGTTTTAATAATATTTTAATAACATATCGTTGTTTAGTGAAACTCGGTATTACGTACAACACATGCTATCGAGGAAGGTCGCGATTTTGTGTAAAGAAAGACAAGATAGTTTTTTGTGTAGTGAAAGATTCCTTTTATGATGTATATAACATAAAAACAAAATATTTCTCATAAAAATCTCGGGTGTTACAGACACATTTTGAACTAAAATGTCAATTTTAAACTGATAATGGACACTTTTACTCATACCAGTCACACCATGCACCAGATTGAGGTGTGGTTGATTTATAAATGTCACAAATGACTCATGTATCATTATACTAAAGTATCAAAACAATCCAAATGAATTTTCTTAGTTTTAAATATGTCACTTGTTCTTTTTACTAAAATTAATGTCAATTTTAAATAAAAAGACACACTTAGAGTCATACCGGTCACACCATGCATCTTATAGAGGTGTAGTTGACTCCTAAACATAAAAAATGACTCATGTATTATTAAACTAATGTATCAAAACAATATTAATGTGTTTTATTAGATTTTAGTATGCCATTTTTTTTTACTAAAATGTCATTTCAAATAGAAAACACACATTTTGAGTCATACCGATCGCATCGTGTGTCTGTTTGACCTGAGACTGATTCATACACATTTATGGATCAATGTCATAAATTATAAAGAAAATATTAGTTTTTTTATTGGTTTATAGTGAGTGAAACATTTTTAACTAAAATGAAAATTTTAAACTGATAATAGACACTTTTAATCATACCGATCACATAGTGCATCATATTGACGTGAGGTTGATTATTACACCTCATAAATAACTCATGGATTTTTTTTCCTTAGGTATCAAAACAATATGAATGTGTTTTCATGGTTTTAAACATGTAACTTGTTATTTTTTCTTAAATTAATGTAAATTTTAAATAAAAATATGCACTTTAAGTCTTACCTATCACACTGTGTATCGTATTGAGGTGCAATTGACTTCTACACATCACAAATGACTTATAGATCATTTTACTAAATTATCAAAACAATCTGAATGTGTTTTATCATTTTTCAATATGTCACTTGTTTTTTTTACAAAAACTTAATTTCAATATTAAATAAAAATAGACACTTTGAGTTATACCAGACACACTGTGCATCATATTGTGGTGCGATTGATTCCTACACATAAAAAAATGAATTATAGATCATTGTACCAATGTACCAAAATAATCCGAATGTTTTTTATTAATTTTGAGTATACAAGTTTTCTATTTTACTATAATAAATATCAATTTTAAATTAAAATAAACACTAATATTATGTTAATGTAGTAGTGAACAGATAATATTATGAGAAAAAACAAAGTATATTAAAAAAACTTTACCTTCTCACTAAATTCTGAGCTTTAGCCTCGAAGTCCTATCTCTCATGAGCATGAGCATCTTCGAACAAACCACCCTGACTCAAACAAAGGATTTTCACATGTATAATAAAACAATTATTATATGAGTGGTACTAAAAAAATTAAATTAAATATAAATATGAAATAATCCACTACTTCTATGAAAGTCACATATTCAGGATATTTGTGTACATTATTCCATTAAGTGTGTTGTCCATTAGTTTCTAAGAAAATCTATATCATCTTGTACACATTATTCTTTTCTAAATTCATAGTAGTACTGGAAAAAAATAAATACACAAAGTATTAATAAATATTTTAAATGAAATAGTAATTTTCTTCATAAATACCTCTTCGGAGATGCTAGTTTGTCAATGGAATATGATCTCTATCATAAATTTACAAACTTAATAACCACAATCTTTTCCATTTGTTTTTTCAGAAACTACAAAAACATTGAGGATAATAAGTAATTTGTTTTGATATGTATTTGGTTATTTAAATATTATTATATATACCCAAATACTTTCCTAGTCATAGAACTTGTCATGTTCCTCGTGCTTAGCCCCTGTCCTCATTCTTTATTTTTCATGATATTGATGCACCACCCTATCAAAATAGAATCCTCATTAAAACATAATATAAATTATATAAATTGATGTTTAGTTCTAAAACTTTGGATTTGGTGTATTAAAAATTAAAAAATTCCATCATGTGTGGTTAATTTGTTTGATATCCATGCATTGAATCCAGGAAATAAATCTTTGAAGTATCCAAATTGATAGCAACGAGCATCCAATGTTTCTTAGAAACGAAAAAAAAGGAATAAGTAATGAATGAAATGAAAATATATTTGATATTATTAAATTTTATAGTTTTACCCCTACATTATTGGTGTAAAGAAGAGTTTGTCATCTGAACATTTTCTTTCAAACGATTTGACCAGGCTTGGCACTATTTCATTCTTTTTGTTGGATTATATTTTTGGTTATTCTGTAGAGGAGATGTGAGGAATAATGAGTTTGAAAAAATCCTGGGTAAATCCATTAATTTTTTTATATATACACCTACCCAAAATATGAAATGTATTTAGTCATAATTAATATAGTATATCAACTTTTGGAAAATAAAATAATGAAAACATACCTCATGTATACATTTACAACTAAGGCACCTAGCCAATTATAGTTGAGGATTTCACATACATTCTCAACACCAATGAATTCTTTAACTTCCTATCCATACATATTTTCTTCAAAATCAACTATGTGACTACAACCATTTTTTAACTTTTTATCCACATGAACCTTTAATGATAGTAAATCTAGATATAGAATGGGTGGGGTAAAGGTGATTTCAATAGATTTTTTCGATCAGTTGGTTGATCATATAGATGGTTTTGAGCTGGTATTTATTTTTACCCCCTTACCTTTGTCCATATGTAATAACATTCACTAGTTCAAACATTTTTTCATTAATTGTTTAAAGTTTAGCTTGAAAAATAAATTGGAAATGAATACCTCCTTATCAACATGTTTTTTATAAGATGTGATGTCCATGTGATAAATGTTCCAACAGATTTTTTGAACTTATGAATATATTCCGCATCAATTAGAACATGTAGCTCGGTGCTCATCTCATCAGATATGCTAATAAACACTCTCATAGGACCTGTTGGAAGTGGTTTGTTATGCAGGACGTTGTTTTGGATATTGAACATTGTAGCCCTTTTTATAAGGTGATGGATGTGTGTTGATAGATATAAATCACAGTCATTATCACCTTATAGATTATTAGTATAGAAAAGGTATCAATGTATATCTGATTCACATTTTAGAAAAAAAATTATTATAACATTGATTACTGTGGCTAAGATAGTTTTTAGAGGGGAATGGATTGCCTCAAAGCTGGCAGGGGTGGGGCGAGATCTTCACATGATGGTTTTTCTTGAGTTGTTTCTTCTATTTGATTCCCCCCATAAAAGTTTCTATCAACTCTATCTTACATTAGAATTCTTCTTCAAGGGTAGATATTATTTCTCTCATCTATTTCATTTCTTTACTTTGATCCTCCTTTTATTTTTTCTCTCAAAATATGTTCAGGGTGTCACCCCAAAACCTGCAGCTCTAATGCGGCTATACTATTCTAGCCACTTCAAGGCCACCGATATTCATCTGATACAGGTGTTGCTAATTCCTATGACTATATGGGATATAAAATATAGAAAAATAAGTAATAATTGTTATGTAATAGTGATTTAAAGAAAAAAATTTATTATGTCATACTTACACATTTTTACACACTTTTTTGTGTGTTTTCATTAATTAGTATCCCATATTTATTTACACATGCCTCCTTCCATTGAACATGGCATGGGATGGAAATGGATTTAGATTCAGATTCATCAATATTCATATAAACAGAGGAACACAATTATGTAGTTTCATGTCACATAAAAGTATTTTAGTAGATTTAAAATACCTATCAATTTTTTTTCAAGTGAAGCATACCCCATCCTTTCTTTATGGTATGAATACATTGGTTTTGTTGCCCATTCCTTATTTCAAACACTCAGTTTCTATTTCATAAATTAAAAAATGTCAATAAAAGTGATGAATCCATGTATCATCAAATAACATATTACTATCCACAATGTACCTAAAAAGGCACATCTTCATAACAGATAGTAAATGAATCCCACACTTCTTGGGTTATCAGGTGTGCATAGATAAGCAATGGGTGAAGGTTTATTTTCCCTTAAGCGTCTTTAAGATAATGTCTTGTTAGAATTGTGTGAAAGCCTCTATGAATCCTTCCATCAAATAAAAATACTTATTTCTTGTGGGCGTCATCTACTATAAATGCACTCTACAAGGGAAGATGAATAGTAAGTCAATGTTTTATTATTTTATTTTTTAGTAATATAACGACATGATATCGTAATGTTACTGTAATCTATTCCCACATCAGTGTCTTAATCCTGACCACAACATGGTGCCATGAATCTACATCAATCGACATGTGTTTCTAAGTGACGATTCCAATGTAACTACTGATGTAACGACCCAAAATTTGGAATAAATCTTATTTCCTAATTTTGTGTGTTGTTTTTTTTGATACCCAACAAAACTATTTTATTTGATAACATGAGTATAATAAAAATGAGACCGTTGGGTTTCTACTGTTATATGACCGTTGGTCAATATGACCGCTGGAAACTAAACGTTTTGATTATTGTCTCTAAATACAAGTGATCTGTCACGACCCGTCCTCGGGGCCCATGCCGTGACTACCCCAAGCCCGCCTTCCATAGGCCAGGGGCTGGCGACTAGCACCAAGGCGTAAAATCCCAGTAAACAGGGAAGGCATTGCCTTTATAAGTAACAACCACACAGAGTCAGCAAGCGGAAAGTAAAGTGCAGAAAGGTAAAGGGGCCGGAAATACAAGCCCAACTGTAAAGTACAACTGAAAAGTAAAGTACAGCAACTGAAGAAAAGACGGCGGCCTCGTGTCGTCCACTGGCAATCCCACCTGAAGGGTGGGTACAGATAGCCTCCAGGCTCCTCGGGTCTCACGTCCGCTCCGAGCACGTCCCGCCCAGTGGTCCACCTCCAGGTACCGTCCTGCTCCACACCCCAACCGCGATCAGCGCTGTCCGTCGTCTGCAACCAACACAACAAGGTGCGGGCATAGCCCGTGCAGGGGTGAGTACAAGCTACTCAGTAAGGACCCCGAGACCCCCGAAGGTCTCCCGAAATCCACAAGGGATATAGCACAAAAGAAAGATGCAATCACGAAGTAACATCTGACTCGACTTAGGTATATGCCCATACATATACCTAAGTCCCCACTTCTAGCTCTGCTCACGAGCTCAAGAACAACTCAATCCACAAAGGAAAGCAAGACTCAAATCCACAAGGAGAGTAAACAGTAAATCCACAAAGGATAGTCCAACACAAACCACAAAGGAGAGTAACATAAGATTCAGCTCAACCAGGTATACTTTTTCAGATGACGTCAAAGATGATCACTGATCCATCTAAGTCGTCGGACCCACGAAGGATCGATAGGTACTAACCCCCGCAAAAGACCCACGTAGGATCGGGCTCACACAGAACCTGTAGGCAGTGGCTCACACAGAACCGGTAGTAAGGACCCACATAGGATCGGGCTCACACAGAACCTGTAGCACTGATCCACGTAGGATCGCTGAGTGCAGTAGTCGACGCAGTCCACTGAGGATCTCTGCACAGTCGTCGCCGCAGTCCACGAAGGATCTCTGTTCTGCCGTCGTCGCAGTCCACGGAGGATCTCTGCTCTTCCATCGTCGCAGTCCACGGAGGATCTCTGCTCTGTCGTCGAAGTCACAGCCAGCGCTAGGGTTCCCGCACATAGCGAGCTCGTTTAGGAGGGTCCGCTCCACGAGCCGAGAGGCTGATACATCAACTGACACGTAGTCCGAAGTTGATGTATCCAAAAGTTCCGTATCGACAACAGGATCTCAACGCAACAGACGGCGCGTCAATCGGACGCCCGGTCTGAGAGTTATTGGCATTTTCGTCCCAGGGGCCCGGTTGGTTTTTAGGGCAAAACCAACCCGACCGTACTCCGCCTGTGTCCGATCCTCGGGCGGAGTATGCCAAAAGTTCCGTCTCACTTAGAGGAAACTACCACAGCTGAGGGTACGTCGATCGGACGTCCGTAGCTCAAGTTATGAGTGTTTCCGCTCCGAGGGCCCGGTTGGTTTCGTGTACGAACCAACCCGGCCGAACCCAAAGTCTTCCGAAACCTTGAGTATAATATACCGAAACGACCGTCTCGATCCAAGGATCACGTAGCCGCTGACGGTTCATCAATCGGAGGTCCAAGGCCCAAGATATGGGCAAAAGACCGAAGAGGCCCGAAAACGGGGGTTCTGGGCCCGGGGCGACCCGGCCCGAACCCCCCCTGGGTCGGCCGAACCGGGTCGGCCCGAACCGGCCCGACCCGGCTAGGCCGGGTCCGGTCCGGCCTGGGCGCGGCCCGGCCGACCGGACCGGCCGGCTCGGCTTCAGACGAGCGGCCGAATGAGCCGCCGCGGGTTTGACCCGCGGCTTTGGAGAAACGCGGCCCGCGCGGGCCGCGTGCTGGGTGGCCGGACCGCGGACGCGGTCCGGCGGTTCGCCGCCGCCGCGGCTCGGCCGCGGCGGACTCCTCCGGCGGCGCGCCGGGCGCCGCCGCGCCGGCGACCCGCGCCGCCGCCCCCTTCCGCGGGCCGCCGGAGTTGCTCCGGTGGCCCGTTTTGCCTCCCGTCTGCGCCGTTGCTCCTCCCGGGGGCCGACCTTCACTGCGGGATCAACAGATCGCCCCTGCCGCGCGGTTCGTCGTCGTCCGCCCAATCCGCACAAAAAAGGGAAGATCGGCGGAGGGTTGCCGGATCTTGTTTGTTAGATCCGCACCCTCCGCGTTAGTCATAAACATCATCGGGAGGAAAAGGAACGACCAATCAACAATTTTAAATAAATTTAAAATTGTTCCGTGATCGGTTCTTTAAAATTTAAAAGAATAAACACGGGAAAAGCAAAATATTTCAATTCAACCCTTACTTTGTCGTCGGATGAGAGGTCGTCGCGGAAGAAGGGAGATCGTTGCGTCGTCGCGGTATCCGGCGTCGCGTCGCCAATCTCCGGATCAAGAACAAATGGATTTAATTAATTAAATCTGTTGCCATGAAATTTAAAAAAAAGGAGAATTTAAACGATCTGATTCTCACCTTAGTTGCCGAATGAGGATCGGCCGCGGAAGAAGAGGCGTCGCCGAAGAACGTCGCGGGTAGAGCTCGTCGACGTCGCAGATCTCGGTGTGCGTCGTCGAATTTCGGTCGCCGGCGTTCTTCGCGTTCTTCGCGTTCTTCGCGTTCTTCACGTTCTTCGCGGGGAGGGTGGAGGCCCAGAGAATCTCGCACAACGAGTAATCCTCCAAAGGAAAGAGTTGGTCTTATTTTATTATTTTGCCAACGAACGCAAACGCGTAAGTAACGACCATTAAATTCGTTGAATTAATTCAACGAATGAAACAGCCCATTTAATTCACGAAATAAACCGCCCAATTAAATGGTCTGTTAAGAAATTAAAGAAAACGCATCGGCTGACTTTTCAGTTACTTTGACGGGTTTTCGCGGGTGCGTTACTTAGCGAAAGAAACGGCGGGGCTCGTGCGGGCCCCACCTCACAAATATCCTACCAAGGGGGTAGGATATTTCTGGATAGCATCCTATCCAGTTAAACTCATTTCAAGCCGTCTTTAAGTGGCTTCAAGTGGCTTCCAAGCAGCTTAAGTGAAATAAAATAAAGTTTTCGCACAAACTTATTTTATTTCTGACTTAAAGCCCCAAAATTTAAAAACCACGTCTGAGCAAACGCAACTCCGGAAGAGGCGTTTCTAAGCAAATACCGGCGCTGCGATTTCATCGGTGCCCTCATAATTTGATTCCGGGCACCGGTTCAAAAGATAGAAAAACCCGCTCGTCCGTTCACTGAACGTACCCGAGCCAAACTTCGGAAATTGATTCCGGGCACACCGGGCCTCGGAATCAGGTGCCGTCTGAAGCTGCGCTCTTGTAAAATTCCAAAGAAAATTAAGAAAAAAATTCCTTGAAATTTTCGGGTCTTTACATTACTCCCACCTCAGGGATTTATGTCCCCGTAAAGATACATCAAAAACTAGGGGAACAAATGGGGGTACTGAGCACGCATCTGAGCCTCCCGCTCCCAAGTGCTCTCCTGGAGGTTCCCGTGCTGCCATCTGACGCGCACAAGAGGAATCGACCGCCCACGTAGGACCCGCTCCTGTCGATCCTCGATCTCCACTGGGACCTCCGCAAAAGTCGCCCCATCGTCCACGTCCAGCTCCCCAAAGTCGATGATGTGCGTCGGGTCGTGCACGTATCTCCTCAGCTGAGACACGTGGAAGACGTCGTGCACCCGGTGCAACTGAGGTGGTAGAGCCAGGCGATAAGCCACCTCTCCTATCCTGTTGAGGACCTGGAAAGGCCCGATGAAGCGTGGAGACAACTTGCCGCCTCGGCCAAATCTCCGTAAACCACGTCGAGGTGAGACACGCAAAAAGACGTGGTCGCCATCCTCGAACTCCAGTGGCCTCCGCCTCCTGTCAGCATATGACTTCTGCCAGCTCTGAGCTGTCCTCATCCTCTCCTGGATGATCTGGACCTTCTCTGTCGTGGCTCGGACCATCTCTGGTCCCACGAGTGCTGACTCCCCAGGGTCTGTCCAGCACAACGGTGATCTGCAGGGTCTGCCGTACAACGCCTCGTATGGTGCCATCCCGATGGTGGAGTGGTAGATGTTGTTGTACGCGAACTCCACCAAGGGTAGGTGGTCCTCCCAGCTGCGACCAAGGTCGAGAACACATGCACGGAGCATGTCCTCGAGTGTCTGTATGGTCCTCTCCGTCTGACCATCCGTCTGAGGGTGGAAGGCTGTGCTCAGATGGAGCCGCGTCCCGAACGCCTCCTGCAACCCCTTCCAAAGCCGGGAAGTGAAACGAGCATCTCGATCGGAGACGATAGACGATGGCACACCGTGAAGCCGTACGATCTCCTGGACGTAAAGACGTCCCAAGCTCTCCACTGAGCCCTGCTCTCTGATGGGTAAGAAGTGTGCCGACTTGGTGAGTCGGTCGATAATCACCCAAATGGAGTCGTGACCTCTGGAAGTGCGTGGAAGTCCAGTCACGAAATCCATAGATATGCCATCCCACTTCCACTCCGGGACCTCCAAGGGCTGTACCAAGCCTGCTGGTACCTGATGCTCTGCCTTCACCTGCTGGCAGGTGAGGCATCGTGAAACGAGCTCTGCCACAACTTTCTTCATGCCCGGCCACCAGTGCTGTCGCCTGAGATCCTGGTACATCTTCGCCACTCTGGGATGTACCGCCAAGGGAGAAGTGTGAAACTCTCTCAGCACCTCCTCTCGCAAAGCGACTGGTACGAAGGTACGTCCTCTGAAAAGGATGTCGTGCTCTGCTCCAAGGGAGAAGCCATCAGGCGCCTGACCTGAGGATATCAGTGCACGCCGGGTCTCACAGTCAGCGTCCTCACGCTGAGCCTCTCTGACCCGCTGTAGAAGTGGAGGAGAGACTGTGAGAGACTGAAGAAAGGCTGCTCCGTCTCTATCCACAAAGGATATCTGTAAGGAGGCTAGCTGCTCTGTCGCCTCCTCAAGTAGCTGAATGCCCGTCCTCCTGCTGAGGGCATCGGCTACCACGTTCCCCTTACCAGGAGTATAGACTATCTCAAAGTCATAGTCCTGGAGGAACTCAAGCCATCTCCGCTGTCTCAGGTTCAGGTCCTTCTGGGAGAAGATATATCTGAGACTCTGGTGGTCAGAAAAGACTGTGAAGCGCTCGCCCATCAGATAGTGCCGCCAAGTCTTCAGAGCGAAGACCACTGCTGCTAACTCCAGGTCATGAGTGGCGTAGTTCTGCTCATGCGGCCTCAACTGACGTGATCCGTAGGCGATCACGACCCGCTCCTACATCAGGACGCACCCGAGTCCAGTCCCTGATGCATCGCAGTAAACTACGTATCCAACTCCCTCCTCAGGCAACCTCAAGATAGGTGCGCTGGTCAATCTCTGTCTCAGCTCCTGGAAGCTCTGCTGACATCTGTCTGACCACACGAAGGGTTTCCCCTTCTTTGTCAAAGCTGAGAGTGGTGCCGCAACTCTGGAGAAGTCTGGCACGAATCTCCAATAGTATCCGGCTAGGCCCAAGAAGCTCCGCACCTCCATCACGCTCTTGGGTGGCTCCCAAGCTAGCACTGCCTCGATCTTCGCGGGATCCACTGCAACTCCCGCCTCAGAGATGACGTGCCCCAAGAAATGGACCTCACGTAACCAGAACTGGCATTTTGAGAGCTTTCCATAAAGCTGGTGCTCTCGGAGTGTGTCTATCACAACTCGCAGGTGGTAGGCATGCTCCTCCTCAGTCGTCGAGTATACCAAAATGTCGTCAATGAAGACAACGACAAATCGGTCGAGGTATGGCTGGAAGATCCTGTTCATGAGGCTCATGAACACTGCTGGAGCATTGGTTACGCCGAACGGCATAACCAAGAACTCATAATGGCCATACCGACACCTGAAGGCCGTCTTCTGCACGTCCTCGTCTCGAACTCTGAGCTGATGATAGCCTGACCGGATGTCTATTTTCGAGAACCACCGCGCTCCCTTGAGCTGATCGAAGAGGTCATCAATCCGTGGCAGCGGATACTTGTTCCTCACTGTCACCTGGTTCAGGCGACGATAGTCGACACACAGTCGCAAGCTCCCATCCGCCTTCTTGGCGAACAAAATCGGGGAAGCCCAGGGTGAAACACTGGGTCGGATAAACCCCTTGCTCTGCAAGTCCTCCAACTGTACCCGCAGCTCCCGAAGCTCGGCGGGGGCCATCCGATATGCTGGAGTAGATATCGGGGCTGTCCCGGGGTACAAGTCGATGTAAAAGTCTACCTCTCTACGAGGAGGTAGCCCTGGAACGTCGTCGGGAAAGACGTTCACGTACTGGTCCACCACGACAGGAAAAGCTGGACTCCGCACGTCCACTGCTCCTAGGATGAGGCTAGCCAACTGATGAGAGATGGGCTGCACTCTCCTCCGCGGAAGTCCATCCTGTGCTGCAAAGGTTCCCTTCTCACCGGTGAAGGTAAACCTGCTCCCGTCGGTGCGAACACATCGCACCTTGCGCCTAAAACAGTCGATCTGGGCATGAACCGTGGATAGCCAATCCATGCCCAAGATGACGTCGTAAGGCCTCGACGCCGCTACAAGGAGATCCCAGCCGATGCTCTCGCCTCCTAGAGTAAGCTCACACTGCCGGCACCAGTGCGTAATCGTCGAGTCTGCTCCCGTAGGAGTCTCTAGCCGTAAGGATCGAGCCAACGGCTCAGTCGGAATCTCCGAGCTCCGAACAAGGGCAGAGGCTATGAAAGAGTGACTCGCTCCTGTGTCTATAAGTACTACAGCAAGGGTGGAATAGACACAGATCGTACCTCGAATCATCTCTGGCATGTCGGGGTCGTAGGCCTCCACTGCCTGGAGCTGGGCCTGTCCCTGCCCGCCAGCTCCCTGTGGTCGAGGTGGCCCTCCTGGTGGTGGTGGGGGTAGAGCCTGGAAGCGTCGCCCACCACCTGCTGCTCGGCCAGCTCCTCTGCCTCGTCCGCCTCCTCCCTGCGGACCGCCACGGTCGACCCTCTGCCTCTGCCGGGGTGGCCCCTCCACCGTCTGCTGCTCCTCTGATCGGCGAGTCGGGCAGTCACGAGCCATGTGACCCTGCCCGCCGCAGGAGTAGCACAGCCTGCCTCTCGGAAGGCTGGCACTCCGCTGTGTGCCCCGCACCGCTGAGCCGGTGTCCTGAGGCCGTCTGCGTGGGGGTCTGGTCTGCCTGGACCCGAGAGTCATCCGTCGGCTACCTGCTGCCGAAGACTCAGCTACCTGCCGCCCTGCGCTAGGTCTCGCCGTTGAAGAAGGCTCTGCCAGGAAGCTCTCGATCAGGAGGGCTCGCTCCAGCACTCCCGCCTGGGTCGGAATGCTGAGGGAGATCAGTGACGCCCGAATCTCCTGTCGCAAGCCCTGCTCGAAGGTCCGGGCCCGGAAGAAGGGGTCCCGTACCATGTCGGTCGAGTAGCGAGATAGGTCAGTGAACCTCGCCGCGTACTGAGCGACCGTCATGCTGCCCTGGCGCAGCTGGAGAAGCTCCTGGATGCGCACCACTCGGAGGGTGGCCGGGACGAACTCAGAGCGGAAGAGGCTCTCGAAGTCCGCCCAGAGAAAGGATGCCTCATCGTGAACCTGGAGCATCAAGCTCCACCATCGTCCTGCCGCCGCCTGCAGGAGGCTCGCTGCGAGAATCACCATGAGATCCGCTGGTGTCCTCACTAGCCTAAAGATCCGTACCACCGCCTCTAGCCAGTCCTCGGCGGCCTGGGGGTCCGCCTCACCGCGAAACCTGGGCGGTCGCTGGCTCTGAAACTCATGCAGTGCCCTGAGGCGACGTGCATCGTCAGCGTCTGGTACTAGTAGCATCGGTGGCTCGGCGGGTAAAGCTACCGCCGGTGCCACTGCTGGCAAAGGGCCCTGTACCGAGGCCTCGTCGCTCGGTGGGCTGCCGTCGCGCCCTACACTCGGAACCCTAGCTGGCTGTCGTCGCGGGGCCATCCTGAAAAGGAGAACAAGAGCACCACAGTCAGAACAGTATACCTGGTGAGCTGGCACAAGTAATCACAAGGAAAACTTGAGACTTTCATAAAGCAGATCAGTATACCCGGTGAGTTGACACAAGTAATCACAAAGAAAACTTGAAACACACACGCAATCAATGTTTTCATGCATTAAGTCGGAAATCAGGAGTCAGGGTCCTGGTGTACGGATACGTCGGCCGCCGCACCAACACTGGGCTCCCTGAACTGATAACCACACTCAATACACTAAACACTATTGCTTCACATAGAAAGAAAAGACGATCAGAGTCTGCGGTAGAACCGACCACCTATGATACCAATTTGTCACGACCCGTCCTCGGGGCCCGTGCCGTGACTACCCCAAGCCCGCCTTCCATAGGCCAGGGGCTGGCGACTAGCACCAAGGCGTAAAATCCCAGTAAACAGGGAAGGCATTGCCTTTATAAGTAACAACCACACAGAGTCAGCAAGCAGAAAGTAAAGTGCAGAAAGGTAAAGGGGCCGGAAATACAAGCCCAACTGTAAAGTACAACTGAAAAGTAAAGTACAGCAACTGAAGAAAAGACGGCGGCCTCGTGTCGTCCACTGGCAATCCCACCTGAAGGGTGGGTACAGATAGCCTCCAGGCTCCTCGGGTCTCACGTCCGCTCCGAGCACGTCCCGCCCAGTGGTCCACCTCCAGGTACCATCCTGCTCCACGCCCCAACCGCGATCAGCGCTGTCCGTCGTCTGCAACCAACACAACAAGGTGCGGGCATAGCCCGTGCAGGGGTGAGTACAAGCTACTCAGTAAGGACCCCGAGACCCCCGAAGGTCTCCCGAAATCCACAAGGGATATAGCACAAAAGAAAGATGCAATCACGAAGTAACATCTGACTCGACTTAGGTATATGCCCATACATATACCTAAGTCCCCACTTCTAGCTCTGCTCACGAGCTCAAGAACAACTCAATCCACAAAGGAAAGCAAGACTCAAATCCACAAGGAGAGTAAACAGTAAATCCACAAAGGATAGTCCAACACAAACCACAAAGGAGAGTAACATAAGATTCAGCTCAACCAGGTATACTTTTTCAGATGACGTCAAAGATGATCACTGATCCATCTAAGTCGTCGGACCCACGAAGGATCGATAGGTACTAACCCCCGCAAAAGACCCACGTAGGATCGGGCTCACACAGAACCTGTAGGCAGTGGCTCACACAGAACCGGTAGTAAGGACCCACATAGGATCGGGCTCACACAGAACCTGTAGCACTGATCCACGTAGGATCGCTGAGTGCAGTAGTCGACGCAGTCCACTGAGGATCTCTGCACAGTCGTCGCCGCAGTCCACAAAGGATCTCTGTTCTGCCGTCGTCGCAGTCCACGGAGGATCTCTGCTCTTCCATCGTCGCAGTCCACGGAGGATCTCTGCTCTGTCGTCGAAGTCACAGCCAGCGCTAGGGTTCCCGCATATAGCGAGCTCGTTTAGGAGGGTCCGCTCCACGAGCCGAGAGGCTGATACATCAACTGACACGTAGTCCGAAGTTGATGTATCCAAAAGTTCCGTATCGACAACAGGATCTCAACGCAACAGACGGCGCGTCAATCGGACGCCCGGTCTGAGAGTTATTGGCATTTTCGTCCCAGGGGCCCGGTTGGTTTTTAGGGCAAAACCAACCCGACCGTACTCCGCCTGTGTCCGATCCTCGGGCGGAGTATGCCAAAAGTTCCGTCTCACTTAGAGGAAACTACCACAGCTGAGGGTACGTCGATCGGACGTCCGTAGCTCAAGTTATGAGTGTTTCCGCTCCGAGGGCCCGGTTGGTTTCGTGTACGAACCAACCCGGCCGAACCCAAAGTCTTCCTAAACCTTGAGTATAATATACCGAAACGACCGTCTCGATCCAAGGATCGCGTAGCCGCTGACGGTTCATCAATCGGAGGTCCCAGGCCCAAGATATGGGCAAAAGACCGAAGAGGCCCGAAAACGGGGGTTCTGGGCCCGGGGCGACCCGGCCCGAACCCCCCCTGGGTCGGCCGAACCGGGTCGGCCCGAACCGGCCCGACCCGGCTAGGCCGGGTCCGGTCCGGCCTGGGCGCGGCCCGGCCGACCGGACCGGCCGGCTCAGCTTCGGACGAGCGGCCGAATGAGCCGCCGCGGGTTTGACCCGCGGCTTTGGAGAAACGCGGCCCGCGCGGGCCGCGTGCTGGGTGGCCGGACCGCGGACGCGGTCCGGCGGTTCGCCGCCGCCGCGGCGGACTCCTCCGGCGGCGCGCCGGGCACCGCCGCGCCGGCGACCCGCGCCGCCGCCACCTTCCGCGGGCCGCCGGAGTTGCTCCGGTGGCCCGTTTTGCCTCCCGTCTGCGCCGTTGCTCCTCCCGGGGGCCGACCTTCACTGCGGGATCAACAGATCGCCCCTGCCGCGCGGTTCGTCGTCGTCCGCCCAATCCGCACAAAAAAGGGAAAATCGGCGGAGGGTTGCCGGATCTTGTTTGTTAGATCCGCACCCTCCGCGTTAGTCATAAACATCATCGGGAGGAAAAGGAACGACCAATCAACAATTTTAAATAAATTTAAAATTGTTCCGTGATCGGTTCTTTAAAATTTAAAAGAATAAACACGGGAAAAGCAAAATATTTCAATTCAACCCTTACTTTGTCGTCGGATGAGAGGTCGTCGCGGAAGAAGGGAGATTGTTGCGTCGTCGCGGTATCCGGCGTCGCGTCGCCAATCTCCGGATCAAGAACAAACGGATTTAATTAATTAAATCTGTTGCCATGAAATTTAAAAAAAAGGAGAATTTAAACGATCTGATTCTCACCTTAGTTGCCGAACGAGGATCGGCCGCGGAAGAAGAGGCGTCGCCGAAGAACGTCGCGGGTAGAGCTCGTCGACGTCGCAGATCTCGGTGTGCGTCGTCGAATTTCGGTCGCCGGCGTTCTTCGCGTTCTTCGCGTTCTTCGCGTTCTTCGCGTTCTTCGCGGGGAGGGTGGAGGCCCAGAGAATCTCGCACAACGAGTAATCCTCCAAAGGAAAGAGTTGGTCTTATTTTATTATTTTGCCAATGAACGCAAACGCGTAAGTAACGACCATTAAATTCGTTGAATTAATTCAACGAATGAAACAGCCCATTTAATTCACGAAATAAACCGCCCAATTAAATGGTCTGTTAAGAAATTAAAGAAAACGCGTCGGTTGACTTTTCAGTTACTTTGACGGGTTTTCGCGGGTGCGTTACTTAGCGAAAGAAACGGCGGGGCTCGTGCGGGCCCCACCTCACAAATATCCTACCAAGGGGGTAGGATATTTCTGGATAGCATCCTATCCAGTTAAACTCAGTTCAAGCCGTCTTTAAGTGGCTTCAAGTGGCTTCCAAGCAGCTTAAGTGAAATAAAATAAAGTTTTCGCACAAACTTATTTTATTTCTGACTTAAAGCCCCAAAATTTAAAAACCACGTCTGAGCAAACGCAACTCCGGAAGAGGCGTTTCTAAGCAAATACCGGCGCTGCGATTTCATCGGTGCCCTCAGAATTTGATTCCGGGCACCGGTTCAAAAGATAGAAAAACCCGCTCGTCCGTTCACTGAACGTACCCGAGCCAAACTTCGGAAATTGATTCCGGGCACACCGGGCCTCGGAATCAGGTGCCGTCTGAAGCTGCGCTCTTGTAAAATTCCAAAGAAAATTAAGAAAAAAATTCCTTGAAATTTTCGGGTCTTTACATGATCTTGGTTAATTAATATAGGAAGAAGATTTGATGGCCACATGCAGTAGTCTCGGGCCAATCGAAGCCCATCTAACGGAACTTGGGAAGGAGATAGCACCACTGGGCATTGCTCTGGACCAAACCCAAGCTGAACTTCATCGTGTGAACCTAGAACGGAATCGCCTTCGCGAGAAGTTCAAACTAATAGAGATTACTACTCGTGCAATGTTGGCCGAGCCGCCCTCATATTCTCTCACCTTAGCACACCTTACACTTAGGTCCTATGCTGGGGTTATAAGGGGTTATGTAAGGAGACCGTAAGTACTTTGTGTAATCATTTGAGATAAATAAAATTGTGTTTTCTTCTTATGGCGAATTTTGTAAATTTTCAAATGTTCGGATAAATGTAGGATGTATATTATTGATGAATTTTAGAAAAATGATATTTTAAAAATGTTTATTTAAACCTTAAATAATTAAAAATGTGTAATGATTTTCGAAAAATGGTCTTCTGCAATTATGTTCAGTACGAAATTTAGAGTCTAATAAGATCAACTTAATTTTTGATGAATAGTAAATTATGAATAGTGATTTTATGCTTAGGATTAGTAATGTGACTAAATGGATTAGTAATCTCACTAAAAGAAAGTATTAATATAATTTAGGCACCTTGATTAAGTAATGTGATTCAATAAAATGGGTAAATAACGGTTTCATAAATTATTAGTCAAGTATTAGTTTTTTCGGGTGAATAATGTTTTTTAATTAAAAATTAAATTAAAAATATTTAGAAAATTATTTTTATAAAATGGATTTCATTTTTGAACTCAGATCATCGATATTAAGTTAATGTAATTTTTAGGGATTTTTTTGAAAAAAATAAATTTTCAGTGAATAGTGTATTATTTAAAAATTAAATTAAAAATATTTAGAAAAGTATTTTTATAAAATGGAGTTCATTTTTGAAATCAGAGCATTGATATTTAGTTAAGGTGAAATTTTTGGAGTTTTTGGAAAAAGTTAAATTTTCAGTGAATAGTAAAAATACAGTTTTAGGGTTTCGGTATGTTTAATGACATCATGACTGCATCATGATAATGTCATGAGATATTTTAAGGGATGGTCAACTAAAGGGGATGAATTATTATATGAGGTGTCCCAAGTGGCCAATACCATGGGCAAATACCATGGGCAAGCCCATGGTTTTTCCAATACCACCAATGAGGTGTCCCTTGGCCATTAATGTCTTGTCCCATCACTTTACCTATAAATACCCACCCTTTCCTCCTTTAGTTTTAACTCCCAAATCTCCCCCAATGAAGCTCTGGTCTCATTACCTCCCAAAGAGTCCTCCCAAGGTGCCCCCAAGCCCTCAAGGTCCCAACCTTTGAGTTTTAAGAGATACGTTTTAAGGTAAGGGATCCAACCTCTCTCTTTCTTTTCAAATACTCTCTTTTAAGTCATTTCTTTTATGCTCCATGTTCTTATATTGGGGGGTGTTCTTTTATATTCCTCTTAATTCCATTTTCATGTTCATATGATAATAGATCCCCTCTTACTCTCATCATTTCGTTTTATGAATGTTTAAGTGGCGCTGTTAGGCTGCCAAAATTTTTGTAACGGATTCTTTCACCCTTCTCATTTTCAAGTTCTACTTTCTTGTAAAGTCTTTCAAGTTACTTTTTATTATGTCTGGGTATTATCTATATATCTATCATACTGATCGTTTATGTTCATATGATGAGATACCCTATTTGATCTCTTCAATTGATTTTTTTGAAGTTTAAGTGACGCCGTTAGGCTGCCGAATTTTTAAGGGATTCTTTCACCCTTCTCATTTTCAAGTTCTATTTTCTTGTCAAGTATTTAAAGTTTCTTTTTATTATGTTGGGGTATTATATCTATATCTATCATACTGATATTTTATGTTCATATGATTAGATACCCTATTTTATCTCATCAATTCATTTTTTTGAAGTTTAAGTGACGCCGTTAGGCTGCCGAATTTTCATAAGAAAAATCTTATTTTTGTCTTCCTTCTATGTTTTTCATTTCAAATGCTATGTCCTTCAAATTTCATTACCATGTTAATATATCCTTTATATTCTGTCCCTCTACTGTTTTATGGATCATTTATGAGTGGTTGACCTATGTCCCCTCTCTTTTCAATGTTTTCTAAAACCCAGTAACATAGCCGTTATGCTGCAGAATTTTCGTCTCAAAATGTCTCTCTCTTTTTCTCAAATTCTTTTATTTTATTAATTGAATACTCAAATATCTTTCTTATATAGGGGTATTCACATATATATAAAAATGTCCTATTTTAAATTCTTGGATTTACATACATGAAAACCCGCTTTCCTTTTCCGTGAGTTTAAAGTGACATAAATATCACGTCTTTAAAAGCAGTTTTTAAAACGTTATGTTTATGAAATAAAACCCAATTATTTTATGATATATGGGTTATTTATAAAATTTTTGATGATGATATATGTGGATCATATGATAACAAAGACAAATTTAAGGGTGTTCCCTGATAGTGCTCCAATTCATTGGGTAATGATGTAACCACTAGAGATTACAAATTTAAGGGTGCGCCCTGATAGCACCCCATTGCATTGGGTAATGTTGTAACAACTAGAGATTTAAATTTTAAAGATACCTTGGGGTTTACCTTGGTAATTTCAAATGACACCATGGGGTTTACCTTGGTGATATGTTCATGATTGTCTAAGTTAAATGTTGTAGCAACATCTTCAAGTTATGAAATACGTTATTTTTATTATGATATGCCTCATGATTTCTTTCTCATGCCTTAAAGTTCTTTTTCATGACTTTATTGATGTATCTGAAGTTCACATGTAAATTTTTTCCCTTTTTTCCCTTACTGGGCCTTCTGCTCACCCTCTCCTTTTATGTATGCTCCCAGGTTATGAGATGTTGTAATGAACTTAGGATGAACAATGAAGAAGCCTTTCAAGTGTTTAAGAAGAATGTTTTATGTTTTCGTGTTTTAAGTTCCTAGTTTAGAAGAAACTAAACCTTAAAGATCCTTGGTTTTATATAATGTAATGAAAAGTTATGTTTTAAAAATTTAGGATGCAATAGTTGGTATCAAAGGATGGTTTAGTTATTTGTGGAAATTAGGATATGAAAAATTTAGGAAGAACCATGTAGAAATGTTTGAATATAGGAAATCTTCCTGGTATTTTTGTGAGTATTGAGTAAGGGGTTTCCAAGCAAATATATCTCTATCTGGATACGAGCAGGTAGAGGTGGCTCTGGCATAGATGTACATAGGGGTAAAACCTGAAAACACCGCTTTGAGCTAGACACGAACAGGAACTGGTACACGACAACGGGCCTTGCTGCACTCTTGGTTACGACACTCCCGAGGGATATGTTTTGGTAAATTCATAAGCTTAGTATGAACCATTATTAAAGGAACAAAGATAAAATAAAATAAATATTCAAATAAAAATATATGATCATGGATAACCTAGATTGGAACCTAGGGGATCACAAGTTAGGGTATACTTTCCTTCTACAAGTTTATCCTTCTATGCTTAAAGTTTCCTTTTAATAATTATTGGCTAAGTATTTAAGCCCCTAATTATACTTTCTTTTCTTAGTTAATGGTGGGAAATGGAAGAACATGTCCCAACAACCAATTTAATATGAAATGTGACGATTACCCTATTAACATGACAGAGATGATGAGAGATAAAGTTGAACATATTGTGATTATGACAAACCAGCTATCAAAAATCACAATTAATAATTGGTACATAGCTGAATGCTCAAATTCATCAAGTAAGAAGAATACGAAGTCTCAAGGATGTTCATCTGATAAAGTTGATAAGGGAAATAAGACCCAATTTCCTTTGTGAAAAAAGTGTGGAAAGGGGCACCAAGGAGAATGTCAAAAAGGAACCAGGAGATGTTTTAAGTGTGGGGTGATAGGGCATAAAGTAGCCAATTGCTTCAAAATAAATGGATAATGTGATGAATAGAGATAAGGTTCGATCTAATGTACCTTATAATTTTCAATGTCGTAAATGTGGAGGAGTTAGACATTATCCAAGGCAATGCTCTCTTGGAAGGGATGAGAAGCATGATGAGCATCAACAATCTTCAAGGATAAGGGAACAATGCAAGTCCTATGCTGAGATGGATCATGATGACTAAAGTACATACAACTTCTTCATAATAATTGTCTATGTCATGTTGTATTTTAGTTCGTGCTCTATGAGCATATCTTTAATGTTTTCTAAGAACCCTGAGTCACTACCTAAGATGGTTTTATATCATTAAGAAAAACAACTATTGTTATGTACTACATGTTGATGGTGTGAAGCTGTTCTTCCAAAAAAAGAGAGATGATTATGGGATTAACAGATGATTATTATTTTGGAAGACATTCACTATTTTGGGAACCCTATATGATCGAGGTAAATAGATTACTACGGTATTTTCTTTGAGGAATAATGGTTGACTTATATTTTGAAGAATAGATGAATTTAAGGTGAACTTATAGTAATTTAGGTTACTTATGGAAATGATTAACCTATCTTGGGGAAAATATGTTTAGGTTAGTTAATTTTGTTATAAGATGTTAGGAGTGGTTGATGTTGTTTGGAGATGAACGATTAAGTTTATCTTGGAAGACTATGTTATCAAATCTTTATTGTATTTGGGTTTCAATCTTAGTTTGGTTTATTTCGAGGAATTTTAAGGACAGTTATTTATGGAATGGTCTATGATGAACTTTGGGTAGTACCGTGGAATTTTGAAGATTTAAAGAAGTTTCCCTTCTTATGGGATTCTTTCTTTTTGAAGAATTGTTTTATATTACCCCTTCTGTTTTTGGGATAATGTTTATAGATAGAAGAAATAGATAGTTAATCTTTTGTGGATTATGTGATTCTCTAGAAGATGATTCTTGTTCTTTGATGAGGCCAAGTAGTTTTGAATACTCATCATTTGGAGAAAATATTAGTTTTGGTAGAAACTTATTAAAGTATGAAACTCTACTTTAAGGTAAGTATATTTCCTTGTGTTCTTATTCTATGTAGTAAATGAATTCCTAAAAGGACCGTAAAACAAAAATGTTGTTGGTTTAAGTTTCCTACTGGGTAATCAAAGACCGTTTACACACATCATAAGTTTGTGATTTTCTTGTTGTTAACTTTCTCTTAATCATGTTTTCTATCACACTCCATCAGAACTTGACTCTTTATTTTTTCTTCCATATCCATTCTTTCCTACATGGAATCCTAGTGTGGGTTCACTCGGGTGACCTTTGTACTTCCCTTTATTTCTTTTAAAGTAATAGTTTTATTGACTCCTTTTCCGATGTGGGACTTTCAATGAAATTTCCAAGCCCAATTTTAAAAATTGCGAGGACGCAATTTATTAAGGGGGGAAGAATGTAACAACCCAAAATTTTGAATAAATCTTGTTTCCTAATTTTGTGTGTTATTTTATTTGATACTCAACAAAACTGTTTCATTTGATAACATGAGTATAATCAAAATGAGACCATTGGGTTTTGACTGTTATATGACCATTGGTCAATATGACCGCTGGAAACTAAACGTTTCGATTATTGTCTCTAAATACAAGTGATATTGGTTAATTAATATAGAAAGAAGATTCGATGGCCTCATCCAGTAGTCTCGGGCCAATCGAAGCCCATCTAACGGAACTTGGGAAGGAGGTAGCACCACTGGGCTTTGCTCTGGACCAAACCCAAGCCGAACTTTATCGTGTGAAGCTAGAACGGAATCGCCTTCTCCAGAAGTTCAAACTAATAGAGATTACTACTCATGAAATGTTGGCCGAGCCGCCCTCGGATTCTCTTACCTTAGAACAACTTACACTTAGGTCCTATGCTGGGGTTATAAGGGGATATGTAAGGAGACCGTAACTGCTTTGTGTAATCCTTTGAGATAAATAAAATTGTGATTTCTTCTTATGGTGAATTTTGTAAATTTTAAAATGTTCGGATAAATGTAGGATGTATATTATTGATGAATTTTAGAAAAAGGATATTTTAAAATTGTTTCTGTAAACCTTAAATAATTAAAAATGTGTAATGATTTTTAAAAAATGGTCTTCTACAATTATGTTCAGTACAAAATTTAGAGTCTAATAAGATCAACATAATTTTTGATGAATAGTAAATTATGAATAGTGATTTTATGCTTAGGATTAGTAATGTGAACAAATGGATTAGTAATCTCACTAAAAGAAAGTATTAATATAATTTAGGAACCTTGATTAAGTAATGTGATTCAATAAAATGGGTAAATAACGGTTTCATAAATTATTAGTCAAGTATTAGTTTTTTCAAGTGAATAGTGTTTTTTCATTAAAAATTAAATTAAAAATATTTATAAAAATATTTTTATAAAATAGATTTCATTTTTGAACTCAGAGCATCGATATTATGTTAAGGTAATTTTTGGGGATTTTTCTGAAAAAAATGAATTTTCGGTGAATAGTGTAATTATTTAAAAATTAAATTAAAAATATTTAGAAAATTATTTTTATAAAATGGATTTCATTTTTGAAATCAGAGCATTAATATTTGGTTAAGGTGAAATTTTGGGAGTTTTCAGAAAAAGTTGAATTTTCAGTGAATAGTAAAAATACAGTTTTAGTGTTTCGGTATGTTTAATGACATCATGACTGCATCATGATGATGTCATGAGATATTTTAAGGGATGGTCAACTAAATGGGATGAATTATTGTATGAGTTGTCCCAAGTGGCCAATACCATAGGCAAATACCATGGGCAAGCCCATGGTTTTGCCAATACCACCAATGAGGTGTCCCTTGGCCATTAATGCTTTGTCCCCTCACTTTCCCTATAAATACCCACGCTTTCCTCCTTTATTTTCACTCCCAACTCACACCCAATGAAGCTATGGTCTCATTACCTCCCAAAGAGTCCTCCCAAGGTTCCCCCATGCCCTCAAGGTCCCAACCATTGAGTTTTAAGAGATACATTTTAAGGTAAGGGATCCAACCTCTCTCTTTCTTTTCAAATACTCTCTTTTAAGTCATTTATTTTATGCTCCATGTTATTATGTTGGGGGGTGTTCTTTTATATTCCTATTACTTCCCTTTTCATGATCATATGATGAGAGATCCCCTCTTACTCTCATCATTTCGTTTTATGAATGTTTAAGTGGCGCCGTTAGGCTGCCGAAATTTTTTGTAACAGATTCTTTCACCCTTCTTATTTTCAAGTTCTGTTTTCCTGTCATGTATTTCAAGTTCCTTTTTATTATGTTGGGGTATGATATCTATATCTATAATACTTATCTTTTATGTTCATATGATGAGAGACGCTATTTTATCTCTTCAATTGATTGTTTTGAAGTTTAAGTGACGCCGTTAGGCTGCGGAATTTTTAAGGGATTCTTTCACCCTACTCATTTTCAAGTTCTATTTTCTTATCAAGTCTTTCAAGTTCCTTTTTATTATATTGGGGTATGATATCTATATCTATCATACTGATATTTTATTTTCATATTATGAGAGATCCTATTTGATCTCTCCAATTCATTTTTTTGAAGTTTAAGTGACGCCGTTAGGCTGCCGAATTTTCATAAGAAAAATCTTATTTTTGTCTTCCTTCCATGTTTTTAATTTAAAATGGTATATCCTTATAATTTAATTACCATGTTCATATAACCTTTATATTATGTCCCTATACTGTTTTATGGATCATTTATGAGTGGGTGACCCGTGTCCCCTCTCTTTTCAATGTAATCTAAAACCCTGTAACATAGCCGTTATGCTGCAGAATTTTCGTCTCAAAATGTATCTTTCTTTTTCTCAAATTGTTTTATTTTATTAAGTGAATAATCAAAGATATTTCTTCTATAGGGGTATTCACATATATATCAAAATTTACTATTTTAAATTCTGGGATTTACATACATGAAAACCCGCTTTCCTTTTCCGAGGGTTTAAAGTGACATAAAGATCGCGTCTTTAAAAGCAGTTTTTAAAACGTTATGATTATGAAATGAAACCCATTTCTTTTATGATATATGGGTTATTTATGAAATATTTTATGATGATATATGTGTCTCACATGATAACAAATACAAATTTAAGGGTGCGCCCTGATAGCGCTCCAATGCATTGGGTAATGATGTAACCACTAGAGATTACAAATTTAAGGGTGCACCCTGATAGTGCCCCATTGCATTGGGTAATGATGTAACCACTAGAGATTAGAATTTTAACGATACCTTGGGGTTTACCTTGGTAATTTCAAATGACACCTTGGGGTTTACGTTGGTGATATGTTCATTATTGTCTAAGTTAAATTTTGTAGCCACATCTTCAAGTTATGAAATACGTTATTTTTATTATGATATATCTCATGATTTCTTTCTCATGCCTTAAAGTTCTTTTTCATGACTTTATTGATGTATCTCAAGTTCACATGTAAAATTTTTCCCTTGTTTCCCTTACTGGGCCTTCTTCTCACCCTTTCCTTTTATGTATGCTCTCAGGTTATGAGATGTTGTAATGAACTTAGGATGAACAATGAAGAAGCCTTTCAAGTGTTTAAGAATAATGTTTTATGTTTTCATGTTTTAAGTTCCTAGTTTCCAAGACACTAAACCTTAAAGATCCTTGGTTTTGTATAATGTAATGAAAAGTTATGTTATAAAAAGTCGCGATGCTATAACTGAACATGGACTTATTGGGATTAACATGTTGGCCCTACGCATTCTATCCGACCTCTTATTTGATGCCTTTGATTTTCGCCTTAAATATTTTTTCTAACATTATCAAACTATGATGCTTCTATTTTTTCCGCGTTGTCAGTCCTTCATCACCTTCCATTTACTTGGATTCAATATCATCAATATATTCCTCTAGAGCAGTAGCATCAACATGTGCAGATGGTCATTGTACCTCTGTAATGGGAGAAAAAAATGTTGAGAAACCTATTGTTCCTTAAGATTGGGAGCACCATCTTATGAAGAAGTTCGTTGTTCCTATACATTGTGAGAAACAATGGGTTTAGAGACATGTTGTTCCTCAGTATGAGAAGCACTGACACATGCAGAAGTCATTATCTGCAGAAGTGGTTTAACATTTAATTTAGAAAAAATAAATGCAGCAATGAACAAATAATAACCTGAGGTAACACGATGTGTATTACAAAAAAACAACCTTATTATAGAAATATATTTTTTAAAGGATTAAGGTATTTGACCCCTCTACTGTATATCTAAATCCCTTGATTATGGTATACTCTGTCTATATTGGGACCGCTATGAAATGATTACGATGTACCAATGAAAGGGTCATCCTTAGTTGAATTTTCATCTGACCCTTCAGTGGTTTTGGTCAATAACAGAAAAATTAACCACATTTGGTTTGTAGGATTAGGAACATAAAATACTTTTATAGCTTGTGATGCCATTATAAACAGTTCGTCTTTTTACCCTTCCTTACCGAAATCAACTTTCACAAATCACAATTCATCTATTTTAACAAAAATCTTATTAGAAATACACTTTCATTGAAATATAGGCACTTGATATTATTTATAATACAACTCTCATATTTGTTTGATGATGCCAAAGTACGACATATTCACATAAATTGGATCTCTTTCCTTAGTACCAAAAACATGGATCGCTTCAACCACAAGTGTAACTCCACTATTTTTCATGGTACTATCTTCATCATGTTCATTTTTATAGAACATATAACCATTAATTACATAACCATTGTAAGATAATACACACACACTTGATCCTCCGGCTAGCCATCAGAGTTGTTCTGAAACTAAATCTGTATTTTCATCTGACTCATTAAAAATATGGCCCCAAAACCATCCTATAAACTATTGATTATGTGTACTCGATATCCATATTTTAGACCTTTATGGATTAAAATGCCTAATAATTTATTTTTGGGTTTCCACCTATAGAGAAAGCTCCAAACTATTATAAAAAATGTAAAGGCGGGCCTGCTCTCAATTTTTAATATTAATTGTGAAAATATCTCTTAAAAAATTACTTCACCCACAAGTCACCCAATATGACGAGATTTTGGTAGACCGATGTTTTCCACATCAAATAGGTATTGAGTACAAAATTCAATGGTTTCCTCAGTAATATATTGCTATGAAATACAACCCTCTAGCAGACTTCGATTTTCGACATACCCTTTCAAAATATTCATTTAATGGTCAATATGGTATATCCATCTATAGTGTATAGGACCACATAGTTGAATATATATCACCAAGTGAAGCATCAAATGAACCATCGTATCAAATAATGTTGGTAGGAAGAACATTTTTGATTCACATAATATGATGGCAATTTATCTTTCCATAGTCGGCAATTTCGTTGGGTCTATAACTTTTTTGCATATATCTTTGAACAAGAAATAGATCATGGTTAATGTTTAAAGAACATTCCTAGGAAAAATGAAAAATAAATATATAAGAACTTGATCTTTCATTAAAATATGGAAGTCCTCTGATTTCAGACCCTTTAACTTTAAATCGGTCATTGAAATGATGTTATTGATATTTCATGAATACCCCTCTAGAACTTTTATATCATTCAAGAAGTTTTAAAACTAATATCTCTCCTTCCTAAAAAGAGTGTAAGAAGCTGGAAGAAGAAAAGTTTGTTTTTCACCCTTCACTAGTGTCAACTCTTCTCATATTCCCATGTCAACCATCTCCAACCTAACCTTAATTCCATACTTTATTTTGTCTGGTGCATTTAGAAACATGTTGATGACACTATCATGTACATTTTTTTAACATGAATAACATCAAGAAAATGTTTTATATACAAAAAATTCTAGTATGTTAATTAAAAAAACTAATCTATTTTTCCAACGGGTTTTCATAAGGTTTTTCAAAAATGGTTAACCAAAAGCAGTGTCCATATATTTTACTTTCTCAAATATTTGACCACCTGTTAGTGGAGATGGTGTTTTATATTCTTCTTAACTTCCATTTAATGATTTAGTTCAAGATTGGTACTTATTCCATCAGGTTATAAATATATGATGTCCTAAAAACATGATTTTTGAGGAATATTTCAACCTAATTGATTGTGTACCTTGTTCGTAAAAGGGACACCCTCAATCAATGGATCTAAATAAACATTAATATCATTACCCAGTTTTTTGGTCCTGATATAAGAATAGATAAGATGATGCATTTTAATTTCATGCATAACCACGTTGGTAAGTAATAATTTACCAACATAACCATCCATGTACTATGAGTGCTTCTTTTAAAACCAAAAGGATTCAGTTTATCTGTATAAAATTTCAGATTAAGGTTTCTCGGCTTTTTTCCAAATTCAATATACTCAGGATCAATTATCTTCCTCTAAGGAGAGTTTTTTGGGTGACATAGTTTCCCATATTTAATTATTGTATCTACATATTATATCAATTACCCAGAAGTCTCATCACTTCCATATAAGTCCATAAACCTTGGAATGATTGGAAAGTACCATACAACTTTCATAAGACCGGATTCATCTTTCTTGTTTCAAGAATCACCACCGTTTTGGAATTCTATAAGTGATTTGTGGTCCTTGATAAATAGTATATATTCATTCACTCATGCATGTATTCTTTCATAGATCATACCCATCAAGTGTAGCATTCATTTGGCATCATATGTTCGGCTTGGGAGATCGTTATGTTTTGGGAGCTTTTAATTCAAGAGAGAAAGTAGTTCTATAAAACTAGAATCACTTCATATATTGCCTGTTTTCAAATTATAAAACTTTATTATGGATGAAAATGTTGTATTTTTAGTGAAACCAGTATAAAATGGCGTCTTTTCACAACTCTTTATCTTCTCAAACAATTTTAGGCAATCACGATGTTCATTTTCAACTGTACTTGTCATTTCCTCAATAAGATCTTCATCACCATTCACATCTATAATCACATCCTAGATAAAATATTTTTAATTTTCCAAACTTGTAATCATATCTGATGATCTAGAAAATAAAGTTCTATCCCATCTACTAGCTAAATTCTCATTTTACCCATGTTTATTCCAATATTTATAACTTAGATCTATTCCATGACAAATCAAGTGTTCTTCAAACTTCTATGGACTAATTAGTCTTGAATAACAATTGTGTAAACATGGGAAATGGATTTGAGAAGGTTTATATGCATGATCTTTGTAAACTTGATGACCTATTTCACTCTATCTTTATACTATTTTGTCAAAATATTGGCATACATCCATTATTTTTTCATATCCATCATATTTGATTAGGTAATATTAATATTTTAAAAAATAAATACACAAAAGGGGCCTTTCAAATAAGGGTAACTCAACATTTGAATGATACTTATTATTTCATTTTGTTTCTTGAGACTCATCCCCTTATAAGTGAACAAAAAATCAGAAAGAAGATGTAATCGTAGAGGACTCCCCGAATTTAAACCATGCAGGTGATGTTGGATGCAAAGTAGATTTAAGAGTCGCAATAGGGTTAAATGTTAATTAACTTTTTTAGGAGTGAGGGAATGATGGATATTCTATGGGTTTGATAGAGTTAGTGACATGAACTTTCCATGGTGTTATTATCAATCTACTTGTCTTACCTAGATAATTTTATGGTGTTCCTAATTATATAAAAATATAAACTTAAAGGATTATGGAAAAACTACATTTATGATGTCATTTGAAAGATATTTATAAAATATCACTTTAAATCCCATTAAAATGACCAACCATTTACACAAATTCCTATTTAAAATAACACACCCTTTTTAAAATAAACCAATCAATTCCAAGCACTCTTTCACAAAACCAAAATTCCTTTTTTAAAGCATTCAAGAAAACTTCATGACCCACTAGTCTTAATCATTTAAAATGAGAGAAAACTCTCTATATTTTACAAATTTATATTTAAAACTTCACACAACCCTTGTTAAAATAAAACCAACATTAAATACGATTTCAAAACATTCACACCCCTTTATAAAATTCAATCGGGTGAGTTGACAAACACTTTTCAAGTAACCTAAGTCCATGCCATGTTTTTAAATCATTTTAAAGCTATTTAAAACCAAAAAAAGGATATGTTGAACAAATATAATTTTTTAAGAAACATTTCAAAACATTTAAACTATTTTAAAAGATACACTTAGGAATTTTCACAGACATAAATCACAAGAGATTCACTTTATAAAAGATACATGAATAAAAAGTTACCAACATTTTATAAAATATAAAGCTATAAAATGTTTACACATGATCCAAAATATAAAGGTAAACCAAAAATAAATTTATTCAAAAGAGAGGCACTTTATAGTACATATCTTAAAATAAAACAAAATGAATATTGTCACTTTATGACATATGGAGACCTCTACATACCATTATGATTATATCTTTAACAAGTGAATATAGAACAACACTATAAAAGTCTGACCATTTCCTTTTACCTGTATCATAGACAGGTAAGTCTATATATGCACCAATGTGTATATGTATGGTGTGATAAAAGTGCCTAGTAAGATATCATCAAAGATTTTATACCATTTGTTTTTAAGACAAACCAAAAAATTCTAGTTTTAGGGAAAATATTGAAAATATTTTTATTACATAGGGTTGAGTAAATAAAACTAAAAAAACATATATTTTTCTTATAAAAAAATATAAATTACCATGATATAACCATAAGATAAAATAATAATAAAATATCAAACATCAACCATTAAGGGGTACCTACCAAAGTCCCAAGGAGATAATCTAAGTTGAAAAATTAAGGGAATCATCACATTATAATATTGTTGCAATATAAATGTAACACAATAAACTCACCATTAATGGCCTCATTGAGAAGGAAATTCCAGTGGTGGGCGTGAGTCGTAAGATAGGGGTACTATAAATGTGTGACCATAATATTATAACTCATGTATCTAGAATCACCACATCTCTACCTAAATATTCTCGTGATGTTTTTCTAAAATCCCAACACTAATAATAGATTAAACACATTTATAAAACTGTCATGTCAACATGGTATAACATACATTGAAGCATCCACTTACACATCAACACCCATAATTAAACATGATAAAATTTCAAATATATATTAGAAAACCATGCATAAAAACACATCTATTCATCCCAAATCAATCATCAAAATGTTAATCAAACCCAAACACAGATCCCACTTTCACTATAAGTTCCAACTCTAAAGTGTCTTATCTTATTTATCTATTAAAAAATTCTATTTTATCCAAACTAATCACTAAAATCACTCCATTATATTACCAATCATGATACTTTTCACCTAAAAAATCCCTATAATGTTTCTAATATATCAAACCACCTCATCCAAACATGTTCTAACATTTAGATCAATCCAAATTCAACAATTATAATTATACCAAAGTCCTAGAAAACTATATATAGAAAATTATCAAAATTTTCCTAGAATATTCCCAAAAAACCAATCAAACACTTTACCAATCTAAAAACCATTGTCTCACACTAATAAATCAAACCAAAAAAATAATTCATACATCAAAAGTATTTAGAACAATAAAACCCTATAATTAATCTTTCACTATCTAAGAATTCCAGATCAAATTAGAACATACCTTAGATTTTTAGGTCTGACAGAAGCAGTAGGGTCTGGATGTAGTGGATTCGGGGAAAGCGGTAGCACCTGCAGCAGCGGAAGCCGTGAAGGGGTTCATGGTAGAGGTGTAGTTTTCAGAGGAGGTGCGTTCATGGAGGAGGAGGGGTTCACGGCAGAGGATGGGTTCACAGTGAAGGAGGGGTTCATGGCGAATGTAGGGTTAGGCAGTGGAGGTGGGGTTCAGCGGTGGAGGTGGGTTCGCAGTGGAGGTAGGTTTGTGGTGGAGGAGGGGTTCGAGGCAGAGGTGGGGTTTGGCGCACAACATAGATAGGGTTCGCGGTGGAGGTGGGGTTTGCAGTGGAGGAGGGATTCACAGTGATGGTGGAGGAATTTTCAGTGACCGGGGAGGGGTCAGGGAAGAGGAGGGGTCGACAGTGACAGAGGAGGGGTCGGTGGTAGTAGAGGTCGGCTTCTACGAGAGCTTGTGGTGTGCAAGATAAGAACCCGACTATTAGGTGTTATTTATAAAATCAAGTAAAGCTTTTATTTGTTAGTTAAAAATCACTAATAAAGGTATGTTTTATTAGCACTAAAATAGAATGCGTAGATAAAGCATGGTTTTATCATTACTTTTTTAGCGTTGATAAAGTCTTATCTTTATTAATACTAAAAACACTAATAAAGCTATAATATTAATAATTTATTTATATTATTATATATATTTATAAAATTATATATATAATAAATATATATTTTTATTTATTATTGTAACTATAAATAAATAAATATTTATTTTTATTTATATATATAAAAAATATATTTATATAATTTTATATATTATAAATATAAATATATATATAATAAATATTTTTATTATATATAATTATAAATATTTATTTATTTATATTTATAGCTATAAATTTATATATATTTACTTAAATAATTATAACATTATAATAACTATATTTCTTATATTTATAATTTTATAAATATATATAATTATAAATACATATAATTATAAATACATATAATTATAAATACATATAATTATAAATATATATAATTATAAATATATATAATTATAAATATAATAAATATATATATATTTATAGTTATAATTATAAAAATATATATATTTATTTAAATAATTATAGAATTATAAGAACTGTATTTATTATACTTATAATTTTATAAATATATTTATTTAATTATATATATTTTTAACATTATAATTATATATATATATATATATTAGGTGCTTGGGGGTACAATTACATTAAACACACACACCACACACACAAGCCGGAAAGGCAAGCCATAGCCCCCCCCCCCCAAACGGATAACCCACCCATCAAGCCTTATTTATTTAGTACAAGTTCTGACGGCCCAGTGGTTATGAATCCCATTAAATAGCCCAAAAGGCCCACTAATTATCCTAAAGATCTAGTGTAGCATCATGTTGACATCATGCATACATCACTATTTGCCTGTGTCATCGCCTACATGCGTCATGCCTAGGTCATCGTCTGCCTGCGTCACTGTCTGCCAGTGGAAATAATTTTATAATTATTTAATTAATTATATATATATAATTATAATTATAAATAAAATACATGCTTAGAAAATTGTAGGAGGACGGAGAGCTTAATGGTCTCAACAATGTGGAAGCCGGGTTTGGTAACTTTGGTCATACACTTGACATAGGTCCTTCATCTTTAATCAGTGTAAAGGAAAAAGCTAATGATAAGTCTAAAGGCATGAAAGATCATGGGATACTATAGCTGCTGAGGAAGTTCCGACAAATGTTGGCCCAACAGAAGGAGTTCAGGTTGGTCATGTAGTACCTACCTTAAAGGTGGGGCTACCTAATGAATCTCAGAAGTGGGTCATTTCTACCGATGAGGAAGATGAAGATCAATCTATTCATGAGGATGTCATTCAAGAAGAAGTTGATCTTGAATTGAGGAATGATTTAATTGAACCTGCAGAAAGAAAGGTGAAGGCTAAGGTTGTGGACGCGAAGGGATTCTAGTTGGTTTTGCCTAAAAAATCTTCGACACTTACAACTGCACTTCCAGATGTTTAGATGAATGAGAACAGGTGATTGATGCAGAATCTCCTCATGGTGTGACCCCTCCTATATCAGATATTGAAAAGGGTGAGGGAATTGATTCTTTTTAGGTGTGTACTTTAAATATTTTTAGAGTTCTGGAATCACATGAGGATGTTGGTCAAGCAGTTATTGCTTTATCTCAAGTAGAAAACTCTATAGATTGCTCACAAGTTGATGTTGTTCCAAACATACTACCAGTGGATGGACTATGAGAGGATGTTCAAACAATAATTATGCTACAACCTTTGATGGTTGTTTTCTCTCGGGATGAGATTAAAGAAGGGGTGACTAACCAGATGGCTCTCAAACCTGGAGACAGGGTAGACATCCAAAAGGATGTGGTAGAGGACGTGGATGAGATTATTGGGCTGTGGCATGAGGGAATGGCCGAAGAGTGTCTTACATGTCTTCTTCCAAACTCACTCTAGAGTAGGAGAATATCAAGGAGAAGTATGTTGTGATCTTCAATCAAAGAAACCCACAATTAGAGTGGGAAACTACTGTTGATGACTTTGACCATTATGGAAATGATCTTGACTTTACTTGACTCTATTCGGGGTGGAATTGTTTTCTTTCCTCTTTGGATTGGCAGGGATTTTTTGTGCCACATGTTTTTCTATGTTTTGCTATACTTTTGTTTTCTTTAATAAATTTTAGGACCGAGCTTGCTTGAGTCCTGAACTTTCTTGGTAAATATAAATATATATAAATAAATATATATATATATATTAAAATAATTAAAAAATTATAAAAAATATATTTTTAATTTTATAAATATATATAATTAATATAATTAATATAAATTAATAATTATTTAAATATATCTACATTTATTTATAATTATAATTATAAATATTTGTATTTATTTATAAATATTTTTATATATCTATAAATATAGTTATTTAATTATATATATTTATAACTATATAAGTATAATAAATATATTTATTATAATTTTATAATTATTTACATATATATATATATTTATAATTATAACTATAAGTAAATATATTTATAAAAATATGTATATAATTATATATATATATATATATATTAATAAAATTATAATAGATGTGTCTATTGTAATTTTATAATTATTTAAATATATATAAATAGTTATAATTATAATTATAAAAAATATATTTAAAAATTATTTATATATAATTAAAAATATATAATTAAAAATATAATAAATATATTTAGTTTTTTAATATATTTATTGTAATTTTATAAGTATTTATGAGAATAGATTCATGGATATAATATGAATGAATCATATACCCAGTAAAGTATATAGATAATAAAAAATGGGTCATGGCATATGGAAAAAATTAATAATAATAATAATAATTATTATTATTATAATAAGGGTGTAATGTATAAATGAACATTAATTCACGATGAATACATAACATATGCACGTCAATTATACTCACACATAAATATATTTATCGACTAAATTCATTGAAAACATATATATATTTATATATAATTATAATTATAATTATATATATTCAAAAAGTATTTATATATAATTATAAATATATAGTTATTCAAAAGGTTCAGGAGAGAGAGGCAATCTTGCTTTTAAAAAAATTATTAGTAAAAGAAAAAAATTTATAAGGACAAAAGAAATATGGATGGGTTTAAATAGAGGCAAGTTCTCATCCATAATGAAAAACATCAAAACAAAGATAGGATCAATCTCCCAATCTTGGTCAGGGTCTGCATCCTCATCAACAGTTTCCCAATCCAACTATGAGTTCCTCTGATTGAAGATCATAGGGTATTTCTCCTGGAGTTTTTCCTGCTCTGAAGTGAGCTGTTAGCCATTCCCTTGAACACGACCACATCCACAACCCCTAGATTCAAAAGTATCTGGACCCAGATCCCCCCTTTCTTAGCATCCCAGTCAGCATGACCATACCCTCTTCCACATTTTCTTAGATGACGCCCCCTTCTATAGGTCTTGGTTTGCTTCCAAATCCCTTTCGACTCATCTTCTCCGACCTCCAACTTATAATTTCTCATTGAGGTATGGTTGTTCACACACACATCCATCAAATTGGACGCATGAGACTCCATTAGTGGCTGCATGTTTTTTTATGCTTGGGTTTCTCCAGGTGGAGTTTCTATTGGACTCATATTGTGTTTTCTACCATTGACACAACCAAATGTACTAGAATCTAAAAGTATTGCATCTAAATCATTATAAACAAGTTTTTTATTTAATGCGTATAAATAAACTTTATTTTTTAATATAAATATAATAATTTTACATATATTAATAATATTTTTTATTATAAACTTTTATCAGTGTTGACAATAGCATTGATAAAGACCTCCTTTTATCAGCATGTTTTTCTTAGCATTGATAAAGGTCGACGCTTCCCTTACACTGATCTGTGGTAGTGAAATTAGATTACTAAAATGAAGTGGAAGCCAAAATGGATTGGTTGTTTCATAATATTTGAAATAGGATAACTCCAAGAGGCTCCTATAGTTAATGAAGGGGGATTATGAATTGGAAATTTTTGGACCTCATTTGAGACACATGAGTTAATTCTTTGATGGTTGAATCTATCTTTGATTCTCTTATCCTCATTTTCCTTCGAGGAGGTGTTAGAAAAAATTTGTGGAAAATAGTTCTAATTGAAGCACTTGATGATTCTAGTGGCTAGTGGATACAATTGGAGGAAAGAACATGATGGTTAAATTTGAGGGAACTCTATCAAACTCAAAATCAATGAAGATCAAAATCATGGAAACTGAGGTACATTTGTTTTATAGTTTTCTCATTTCAACTTTTTGATTCCACTCCTAACCGATCTTGGAATAATTTTTTTTATTCTTCTACTATATATGAGAATATAGATTTCCCACAAATCCCTTCATATTAAATAGTCAAAATGATGAAACATTTATTGTTTTTCCTAGAAATTTAGGACAATGATGATTGAATCATTTACGAATTAAAGAAATTACGCCAAAATCTCATGTACAACGTGCTTGAAATGATGGAAAGTGCCATTTAATTATCAATATAATTTTTTAAAGGTCTAAAATGAGTGATATGATAAGAAAAATAAGGAATAGAGTTGTTTTATTGTAAAAGTTTATGAAAATGATTTTTAAGTTTTTTTGGCTGGTAGAAACCAATCATGCATAAATGTGTTGAAAGATATTTTCAAGATGATTAATAGTAATTTTTTTAATAAAAAATTGTTACTTAGGTGAAGTACATCTATTATACCCAGTAAGAAAATGATCGAATGGATTATCAATATGAAATTTTAACCTTTTAGAATCTTATTTGTAATACATTTTGACATTTAAATATGATTATATTTCATATTACATGAAAAGGAAAGAGTATTGATTCATACCTTATTTGAATATTATTCTTTCTATATTTGAATATATATAAAATTTTAAATTTATTATATATACTGAACCTGGCTTTCTTCCAGCTTACTTGTCACCTCCACAACCATCCACATCCTATAATCACGTTTCTCCACCATTCTTCCCTCCATTACCTACCTTCCAACATGCCAATCTCACTTGATTTCCATTCGCTTGACCCTAGGGTTTCAGATCTCCTATCATCCACTACCTTCATTCATCATCTTCACTCCCACCTCCACACTACATCTCCACACATCACCCTTTAGCTCCCCATATATGGCACTCCTAGTTCGTCATCTCCTTCTCTACCTTCTCCCCTTCTATGAAACTCATCATCTCCTCCACATATATCTCCTTCATATCCAGCTGCTCCATCTTCACCATTTCTATCACAGGTTTTACTCGACATATTTCTTCTCTCACTGCCTTCATTTCCACCACTCCCAGAATGACTCCCTAAAAACACAGTATATTCATTACTGTCACACAATCTTATCCTTGGTGTCAAATCAGCATCTCCAACTCTCTCTATCTCACCATCACATCCTCTTATCGGCGTCCCATTTCTATATCAGTTGTTGTTTCGCCACTTATTATCTCATTCTCTCCCTGTCTCACCATCACATTTTCTAGCCAGTGTGGATTATTTCACAGTCTTGTATTTTCCTTCATTATATTGACATTTTTCTATTTCATTTTTTTCCATCTATTCATATCACAGTATTTTTTAGCACAGGATGCCTTGATTTCTTCACGCATACCATAGTTACGACTTGAAATCATAGTCCTACATTCCACGTCGTTTTGATGACATTTTCCTATTGCATTTTATGCCAACTCTTTATTTAGGTTTTCCATTTTATGTTTTTATCCCTAGCAGGTTTGTTTTAGTTTTTCTATTACATTTTACTAATCAATTTGTTCCTACTATAACAACATTATTATAATCAATCCTTTATCACATATAATCTTTTGGTGTACAGTATTCTATGATTTCTATATAATTTATTTCAACATGGATATTAATATTTCTAATATTTGTCTTCAATTTCATAGGATTATTCACATTAATAAGAATGAGATTTTTTATATGATGTTTATGTAAGGTAATGTAAACATTTATTGGAAATATAGTTCTTTATAAATGTTCTTCAAATATCCTTTTATTTTCTTTACAGTTGTAGGATTTTAGGACTCTTTTTTTAAATATGAGATATTAAACACCAACTTTTCATTAATGCTCTTAATTTTTTGTACATGTTTGTGGTTTGATGATCTTAATTTTTTGTACATATTTATGGTTATAAATCAGTGATTCCTCTATGATTTCAGGTAGACACCTCCTATACATGCATTCATATCAACGATATTTCTCAACTGTTGAGATATTTTTATTTTTTGAATTTTTTGAATAACGATCAGTAAATATTATTATTTTGGAAAACTCTTTATGTTATTCATGTGGAATCATCATACCTTTCTTCAGAAATTGTCTTATAGTACTAACGAATTCTATAAATTTCTTTTTTTATATTTTTTTTCTATCACCAAATATACATTCATTAATCGTACATGCAATGAGAAAACTAAGGTTAGTTTTCTTTTCATTTCCTACAGTTCCATTTCTCTTAATTCAACTATGTTTCATATGTCTTTTTTAGAGCTGAAAATATTAGATATTGCAAACAATGCTACTATAAAAGATACTGTTAATGGTTATTTTATTCTCTTCTTCAATGCATGCAATTAAATTTCATGTCATTCCCTAAATTATCTTTTCACAGTTGGCATGAATTTATTTTCTAGCGCATTCATTTTTCATGTTGTATTTTCTACTTTTTATTATCTGCTCACTTGGTTTGAACAAATAATTAATTATCAATTTAGATGTTTCATACTCTATCTATGGTTTGAAAATTTCATTTCTATAATTCTTTAATGCTCTATCTTGATGTGGTTTTTAAATTTTAGGAAGAATACAAGCATGAAAGATAAAACCAGTTAAGTGGAATCCTGATTTAGGTTTTACTCTAATTATTTAATTTTAGTATGTGGAAATAGTTTTGTGAATATTTTGGATGCATTACAAATATTTTTTGGGATTAAATTCATAAATTGTATTTAAATTTACTAACTAGAGTTTTTTTTGACAAAAAAAATTTCTTGTATTTAAAATTCTATAAAAACATGAACATCACTTCATAATCATAATATCCAATAATAATATACCATTCACTATGATTTTTTCTGAAATAATAATAATAGAAAAAAATTATTTTCAGGTTATGACAGTTCATGTCTATGAATAAATGCATAATCACATCACTGAGTTATTACTGAACATTTTTTAAGAACTTAAATAGAAAAGAAGGGAATAAGAAGTTTGAAAGGAAGACTCAAAAACACTGCTAATGAAGAGTTCCACATTGGAAAGGAGAGTTTTCTACTTTCTATTAATTTTATTTCCATACTGCTTAAAAAATTATAATAATTCTGAATTCCATCTCCACACTTATGCATGCATTGATCACACACACAATAAACTATTTATCATTAACCATAGTCTTAATCCTACCTTCAATGACAATTTTGTGTCTATAAACTAAGAGGATATGGGAAGGCATAACAAAAAATGTCCATTTAATACAAAACATGCATTAAATCACATTTATTCTTATTAATAATGTGTCACTTCAACTTTCAATTCTCATATTTCAATATTAATTATTATTTATTCTAATTTTTAAAGATTGTGATACAGAAGTTTTTGAATGTTTCAAAATATCTTGAAGTTTAAGATTCAGTAAAAAGGTGCAATGTGATTATCCTTTCTATTTTCTACTATTTTAACTATCTACATATTTAATCTACTTTTATTACAGTATTTTTACCACTAATTTATGCATTAAATATATTCAATATAATCAATATTAATGCAAGGTTTTTATCCTTCATACAAGGGGACAAGGTGGAGTAAACTGCATTATAGATAAATACACCATCGTGGAAGGTACAATGTGATTATCATTTAAAAAATTGCATATTTTGTTACCTTACACACCCTTCTATTCACAATTAAATGATTCTGTGAAAACATGTTTTCATATTTTTTTGGTTTCAAAGATATCTATAATATTTTGACGTTCACAATTACATTGTTCATGTTTTAATGTTCATTACTATTAATTCTTATTTGAATAGTCTATTACTTTATATATATGTTTTCTCAGTGGTACAAATAAATTTTTATTCCTTTTCATATAAAATTTTTGTTTACTAGTATTGTGATGATGTGTTATAAACTTCTACAACTATTATTTACAATTTAAATAGTATGTTAATTCATTTATTGGTTATTTTTTTTGATGAAAATTTAAAATTCACACATATGATATGATCATTACAAATGATGTAGAATAAGAATGGGTGATAAATCATTATTAAAAATTACTAGTGTTGGGAGGGTCTTGATCCTATATACTAGGTCACATGGTGGAGTCAGACCACAATTTGGAGAATTACCCCATCACAGAAAGGGGAGTACATGCGCATTTTGGATCTGTGGATATTTACAAATTATTTGAGAAATGACATTGGGTTAGTTTTTATTATTTGATCATGTTTCAAACAATTTTTATTTTAGCATATCTGTTACATCTGCATTGCACACATATTTGTTTAACCAATTATTTTAAACACTTTTTTGTACATTCAACATAAAAAAACTACAAAAATTTCTAAGTTCATATAGATTAATCACTTTTTATAGGATGTATCTAGCTATTCATTGCTTGAAAACTACCCATACATATGAAATGATTTTAAAAATTAGTGAAAAACACAGTATATTGTATTGTACATCAATGTTTAGCAATTCATCATGAATAAGATGATTCTATCATATGCTTGCACTTTTCATCCTCCTTTATTCTCACTGATCATCCATTTTTTTCTACTTGTACTCATAGATATAATAACCATTTCTATCAATATTTATATAAACGACCATAGTGTATGTGACAGAATCTGTCTATTCTTCACTTTATGTTGTAAATAAAAATTTGTTACCTTCTTCCCAGTGTGAAATTTCCTAAACACCTTTGTTACTCATGCTTCTATGTTATTGGTAGTTGTGCTTCAAGGTGGGGTCAGACCATTGAGATTTTTTAGGGGATAAAATTTATCGATTATGGATAAGTTTTTTTTCACTTATTACCTCTTACAATGTCTTTATCTATTATAGAGGAATGATTGATGTGTTTTTCCTATTTTAACTCATGCATATTCATTCTATCAACCCATATGTTCTGTTAATTTTATCTTGCTTTGTACCCCTCCATTATATACTCCATGGGACTTTAGGTAATATGTTATGTCTCATCTATTACTCTATATTATTTTTTACTCATAAAAATGGATTACGTCAGTTGAGTAAGAATTTTACCATGTAAAATATATTCGATTTTAACATATGTTTTGTTAAATTTTATTTTCTCAGGCCTGTGTGATCATAATTATATATGTTCTCCATATATATGTTTTGTACATATATGCATATATTGTAGGTATATATAATTCTAGTCCCACTATTGGAAAAAATGGATACACATAGAGCTCTATTTTTTGGATAAATTTAATCATACTTTACTTTCAGGATACTGTTCATAGATTGGATAAATATAAACTCCTATATTTTAATCATATTTATCAGATTGGATGAATGGGATGTCAAATATAACCTGTAAAAAAATTATTAACAATGAACATATCTGGAATGATCAGTTTACCTGTATGGGTGTGTTATCATTTTCCAACATAATTTCACTAAATTTTGTTTTATTATGTACAAGTAATTCTGTGCAAACATAGTGCATGCAACCAAATATAACCTTATGTTAAATAACACACCCCAATGTCATGAAATCCAATGAAATCAAAATATAGGTAAACTGGATGTTAAAATATAGTGTTCTCTATTGCAGATTGCCTTTTTGGGTGTACTTGTTATCATTTTCAGCATATAAGTAGATTTCCCAACACCATTTCACTTAATTTGCTTTATTATGTATACATACTTATGTGAAAACATAGCGTTTTCTGTTTTAGATTACCTATATGGGTGTGTTTGTTATCATTTTCCAGCATATAGATATATTTTCCAACACCATTTCACTTAATTTTTTTATTCTGTACATGTACTTCTCTGCAACCATGGTGCATGAAACCAAATAGAACCTTATGTTAACAAACACACCCCAATGTTAGAAAATCCAATGAATTCAAAATATAGGTAAACTGGTAGTTAAAATATAGTGTTTTTTGTTGCAGATTACCTGTATGGGTGTGTTTGTTATCATTTTTCAGCATATAGGTAGATTATTCAACACCATTTCACTTAATGTTTTTAATCTGTATAGGTACTCCTGTGCAAACATGGTGCATGTAACCAAAAAAAACCTTATGTTAACAAAAAATTCATATTACCCAACCCCATAGAGACCTGGGAACTCCATAAATAGATCACCACCACTAAAATGGCGTGGAAATACCTTATTATAGATGGGATATGTCTCACCATGATGGGAAATTCATTGCTTGGCTTCTACGATCCCCACACCGATGAAGAAAAATTCATGGAAGAGCTAGAGGATTATATCTATTCATGGGGTGAGGGTATGAAGATGGGAATTTCCTCCGCTCTAGTTGATATTTCAGGTCATGTGACTTCTGGTGTGGCCAAAGGTGAAGAGTTAGAATTCTCCTTGAGGAGTCAGTCCTATGAGATCTCAGGAAGATACATATGTTCTTTCTTCCAACTAGGTAAATATCTAGATAATATGTACCTTAAATACAACCTTACCTTAGGACTTTTAGTTGACTCCATTATTCACTCACATATGAATCATGCACAAAACAGTGTGATATCCATGATATACTTGAGAAGCAAGGTTATAGGATATTATCCCATGAAGAGGAGAGTGTGGGATCCCTTCCAGACATTGTGTCTTAATGTGGCCAACCATAAGTGGAGGTCTTTAAGGCAAAAAACATGGGTGAAAATATGTCAGGTAACATGGTTTTGGTCCTCCAGGTATGTGTGGAATTTAGTCACCCACTCTCAGATATCTCAACATACACAATAGAGGGTTATCTCCTCCATTTGTTAGTTAGTCTGGGGACCATAGGGGTGATTTCTAGAAACCTTCACATTTTTTAGTTGAAAATGGATGGTATAGACTTAAATGAAAGTTATTAATTATTCTTATCCTATAAAATTATTTGAAATTGATATCATTCATCCTAAATTTATTGCAGGAACACTTTCTTATTGTACTGTACAAGTTCAACTTTTTAATTGATATCATTATTATATATTCATCTTTTTAATTCTTATTGTATCTGCAGAACGCAGGTGTTGGAATTTTTTCAATCTGCCTACTTATTTCACCAACAATTTTTGATTGGATAACTGTACAACTTCTACTTGCTGAAAAAATTCTACAAACATAAACATCATAAATTATTATGCAATTACCTATTGAATTTTTCTTATTTCTGTATTCAAATTAATCAACTACACATTTCTCATATTTATTTTTACAACCACTATTCTTTATTTAATTTATCTTTCACTTTGTATTTCAGTATGCTAAAAATGTTTTTGTAAATGAATTTGATATTGATTCGAAATCTCCATCCTCAAAAATTTAAAATTTCTTTACTTTAAATTTATCATTTTTATCTATTTTAACGGTCTCTATTTTATATTCACTTCTATTCAAATATTATTCACATCTAATTTGTGATTACATTAGAATCAATTTCTTTTCAAATTTTATAAATAGTTTTATCTTATTAAAAAATAACCATTAATCCACATCACTGTGTGTATGCACGGATGAGTACTAGTTGTAAAAAAATTAGGCACATTCTAGATTTTGAAATTTTGAAATCGTAAAAATATTGTGTTTTTGTCTTATATAACTTAAAATTACCACTCTAAATCCACTCTTATTATTCAGATTTTTAATTCATTACCCTAGTCCAATAAAAATCTAATTATCAATTTATAAAATCTAGCTAGGTATCAAAAAAAAAATTGTTTAACAAGATTCAAATTTATAGTGGGGGTGATTCCAATCTAAAGCCGGATGCGATTGAGGGGCGACTCCTACCCAATCACCAATGAAGGAAAAGGAAAAGCATGGTGGCGCGTCAACATGACGTACTAAAGTATGGATCAAGGAATCTTTTTGAAGGGTGGGATTATCATGGGATAAATTTGAGGTGATCCAGTTTGATGGGAGCCATACTGGGATCGGCCAGGATGGCCTTCAGATCCAAATCCTCTCCATCCAAACACACCCTCAAGAACGCCACAATTATCCCCACATGCCCCACCATGCCAGTTCCCATTGTCCTTTTCCATTCTTGTAGAGGCACCCTGACACTTTCTCAGCCACGCTCGGTGGCACTTCGTCCATCACGTTCATGTGGTTGTACTCCTCCCCCACGAAGTGGTCACACAACAGCCAACACTCCCTAAATAATTCCTTGTGGCTCACCCCATCTAGCATGCATGAATTCTAAACCAGGAATCTATGGGGATCACTCCCCAGCCCCGTCCCAATGAAGGCCACCAGCACACCCAGGTCCAGTGATGTCGGGATATAGGTGAGGAGCTTGGGCTTGATCTGGGTCCTAGATGAGCATTTGGCAAAGGGGTTGATGCAAATGAGGTAGGATAGTGAGTTTTTTTATGTGTTTTTAATTTTTTTTCTTTAAATGTGACTAGGTTAATTTTTTTTAAAAAAATATGATTGAAAGGTGGTAGCACTGTTTCCACCTTTCTGATAAAAATAAATTACAATTTTAAATATTCTTTTTTATATATTTAAAATTTTTATTTTTATTTTTATTTTGTTTTGTTTATATATATATATAAATAAAAAAATTTATCAGAATTTATCTCCTATTTAATATCCAGCAGTACTTTTATTATAGTGATATGGATTATGACCGAATCTCTCTCCCATGACTCTCTTCTATAATAGTTTTTCCCTGGAAATCATTCTGTATTCCCAATGTGGGATTCAAATTCTCACTTTCCTGTACAGAACATTCTATATTTCCGATGCGGAATTCCAAAATATTTCAAGTATATGGTTTTGAAAGACTATAAAATATAAACTATAAGACCAATATAAATTAAAATTAAAACATGTATGAAACATATAAGAAATAATAGAAAACAAAAAAAATTGTAACAAATATTGATGAAAAATAATTTATAATCTTTTGAACACACTAACTTGAAACTGAAAAATGTTTCAAGAATGTGACTTTGAAAGACTATAAAATATAAACTATAATACCAATATAAATGAAAATTAAAACATGGATTAAACATATAAGAAATAGTCAAAAATAAAAAATAATTTCATAAAAAATGTTGACAAAAAATAATTTATAAGCTTTCAAAGCCATCAAATTGAAACTTAAAAATGTTTCAAGTACGTGACATTGAAAACCTATAAAATATAAACTATTAGACCAATATAAATGAAAATTAAAACATATATTAAACATATAATAAATATTTGAAAATAAAAAGAACTAGTACCCACCTGTGCGTACACACGTCATATTGGATTAATGGTTTTTATTTAATAAGATAATTATATTCGTAAAAGTCACTAAGAAATTGTAATGTTGAATATTTTATAATCACAAATTATTGGTATGAGGATGACCTATATAGTATGTATAGATGTGTAAACATATATGTTACTATTCTAGCTAGTTAGTGTTTACTTTTGTTATATATTTAGGCATCTCACTTGTCGTATAAGATATATCCCCTGGACCCCATGACAACTAGAGACAAAGACTTGAAATGGTTGGTATGTGGATAAACATTCGGTAATTTAGTCCTAATATATATAGTATATGACCCATGGTAATATACCATGTTATAATTATAGTAAGATGTAACCATAAATTATTAAAATACATTATGTATTCCAATCTCCCTCTGAGTTATTTTTTTTAAAAGCAATCCATACATGAAAAAATCAACAACATGCATCAGTGTATCACTCTCAAACATGTCTGTGAAGAAATGTAAGGTTTCAAGAAATGTAGTTTTACAAAGCTAATGTGATTTGGTTTAGGAGTGTAGCCATGATGAAGATGAAAGTCATCCAAAATAGCACGAGACACGAGAATATCATTTCTTTAAAATTTGTTGATGATATCTCAAGTTGGATTGAATTGGAATCACTCGTACTCTCCAGACTTCTCAATCACATGCTCAGTTTTTTTTCAAGCATTTTACAAGAATTCTTCAAAATGTGTCTCGCCAAAAAACTACCCTGCTACGTCATTTGTTGTGCCAATACTACTATTTCATCTGTCAAAACATCTTGAATATCCCTATACTTATCAATGTCTTCCTCTGTAGTAGATTATCCTACTTCATAAGCTCTCCACCATCATCATGAGTTATATATTCAACATTAAAATCAGTTAAACCGGGTAAAAAAATGTTGTTAGTAGATGAATCATAATGTCGTTAGACATTTAATAATGTAAAATCAAAGAATATGACTCAAATGTAACAAAGAATTTTGATATTATGATATCGTACCATGAATCTATGCTAAAAAAACGAATCCATTAATGGATAACTGTAATTAAAAACCCAACTGAGAAAGTAGTGAGACCTAATCCAAAAAAAACATTCTGAAGGAGGAACAGTCTTCCCTCAGTTATTCTCCAAGACACGAGAAGTCTTTCCACTGTGTCTAGTGGTCTTCATATGCTACCCACAAACTCTATTCAAAAAAAGTTATGAAAACTTTATAATGTACAAAATTTTCCTCAAAGAAAGGCAACATGAAATGAATTACCTTAAAGAAAGGCAACATGTATTGTAGTGTATATATATTATAGTGAAAACATATAGACTATGAGTGTAGGGAATTTATTAGTACCTTTAACTTCCAAATGAATGATACAATAAGAAAAGGATGGGTAAAAACTATATTCATATGTACAATTGATAATATAAATAATACACATATCATACCTCAAATTATATATAGTATTACCTCATTATTTTATTTCTTGGTATGCATCATCCTATGGTCCCAGAAGATGGAACCATAAGTTTGGAATAGGCCACATATACCTGTATGAAAAGAGGTAGGAAGACAGTAATGCAGTTGAACACATTTAGAGGTAATAAGATAGGCTATAACTGATATCTTCTTCAAAAACCTCTAGAAACCTACATGAAAAGATGTAGGAAGACAATCCTGCTTGTTGAACACATATAGATCCAATATTTCCCTATAGTAAACTGACAGTCCGAGAGAAATATATTTGAGAAGACAATCACCCCCAATATGATTCTTTAATAGATGAAGACAAGCACGGGAATCTACTGGTACCTCTAACTCCCAAATGATTGATACAATCAGAAAAGGATGGTTCCAAACTATATTCATATATACAATTGATAATATAAAGAATACACATATTATACCATAAATTATCTATAGCATTACCTCATTATTTCATTTCTTGGTATGAATCATCATATGATCCCAGAAGATGGCACCATGAGTTTAGAATAGGCCACCTATACTTTAATGAAAAGAGGCATGAAGACAGTAATATAGTTGAACACAATTAGAGGTAGTAAGATTGGGTGTAACTAAAATATGCTTCAAAAACCTCCAGATCCCTGCATGAAAAGAGGAAGGAAGACGGTCCTTCTTGTTGAACACATATAGAACCAGTATTTCCCTTTAGTAAACTCATAGTCTAACAAAATGCAGTTGAGAATATGATCACCCCAATATTGTCTTCCAAGTAATGTGACATTTAATTTGTATAGTCACCCCATAAAATGAATTTCACTTGTAACCCACTGTACGAAAACGAGTGCATCATAATGTTTAATGTAAATATACGGTAAGATATAATAAAAGGAGATAATGACCCACCTTTCATCCTCTAAGACAATCTACATCTTAAAATTGGAATGACCCAAAATTTGTAGAGGATGTGACCAACGTAAATGTCAAATTATTTCTAAAACAGATAAAAAAGAACAAAATGTTATGTAATGAAACTTTCAATTATTTCAAAGTCTTCCATTATGGTTTATGATGTTGTACAGATAACTTTAAAAAAAATTATAAACTGTCATAAAAACCTCAATGAATCTATACCTATTAAATGTTCCTATAGAACCCTTCTTTGATTTATGTCTTCAAAAGAAGTAAAATCGAAATAGAAATGTGGTATCAGTGCATCACATGGACAGACATGTTTTGTTGATGTAAAAAGTATTCGGAAAGAATTTATAGTTCCTAAGTATCTACCTTGATTAGAATCTATTTGGAAGTTTTGTATAAAATACCATATTTCTTCATAAAATAGATTTTTGAATTTAGAGATAATTTGATGGTCACTAATAGTACAATGTATCTTTGTTCCCTGCATAATGATTTTTCAAATATTGTGTAAAATTGAAAAAAATACATCAAGTTGACAATGTTGTTTTATAGTTAATATAAAAAAATTAATACTATAAAAGAAAGAAAAATAGATTAAATTATAAATGTTAACACACCTGTTGATCTCTAAGAATCAAATCAATACCAACAACATCATTGGAGTACCTATTTGATGTGTTGCACCACAAATTGAAAATTTTTACTTGTATCTTCAATGTCTCATCAGCCTCAGGTGTGATCTCATTCAAAGGGGAGATTGATCACAATATGTTGGAAAATATGTACAATTTGAATTTTTGTACAAAGAGAACATATTCAGAAATAATGAGATTCATGAAATCACAAATAACTAAGCAGAACAAACCCAACATTGACATTTTAGCATTTAAATTTAAAATACACTTAACATGATCTATCAAATATTTTTTTTATAGATAATATTTTGCGTCTATTCACAAGTTGTTGGATTATTATCACCAAGTACTATTTTCAAACCTAATGGTGATGTGACTCTAGATACAACAACATATAGTTGACCATGATATAACACAGATTTTTGAAGATATAATCCAAAAAAATACATTGATTAGCCTTGAATTTTGTTAATAGTCATATCATAAAAAACAATCAAAGGATACTGTCTTCTTTTTATTTTGAAAGGACATCAACAATCGGAGTGTGTCATATTTAATCTTGTAATGAATGCAAGATATCCATAATTACAGTGACATAAAATTCTTGCTTCGATGACATGGTCACCCAAGTGGGTAACAATCAAGAGAGTGCCATTACATAATCCAACATATTGATCTACATTTCAAAGAAACATGACGGGCACCCCAATTATGATTTTAATTTTTTGTGAAGGCATCCCTAAAATACTAATACCATTTAACATATCATATGTGTAGATGTTTTATGGCCTGTCTGTATCAAAACTTCCATCATAAATTGAATATGAGCTAAAATAAGATTTTCCTTTAGAAGATGTGAGATCCATCATATACTCATTTACTTCTTCAACAAATCACAAGTTAGAGCTAATATGAAATTCTCTTTAAGATAATTTACATTAGCATAGTTAACCTTGAAATTGGGGTAAGTATGTTCAAAAATTGTAGAAATTGGACGTCTAGTCCAAGCAAGAAGATATGTTGAAGGAATTTGAATTATAGTTTCACCACCATTTATCTATCCATTGTGACCTTAACCTATATCTAAAGTCCATTTATAAATTTCATGAACTTAATATGAATTTTTGGAAGAATTAGAATGCAATATCATGTTCTTTTTCAATGTTAGAACATGACAATGTTTCCACAAGTATGATGATTCTATACTTGAAAACACTATTTCAATTCTCTTACCACCTGGTACTATAGGTAGTATTTTCCTGAAGTCCCCACCTAACACAACTGTTATACCACCGAATGGTAAGTTTGAATCATTTTAACTTTTTACTAAAATTATATCTTTTAAATTATGATCAATAGCTTCAAAACAATAATTATGAATCATAGGTGCCTCATCCCAAATAATTAGCTTTGCTAACTATAGAAGATCTATAACATCACTACCTTTTTGAATATTTCAAACAGAGTTATCAAAAACAGATAATGCAATTCAAAATTTAGAATGTGTTGTCCTCCCACCAGGTAGTAGTAATGACACAATTCCACTGGATGAAACTTCTAGAATGATATTACCTTATAAACACAGTAGATATTTCAATACTTTTCAAATGAAATTATTAACTGTGACTCCATGTACATGAAAGAAAAATAAACCACCAACACCTGTAGTTAATAAAGACATAATGATATCCATCACATCTTTCTATTCATCAATAAGATTACTCTGTAGAGTCAGATACTCATTCTAAAGGCTTTATTTGTTATAAATTAGTTCATATGATACTAACTGATTTTGTTGAGATTCAATTTCAGAATATGGAACTGGAATTGGTGGATAAGAATGAAGAGATATACCATTATTTTGAAGAAGTTTCTCTATTTAAATAAAAGCATACATCTATTTTTGATGATTCGTGAGTGTCAAATATATATGAAATTCAGAAATAGTGTTATATAACTATTAGAATGTTTTACTAAATCAATTATAATTAACAAAATGAACACTTTTATAAGTAAGAAGCTAGAGAATGAACACTTCGATTATATACCTGGAATTTGAAGCCTCTTTTGTTGTGTGTAAAGAATGTATTCACTGAGGAGCTTCTAGTTTTCATGCCACACAATTTCTGGCCGAGACATATTTTTTGAGAACAAAATGCTTGAAAAAATTATACACAGAGACTATCCCATAGCCCAAGTTGATACCTCTTTTATTACTTCAATAAATTCCCTGTCATCATCAAGTAGTCCCAAAGAAGAACATGCCAACTGAAAAGTACCATGAATAATGTTTTTCACAGTTTTAATATTGTCATATGAAGTTTCACCTCTGATATTTGTAAGCATTAACCAAAAGTAATATATTTCTCCAGTTGTTGGCAGCACATAATAAAGTGTACCAATATAAAACCCCTACTGTATTGGGCACCATTTTTTTATCGAAGGTGGAATACAAATATTGTTGGAAATTATGCATATGTTAGACATCTACCTTACTGGTAATCCATATTATCTTGAAACCACACCGTAAGCATTGATTCATAAATTTTATCCTTACTCAATATATCTTTAATATTATCGGTGTCACTATAGGTAATAATATTTTTTCCTCGTAAATTGAATTTAAACCTTTATAATGGATTATATCTATAGTGTATATCATAATAATATATCCTCCATGAGTCCTTACAGGGAGAGATGTACCGACAATCATAATACATCTTAATCTCATCAAAATTATTGTCTGAAAACTCTTTATTGTTAGTATAATACAATGTTGTTGTAACTCAATCATTACCTTTTCTAATATACTTAAATAAATATTTTATGGAAGTTTATTGATTGAAAAATTAAATATTGAGATGAGATTGATACTTTATTAGCAAGAAAGGCTTATATTTTACAACAAACCAATTATCCAAAAGAACACCATTTTTCACGATCGTGATTCCATCATTTCATTGTCTACATAGAACATACCCATCATCATCAACTGTTGTATTATCAACAAATATTTTTGGGAAAAATTTAGTACATATTCAATTCTTCATACAAGGCGAGATGTGATTATCATCACCACAAGGTCTATATATCATAAACTTTTTAACAGCCTCATAAAGATTTGGGAATTCACCTTTATTTGGAACTTTAGAACAAGCATTTTTTTTCAATTTATGCCGGAGTACTTATTTTGTTTTCTTGATATAGAAATAATAAAATGTGTAAATGAGGCAATCCATGTTTTTGAAATTCCACTGTATAAATAACTGCATGGAAAATATTGATATTAATGACACAAATCACTAAAAGATCCATTAAATATGAAAATGTATAACTTGAAGACTAATTGGTATAAAGTTAGTTACGTACTCATGACTTACCAAATAAACATTCATCTCATAAATCTTTCATTAACTGATCAAAATTAATATTGAAAATTCTTGATACAATGTGCAGACAATCTGATGGATGAAGATTGTAATGTGTAACAAATCTACTAATTTCAGGCCATAGTGGATTAAATGTAAATGTTAAAGAAAATCTTGATATCTTTCCCAATTACATATTGACATAGAATCTTGGTAATTCTCAATCATATACAAGATATCACTAGTAAATGTATAAGGTAAAATGATTCACTTCCCACATGCGTACCCATCACAGTCACCTTGAAGAAAATCATCTTGCAACCCATTATACAATTAAACCCTCAATCATTTTTTATTGAAGAAAATAAAGGAAAGTCTCTCAGACTCTATCATTGTATAAGCATAAAAAATAAACTATTGAAACAATATTCTTGAATGTTTTAATGTTTATGCATCATTAAAATGGAACTGCAAGTGATATGATTAGTATTCTCACATTGTAGCCTTCTAAATATTTTTTACTTGTACTGAAAGATGTAGAACAATGTAATATGCTGTCAATATATCCATCTTGACCACCTGTGAAAATCATTGGTTATTTAAATGGAAGATACAAGGGATGAATCTCATAAATGAGCTAAAATTCACCAATTTTTCTTTGAATGATAATATATATTTCCCAATTGATATCTTCAATGTCACTGACAACAGTCATAACGATATCAGATGTAGTAGGAAAGTTGTATGTCACTACATCTATTTGTCTTCTCTTAAGTAGTCATAACTTTAAATTCAGAATTTCTTAAAGAACAATAAAAACCCTTGAACTTATGAAATTATGAGATAAATCATTTGTTTCATGAAGCATATTTTCTAAGTTCACAACAATATTAAAATCTACAGCTGTCTTTGAATTCAAACTTTCATAACTGCATGTTAATTTATATTTAAAATGAAGTAAAAATATCACATTCACGTCAATGTGTTTACCTATCAATTTAAATTTTAACTGATGTTCTGAACCCTGTTCTAAGACTCATTAATAGTATCGTACATGTAAATTTGCGCAAACCTTGGCGGTTCTCCCTCAGGAGGACACAAACTACCTATGCGATGGTAGTTTTGGCCATTCAATCTGAATATATTTAGAGCTCTATAATTATTGAGTGAACTATAAACCTTCCCACCCATTGAAGTGAATGTGAACATATAATTGTAAATATGTATATTTTCCTGGAATGATCTTTCCTATGTGAAGTTTTGATTGAAGACCAATGTTCTAAGGTATTGAGGATATGATGGTAGTAACTCCAAAAAAAATTACCCAGCGAGCAGCATAGAGCAATTCATGGGTTATCTTTGGTGTTGCATTTTTTATTTCTCTCAAAAAATGAGAAGAGTAAACCACAATACTGACATACATTAGAAGGATCTCCAATATTCAAATATTGTAAGGTGAATAATGATTAGATAAAACGTGTTAATAAAAAGGCATTATAAATTTCATAAATTTTTCATGACTAGAATCGTAGTATAATGGTAGGTAAATATATTATAGTAACCTGTATTTTCTACTATTTGAACTAGTTGTGTTCTTTCTACAGTATCATATACTAAAGTTGGTATGATAGTGCATGTGAAATAATTGTACACTAAAAAATGAAGGTGTAGAAACTCATACTTGAAAAATGAGCTCTAGGATTTCTTTCAGCATATCTTTCAACATGTCCTATTACATGTATTTCTGACAAGACATCATTCATTGTATTTGAAAGCTCTAGCTGTTAGGTATAACTTTCATTTTAAATTAATACTGAATACCCAAAGCATGAATATTTCTATGCATATACAAATCGATAAGAAAGTGTGGGAACACTTTATAGCACACCTGTGCTGGGAAAATAAAGTTGGTTTCTAGTAGTTGTAGTAGAAGAACAATATCAATTGTAAACGGAGTATGCAACTAATTACATTTAGTGAAAATGGAAAATCATGTGAAGTCATGACTTCTAATTACTCTGACGAGGAGGCATGCAATGAGTAAGTGAGAATTTTTCCTCCAGTCTTTATAGCTAGCATAAGTGAGGAAGAAATAGTTAACTCTTCAGTAGAATGGACATGTAACCTGAATGTTGTTCACAAGAATACATTGAAATCACTTTTTGCATTGGATTCTAGTATATGTTTTCTCTTAATAAATCGGGAAGATATTGTTGACAAAATTGCACAGTCATGATGCTCTATGAATGAAATTGAATAGTTAACTAATTAATCACAAGTAAGAAATAGTAAAAGAAATATTATAAGTCAATGTACTATTACATTGTAATGGAACTCTCCATTGATAGATAAAGGTGACAATGCTATGCATGCTCCTCTTTTGGTGGTGAAAATTTGATGTAGTGGTTCTGATGTTTTAGTACCACACAAGTAAGTATAGTCCAAAGGTGAATAGCCATTACATGTAGAAAATTGTAATAAAGTAAAAAATGTATTTAAATAATGAAAATAAGAAATACTTATTTCAAGTACATTTAATACATTAATGAAAACCTTTTATGTTGCTTGTTCTAACAGATATTGGTGAAGAAGTTCCACATTCATGAGGTGCTGTGAATTTAATAGTAGACGAAGGTAAATAGTCTCTGTTATTTCAAAGTAATATATCCATTATTTTTGAAATTATTGGTAAATTGAAATTGAACTCACCATTGGTAGATAAAGGTGACAATGGTATGTGTGCTCATCTGTTCTACTTGGAAGTCATTTGTAATGCTTCATATGTTGTATTAGAATAGAGGTGATGGTAGTTTGAAGGTGAATTGCATGTATATGTATAAAATTTTAAATTACTAACTAACTTTATTGAATAAATTTAATCAGTTACATTATGTAAGAACCCGAACCTTCTTTTTAGGTATGTTTTTCCTTTTTCTAGAGTTTTTGAGAAAAGTTTAGTTTTTTGGAAATTTTTGAAGTACTCGCCATGTACTTCATTGCCACTCGAGGCCGTGTGATGGCTGTGTCATGGCCACACACACGGTCATGTAGGGGTGACATGGAGGCCGCCTAAATCGGAGTACAGAAAAGCCTAGTACATGCCGTGTACTACAAAATTACACGCTGTGTACTTTCTTTTTTTTCACTAAACACACCGGGGTCGCGTCTTAACACCAAAACTATCTTCTTCTCAAGATTCTTCAACCGAGAGCATTCCGTACGACTGTGGATGTTCGACAAACCCCCGAACCTCTGTCCATTCTCCGAATCGACCGCCGTCTATTGCGTTGGAACCGCAGTGGTAAGCTCTTCCTTCTCCTAGATATTCGTTTCCCAATTCCTCATCTTTCTCAAGTTATCATGGGTTGAGAGTTTTGGACTTTTTTTTTAGATCTACGACGTTCCAAGGAGATTCAAGCTTCAAGGTTCGATTATATCAATCTCAAAATGTTGAGGTAGGTGGTTTGTGCCTTTATGTAGAAATTCTTTGAGTATTTGTGCAAATTCCACCAATACCCTTAAACGGGGTATTGTGTGTTTCCTGTTTTTCCCTTGTTGTTTTCCTGCTCTTCTTATATGCTTGAGTAGAGGTTATTATTTGTGAATAGGGTAATTTACTGTGCTTTGGATGCTTTTCCCATGCCTGTTTTCTTGTTTCTGACCGTTTGGTCTAGTTTTTTCTGTTAGGCTATTGCTAGTTCCATGCCTAATTTGTAGGATGGTATGACTATTCTTCCATGATGATATGCCATAGAATGCTATCCAAGTAGTTATTTATGTTACATTGGCCATTACACAATGCGATACTTGCTGATTTTACACAGGGATGTGAGAACCTAGTGTAGTAGACCACAAGGAGAATGGACGTAAGGGCTTCTCCAGAGTGTCTTTAATTTACTATACGAGACCACAAGGATAATTGACGTTGAGTGATTCCTTAGAGTGTATGTAGTTCCTCTACATAGGCCACATGGGGAATGAGACGTTGAGTGATTCCCCAGAGTGCCTTTAGTATGATACGAGACTATAGGGGGAATTAACGGTGAGTGCTTCCCCAGAGAGTCTATTCCTTCGCTGAACCAAATGGGTGAGACTGTTTGTGCCTCCCAAAGGTTCTCTAGTACTTATAGGTTGAACCATAGGTGTTAGGCTGTGAGAACTACCCAGAGGGTTACCAGTTTGTTTTACTTTCTTGTGTGGCTGCTTATCTGTTTGTAAATTATATGCTAGGAACTGTGGATTGGTTGCTACTGAGTACCTTCCTGTTTACTATTTCTATACTTTTACCTGCCATATATTCACTGACTATTAGGCACAGATCTTCGGGTGGTTTCCTACTGGGGTTGTTATCTTACACCCTGTTTGGGTCATGCTTTTGGGACCAAACAGATTATATTGTTATAGGTATAGATAAGGGAAAGCGCCCTTCTACTTCAGGTTCTTGACTACATTGGAGCTAGAGAGCATGGGACCAAGCCAAGGCTTGCGATGTTGATGATTTTATCATCTATTTTTCTTTTGTACTTTGGTTTAGTATTGTATTCAGTATTGTGATTTTTTTGGTTGTTTCCTAGACATATATGTATCATGCATCATTTATATATATTTCTTCTCTAGTTTTTTATTTACCAGTCTTCTGCTGTTATTGTGGTTGTATATTTACTGCTTCCGCTATTGTATGTGTTGTTACTTCCGCTGTGTACTCTACCAATGAGGTCATAGTTTCCCCACTATCACACCCAAGGCCCTCACTGCTAGTTGGAATCCTCTGGTGTTCGGGGAAATGCGCTTGAGGCCATGTGACCAACCAGTTATGGGGCGCCTCTGGGTGGGTTCCGGAACTGGGATGTTGTTGGTCGGAGAGTGATGGCAAGAGGGGGGGGGGGTGAATTGCCTTTTAAAAATTAATTAACAATTTAAAAACAATTTATAAATGCAGTGTAAATAAAAAGGGGCAAGACACAATTTGATAACGGAGTTCGGCTTAAACCAAAGCCTACGTCTCCGCTCCCAACTCAACCGTTGAGAGATTTACTTCAGCTTGGTTTTTAATGGTTGTAGCAAGAAACCCACTAGCCGTTTTAAGGTAGGCTAGATCACCTTCGTACAGCTTTCTTTTTTATTATGGTTGTAGCAAGAAACCCAAAATGAAAGTGAGGAAGAAAAGGATGGTTTGTTTTAATACAAACCCAATGAAGAACTAAACAATTGAAATAAATAAATTACAACAAACTTGAGGAAGCCTTGAGCGCCAAGAGTGTGAGAGTAGTTGATGTAGAGGTAGCCCAAGCTTCAAGGATGGAGGTGGATCACAAGTAGCCTTAGAGATTTGTCGTTAGAGCTTCAAGGGATCAAAATATCATTCAAATGTATCGGTTATGTTCCCGGCATCCATCCTTGTCTATTTATAGGATAAATATCCCCAAATACTTCAATATGGCCGTTGGAGGGCTTTCGGAGCCGTTGGGGGTCAAGTGGACAAGTCTGGTCAAAGCCCAATGGCTAGTTTGACTTTGCTTACCGGCTGACCGGTGCTTGGCCACCGGCTGGCCGGTGCTTCAGACAGAAGGCAGAGCATTCTGTCTGGGTTCCACCGGCTGGCCGGTGGTCCAGACACCAGTTGGCCGGTGGTCGAGACAGAGAGCAAGCTCTCTGTCTGGTTCCACCGGCTGGCCGGTGGTCAGGCACCGGCTGACCAGTGGCACCTGGCAGAGAGCATTGCTTCTGCCAGAGACCACCGGCTGGCCGGTGGTAATCCACCGGTTGGCCGGTGGACTCAGAGAGTCCTTTTCCAGTCTTCTTGGGCCAACTCTTTGGAAACCTTTTTCTTATCATCAAACAAACATGAAAACAAGTTAGAACACGATGAGAGTGATTGTGATCATTAAAATCCAAGAGAGAGGGGTACAACAATCTCCCCCTATTTTGATGATCACAATCACAAATGAGAAATCTTTTAAAAAGGATATGCCAAGTAAAAAAAAGAAATAAGAAACTTGGACATGGAAAATTTTAGAGATCATACAAGAATTTCATAGATTTATCAGTATTGAAAAAGATATTAATCTTGAAAGGATTGAGATAAAGAGAATGGTTCATTTTGAAATTGTAACCATAGGTCATTTAAAAGAAACAACTGAAATCAATAACTTAACCATTTAAAAACAGATTTTGATGAAAGTAATAACTTAAAATTGAACTTTTAAAAAAGAGCACTTAATTAAATGAAATAAGTAACTATGTAATAGAGAGTTTTTCTCTCCCTTTGGGATTATCAAAATAGGAGGAAAAGTACGAAAGAAAATTAAAAAAAACAATAATAAGGAAGTAAGCAATGACAAAAAGGAGTGATAGATAAGACAACTTGAATTTTATAAAAGATGAAACGTTACATAGAAAGTTCAAAATACAAATACAAAGACAAGCCAGAAAAAACAGGAAAGGCTCTATTCTCCTAGAGGGCCGAGAGTGGCGACGACGCCTGAAGGTCGGAGGAGCTGGAGGAGCCTGGACCGCCTCAAAGCGACGATCAAGAGAATCGATCCGAGAGTGAAGCTGATCAAACTAAGAGCTGAAGTAAGAAAACTGCAAGTCGAGCCGGGTCTCAATATGATCCTGGAAGCGAAGGAATTGATCAGCCGTCACCGACAAGCTACCAGTATCAGCGGGAGGGGGCACAGCCTCAGCAGGCTCCGGTGCATCATCACCCGCTCAACCTTCCTCAGCAGCAGCAGCAGCAGCCTCACCTTCGCTGTCACTACTCCCTTCTTCTTCATCAGCACCACTGTCCTCACTATCTGAAAGAGGATAGGCAGCGGCAATGGCAGGAGGCATGGCATGGGTAGGAGGGTGTGAATGTGTCTGAGGGGAGTAAGCCTTGAGAAGGCCCTCCTTGTCAGTAATCCACTCCTGACGCCAAGGATGCCAACGAATGTTCATCCGTTGCACCATCATAAAATTGATGATGCTATCCTTCTTTGGCTGCTCGAAGGAGGTAGCACGGAGAGGGACATCAAGAAAGGTAAAGATTTTGGTCAATAAGCGCCCGTGAGGTAGAGTTTTGGACTGGCGCGGGTGCTCAGCCACATAAGTCATGGCCCGGAACAGGAACCAGACCAAATTGAAATGAATGCCTCTGGTGATATAAGAAAGAAGATAAATATCAATAAATTTCACCGTATCGTGATCACCGATACGGGGTGCAAGGGTGGTCTGAATGAGGCGCTCAATGATGCGATGGTTAGGGGAGAGCTGGGAGAACTTGACAATGGGATCAGTGGGCTACCCTGTGAGATGCTCAAGAGCGACAGCAAGATCAAAATCAGGGTCCCGAGGAAACTCCCCCTGAGCAAATGCATGAGGTCCAACATGAGGAACCCCTAGCATCCTGGCAATCTCCAAAGAAGTGAAAGTGATGGGTTGCCCAAGAGCGGTGGTAGAAATGGTATCGACGTCTTCAGAAACCGACCACGTCAGGTGAGCATAAAATTCTTTGACAAGAAGGGGATAAATAACATCCTTCTCAGGAGGTTCAAAAAAGGAATGCCAGTGTTGATATTCAATGATGGAGAAAAGCTCGAGACGAGCAGACGAAAGCCAAGAATAGTCAATAACTCTACCAGGAAGAATGACTTTGTCATGCCAAATGTCCGGAAGTTGAGGGATTGAAGGAGGAGGAGGTGCCTCTTGAGCGATGCCCTTTCCCTTGCGTGAAGAGCGAGGACCCATGATGGCAAAAGGAAAAAAATTGAGAGAGAATGAGAGAAAATGGAGTTTTGAGAGGGCAAGGAGGACAAGGGAGGCTAGGGAAAGGATGAGGCGCGGGTTAGGAGGAGGTGCACAAGAGAGAGAGAGAGAGAAATGGGAAGGGTTTTAATTTTAACCCTTCCTCCGGCCGGCCCAAAAAAGAAAAACCCGACACCACCGGTTAACCGGTGATGTACCACCGGTTGACCGGTGGTATTGAAATTCATAAAAAATTAAAAAAAATAAAAAAGAGTTAAAATAACTTAAAAAAAATATAAGCAAGCCAAAAAGAGTCAAATATTTAATAGTGCTCATTGACGAATCATTCCTAACTCCCCCTTAATAAAATCAAAACGTTCAACCGGGAGCGGTTTGGTAAAGATATCAGCTAATTGGAAATCAGTAGAAATGAAGTCCAAAGTGATATCCCCTTTTTGAAAATGGTCATGAAGGAAATGATGCCTTAAATCTATATGCTTTTTCCTAGAATGTTGTATTGTATTCTTAGAAATACTAATGGCACTAGTGTTGTCACACCGTATAGGGACATGATCGTAGGAAAGGCCATAATCCAAGAGAGTGTGCTGCATCCAAATAATTTGGGCACAACAATTACCAGCTGCTACGTACTCGGCCTCGGCAGTAGAAAGAGCAACACAGTTTTTCTTTTTGCTACTCCATGAAACAAGGGACTTTCCTAGCAGATGACAGGTTCCACTAGTACTCTTACGATCTAATTGACATCCGCCAAAATCAGCATCCGAATATGAAGAAAGTTCGAAAGAAGTATTAGAGGGATAAAACAAACCAATGTTTTTGGATCCTTTTAAATACTTAAAAATTCTTTTGACCGATTTAAAATGAGATTCTTTGGGATTGGCTTGAAAACGAGCACAAAGACAAACACTGAACATGATGTCAGGATGGGTCACGGTTAGGTAAAGTAGACTCCCGATCATACTCCTATAAAGCTTGTTATAAACTGGTTTCCCGGCTTCATCTAACGTAAGTTTACAAGAAGTACTCATAGGGGTACTAATTTCCTTTACTTGATCCATACCAAAACGACTTAAAAGTTCGTTTGTGTATTTGCCTTGGTTTAGAAAAATACCATTTGAATTTTGAAAGATTTGAAAACCAAGGAAAAATTTTAATTCCCCCATAAAGCTCATTTCAAATTCTTTTCTCATTAGATCTGAAAAATCAGTACAAAGTGATTCTTTGGTTGAACCAAAGATAACGTCATCAACGTAAATTTGGACAATCAAAAGATCTTTGGAAGTGTGTTTTAAAGATAGGGTACAATCAGCTTGACCCATTTTAAAATCATTTTCTAAAAGAAATTTTGTTAACCGCTCATACCAAGCCCGAGGGGCTTGTTTTAAGCCATATAGAGCCTTGGTTAACTTAAAAACATGATTTGGAAATTTTGGATCTTCAAAACCGGGGGGTTGTTCAACAAAGATTTTTTCTAAAATAAAACCATTTAAAAAAGCACTTTTAACATCCATTTGAAAAAGTTTGAAATTTAAGTGAGCGGCGAATGCCAACAAGATCCTAATGGATTCCAATCTAGCAACGGGCGCAAAGGTTTCACCATAATCAATTCCTTCTTCTTGATTATAGCCCTTGGCTACTAGGCGAGCCTTGTTCCGGGTTATATTTCCTTGATCATCAAGTTTGTTCCTAAAAACCCATTTAGTGCCAATAATTGGATGATCATTGGGTCTTTCAACAAGAGTCCAAACATCATTTCTAGAGAATTGATTTAATTCCTCTTGCATTGCAATAACCCAATTCTCATCATTAATGGCATCATTAATGGTTTGAGGCTCTAGTTGAGAAAGAAAGGCTTGATGTTCAACCTCGTTGAGGATTGATCTTCTAGTTCGAGTACCGGCTTGAAGTTCACCTATAACATTTTCTAAAGGATGGTCTCTAGAAGGTTTCCAAACCTTAGGAAAGGTGGAAGGCAAAGAAGGTGAAGAGGGTTCTTGATGGTCATCCTCCTTGGGAGGAGAAGAGGAATCATTCAAATGAAGCTTATCAAGCTTATCTTCAACATCTTCAATGACCGGGTGAGGTTTTGGAAGAGTTTCATCAAATTTGACATGAGATGATTCTTCGATGGTTTTTGAACGTTTATTGAAGACACGGTAGGCTTTGCTTGAGTTGGAGTACCCAAGAAAAATACCTTCATCGGATTTGGCATCAAATTTCCCTAGGTTATCTTTTGTTTAAGGATAAAGCATTTACAACCAAACACTTTAAAAAAACCAACTTTGGGCAATTTGCCTTTCCAAAGTTCATAGGGGGTTTTCTTAAGAAGGGGTCTTACAAGGACTCTATTGATAGTATAACAAGCAGTGTTTACCACCTCGGCCCAAAAATATTGAGGAAGATTGAATTCACTAAGGAGGGTTCGAGCAATTTCTTGGAGAGTTCGGTTTCTCATTTCAACCACTCCATTTTGTTGTGGAGTCCTAGGGTCAGAGAAGGTGTGATTGTATCCTTGAGAGGAACACAATTCATCGAATTCTTTGTTCTCGAATTCACCTCCATGGTCACTACGGAGCGATATAATTTTATATCCTTTTTCGTTTTCTACTTTCCTAGAGAATTTCAAAAAGGTTCTACAAGCATCATTTTTATGAGCTAAAAAGAAAACCCAAGTGAAACGAGAAAAGTCATCTACTAGGACAAAGGTATAGGATTTTCCACCTAGACTTGCTACAGGGGTAGGACCAAAAAGATCAAGATGAAGGAGCTCAAGAGATTTTGAAGTGGACACTTCCTTCTTAGATTTGAAAGAAGATTTGTGTTTCTTGCCAAGTTGGCATGGCTCACAAATCAAGTCTTTCTTAAACTTAAGTTTAGGAAGGTCACGGATGAGCTTGTTCTTATTAAGCTTTAGAAGTGAATGAGAGCTATAATGCCCCAACCTTCTATTCCAAAGCCAAGACTCATTGTCAATAGCACTTAAACATTTAACATTTTGGCTAGCTAAAGACTTTAAATCAATAATGTAAACATTTTGAAAACGGGAAGCAGAAAATATCAATTTGTTTTGAAAATCAAACACATTGCATAAATCATTTTGAAAATTCACTGAAAAACCACTATCACAAAGTTGACTAATGATAATTAAATTGTGTTTTAGACCTTTAAAAAATAAAACATCTTTAATTAAAGAGGTGCTACAAAAACCAATGGTACCTATCCCGACGATCTTGCTTTTTGAATTGTCACCAAAGGTGACGTATCCTCCATCGAATTCTTCAAGGGAGTTGAACTCGGAGGGATCGCCACACATGTGCCTTGAGCATCCTCTGTCGAGATACCACGAGCCTTTTGAAGTCCTACTTCTTTGGTGTTTATCCTACAAAATCAAGAGAGAATAGATTTTGGTACCCATATAAGTTTGGGTCCGGAAAGATTAGCTAAAAGAGACTTTTGAACCCATACTTGTCTAGAGGGATACATCCTAAGATATTCATCCGAGTAGGTAATGATTTTGGGGCGACCATATCTAGCATTTTTACAATTGCATTCATAAATCATATGTCCGGTTTTTCTACAATAATTACAAAATTTATTTTGAGAGCTCCCCCTTACAAAAGTAGTGGGTGCTCTAGAAGAAGTGGCTTGCTTGTTAAAGCCAAGTCCATGTGTGGTTCTAGTCGAACGTTGAGAACCTAGCAATTTGGTCAAATTTTGTTCACCTTGGGTGAACTTGGCAAGAGATTCCCTTAAATCTTTAATATTTGAATTCAAAGAATCAACATTTGGAATATCTTGGACCTTAAGGGAAAGTTCCTCATTCTTTTTGAGAAGTTAATCTTTTTCAGAAATTAGAATTTTGTGTTTCTTTTTTAAGGCCAAAAATTTAGAGGTAAGTTCGTGAAAACCTTCCTCTAATTGATCTCTCTTATTTTGGAGATCTTCATAAGACATGTTATTATTAAAATAAGAAGATGAGGAAGAGGAGTCGGAAGAAGATACCTCATCAAGTGCCATTAGGCATTTTCCACCTTCATCGCTTGAGTCGCTTGAAGACATGGAGTCATCGCTTGCACTCCGTGTTGATGCTTTGAAAGCCTTCTTGTTTTTCTTTTCCTTTAACCTTTTCTTGAAAAGAGAGCACTCCGGTTTGATGTGTCCTTTCTTTCCACATTCAAAACATGTAACTTCTTTTTCTGCTTTTGGCTCTTCCTTTCGTGCCCTTTGAAAATTCTTCTTTTTCTTCATGAACTTGCTCATTTTTCTTGCAAGTTGTGCAATCTCGGATTCGCTATCATCGGAGGAGCTTTCTTGCTTTTCTTTGAATGCTATGTTCTTTTTCTCCTTGAAGATTTTACCTTCTTTATCGGCTTGCCTCTTCATGGTAATCTCATAGGTCATGAGTGATCCAATGAGTTCTTCAACCGGCATTTTCTTGACATCTTTCGCTTCTTGGATTGCCGTCACCTTTGGATCCCATGAGCTTGGTAGGACCCAAAGAATCTTCTTGACCATTGTCTCTGCAGAAACATCATCTCCAAGAGACTTTCTCCCATTACACACATCAGTAAAGCGAGTAAACATTTCCGTAATAGATTCGTGTGGGTGCATGGTGAAACTTTTAAAGTCTTGACGATACATATCTAATCTAGTGTCTTTGACTTTGTTAGTGCCCTCATGGGTCACTTCCAAAAGCTTCCAAATTTCATGAGAAGTGGTGCAAGTAGAAATACGATTAAATTCATTACGGTCTAACCCACAATGAAGAGCATTCATGGCTTTGCCATCAAGCTCAAAATTAGCAATGTCTTCGGGGGTCCATTTAGACTCATCTTTGCTAGAGAGAGTGTAGCCTTGCAAAAAAATTCTATATATAGGATAGCCAATACTTCTAAGAAATGTAATCATGCGAGTTTTCCAATAAGTGTAGTCGGTTCCATCAAAGAATGGAGCCCGAGTCATGGAATACCCTTCGGGTGCTTGTGAGGAAGAAGCCATCACTATGGATTTTAAGTTTGTAACCGGTTAAGGTATTACACAAACGTCCCTCTGATACCAATTGTTGGTCGGAGAGTGATGGTAAGAGGGGGGGGGGGTGAATTGCCTTTTAAAAATTAATTAACAATTTAAAAACAATTTATAAATGCAGCGGAAATAAAAAGGGGCAAGACACAATTTGATAACGGAGTTCGGCTTAAACCAAAGCCTACGTCTCCGCTCCCAACTCAACCGTTGAGAGATTTACTTCAGCTTTCTTTTTAATGGTTGTAGTAAGAAACCCACTAGCCGTTTTAAGGTAGGCTAGATCACCTTCGTACAACTTGCTTTTTTATTATGGTTGTAGCAAGAAACCCAAAATGAAAGTGAGGAAGAAAAGGATGGTTTGTTTTAATACAAACCCAATGAAGAACTAAACAATTGAAATAAATAAATTACAACAAACTTGAGGAAGCCTTGAGCGCCAAGAGTGTGAGAGTAGTTGATGTAGAGGCAGCCCAAGCTTCAAGGATGGATGTGGATCACAAGTAGCCTTAGATATTTGTCGTTAGAGCTTCAAGGGATCAAAATATCATTCCAATGTATCAGTTATGTTCCCGGCATCCATCCTCGTCTATTTATAGGAGAAATATCCCCAAATACTTCAATATGGCCGTTGGAGGGCTTTCGGAGTCGTTGGGGGTCAAGTGGACAAGTCTGGTCAAAGCCCAACGGCTAGTTTGACTTTGCTTACCGGCTGACCGGTGCTTGGCCACCGGCTGGCCGGTGCTCCAGACAGAAGGCAGAGCATTCTGTCTGGGTTCCACCGGCTGGCCGGTGGTCCAGACACCGGTTGGCCGGTGGTCGAGACAGAGAGCAAGATCTCTGTCTGGTTCCACCGGCTGGCCGGTGGTCAGGCACCGGCTGACCGGTGGAACCTGGCAGAGAGCATTGCTTCTGCCAGAGACCACCGGCTGGCCGGTGGTAATCCACCGGTTGGCCGGTGGACTCAGAGAGTCCTTTTCCAGTCTTCTTGGGCCAACTCTTTGGCAACCTTTTTCCTATCATCAAACAAACTTGAAAACAAGTTAGAACACGATGAGAGTGATTGTGATCATTAAAATCCAAGAGAGAGGGGTACAACAGATGTTACAAAGTGGTATCAGAGGAATTTCGTTTCTCTTGACTTAATGTTTGGAGCCTATAGCCAGGGATAGTACGGAATAAGTACCTGGTAATAAGTTGTGCCCGGGAGTAGCTAACCCGTGTATAGGGAAAATCCATACTACCTCATTTATTTTAATTTTACTGGTTTTCCATTTTACAGTTGATTTGATTTTACCATTGGGTGATTCACATGATTTGTGCTATTACTGTTGTTGTTATTGCGGTTCTATTTCTGTCGCAACCTGATGAGATGAGGGTATTCCATCTCATGCATCATATAGGAACTTGCTAGAGATCACATGTCATGCATTCTTTCCATGTCATCTAGGATGCATTAGCAATTGTATGTTGTTGTGATTGATGTTGTGTAGAATATGCATGTTGTTGTGATAGATTCTTGATAAAAATATCTGCTTCTTGTTAGAGCTTTGATTGAGTAAGGTTTTACCTGAATGAATGCCAAATTTTGGTTCTTGAGGTGTTGTGGGCCCTCATAGACCGAAATTTGGTGGATCATTGACCTGTTTACCTTGTTTGTGACTTGTTAAAGTTGCCAAAATTTTATTTGTGGGGAGTATAGGCCTTCACAGATCAAAATTTGGCACCTTAATGCTTGTTTTTATGTGTTTTCTAGGCTTCGGTGCAGTTCTGAGGCTACTGTCCAGAAAAACCCAGAATACACGACGTGTACTTTATGAATACACACCGTGTAGTCTATAGCCGTGTCACTAACTATGTGAGCAAGGACATGAGGTTATGAAAAATCTTGTAGGAACATGCTATGTACTAGTTTAGCATGATGTGTAGTATGAAATAGGTACCCCGACCATGTCATGAACAACACGGGTCACGTTATCTTTTCACATACATGTCGTGTCATAATTTTACATACCGTGTAGTCTGATCTAGGTACCCGATCGTGTCACGAACAACACAGGTCGATGTTATCCTTTCTCATACACACAGTGTCCTTCTGGAACACGCTGTGTGGTGTGACCTGGGCACACAGGCCGTGTCACTAACAACACGGTCCGGGTGAAGCTTGTTAAGTACACATCGTGTATACCTTGAACACACCATGTAGTTTTGTCTTAGGAGATCCATGTGGCTTAACCGTGTAGAAGGACTCGAGAAGGGAAGAGAATTCACGTACACGCTGTGTGTTGGGACAAGATGCCGTGTATTTGGTGTGTTACACAACCAGTTTAGGTAGAAGTACACGCCCATGTAAATGACTTAAGGGAACATGTCGTGTAGTCTTTATACACACCATGTAGTCATGTTTTGTAAATTTTGAATGCTTTATTTCCCCTATCCCCTTATTACTCTCCTAGTTTTCAGTCCCTAGTATTGTGATCTAAAGTGTGTTTTTGACCTTGCAAAGTCATGGTACCGAGACTTCCTCCGATTACACACCTGTTTCCAGGTGGTGATCAGTCACCGAATATGGCTGATCAAGGACTTCCTGCAAATTCTCCTATTGTGTCGGCCTTGGCACTAGCGATGATACTGGATATAGGCACTGATGCACAATTTATGGAAGGATTTTTGAGGATGATGCAGACCTTCTAGGGAGCACCACCTCCTGCCTCGACTATGGCAGACTTGACACGGGTTTTCCAGCAGCAGCATCCTCCCACCTTTTCAGGGGAAGAAGGACCTCAGGCTGCAGAGTCATGGATAGAATCCATGATGATGATCTTTGATCATCTAAAGATGCCTCCAGAAAGGCGGGTCAAGCTCACTACCTGCATGATACGAGACTCCACTAAGAGGTGGTGGGACGTGATCTCACAGGCGGGTCATCTGCAGGTTATGGTGTGGGAGGAGTTTCAGTGCATCTTTTACGACTACTTCTATTTGGAGACCCTGAGGGATGATCGATCCTAGGAGTTCATGAGCCTAGATCAGGGCACTCTTTCTTTCATGGAGTATTCCTCTCGTTTCACCGAGTTTCAGCATTTCACACCCCTCCAGAGCGCAGATGGGTTGTTCTTGGCATGGAAGTTTGAGGATGGCCTCAGACGGGAGATCCGCTCACAGGTGAATATCTTCAGGCTGACTTCCATCGCTTCTATAGTCAACCAGACACTAATTTCAGAGCGTAATCTGAGAGATTCCAGAGTTGATAGCCAGGTTGGTTCTGCTTCCAGGGTTAGTGCTTCACCAGCTGACAGTAAGAAGCGCCGTAGGGAGTCTACGCGCGGTGATTCGAGGCAGCGAGACATATCTTCAGATAGCCAGGTGGTATGCTACCAGTGTGGAAGGGCTGGACATACAAGGCCGCAGTGCCAGAGAGACCCTGTGGAGTGCCGATCTTGTGGCAAGATGGTTCACCTTCAGTGCTTTTTTCAGGTTTTCTCACCAGCAGTTGGTGAGAGGGGTTCTTCCATGACTCCTCGTTCAGGAGCAGTGCTGCCAGTTTCTCACCAATCTAGGAACCAGAGTTCTTCTAGCCATTCAGGCCGAGGTAGTGGTTGTGGCCAGGGTGGTCAGTCGCTGGTCTATTAGCGATAGTAGGGCGGATCAGCTCAGAACATTCAGGCAGGGCCATAGGGTCGTGGTACAGATCAGGCTTTTGTAGTGGAGCAGACCTAGCTGGAGCAGGATCCTGGACCCTCTACAGTTCAAGGTACGATCTTAATAGCCTCAGTTTTATCTTCTGATCTTTTTGATACAGGGTCTTCCCATATCTTTATCTCTATTTCTATTGTGGAGAGTCTTGGTCTCTACATCTTTTCCTCTACCGATACTTTGACTCTAGACACACCATTGAGGACTAGAATGGTTAGTGTACGTTAGTGCAGAGAGTGCCCTCTTGAGGTTGTAGGGTGTTACTTTTTATGGTACCTCTATGTCCTAGAGATGATAGGCTATAATTTTATTCTCATAATGGACTGGCTAGTTCCCTTCCAGGCAGTCGTCGACTGTTATCGTCATAGGGTGAGTTTCATATCACCAGAGGGTGGATATTTTCTTCATCGGGGCGATTGGGATGTCTAGGAGAGTTGAAAAAGACCCGAGCATCATGGATTAGGAGGAATTACAGCCCAGATTGATAGTCTATATCTGGATGATGAGGGGACTTCACAGTTAGACTTTCCTCCAATGGTGGATCGTTTCAAAGATGTCTTTCCAGAAGACTTTTCGGGTTTTCTCTAGAGCGTGAGGTAAACTTCTCGATTGAGCTCGTGCTAGGAGTGGAACCGGTGTCTATTCATCCTTATAGGATGGTGACTGATGAAGCGTTGTCGTGCGCTCTCTCAAAAATATTTATACTAAGTGCAGCACAGTGGCTGACCTAGGTCGATCTCTTGAGGAGCCTTTTGCAGTCAATCACTCACTATTTCTAATTCACTATGTATATATAAACTAAAATGACCAGAAATGATATTTGAGAATTAAAAATACAAAACTAAAAGTAAATATGCATATACAATGCAACAGAATGAATGCAAACAAAATGATGTTAAGACAGAAAGGAGACATTCTCGAGAGCATCACCCAGAGTGAACCTTCATCGTCTCATTATTAGTTTCAAATTTACTTAATGAACATGCTCCATAGTATGCATGAACATCCACTTCTGCCTATGGTTGTGAACGTATGATACACTCAACGATCTCCGAGAGACCATACATCCACCTCCTCGATCGAGGGAGAATGTGACAGAAGTGAAAGCTAGGCTTCGGGTGGCAAGTGGAGACACAAAGGCACCTTTCCCACTAAGATCCCCCTTAGCCTAACTCTAAGTAAATAAGAAACAATAAAACATTAATAATCAAATACTTGGGTACATCACTAGATTACTCCCCTAGGAACTTCCTCGAGTTAGCTACTCATGATCATGAGCATAAGAGTTCACAGTGATGAAGAAAACGGGGGGAGAAAAACAAAAGAGAGAAAGAATAATAGTGAAAGGAGAACACTTGAATAAAAATATGAAATGATATTACATAATGAAATTAAAATAAAATACAAATCTAAACTACATATAATGGACAACAATGGCTATTCCTAAGTTTCCAACCCATTGGAATGAAAAGGAGATACACTTTTATAGGGAAAGGGTGTGGAAATTTGGCTCCAAAAATCATCCCCGAATTTAGGCGCGTGGATGGACTCTTTAATGACCGAATTTGGGACTTTTTTCTTCTTCAAAGTTGTTCCAATTCTTCTCCTCTGTCGACCCACGAAATTTCAGATTTAGTTGAAATTTAATGAAGGAGTTATGGCCGCCTCCCTCATAGTATTTAATTCTTCCAGGCAGACTGTTCGTATTCCAATACACCGAGTTCCAACGCATTAATGGCTTTGAAAATGAAAGAATAATTCGTGGAATTCTTAATTAAAGTTCTTCAGCCGGATGTCTTGCAGATACATGTAAAATTTCAGCTCCATTGGTTCTTCCATTTATGATATATGGTTCCCACAATAAAATTATGCAGTTCTGTACACAGTTTTCGAGGCCTGGTTTGTGAGCTGTATTTGAGCTTCCAAATGATTGATTGATCTTTGGGTCCAGAATTATAAAATGAAGATCATCGAACATAAGAACCTATAAAAGAATAATTTTGCAATTTGGATCCGTTTAGAAAAAGTTATGGCCGAAACATTATAATAAATGAAAACTGTTTAAATCCAAAATAAGCCATTTTTCCAACTAAGCTCAAAAATACTCCTAAAACATAAATTGTGACAATTGACCCTTAAATAACACATTGGTGGGATTAAAAAAATTGAAATTCAGAATAAAATAATTGAAAATATTTGTTCTATCAGTGACACCCAAGCTACAAGAGCTCAAGAGATAGTTGGAGAAGTTACAGGCTAAAGGTTTCATCCAACCCAGTACTTCTCCTTGGGGTTCGTCTGTCCTGTTTGCGAAGAAGGCAGACGACACCCTTAGGATTTGTTTGTATTATTGTAAGCTGAACCAGTTGATGGTTAAGAAATGATATCCCTTGCCTGGGATTTATGACCTCATTGATCATCTTCGAGGATCTTGGGTGTTCTCGAAGATCGATTTGAGGTCTGGTTATCATCAGTTGTGCGTTAGACCATCATATATACCTCTTACAGCCTTCAGGAGCATGTATGGTCTATACGAGTATATGGTTATGCCATTCGACCTCACGAATGCGCCTGTAGTTTTCATGGAACTGATGAACCGAGTGTTCCATCCATACTTAGACTCTTTCGTGGTGGTCTTCATGGATGATATATTGGTGCACTCTCACACTCGACACGACCATACCATATATCTTGAGATTGTTCAGAGTACACTGAGAGAGCATCAGTTATATGCTAAGATATTGAAATTCCACTTTTGGATGGATCGGATTCACTTTTTTGGGTCATTTTATCTCAAAGACAGAAGTATCAGTGGACCCAGAGAAAGTGAGAGTAGTAGTTTCCAGGGAGAATCCGAAGAACATATTTGAGGTGCATAGTTTTCAAGGGCTGGATTGATACTACAGACACTTCATACAAGACTTTTCACACTTAGCAGCACCACTGATGGGTCTGACCAAGAAGGGTGTGAAGTTCTTATGGTTAGATTCTTGTGAGTCAGCCTTTCAGGAGCTGAAAGGGAGATTTACTTCAATACCGATAATAGTCTTGCCAGACCCGGGAAAGAGCTATACTGTTTACTACGATGCTCCATGTATCAGGCTGGGAGATGTGCTTATGTAGGGAGATGGAGTCATTGCGTATGGGTCTCGGCAGTTGAGTCCACATGAGAGGAACTACTCGACGCACGATCTCGAGTTGGTAGCAGTTGTTCATGCCTTATACTGTTGGAGACATTATCTTCTAGGAGAGCACTTTGTGGTTTTTCACCAACCACAAGAGTCTCAAGTACATCTTCATCCAGTGTGATCTAAATCTGAGACATCATAGGTGGGTTGAGTATCTTCAGTCCTTTGACTTTGAGCTTGCCTATACGTCGGGAAAGGGCAACGCAGTGGCTGATGCGTTGAGCAGGAGGACTCAGATACAGGCAGTTCAGGAGGCCAGTAGTGAGTGGAAGCTTATGGTTCTATTCTCTGAGATGCATTTGGAGGTGCATGATAGACAGGGGCATACTTTACTATCTCCTGTAGTTGTTACCTCTACACTTCTTGATTGGATACGAATGAGACAGCTATCAGATTCCGAAGGCCTAGTCATACGGGAAAGCGTGTTAGGAGAGGACCCTATTCCTGGATGGATAGTAGGCGAGTATGAGATCTTGCATTTCCACGGATGTGTATGGGTGCCAGTAGACATACGCGAGGAGATGATGTGAAACTTTTATTCCTCAGTTTGGACAGTTCATCCTGGCGTCACCAAGATGTATCATGATATACACCTCTAGTATTGGTGGCCAGGTATGAAGAGAGATGTTGTTGGTTTTATCAAGAGATGTTCCATTTGTCAACAGGTGAAGGTGGAACATCAGCGACCAAAAGGTCTTTTACAGCAGTTACCCATTCTCGAGTGGAAGTGGAATGACATCGCGATGGACTTTGTGACCGGTTTGTCGAGATCACCTCGAGGGAATGATGGAGTATGGGTTGTCATTGAAAGACTCACAAAGCTTTCTCACTTCTTGCCGATAAAGGATACCTTCAGTGTTGTTGAGCTAGGATGGTTGTACATCCAAGAGATTGTACGTCTGCATGGAGTTCTGCACTCCATCGTTTCAGACAGGGATGCACATTTTACTTCTTGGTTCTAGAAAGGTATTCAGAAGGCTTTGGGTACACAGGTACTTTTGAGTACATCATACCATCCCCAGACAGATGACCAGTCTGATCATACAATTCAGGTGCTTGAGGATATTCTCAGAGCTTGCATTCTAGACTTTGCAGATTCTTAGGAGAAGCATATACCTCTTGTGGAGTACGCCTACAACAACTGTTTTCAGGCGACTATTCAGATGGCACCTTACGAGGCTCTGTACGGTAGGCCATGCCAATAAACTTTATGCTGGATGGAGCCGGGAGAGGCATCTTTGCTGGGACCTCGTCTTGTTCAGGAGACCTCAGATCAAATAGAGTTGATTCAGAAGAGGATAGCTACAGCACAGTCTCGACAGAAGTCTTATGCTAATTAGCAGAGATGACCTCTGGAGTTTGAGGTCAGGGATTAGGTTTTCCTGTGTGTCGCACCGAGGTTGGGACACAAGAGGATTCAGAGACAGGGTAAGCTTTCACCACAGTACGTTGGGCCATTTGAGGTGTTGGAGAGAGTTGGTCTGGTTGCCCATCGGCTACAGTTACCTCAGAGGTGTCAGGCTATGCATGACTTCTTCCATGTTTCTCAGCTCCAACGTTATTTTTCAGACCCATCACATGTCCTTAAACCTGATGAGGTTGAGCTCAAAGCAGATGCATCATTTGAGGAGCATCCTATCCGGATTGTTGATCACAGTACGAAGGTTCTCTATGGCTAGTATGTTCCTCTGGTATGGGTGTTATGGTAGCATGGACGAGTACAGGATGAGACTTGGCAGAGGGATGTTGATATATGATCGTAGTGGCCAAAGCTGTTCGAGGTTTCTTCTTCTACGTCTCCCTAGGGAAATTTGGGGATGAATTTCTTTAAGGGGGGATGTTTGTAAGAACCCGGACATTCCTTTTAGGTATGTTTTTCCTTTTTCTGGAGTTTTTGAGAAAAGAGGAGTTTCTGGAAATTTTTGAAGTACACGCCGTGTACTTCGTTGCTGCTCGAGGCCATGTGCTAGACACACACACGGTCATGTAGGGGTGACATGGAGGCCACCTAAAGCAGAGTATAGAAAAGCCTAGTACACACTGTGTACTCCAAAACTAAACATTGTGTACTTTATTTTTTTTCACTAAATGCATTGGGGTCACGTCTTAACCACAAAACTATCTTCTTCTCCAGCTTCTTCAACCGAGAGCATTCCGTACGACCATGGATCTTCGATGAACCCCCAAGCCTCCGTCTATTCTCCAAATCAACCACCGCCAGTTGCATTGGAACCGCAGCGGTAATCTCTTCCTTCTCCTAGAGCTTCATTTTTTAATTCCTCTTCTTTCTCAAGTTATCGTGGGTTGAGAGTTTTGGATGTTTTCTTAGATCTACAACGTTTCAAGGAGATTAAAGCTTCGAGGTTTGAGTATATCAATCTCTTAATGTCGAGGTAGGTGGTTTGTGCCTTTCTGTAGGAAGTCTTTGAGTATTTGTGAAAATTCCACCAATACCCTTGAATGGGGTATTGCGTGTTTTCTTGTTTTTCCCTTGTTGTTTTCCTGCTTTTCTTATATTCTTAAGTAGAGGTTATTGTTTGTGAATAGGGTAATTTACAGTGATTTGGATGCTTTTCCCATGCATGTTTTCCTGTTTATGACCGTTTGGTCTAGTTTTGTCTGTTAGGATATTACCAGTTCCATGCCTAGTTTGTAAGATGATATGACTATTATTCCATGATGATATGCCATAGAATTCTAGCCAAGAAGTTCTTTAGGTTACTTTGGCCGTTACGTGATGTGATATTTGCTGATTTTACACAAGGCTGTGAGAACCTAGTGTAGTAGACCACAAAGAAAATGGACATAAGAGATTCTCTAGAGTGTCTTTAATTTATGATGTGAGACCACCGGGGGAATTGACATTGAGTGCTTCTTCAGAGTGTCTGTAGTTACTAAACACGGGCCACAGGGGGAATTAGATGTTGAGTGCTTCCCCAGAGTGCCTTTAGTATGATACGATACTATAGGGGCAATTGATGGTGAGTTCTTCCCCAGAGAGTCTATTCTTTAACTGAACTAGAGGGGTGAGACTGTGTGTGCCTCCCAGATGTTTGCTAGTGCTTGTAGGTTGAACCACAGGGGTTAGGCTGTGAGAACCACCCAGAGGGTTACCTGTTTGTTTTACTTTCCTATGTGGTTACTTATCTATTTGTAAATTATTTTCTAGGAACTCTAGATTGGTTGCTGCTGAGTACTTTCCTGTATACTATTTCTATACTTTTACCTGCCATATATTCACTGAATATTAGGCACAGATCTTCAAATGGTTTCCTATTGGGATTTTTATCTCACACCCTATTTGGGTCTTGCTTTTGGGCCCAAATAGATTATATTGTTACTGGTATAGATAAGGGAAAGCAACCTTTTACTTCAGGTTCTTTACTGCACTGGAGCTGGAGAACATGAGACCAAGCTGAGGCTTGTGATGCTGAGAAGTTTCTCATCTGTTTTTATTTTGTACTTTGGTTTAGTAGTGTATTTAGCATTGTCACTTGTTTGGATGTTTCCTAGACATCTATGTATCATGAATCATTTACATATATTTCTTCTCCAGTTGTTTATTTATCAGTCTTCCACTGTTATTGTTGTTGTATATTTACTGCTTCCACTATTGTATGTGTTATTACTTCCGCTGTGTACTCTTCCAATGAGGGCATAGTTTCCCCACTATCACACCCAAGGCTCTTACTGCTAGTCGGCAGCCTATGGCGTTCAGGGAAATGCTCTTGAGACCATGTAACCAATCGGGTATGGGGCGCCTCTAGGTGGCTTCCAGAACTGGGACCTTACACATTAATTGTATACCATTTTGTCATTTTCTCATACATAGTCTCCTTTGAAACCTTTCATCTCTTGATGTTGACGGTGTCTGCATCTTTGCATTGGTTTTATTTTTGTTGAGTTGTTAAGGTTTGGAAGGAAACCAAAGTATGTTTATGTGTCGGTAGATTGAATTAAATATATAATGAGAATAAATTTTTCTATATCACATAAATATCTTGAAACATATTTTTTTTTGTAATTGCAATGTCCTGCAGCTAAAGCATGCTAGATAATGGATGCATATTGTTAAAATATTTCTTGACGAATCATTAAAGGACATATTAACTACAAATATTTCGATACATGTTAGTTATTTTTTGTAACTGAAAAAAAGTAGTCAGTGTGGTATTAATAGAAAATGTATATTGTTTTACCTCTTCAATAATTTTGACTGAATAGATTGATATACCATTGAATCTCTCAAAAGTTGTTGCACGTGAAGAAAACCTCCTTTGATGTGTAATAGGGAAGCTAGTATGTAGGTCTGGAGATATTTCACCTTAAATAAATAGAAAATTTATTACGTGGGGATAACAGTAGGGAACACATACTATTTTTGTAGTTATAGTAAAAATTAATCACTTGTGAGAAGTGGATATTTAGTTTATATAGTTTGTTACTACATAAATCAACAGATACTTCAAATTTTAGGGACCCAAATTGTGAGATAAAGGTGATCGTGTGAATTGAATGCAAGTAAAATAGAGGTGGTGTTTTCTGGGAGTAATAGATTACAGTGGTAGCCTTAGTTGTGCAAGATAGGGACATTTCTCTGTGTTGAAGCTAACAATGAGTTTTTTAGACGAGGAAGATCACATGATGGGTTGCTTTAGCAGAAGAACACAGTGGGATCTAGAGGTGAAGAACTTCACGTGGATTGTTATGGGATAAGAATGATTCAGCGGTCATCATAGGTGATGAAAAGAAACCTCTTTCATGCGCATGGTGATGGATTCAGGCTGCAATATAGGTGAAGAGGAAGGTCCTGTAGGATTTTCTAGAATGAAGACAGATGACCATCTAGATGCAAGCAGCTCTATCCCTGAGCAGTGGGTCACAATGGATGTTGGGAAACCCTAAGATGGAGGTAATATCTGATGAATCGTTGGATCTGAAAGAAGAGAGCCATGCATAAAGATGAAGGCTCTTCAATTAGTTCCCAATGATTACCAACGGATGCAGGAAACCCTAAGATGGAGGGAAAAACTAATGATAAGTGGGGGAATTGGTAATGCATTTGAGGGAATCCCGAAAGTGGAGGGAGGTTAACATTTATTAAGGTGATGTTTCTGTGTATGCAGGTGACACATAAGTTGTAATAAACCATCTTTAGTATATATGTTATATATCATAACAAATATTGATGAAAAATAATTTATAAGCTTTCAAAGCCATGAAATTGAAACTTAAAAATGTTTCAAGTATGTGACTTTGAAAGCCTATAAAATATAAAATATAAGACCAATATAAATAAAAATTAAAATATGTTTAGGATATCTTTTAGATTTTATGTACATTGTTTTTATACTGTATATTTTATAAGATCTTAAAGTTAGCTACTTGAAATTTAATAATTATTTCTATGTTTCAAGTAGTCGACTTTGAAATTTGTAAAATATAAATTTTGCCTAAAATATTAATGAAAATTGAAACACAAGATAAATATATAAGAAGAGATGATAGTAATAATAGTATCTTCATTTCAATAGAAATAAAATATATAAATGAACAAGTATAATCAATGTCTATGTCTATAGAGAGGAGATTCTATCCCACATGGTGGTCTATGAATAGGACACCCACTTCGAGTTCGTTGTGGAGTCTGATGACCTGGAAAGGGATAATCCTCAGGCACTGGAATGTTGACTGTCACATCCTCCACATATGTGTTATTGGGAGGAGCTATCAACTACATGACGTACTATTCTCCCGATACTTCTCCCACTAGGTTAGTAGAAGGACCTTCCATCATCATAGTGGGGGAACCAAGCCTACGATGGATCTAGACCCCAAGGATATGATGGATTTGGACCCCAAGGATATGATGGATCTAGACCCCAAGATGGAGAGAAATGAGGATATTTTATCAAGAATGACATATCCCATGCCACATGAGGCACATCCTCAATTGGATAAGGCTATACTGCTAGAGGGCCGACCTATGCCTATGGAACTGGTGAGGCCTCACATGAAGCACGACGTTGTCTACGTCAGCATCATCATGTCTCCTCAGTACTAATAGCTACTGCAGGATGTTCCTCTAGGGTAGGAACCTCCTCTCTCTAGGATGGACTCTCGAAGATGCTATCAGAAAGCACAAGATAAGATGACATCAACTCCAGCGTATCATCATGGAACACTACCTGATTTAAGACCCCCTCCTCCTCTTCATCACTCATGCGAACAAGATGATATGAGTGAGTGACCTGTAATGAGATTTAAAATGAATTATAAAATATTTTAATAAATAAACTAATGGAAATTTATTGACTTACAATCTTACGAATATCTCTATCGTGTCAGGTAAGATATAGTATAGACTCTAGTCTACACCATGTATCTTACTCAACCTACTTTGAAATAAATAATCGCATCATAGGTACACACTGGATACGAAACTATGCATGTCTTCACCATTAGCTGAGAAAGTAGGCATTTAATTGGTTCCAATCCTCATCCTACCTCCCTCTTAGCTTCACTTCATGTAGCCTCTCTGTTTGTCTCAATGGAAATGGAATTTACTAAACACAACAAAACCAGTGCATGACTCTATCAAGATGTTTCCACTCAATAATATGGAATTGAATGAGGCACACTACAGATATAGCATCCTCAATCCCAATAGTGTAGTATGGGGGAAACTAGTCTAGTATAGTTCAGTATGGAAGTCATGTAATTTGAAATGAGATGTGTCCTTTTTCAAGAAAGATCCTTACTAAAAACTAAAATTGATGCTATTATTAAATTTGTTAGATAGTGATAGATTGTATATATATACCTGGTCGGGTAAGAGATAGTCCAACTTGGGCCGATATGCACCCAAATGGTGTCTCAGAACCATGCGAAAATTGTTTCTCTAACACCACCTATAAAATAGAACATCGATAGTGAAAAATAATGATAAATTCAATTCAATAACTCCTAGTAGCATTATAAAGCAATGGAGATGAGTGATCATACCAGCATCCATGCAGAGCATCATAAAACACCTCCAGATCAAGCATCAGACCAACATGATGAGGGTGGAATGAGGGGAAGTGTTCCCATGCCCACATTTGAAGAAGGATGAAGCATCCCCCAAGATCTATGTGGTCACTGTGGGATACCCTACATAATGCTTCGTATGTGTATGCCAAGAAGGAAGACCCCCAACTGTACGTCCCAGAACAATCAAAGTCCTCCAGTAGGGCTAGATACATCATGTTCATGTACACTCCTGAGTGATCAGCAAATAGGATCCCTCCAATGAGCCATAATATATATGAACATTCATAATTCATGACAGATTGGTCATCAACGTCATCAAGTAAATGCTGAAAGTGCATCTCAAGCCAGGGTATAAATATCAACCCACCATCTGTAGCCCTATGGTCATCCAAAATGTCGACACCAAACAATCTCTAAGCAAGTTCAGACCAAGATGCATGGGTGGGTCCAATAATTTCCCCTGGATAGGAATACTGAGAAGCACTGCCACATCCTAGAGGGTGATGGTCATCTCTCCCTTAGGTGGGTGGAATCTGTGTGTCTCTGGTCTCCACCTCCCCATTAGTGCAGCAAGAAGGTGATTGTCGAAAAATATGAAATTAGATAAGGCAATGTCGTAGAATCCAACACAGTGCAATTATGGTCTAATGGAATGTGTAGGATCCATGTGATGAAAACTGTGTGCTCAACACACCCTGATCGATTGATCCTTACCACCATCTAACACGACATGAGAAACATGCCTATACTACTCAGTGAGTAGTATGGAATCCTCCATCTGTATATAAATAAATGAAGTGAGTCATAATTGTAAAATATAAGTATAATGTTATGGTCACCAGAATGTTTTGAATTTTAGAATGTAAGAAATGTCATGTTTATTCACATTCTTTTATGAAGTTTTTTTACCAAAAGAAAGGGGCATGTATTCATGTTTTTCAAAGCATATTACTAAAGTGTTGTTAAGATATGATTTTAACTATAAAAGGGTGTTTTGAAAGATATGGTATTAGATATTTAAATATATAATCATTTTGTCTTCATTATGAAAATATTTATTAGAAAATGGTGTGATTTGTAATTTATGTATGACTGTCCACATGATGGTATATTTCATTATTATTTTCTCACATGTATGATTTATGGTTTAGTCATGGATAGATTGATTATGTGTTAATGTCACCTCAAATTCACTTGTAATATTCATTTTAATGTAACTATGAAAGGCCTACAGTTATTTTATAGTAAAAGTATTTGGAGAAGTCAGAAAATTATAAAAAATGAATAATCTTATTCATAAATGCAGATGTTGTGATGACAATCAGATAGAAAACAAAAAAGTGCATGTCTTCAAACTTGGAAAGGATCCTTTTATAGTACAAAACCAACAAAAATTGTTTGTACGTCTCATTCTATAACACTAAATGAACTTCAAGGAAGAATTCGTGGGAAATAAACCACGACGCCAGAGGAATGATGACAACGACACCATAGGAATGGTGAAAACAAAGATGGTGATAACATAAACTCACTCCATCACCACCTTCATTGTCACTATTCCTCTTGCATCATGGTTCATTTTCCATGATTTCTTTATTAAAGTTCACTTAGTGTTAAAAAATCAGCTGTACTAACCAATTTTATTGGTTTTGTACCATAACAAGATCCTTTCTCAGTTTGAATAACCTCCTCACAGTAGTACACATAGGAAAAAACATGATTATCTATGTCAAAAATGGGTTTTGATCATGATTATGATAGTGTAACTAATATTGAAAAATATGGTTGATCATATAATCTTTATTATAATGAAATTTCAAAACATATTTTTATACCCTAATATATGATACTATTGTTTTGTTATATAAAATTTTATTATAATATCAGTCATAGAATATATTTTGGAAACCGAGGTAAAAATAATAGATAACACCATATAATTTAAAATATTATAATATCACAATGAAGAAAATACATCATTGTTTCTAAGAGTGTGAACTCCACCCAATAATGTTAGGGAATCATTTCCAGTTGTGACCTTCTTGATGGAATATGGTTCATCTCAAACTTTTACCTTGTTCTTGAGGCTAATCCATGTCATTCTGCATCCTGATGGCCTTCGTTCTCCCATGGGTACGCAACCGGTTGATCTTAGGTATCAATATCAGTTGGCCTCTGAGCATTGGGAAATAATAAGAATCCCTAATAGGCATCCATGGTGAAGCATAATAGTTATAAATGATGTCTATCTGGTACATTGGATCAACATATGTTTCCCATGATATGTTCACAGAGGCACATGTTGAGATGGCGTGTGCACATGGAAACTGTAAGGCCAAAAAGTTTCTACATTGACATTGCCTCGTTTCCAGTAATACCACCATTTTTTCACCGATGATATTTTTGATGGGGTCTAAATGCTCTTGAAATTCAAATCAAGAGTCTTATCAGTGGAAAAGTATGACATAATAACCAGAAGCTTCTTCAATGTTCTTTTCAATCTCTTGTTGAAAGTTTCTTTCGTACCTTAGCCCCTACTAAATTCCTTACGAGGCTAGTTTTTGTCTTTAAAAAAAGTACTTCACAGAATGATATAATGTCTCTTGAACTTGGGTAGTTCTAGGTAACTTGTGAATCCCCTTGAAGACACCATTGATGCACTCCAAAATGTTTTTGGTCATGTGTTCGTACCTCTTCCCCCCCGTCATATGCCAATGTCCATTTTTGTTTTTGGAATCCGCATCATATAATCATGAAATTCTTGATTATCCTTACAGATTTTTTCAAAATGTTCTTCAAACCACTGTGGATATGGTTCATATGCTACAAAGAATTGATCATACTTCACATAAATTGTTTTTATCTTTACGTTGAAATATTAACAAATAACAAAGACATTGCATGACTATCCTCATGATTGCCTTATTTATTGGTTCATTGTGGAATGTTTTCCTCACATTGATACTAATGTGTCTAATGAAGAATCGATGATGTGAATTTTGGGGTCTCTATGTATTAGGGTCCACATTGATTGCCTCATTGATTGCTTAATGTAGATCAGATGTCAAACAGACACCCTAAATGCGGGTGAAATGCTTGCTGATACATGCCAAAAACCAACTCTATGATTCATAGTTTTTCTTCTCTACAATGGAAAAGGAAAGAATAATAGGTGAATGATTTCCATCTTGGGTTTCTGCAATAAAAAATATGCCCTTGTATTTTCTGTATAGAAACATTCCATCAATATGAATGAACTGTTTGCTAAAACAAAATGCTGAGATACAAGAGAGGAATTCCCATAACAACTGATGAAATTAAACACGAGATGAATCAAGTCGGTTATATTGAGGCACATGTTCATTTGTATAAATATGGAATAAACCTTGGTTATGTTGCCTCGGTATGGCTAAAAATTGATACAAAACCCAATACGAGTCATCCCAATCACAATAGACCTTAATAATTGCCTTCTGTTTCGCCATCCAGACATTATTATAGAAAATATTATTACTGAATGTTTTTTGTATCCTATCTTGAAAAATGTCTATAGGAACATCTTGACATGTCCTAATCATCTCAACGATGATGGATGACACAAATTATGAATCTAATGAGGTAAGATATTATGTCAGGCTTGGATGAATGCAAGTATGAGCTACCTTAATCCTCGAGATTCTCCAACCTCCAAATGAATTGTCTGAAATCACCCTCAAGTGGAATCTACAATCATCCCCATAATTCTCACAGCGTATGAGATATTTACTATGGCTTGATTCCTGAACTATTTATCTAAACTATCTTCAATGTAAAATATCTTTAGCATGATTTTTAATGCATCTTTACTTAGAAATTCCTTCCAAAATATAAGGTTCTTTCCATCTCACTAAACCTATCTGGTACAACTCTGAAAAACTCATTTGTGTGTGTGATAACATTGTAGTCGAATTCAGGCACATGTGTCATTGCTTCTGACCAATATGAAAAGAGTGGTGAATGATTCATTATGGTTTGAGACTATTATAAAACTATTAAAACTAGAAACTTCATTTCTAACTTCCGTTTCTCCCTCCTCATGAGAAATTTTTTCACCATCCATTACATCATTACAAAACTCCTCATCAGAAGTTGAATTGAAATGTTTATCCGAGAGATCATATAGGTTTTCCTCTTCTTCATCATTTTGAATAGGCTAAATTTCATGGGGCAGACCATCTTCAACCACTCTTGTAAGTTGACATATTTGTACAACTGGATGTTACTATTATACAGTAGAAAGATAAACATATAACTCCATCATGGTACTATCTAACTTCTGAGAAAATAAATTTATTACTTGGACCCACTTTGCATCAACAACCAATGGTCAAGCTAGATGCCATAGTGTTGCCGGGAATTGAAAATGTCTATAGCTCATAAACTTGATCTCTTGATTAGGTCTAAGATTTAAGGAACCATGAATTCTATATTGAATGTCACTTAGGGTTACACAATCAGCTGTACTAACCACTATTGTTGGTTGTGTACTATAAGAAGCTCCTTACTCAGTTTTAATAACCTCTATATAGTAGTACAAATAGGCAACCATGTCTATCTACGTCAAAAATGTTTTTTTGATAAATATTTAGTTATTGTAACTAATATTAACAATGAGGGTTTACTATATAATATTTATTAGAATGTAATTTTAGGATTCCTTTTTATTCCCTAAGATATTATAGTAATGTTTCATTATATAAAAGTTTATTAGAATATAAGTCACAGAATGTTTTGAAAACCAAGGTAAAAATAAGAGGAAAAATCAAATTAGTTTATTTATCATTGATAAAATGAAAATTATGATCATATAAAGTGAAATAAAGAAGAAAAAACACATTAAATAATACATGAATTCTTTATAACATAGAATAAATTTCTTGACATTTTTCAATAGAACGTGGTTTGGATGAGATAAGCCTCACATAGAATGTGAGGTAAAATCCAATTTATTTTCAATTGGCATCTTAATAACATATTCTAAAGAGATGTAATTAACTTTTGAACTTTCAAAAGCTTTTAGACTTCTAATGACATATCTTATATTCCATCTTATATTTCATTAGAAGGCCAAAAACTTTTGAAAGTTCAAAAGTTAAGTACACATTCTTCAAAGATGTCATTAATATTACAATTAAAAATAAGTTGGATTTTACCTGTTGTCCAAAGTGAGACTCATCTCATCCAAACTACATTCTATTGAAAAATGTCAAGGTATTTCTTGGATGTTGTAAAGCATTCATGTGTTATTTAATGTGTTTTTTCTTCTTCATTTCACTTTCTATGATCATAAGTATCATTAGATTACCATTATATGTATTCATTTTTTAATCCTATGCTATTTATTAATTAAACTATAATTAATCATTACTAATAATAACTATTATTTCTAAACTATATGATCTTTATGATACCAAAATCTTAAAACATTTTCTTATAGAATAAACTATGATACTAATGTTTCTTAGTACAGTTTTTACTAAGTTAATCATTCTTTAATCACTAGTTAATCATTACTAAGTTATTTATTAGTTAATAATTCTTCAATCACTCTACGATTATTCCTTATTAAATCATTAATCATATAATATTCATTAGTTAATTATTATTAGCTTGTCATTGTATGTATTCATTTTTTAATCCTAAGTTATTCATTAATTAATCTATTCTTAATCATTACTAATAATAAGTATTATTTCTAGAGAATATATAACTAATTAAACTACTTAATAAATAACATCTTTAAAACTAACTGAAAAGAATTCAATTACTAATAATAAATTTCACTCTTTAATGCCCTTTTCCTTATCCATTTCATTTTATATCATCATAATGATCATTTTTTCATTGATAAATATAATGAATTTATTTTTATTTTCTTTGGTATTTTACTAGTTTATAAAGAAAATATGAATCATAAAAAGCATATCCCCTAGAAGTGTCAAAACAGGAGTGCAGTAAGGCCTGTTGTCGTGCACCAGTTCCTATTCAAGTCTAGATCAAAATAATGTTTTCAGGGTTTACCCCTAGGAAAATTTATGCCAGATCCACAGCCACTTGTTTGTATTCAGATAGGGATTTGATTGCTTAGATAATCAAATAATCTTTGTGCTACCAAAATTTTACAATATTAAATCCTAAGTTATTCTATACTTAATATATACTTAATCATTACTAATAATAATTATTATTTCAAACAATATAAAAATAATTAAACTGCTTAATAAACAAAATATTTATAACTAAATAAACTACTTAAGAAATAAAATATTTAGAACTAAAAATAATTCAATTTAATAAATAAAAAACTTTAAATTAAATAAAAAGAAACCTCGAAATGATGTTTTATAAAAAATGGGGCCTTCTCTTGGACCATCGACTCCACCGCACATGAAAAGGAGTTTTTTTAGAGAGAGAAACAATGGAATGATGAAAGATGGGGGAAAATGGAACTGAGGAGAAGGGGGGTCCCTTTTATAGGGCGTTGAGGGAAAGGTGGCATCGACGAAGATGCCTTTCGCCTGTATGTTAGGCAAAAGGTGGAACCAAAGATGCTTACTTTCACCTCACGCAATGGCGAAAGGAGACACCCCCATATCTCCATTACCATGTCATCAATCTGGGCCAAACACGGGCGAGGGGGGGAGGGGGGGGGTAGGCGACAATGACAATTCTTCCTTTGTTGTACATTTGAAAAAGAATAAACCTATGCATTAAAAAACAGAAAACACATTAAAAAACTTGGGGAGATGCTAAGTTTTGAGGTGACACGACTGAGGACCATCTAGAAAGCGACAATTAAATATTAATAAGTATTGATGAATATTAATATATATCAATTAAATATTAAAAAATATTAAAAAACTATTCATAAGTTTTAATATTTTTAATAGGTTGAGGGTGAAAACCTCTTTATTAAGAATATAAATATTAATTAAATATTAATGAACATAAATAAATATTTATTAAATATTGAAAAATGTTGAATAAATATTAATAAATGTTTATAATTATTAATAAATATTAATAAATATTAATAAATAATAGATATATATTAAATAAATATTAATAAATATTATTAAATATAAGTAAATATTAATATTTATGAATATTTATTAATATTTAGTAATATCTAGTAATATTTATTAATATTTATGAATATTTATGAATATTTAATTGACATTTACTCATATTTAATGATATTATTACTATTTGATAATTAATTTAATCTGATTATTTATGATATTAATATGTACTATTATAATATATATTATATATAATAAATAATCACTACTACTGTTATTCCCTTTAACAATGCAAAAAAAGGATTTTAATAGTGATGTTAAACTCATCACTAATAAAGACCCCCTTTATCAGTGCTAGAAATAACATTGATAAAGGCTCCACATACTGCAATGTGTTGTTTGTAAAATAGCACACTATAGCAATCTCAACCTATAACCTATACAAAAAATATATAATTTAATTGAAATAAATTTTATCATCACGAATAGAAAAGAAACACTACTATATATATTTAAAACAATGTTTTTTATGATTATATTTATAATTACTATCCACAAACATTTAAAAATATTAATGTTTCGTCATCTTTGGCACACGTGATCCCCTCTCAAAAAGGTCCTCTCATGGTATTTTTCCGAACAAATCAACTCAGCCCAAGCAAAAGAATCCACCTATACAAGAAAATAAATCTTATGTTAGTAATATAATAAAGAAATAAATTAAACAATAATATGAAAGAATACATTAAAAAACGTCAACTTTAAATAAAAAGACACACTTGGATTTATACCAGCCACACTGTGTGTTTTATTGAGGTGTGGTTGATTCAAACACGTCAAAAATGAGGTATGGATCATTGTCCTAAAGTATCAAAACAATTTGAATATATTTGATCAGTTTTGAGTATGTCAATTGTTCTTTTTAATGAAATTAATGTTAATTTTAAATAAATATACACTTGGAGTTATACCGGTCACACCGTGCGTAGGATTGAGGTGCGGCTGATTCCTATACATCAAAAATTACTTATAGATCATTTTCATAAAGTATAAAAACAAACCAAATGTGTTTTCTTGGTTTCCAATATGTCACTTGTGTTTTTTACTAAAATGTCATTTCAAATTGGAAACACACATTTTGAGTCATACCGATCACATCTTGTGTTGGTTTGATGTGAGACTACTTTAAACATTTCAAAAATGACTTATGAATTGTTTTCCTAAATTATCAAGACAATCAGAGTGATTTTTTTTGGTTTTCAGTGAGTGACGCACATTTTCAACTAAAATGTCATTTTTAAACTAATAAATTGTACTTTAAGTCATACCAGTCACACCATGTGTCAGATTGAGGTGTGGTTGATTACTACATATGCAAAACGACTTATGGATCATTTTTCTAAAGTATAAAAACCATCTGAATGAATTTTATTGGTTTTCAGTAGTTCAGTTGTCCTTTTTACTAAAATTGATGTCAATTTTAAATAAAATGTTGCATTTGGAATCATATTGATCACACTGTGCATCTAATTGAGGTGAAATTAATTTCCACATGTCCCAAATGAATCATAGATATTTTTCCTAAAGTATAAAATAAATATGAATGATTTTTCCATAAAAATAGTAGAAGATAAATAAAAAAATTAGTATGCTCAAAACTCCATAGGGAGAAAGTACCATAAACCAAAAAGGTATGTCAAAAACCCAAAATAGTACACCATAAAAGTAATCAGCTGAAAGAAAAATATCCCAAAGGAAACAACACTCCAAGCCCAAATTATCAAGAGGATCCACCACCTCTAAGTGTTACTTTCTCTTTGATCGGACCTAGAAGAAGGAAATCTAAAAACACCTAAAGGAAAAGGTATGGTGTGATCCATGAAGCCTAATAGGATCTCACCAAGTGTTTCATAACATATGTCATAATAATATACCAAATCATGGTTTCAATTTTAATAAAACAAAACATGTCAATACATTTTCATATTTAAAACAAAATATACTTTCATTTCAAAATAATAGAAAACACTTCAAACATGGCTTAATAAACATTTTATATAAAGAAGTTTACATAAATAATTTCATAATCAATGGCATATTTATATCAAAATAATCAAAACACACACCATGGTCATATACCCTATGGTACAATAGTTTTTATTTATAAGATTCTCACACATCTCATATAAGTGATCATGGAAATATGTGTACACATGTCCCTTGAGATCAGGTTAAAAAGGACTTATCAGCATCCCATCTGTGGTGAGATCTACCTAACTAGGTTTTTCTTAGAGTTTTCATTATCAATAAATTGCTAGGGAATTTACATCATAGTATGATTGTCCAAAATAACCCACTAAATACTCAGGCTCACATGTTCTTAATCAATCAATTGAAAATGGGAAACCATCTCATCAAAAATAAATCATCATTTAAAATTCAATTTTTTACTTTTCCTTTTTCAAAATTCCAATTCACTTTCAAAACCAAAACATGATTTTTTTCATAATTTTATGCCTTTTCAACACAAAACCAATCATATGTTTTTATCATTTCAATTTAATCCATTTTTATTGAACTAATTATCTAATCAATTCATCAATTCCATCAATTTCAAAATATACCCCAAATTCCAATTCAATTGGAATTGAGGATTTTCAAAAAATCCATACTATATCAAATTCCAATTCCAATTCATGTAGAATTGGTTTTTCAAAAATCAATTGAAAGAAATTTCAACCAACAAGCAAATCAAGGTTTAATTAAATATCCAATCTCAAATGCAACAACCTGCCTTTATCACGGAGATCATGTATCAACAATACGCACAATGGGATTTTTCAAAAAAGAACAAAGACAATAGAGATCTAGAAATAAAAACTAAAATAAAGATCCTGTTAAACAGAATTTATATCCATAAAATAATTGATGATCTATCCAAATCGAAGGAGGAAAGGAGAGGTCGATATAAACCAAGGATAGGAGATTCATGTACTTGGAGGAGATCAAACAAGATCCTCCATGCTTCGATCCTCTAAGGAATGGGTTTCAAGGATCCAAAAATGGTTCTTGAGATACTCCAATGCCTAGTAAATCAATTTAAGTTGAGTTATGGTAGAGAAGTGGTTTAAAAATGGGTTCAGTATTTTTTTATTTTTTAGAATAAAAATATCCCGCATGCACGGTTAGCTGGACAGGACTTCATAGTTAGACAAATAGTGCAACCTAATCGTGTGCCCCATCTTGACTCACTGTCCAAGGTTTACAATTTCTACTGGGTTGGAACATGTTTTTTCAAACTATGTTCCAACCGTGCAAACCATCACTACTCGAGGTTTCACAGTTTGAATTAGAGGGGTGCATAGTTTAAGAAAACCTTATGCCAACCATGAATGGCCTAGAAACCTCCAAAATTTTCCAAAAACTCACTAGAAAAAACCCAAGTCAAGACCTAACCAAATCATGATAAAAAGGAGGGTTGAGGAGTACCTGAAAACTAGTAATAATATGTTACACATCTAGTCATTTAATATATAAATTTAAGAATATTGTTATAGCATTTAAAGGTTCTCATCATAGTGGGGAACATCTATGACCTTTTTACGTGACATATACTCTATGGATATTATAACATTATTGTTGGATAGAATACCAATTATAATATGGTAATATGTTAATTAATATTCAATCATTTGAATATTTAGGTAATCGATAGTAAAAATTTGTTGGTTATAGGTTACTAACTCCAATAAAACAAATACGGATGGATCCATACTCCCCTGGCCATGGATCGCTTCTCTGCTCATCTTCAATTTAGGGATTATGATCATCTCCATTAGTGTAAATTATTTTTCCTTAGATTTCCTTCCCACATTCGCTCTTTAATTCTGATCTGGCTACCAAGAAACTATGGTGCCTTGTGCTTCAAGATTTGGTGGATGGGACAACTCTCTTCCGAGCTAGGTGTTTATCATCAGGTGATGTATGGGGTTTTTTTTGGTTTTTTTATGGGGAGATAACCTTTGTTGAAGTGCAACCGATTGGTTTTTTTTGGATTTGTAATGTGGTAGTGTCATCATTGAAAACTTTCAGGTATGGTACATGAATATATATAATGGATGTAGGAATGATCTATTCCCTTCAAGTTTGTTCTATGGTGCCTTTTTTCCTTTTGATGTGCCTGAATACTTATAAATATCCTTGGGTTCCTCTGCCATTTCATCATGCTCCTTCTCACACAACCCCATTTTTATTGGCTTCAATGAATACCATAATGTTTTGGATTATGTCAGCATATTTAGTGAAGGTAGATCTCTTGTGGTGCTCTTTTGGCTTGGTGGCATCGATCATGGTGGCTTAGAAGTTTCATAATTCCTCGTTCAGAAGCTCGGTCGATAAATCCCTCTCCATCGATCATCTTCCTTCGATGGTTCTTGTTGTGTTGGAATTGTCCTCGATGCTTCTTCTTCACGGTGTCGATCACCTGTTGGTGTCCTCCAAGATCCTGGTCATTGGACTGTGGTGGTCATCACCAAGGAGATGATCAGGACATGACGATGATGGCAGTGATGCGATGGTTGCAATGGTGATAATGATGTGGATTATGTGGGGCATGTGAAGGTCTCGAGGTGATTATGGGATGCATAATGGATGGGATGGATCGGCACACACGTAGTACATTCAGGATGGTTTGGTTCAAGTGGTTGGTGGGGCAGGTATTAGAATTTGTTTGTTGGCTGACCCGCCCATTGTATTGGTTACCACTCAACATGTTTAAAAGGGTCATTCTTGAGAATAAAAAAATGGATTTATCAAATAATACAAATTCCCATATCCTGAATGGCATTAAGACCTCGATTTTTTATTTATTTTAGACAATACCCTTTTAAACTAGGTTGAGAGAGAACCCTTACATGAACTGTAGGTCCTATTAGAGTTGGTGTCCTAGAACCAAATGTTTTTACTTTGATTTTATGAATATTTAATTACATATTGTTCATTGTTTTGTATAAATATGATGTAATTATGTCTCTAATTATTTTTCACATTGATATGGTCATAGAAGTTATCTATTATGATGAGAACCTTGAAGTGCTATGATAGTATTCTTAAATATAGTTCTGTAGTTTGATGACATACTATGATGGGACACATAGTATATAGATCGTAAGGTGTGAGTACTCGTAAGTAGATGAAACTTATTCTCATGAAGTTCACACTTGGTAATCTCTAAGATGAGAGATTATGAGAACATACCCAACAGTAGGAATTCCTCATGTTTTGGTGTCATAAAATATTCTTATCTGTGAGACTGTTTAATTTTACTTAGGCTTTAATATCATCATTAATACATGTCATGGCTCGCGCACTTTGATTTAATAAAGAAAACTATCATTCCATATGTTGGTGGGAATTAGGGTACATTTGGTGCATCACGAATAATATGTTATTAATGGATAAGTCAAGGAAAGATTTTTTCACTTTCATTGATGGAAGTTGATATCTCGGCCCTTTGATTGAAATAGAATTGTCTCCCTAAATTCCATGTCCACGGTGTAACAATGAGTTTATTTTAGGTAGTCAAAGAATGACATATAAAGCATATAGGTTGATGAAAATATCATGAAACCTTTTTGATGAGATATTGTGACAAAGGAATTATATTACACAGTGAGCATTCGTATTTGGATGTCTTCATTGTGACTTTAAGTTCTTTCTATTGGACATCTTGACACGTTTCTAGATAGAAATCTTGGACTTTAGGCAAGCCTTCATAATTCCAATGATAAAAAATCCTATAGGTTCACACACTAAGTGTTTCTGGTGGTATAGATTAAATTCTATTTGAATTTAATTTGTGGAATAAATATTATTTTCAAGACCAACGAAAAATTTTAGTCAAGTTAAAATTATCACATAAATTAAAAAAATATTTATTCACCAGATTGTGAATAAAATATATTTATTTATTTTATTGAACATTTAAAAAATATTTATTTACTAGTTTCTAAGTAAAAATATTTATCTAAGAGAATAAAATATTTTATTCAGGTGTTCAATAAATGGAATATGAGTTTGAATGGACCAAGAACGCGTCTGTTGATAAATTAATTATTTACAAGTTGGTAAATAATGTTTATTCAGTTGGTGAAAGAAATAATAATAATAATTTTATCATTATATGGCACATGATATCATTTTTGATTCCATTTTACACAAGCTGGTGCACCATAAATAATGGTGTTGTTATTGTTATTATGTGGTATGGGTTTTATCTTATAATTATAATTGAATTTAATATATATTTCGCAATTAAATCTTATAACTAAAACCCAATGTCGATTAATAGGTAGGTACGTATATTGTGTCAAACCCTAGTAAAAAGATAATTGTTGATCCAACCATTTTCTCTCTTAAATCCTCTTATCACTACCTCTCAAGAATGAGATAATTTCTTCAAGTTTGAAGAACGAGCGATCAATAACGATCGATGAAAGACATTCATTTTCCATGCTAGCACCTGGAGAATGAGTGGAATTGTTAGAATACCATTGGAGCATGTTTGGATCACCACTAGAGATATTATATATTGGATTCTCATGAGTGCAATGAAGACAATCTAGAAGGGTCATTCCAGACGATCAATGATCATCAACGAAGAAAGTACTAAATACCCAGGTATTTAATTTCTTCAGAAATTAATAAATTAATTATAAACATGATGTGAAAGATCCTCTTTCTTGGATCTGAAAATTTTATTTTCCTAGTCTTAATATTTTGATTTTAATCCATGGATACTGATGTTCATCATTGTATTGATCCCATATTGGTTATCGATTACAGTAGAAGAAAATTTGGGACCTCCCAACCACCATGCTTTTGTTGTGTCTAGATCCTTCAAGTGGTATCAGAGTAGGGTCATTAAAGTTTACAATTATTTTAATAATTTTTTGATGATTTATGATTTAGTAATTTTTCTTGTCCATTCATGTTTAATCATTATTGTAATCGTAATTTCAAGATCTATTTGTTCTCTTTTTGTTTCTCACAGATCTAACATAAATGAATATTTTTTTGATTAAAATTAAACCGAGGATCTCATCAGGAGGCACTGATGATTCTTTCCAAGTAACACGATAGTACAGACTATGTATTCAGAGTTACATGCTGTGTAATTTGTCTTACACTTCGTGTAATCCGGATTACACACCATGTAGTTGTGTTAAGTCCATCTGGAGTAATTCATAAATTACTCAATCCGTGTGCATTAATGACACATGGTGTAACTAATTCTTACACTACGTGTTGAATAGGATAGACTGGTTCACGGTCACCCAGATTACATTCAATGTGGTCTACTGGACACAACTTGTAGTCCCTTCAGGTCAAGGGACAAACCGTGTATCCCATACATGGATAAGCTGACCAGTAACTGTGTAACCCAGAGACAATATGACCTATGGCCAACTGGACATGCCATGTACTCTGAGGTTTATGAAGTTCACCTCACACACTGAGTACATAGGTGTGTACTTCAGATAAGATGGTGAAGGTAGTACACGCCGTGTAGTTATAACTACACACCATGTACTTTACCAAATTACAAAGAATTAAAACTTTAATGTTTGTATCATGTTCAAAATTACATATCATGTATATTCAAATGGTTTTTCACCATGTTACCTCCATGGTTATGGATGATAGTATCAGGTAAATTCAGAAAAGGATTAAGATAAAAAGATTTTTTAATTTAATATAATAATTAATCGATTTGAGAACGATTTATCTTAATAAGAATGATTAAATAATTGAAGTCTAGTTTTATTAAATGCATAATTAATTGCATGTATGTGGATGATCATGATATAGACCAGACCTTTGTATGTGATTGGTTTCCTTTTATTTATTTTTTAAATTAAATTATTGGTCTGTATTCCATCTCTCCCCATTAATATGTAAGGCCTATATTCCCATGGTTTATTTTATGTAAACCCCCTTTTACCCATCACCTGTGTGTGAGTTAAAAATCATATGTAATGGATGGATCTTCCAAGATTTTGGAGGTGGTTCAAGTAAGGAGTCGAGGTGAAAGCAATCCAAGTAGATACAAAGGTGTCTAGGTGGAAAGCTGTAGAAATGAACCATAAATGGTTCAAGGTATTTCTACCCTAGGTCAGTATTTAGTTTATCAACCGCTAGATAAACTAACCATTAGAATATCTCATGATCATGCCCTTTACTATATTTTATTTTTTTTAGTTTCATGGTTTTTCATTATGGATGTATTATCATGACTACGTAATTAATTAATTAATAAGCATGCAAGATGAAACTAAAATAAACTAGGATTATGTGAAAACATTAGAAAGACATGTTTAATCACTTAATTAATTTCAAATTAATATTAAAAATCATGTGATAAAGATAATGAGTCAATTTACACATAAGAGATAAAAATCCCTCAATAAAATATTAAGTCAAACTAAGCCTTTAGTTACTTGATTAAGGGAAAGACTCAATAAAACTAAGTGTTTGTCCAACCCTTGTTGAGACACTTAATTTTATATAGGAAGATATTATGAAGGTTTTAGGTTGACTTAACCAGTTTACATAAAGAGGAGTATCCCTTGATATACTTGGTGTAAATTTAGAGGTAAGTGTTGAGGAAATCCAAGCCAGGATTTTTGGATTGGGGAGTCCACTCAACAAATCAAGGAGATGCAAGCCCATAGTTGGAAAAGACCTTCCTACATTAACACTTTCAAATATTTTGAACAACCCTTTTGGGGGTTATGTGAAGGGGAATATGGATCCTTTCCACTAGAATTTACTAGCAACTAGACATTCCGAGTTCAATGGTGAGGGCCATTGGGAATTGATAAAATAGTGGAAGACTTAATATATTTAATTTATTATTTCTCATAAAATGTAATCAATAAATTACTAATTATCAGATCTTTTCATTTTATAATAAAAATGAAAAGCTCATCAACCACACTATCCCTGTGATCAATACTGGATAATGACAACATCCTCACTGGTAGTAACTTACAGTAATGTTTTAGAAACATTCAGTTCATTCTATGCCTTGAACATAAATCTTACGTGGTGGAGTCCTCATTACCAAATCCATCTACCCAAGAGGCAAGTTATGGAGAGTTCCTGGTCTATGGGAAACATATGAACGATGCGATCGATGTTCAATGTTTGATGTTATCATCAATATCTCGTGAACACATGAAGTATCACAAAAACATGGATACTTATAGCATTATTGAGAATTTTTATGGTCTTTACCAAGAGAGAGAAAGACATTAATGGTTTGAGATCACCAAGGCACTATTTCAGAGTAAGCTTGGAGAGGGTGCCCCATCTGGGCCTCACATAGTTAATCTCATTGGAAACATTGAGTGCCTAGAGGTTCTAGGGTTTAAACTCCCTGAAGAACTGGGTACCGATATCATTCTCGCATTACTCCCTGGGAGATTCTCCAGTTTTATTGTGAATTTCAATATAAACAACATTGAGAAGTCTCTACCATATCTTCTTATCATCCTTCACCAGGTGGATAAATACATGAAGCATGAAAATCCTTTTTTCCTTATGGTGAATAAGAGTAAAGGGAATAAGGAGAAGAGATTTAATCCCAAAGCTTCTTTATGACCTTCCAAGAAAAGGAAGATCAAGGGGGTGGAAGGGAATATGAAGCTTTTTGTTTCACATGGGGAAAGAAGGGACACTAGAAGAAAAACTACACCCAACTAAAGAAGTAAGGGGAAAATTCAGGTGCATTTGTTATCAAGTGAAATTTATCTATTTCTAAAAATTGGATATTAGATACAGCTTATGGTGATCAAATATATATTCAAATATATTAACTAATTAGATTCAAGAAAATTGACTGAGGGGGGTAGATCTACGAGCAACCAACAGAGCTAGACTTGCTATTGTAGCTTCTATGGACTACCACCTCACATTGCCAGTTGGTATGATTTTAGTATTAAAAGGTTGTTATTATGTTCCTTCTGTAACAAAAAACATTATTTCTATATCCAAAATATATATAGATGGATTTATTTTTAAGTTTGGAAATTAATGTTGCTTCTTTTATAAATATATCATTTGTTTTTGTAGGGAACATTTATATAATGGTATTTACATGTTGGATTACACAAAATAAGTATTTGTCATGACCCGTCCTCGGGGCTCGTGTCGTGACTACCCCAAGCCCGCCTTCCATAGGCCAGAGGCTGGCGACTAGCACCAAGGCGTAATTACCGGTAAAAAGGGGAGGCATTACCTTTGTGAAGTAAACAAACACCACAGAGTAAGCAAGCAGAAGAAGTAAACACTAAGTAAAAACTGAGTACAACAGTAAGTGAGGAAAAGTAAGTGGGCCAGTATACAAACCCAAACTGAAAGTAAAGTACAACTCGAAAGGGAAAACAACAACTGAAAAGTAAATCCACAGTCTTGATCCGTCCACTAGAAGCCCCACCTGAAGGGTGAGTACAGATAGCCGCCACAGCTCCTCGGGTCCAGCCGTCCACTCCGAGTACATCCCGCCCAGTGGTCTACCTCCAGGTACAGTCCTGCTCCGCAAACCTCAACCATGATCAGCGTTGTCCGTTGTCTGCAACCAACACAATGTAGTGCGGGCATAGCCCGTGCAGGGGTGAGTATAAGCTACTCAGTATGGACCCCGAGACCCCTGAAGGTCTCCCAGAATCCACAAAGGATAATCCAAAAAGGAAAGATACAATCACGAAGTAACATACGACACTGCTTAGGTATATGCCCATACATATACCTAAGTCATCAATTCTCATTCGGCTCCAACAACCGATCCCAAGTACAACCCAGTCCACACAGGAAAGCAAAACTTAATCCACACAGGATGACACAACACAATCCACAAAGGAAGCAAAACAGGATTAAGCTCACACATGTATACTTCTTTGTATGACGATAGAGATGATCAGATATTGCCACTGATTCATCTAAGTCGTCGGACCCACAAAGGATCGATAGGTACTAACCCCCGCAATGACCCACAAAGGATCTGACCCACAAAGGATCGATAGGTACTAACCCCCGCAATGAACTACAAAGGATTTGACCCACAAAGGATTTGACCCACAAAGGATTGATAGGTAACTAACCCCCGCACAGACCCACACAGGATCGGACCCACACAGGATCTGTAGGCACTGGACCACACAGGACCGTTGAGCACTGACCCACACAGGATCAGACCCAAACAGGATCTGTAGCACTGATCCACATAGGATCGCTGAGTGCTGTAGTCGTCGCCGTCGAATCCACTGAGGATCTCTGTACAGTCGTCGTCGTCACAGTCGCAGCCGGCTCTAGGGTTCCCGCACACAGCATGCTCGTTCGGGAGGGTCCGCTCCACGTGCCGAGAGGCTGATACATCAACTGACACATAGTCCAGAGTTGATGTATCCAAAAGTTCCGTATCGTCAACAGGAACTCAACGTCACAGACGGCGCGTCATTCGAACGCCCGGTCTGAGAGTTATTGGCTTTTTTGTTCCAGGGGCCCGGTTGGTTTTTAAGGAAAAACCAACCCGACCATACTCCACCTACGTCCAAACCTCGGGTGGAGTGAGCCAAAATATCTGTCTCACTTAGAGGAATTCAACAAGTCGACGGCACGTCAATCGGACGTCCGAAACTTAAGTTATGAGCGTTTCCGCTCCGTGGGCCCGGTTGGTTTCGTGTACGAACCAACCCAGCCAAATCCAAAGTATTCTGAAACCTTAAGTGAAATATACCAAAACGACCGTCTCGATCCAAGGATCACGTCACCGCTGACGGTGCATTGATCGGAGGCCCATAGCTCAAGTTATGAGAAAAAGACCGAAAAGGTCCGAAAATGGAGGGTCTGGGCCCGGACCGACCCGGCCCAACCCCCCCCCCCTCCCCCGGGTCGGCCCGGCCCGGCCGAGGTGGCCCGGCCCGACCGGCGGGTCGGTCGGCCGGTTACGGCTGAGCGGAGCGGGGGGCGTGCTGCCCCTGCGTGATGGAGTCGCGGCCCCGCGTGGGGCTACCCTTGCCAGCGGACATGACAGCCAGTCGTGTCACGTCCTTCTCCGGTCCTGCGTGGTCGCGGGACGGCTAGCCCGCCGCTGCGGCTTCAGCCGCGGCGGTTCTCCACTGCGGCGCGCCGGGCGCCAGTGCCGCCATGCAGGCAGGGCGCGCCGGCGGGTTGCTCCACGGACCACCGGATGAGTTTCGGTGGTCGGAAAATTCACGTCGTCTTCACCAACGGTCCTCTCGGGGTCCGTCCTTCACTGTGAGGGCCTCACATCGCCCGTGCGGCTTGTCTTGTCGACGTCCGCCGTTTCGCACACCAAGAACGAAATGGGCGGTGGGTTCGGACTTGTTCGTTTGTCCGCACCCACCGCATTAGCGGTTTTAAAACTATCTCAACAATTATTTTAACAACCGCGGATATAAATCACAAAGATTTAAATGAATCAAACCCCTACCTCAACATAGTCGTCGACCGTGAGTTCATCGCAGAATTAACCGTCGCGGAAGAACAGGATCGTCGCGTCGTGGAAGGGGCGTCACTGTCGTCATGGTACACGGCGTTGCGTAGACGATCTCCGAGGGTTAAAGAAAACACACAGATTTAATTGCACGTTTAAACCCAAGTTGAGGATAAAATCCACAAAGGAATTTAAAAGATCTGAAACCTCCAACCTCAATCGGGTGTCGATCGAAGATTTTCGTGGGGAAGGATTGTCGTAGAAGAAGCGTCATGGAAGGAGATTCGTCAGTGCCACAGTACACAGCGTCGCGTCATCGATCTCCGAGGGTTCGGCATTCTTCGCATGCTTCGCATTCTTCACGAAGGAGGGTGAAGAACTTAGATTTTCTGTCAATCCTCTCAACAATCCACCCACGTGTGTTGGTCTTATTTTATTCTTATGCCAACAAACGAAAAACAAAGTTAAGAAACGAACCATTGATTTGGTTAATTAATGGTAACGACTTAACTGCCCAATTAATAGGGGCGTTAAGAATTTAAGAAAACGCTCCGGTTGACTTTCATTTAAAAGGGGTTTTTGCGGGTGCATTACTTAGAGGAAAAGAAACGGTGGGGCTCATGTGGGCCCCACCTCACAAATATCCTACCAAGTGGGTAGGATATGTTGGGTTCCACCATATCCTCTCAACATAGCTTAAGTGGCCTTAAGTGGCTTTAAGTGAAATAAAATAAAGTTGTCGCACCACTTTATTTTATTTTCTTAACTTAACCCCAAAAACTAAAAACCACACCCGAGCAAACACAACTCCGGAAAAGGCGTTTCTAATAAAATATCGGCGCTATGATTCCATCGGTGCCCTCGGAATTCGATTCTGAGCACTAGTTAAAAAGTTAGAAAAACCCGCTCGTTTGTTCACTGAACGTACCCAAGCCAAAATTCGGAAAAATGATTCCGAGCACACCAGGCCTCGGAATCAGGTACCGTCAGAAACTGCGTTCTTGTAAAATTCCAAATAAAATTAAGAAAAAAATTTCCTTGAATTTTATGGGTCTTTACGGTAATGGAAATTGATAATGAAACTAATTCACAAGACTCATACCACACCCAACTTTGGCATCACCAGTTAGGTCATTTAAATGAGAAATGATTGAAAAAGTTACATCAAGATGTATATTTATATTCTTTTGAACTAAAACCACTTGGTATATGTCATGCATGTTTACAAGGCAAAATGACTAAAGCCCCATTTAGTGGGAACAATGAAAGGTCCAATGAGATTCTTGAATTGGTTTATACTGATGTGTGTGGACCATTTCTAGTTGAAGCAAGGGGTGGGTACTAATACTTCATAACTTTTGCTAATGATTTTAATAGATATGGATATATCTACTTAATGAGGTATAAATTGGATTATTTTAATATTTCAAGGAATATAATAATGAAGTTGAGAACTGGATTGGTAAGAAGATTAAGAAACTCAACTCAGACTGAGGTATAGAATGTATTAATCAAGACTTCATTAATTACTTACGGGAGTTTGGAATCCTATCCCAAGTCACTCCTCCTTACACGTCCCAGTGGAATAGTGTAAGCGAAAGGAGGAACCGAACCTTATTGGACACAGTGAGATCAATGATGAGTCATGCAAGTATTCCATTATCCTTTTAGGGATATGTGTTATAAAAAGTGGCACAAATACTAAACCAATTACCAACTAAATCAATAAATGGTATTACATGCAAGATTTGGATTGGAAGAAAATCAATGTTATCGAATTTACATTCATGGGGAAGCAAAGTGTTTGTTAAGACATATTCAGTTAACAAAATTGCACCCTAAGGCACAAAGTGTACCTTTATAAGATTTCCTAAGGAAACAAGGAGATATTTCCTATGTGAATCCTCATAAAAAATTTTATAGTGGAAAGACATGCCATATTCCTTGAGTAGGAGTACATCTCCAAAATAAATAGTGGGAGCGAGATAGACTTCAATGAATTCAAGGGTCAAGTTATATAAGAGTTGGTATAGGAGTAGATTCCACAAATCCCCATGGAAGAAAGATCTATTCTAGAGACCCAAGTACTGCATATGAGTAAAAGAGAGGTTGGAGAACTATAACGGTATAGTTTTCTAGTTACTAAGTATGGTGACTCAATATTAGTGGATAATAATGATCCTATAACATACAAGGAAGTAGTAAGTGGCACAAATGTTGACAAGAGGCAAGAAGCCATGAATTATGAAATGGATTCCATGTACCAAAACCAAGTCTGGATTTTGGTAGGTCCTCCAGTAGATGTAAATCATGTTGGATGCAAATGGGTATTCAATAAGAAATTGGGCATGGAAGGAAAATTCAGTACCTATAAGGAACGACTAGTTTCAAAAGGGTTTAAACAACATCAAGGCATTGACTATGAAAAAACCTTTTCCCCATTTTCAACACTATAATCTATCATAATTATAATGGCCATTACCACTTACCATAACTATAAGATTTGGAAAATGGATGTCAAAACAACCTTCTTTAATGAGAACCTTTAGGAACATGTCCACATGACACAACTTTAAGGGTTTGTGACTCCAAATGGTTCCAATAAGATATAAAAGTTGAAAAAATACATTTATGGATTAAATAAATCATCCAGGTCATCAAAAATTTGTTTTGACAAAGCCATAACAAATTTTGGTTTTATAATGAATGAATGTGAGCCTTGTTTCTATAAATGGTTTTGTGGGAGTGCATTTGTTTTCCTAAAAGAATATGTTGATGACATATTACTTATTGGAAATGAAATACTAGTCTTACAGTATGTTAAGGCATGGTTGAATAAATTCTTCTCTATGAAGGACTTGGGAAAGACAACATATATTCTTGGGATCAAGATCCATCGTGATAGATCCAAGAGATTTCTGGAACTAAGTCAAAGTATATACATTGACAAGATATTGAAGAGATTTAGTATGGAAAAATCCAAGAGGTGATTTTTTCTAGCGTCACATGGTATTCATCTTTCCAAGAAATTTTTTCCTTAGACACATGAGTAAAGAAAGAGAATGATAAGGATTCCATACACATCAGTGATTGGGCGAGTCATGTATGTTATGCTATGTACTAGGCTAGATGTCACCTACACATTGAGTACGGTAGGAAGATATCAAGATGATCAAGGGGACCACCATTAGATGGAATTCGAGACTATCCTTAAGTATCTAAGGCATACTAAGGATATGTTCCTAGTTTATGGAGGATATGGTGAACTAGTCATCAGAGGATATATAGATGCTAGTTTTGAGACTGATCAAGATGACACGATGTCGCAAACGGGATACATCTTCACTTTGAATGGAGGTGTTGTGAGTTGGAAGAGATCAAATAAAGGTGTGGTTGCATATTATACAGTAGAGTCCGAGTATATCATAAATTTTAAAGTAGCTAAAGAAGTAGTTTGGATGTGGAGCTTTTTCCAAGAGCTAGATGTGGTTCCTAGCAGTAAAGATCCCATCACACTCTATTGTGATAATACTGCAGTGGTGGTTCTTTCAAAAGAGACAAGGTTAAATTACAAAAAGAATCACATACTTTGTAAGTAATATATTTTGAGGGATTTTTCTCAGAGTGGTGAAGTTGTAGTTAGCATCATTTCCATAGAAGACAATGTGGTGGACCCCTTAAATAAGTCCTTAACTCAGTAGAAACATGATCATCATGTGAGGTCTAGCAGAATGAAATTCATAGGCAGTTGGCTCTAGTCCAAGTGGGAGTTTGTTAGAGTTGGTGTCCTAGAACCAAATATTTTTACTTTGATTACATAAATATTTAATTACATATTTTTCATTGTTCTGCATGACTATTATGTAATTATTTCCTAGAGTATTCTTCCCCTTGATAAGGTCATATAAGTTCCCTGATATGATGAGAACCTTGAAGTACTATGACAATATTATTAAATGTAGTTCTATGGTTGGATGACATACTATAATGGGACACATAGTATACAGACCATTGTGTGTGAGTAATCGTAAGAAAATGACATTTTTTATCAAGAAGTTATCACTTGGTAATCTCCAAGATGAGATATTATGAGAACAGACCCGTCAGTAAGAATCTTCATGTTTTGGTGTCATCAGATATTCCTATCTACAAGTGTGTGTAGTGGTCCTTAGACTTTAATATTATCATTAATATATGTCACAACTCATGAAATTTGATTTATTGAAGAAAACCGTCACACCATATTTTTATAGGAAGTAGGGTACGTTGGGTGCGTCACTAATGACATGTTATTAATGGATAAGTCGAGGAATGATTTTTGCCTTCCATTTATGGAAGTTTATATCTCATCCCTTTGATTGAAATAGAACTTTCGCCCTAAATTCCATGTCCATAATGTAACGATGAGTTTATTTTTGGTAGTCAAAGAATGGAATATCGAGAATATAGGTTAGTGACACTATCATGAAACCTTCTTGATGAGATATTGTGACAAAGGGATTATATTACAGAGTGAGTGTTTGTATGTGGATGTCTTCGTTGTAAATTTAAGTTCATTCTCTTGAGTGCATTGAACCATTATTGAAGACTTTAGGCAAGCCTTACTAATAATAATGAGAAAGAGTCCTAGAGGGTCACACACTAAGAGTTTCTAGTGGTCTCGATTAAATTCTATTTGAATTTAATTAATGAAATATATATTATTCTCAATACCAAGGAATAATTTTATTCAAGTTAAAATGATTGCATAAATTAAATAAATATTTATTCATTTGATTTTGAATAAAATATATTTATTTATTTTATTGAACATTTAATAAATATTTATTTTCTATTTTGTAAATAAAACTATTTATTAAATAGAATAAAACATTGTATTCAGGTGTTCAATAAATGGAAGAGGAGTTCGAACGGACCGAGACAGCGTCCGTTGATGAATTAATTATTTACAAGTTGGTAAATATTATTTATTTAGTTGGCACAAGAAATAATAATAATTCTATTATCATTATGTGGCACGAGATTTCATTTATGATTCCATTTTGTGCAATTTTGAACATCATGAATAATGGTGTTATTTTTTTTATTATGTAGCATGAGTTTTCTCTAATGGTTATAAATTTATTTAATTTCCGTTTCGTAATTAACTATTATAACTAAGCCCCCATATCGATTAACATGAATGTACCTCTATTGTGCCAACCCCAGTGAATTGAGAATTGTTGAGCCAAACATTTTCTCTCTCAACTCCCCTCATCTCTCCCTCTCAAGAACGAGAGAAGTTCTTCAAGACTGAATAATGAGCGACCAAGAATGATTGATGCAAGACATTCACTTCACTACAATAGCACCTAGAGAATGAGTGATATCATTCGGAGACCATTGGAGCACATGTGGATCACCGCTAGAGGGATTCTACTTTGGATCCTCAAATTGCAATGAGCAAAATCTGGAAGGGTTATTTCGGATGATCAACGATCATCAATGAAGAAAGTACCAAAGACCCAAGTATTTAATTTCTTTAGAAATTAATAAATTAATTATTAAAATTATGTGAAAGATCCTTTTTCTCAGATATGGTTCTTTTATTCTGTTTATATAAAACTTTGATTTCAATCTGTGGATATTGGCATTCATTATCGTATTGATCCCAGATTGGTCATCAATTACGGAAAAAGCAAAGTTGTTCCCTCCCAACTGCCAGACTTTCACTACATCGGAATCTTTCAGGCCTAGAGACATAAGGACTAGTAAATGACCTGAAGGTCCAAAGGTATAATTCCCAATACATGACCCAAAGGCCCAACCAAACTACACTACAACTACCCCTCCTCAACATCTGCATCATTGAAGGTTCCTAGGTCCCCACCTCACATTTCTAATCGTCTAGCATTGTCCCATACATAGTATTTCCCCATTCCGTCATGCATAAGGTCTTGGATTCGAGATTAATTTTTCTACAAAGTGTTTGTATAAAATTTGAGAGTGGTTATGATAATCATGTCCAAAGGAGTTTGGATAGATCCATAAAGAGTTGTAAAGTCACTACAAAAAAACTAGTTATTAGCAGTGGTTTATTAGAAACGTTTTCTTAAACCGCTGCTAATTTATTTTTCAAAATATAGCGGAGATTCTTTAAAAACTTCCGCTATGTCTTTTTTTTTAAACACCGACACTTTTACCCCTCCCCCTCCCCCACCCCCTGATCCTGACACTCCTAGAAACCCTCTCCCCTGACCCCGAGAAACCCTTGCTTCGACCCCCTTCTCCCCATCACCTGTGGCCCCTATCTCACCCTCACCACCAACTCCCCTTCTCCCCCTCACCATCAGCCCCTCTCTCACACTCGCCACCAACTCCCTTTCTCCCCCTAACCGTCAGCACGTCTCTCACCCTCACCACCAGTTCCCCTTCTCCCCCTCACCACTGGCCCCTCCCTCCCCCTCGCTATCGGCTCCCCTTCTCCCCCTCGTTGTCAGCCTCCCTTCTCCCCCACAACGTCAAACCCCTTATCCCATGAGCTCCCTAAGCCTGAGCCTGATGCACCATCCCCTCTCTCCCCCGAACAGTCACTACCACTGCTCCTAATGTAAGGTAATTAAAAAGGATGTCTGTTGGGATTTGATCATACTTTTTTTCTTGTTGTTTCAGCACCATTATTCCATCCAGTGTGTTAGGATTTGATTATTCCATTATAGGATTTTGAATTTAGGAGTTTGGTTAATTAATTTAAGGGTGTTCAGTGTTTTTTATGTGTTTGCAAACTCATTTTAGGCCTTGTGTAATTTGAAGTATTGTGCGAGTCATCGATTGAGGTAGGTGGTTACATTCATACATTTTAAAATTTTAACCCTTGAAAGTTTCATAGAACTGAGTTTAGAGAAAATATTTTGATTTTAGGTTTTCTTATTAGTTATATTTTTCAAGATTCATAACAATCAAGTTTTTATCATTATTAGGAAATAATTTGGGGGAATATGTTGTCAATATGATTAATGTGTTCTCTTTCATATTTTAGTATAGTGGAGGGTAGGGTTAATTTAGTGGGAATAAGATTAAGTGGAAAGGCATCAAAGGGAAATCAACTTAGGTACATTCTCAAGATTCATATTAAAAGTGCTAATTAGAGTGCTTCTAGTGTGGATAATATGGTAATAGTATGTATATGTTCCAATATCCACTTCATGCATGTCATCATTTTAGGATGGTGGACCATTTTATGAAATATTTTGACTGGATCTCATGGAAGATTGGTGGTTGGCATTAAAATAACATGATTGAATTAGTAAAGAAATGTTGGTTACCAATGTTGAATTAGTTAGTGTGTCAGGGTAGAGTTGTGAGTATTCATTGTAAATGAAATTCATTTCATTATAAGAAAATTGGAAAACAAATTGCTATTTTTTAGGAGGTGGAAGAGGTTGAGGTTTATGTTTAGCTATCTATAGTGAGAGGTATTATACTTATCACATACACTATTAGTTATGCTATGATTGAAATTGAGGCATAAAATTATTTTATATCTATACATTCAGTTAATCTTTTAGTGTTTTATATAGAGTTTATTCCTTTCTTAATGTTTACTAATACTCTAATTGCTGAGAAAATTGAACCAGTTTTTATGTGTATTTCCTGAATGATCATGATATATTATGTAGAAATCAATTGTAATTTATTTAGGTTATACCATGAAAGGGGTGAGATAATTATGGTATTATAAAAATTAATATTTCTTCTTAGATCGTTATATTATTATCTCAATTTTAGGAATATTTCACTCTCTTCCTTACAGTCACTCTTGAGTTAGAAAATAAGTAAATAACATAATATATTTTTACTTGGTCCATCCAAACTAGTCTAGTCCAAGGAAAATTAAAGTGATGAAGTGTTGAGGCACCTAAAACACAATATAATAATTCTTTTATGTTCTTACATAATGGAGAGGTCTCTCTAACCCTCTCGAATTATATTCAACATAATAAAAGAAAATGACTTTAACTTTATTTTTTAAAATGAAAAATATAATGCTCCCTTGTATAGATAGTTTTTCACTACACTTTACATGATAGTATTATTATTTGAAAAATTTATATGGGAAATATTCTGAAAATGGGTTTTCAATTCTTACGTAGAGTTGAAAACCACAAAAAAGTATAAATCATTGAATTTACACTTAGAAGCCTTCTAAAGATCAATCAATACACAGAAAAATCTATATTATTATTTTTATAATATAATATCTCTATAAATGATCTTATAAATAATGCACTCTAAAATTCAATCACTCCCTTTTTTCATAGAAGATCTAGATCTATCCTAAATAATAGAATTTAATTTTAGTTTTGAAATGGAAATATCAATATAACTTACTTTCTTTTAAAAATTCAAATATACCCATTGGATATTTTATTAAATTAACATCATGATTTATATTAAAAAAATAAGTTTTTAATTTCCTACAAACCACAAAATTCCACATATTAAACCCAAAAATAACTATTTCTTGAACTTCCCAGAAATCAGGATTTGTAATGTGATGATATTCTTCATGGAATGATAGAGATGTTTCCAAGAGTTATATTCAACAGAATGAATTATTCATTGTGTGACATTGTATTAATGATACCTATATCACATAAAAACAACAATAATAAAAATTAACAAAAAACATTCATGAAATGAAAAATCACTCATTATGTGTTCATCTATAATCATGACATTAACAACCAATCATTGAGTGAACATATTTTCTCCAGAAACACCTAAATTTGTCCAAAATTCCATCATGATTTAATAAAATAGTCCAATTCCCAAATGAACTTCACTGGGTAATCAAATGTATGGAATCTAAACAGACTAAAGATAGTTGTCCCATTTGACTACTATGGGGTCCCTACGAATGATTTTGTTGGATTATTTGGCCAGATTCTAGGCCACTTGGTAGCAGAGCTGGTTACCCTTTCGATTACGTATGATGATTGGAGACATATGACTTCATCTTGAAAAAATGAAATTTTTTATTCATAGATAAAGGTAATTTTAATAAATTATGATGTAATTGAATGTCATTATGTGATTAAATTCTAATATTTTCAAAATGAGTCTCTTTATATAGATATTTTTCCACTTTCCTGTTGCTGATTTGATAGCACAAAAGTGTACATTGAAAAATGTAGGCAAGAAATGAAAAGATTTTAAACAATTATTATGGAATGAATTCAATGATACTTCATTGAGAGCCCAACAATTTTATGATGAGGTACCCAAAGGGGTACCTAGAGATAAATGAAAAGTTTTTATTGATAGTCATCGTGATGAGAAGCACATGGTATTTAAATATATATTATTATATTAATCTCATTTTACATTTATACATGCATATGAAAAGGATATTACATTTCATACATTACTATTAAATTAAATTTTATTTATTTCAAGATGTTTCAAGTAAGAATTCATTGAGTCAGGGTAAGAAAATCATCCATCAATCTGCGGGGTTAAAGAGTTTTTCTAAAAGCCGATCGACTCTGGTAAAATTTTCACTAGTTTAAATATTTATAAGATAATATTATCTGTTAAATATATTAAATTTTTTGTTTATCTTTCTTTAATTCTTTCATTGAATTTAGGGCACCAAGCATCCAAAATAGAAGTGTGGTTGAATATTCATAGAAAATCTGATAAGAGTTTTGTTAATGAGTATACTAAAGAAGTTGGGGTATGAATTAATTTTTCATTATAATAACTTATTATCAGTCATCACTATATTAATATATAATTATTATAATATGAATCATATTTGATTTATAAGTGAAAATTAAAGAACTACGGGATGTCAATCTCACACAGTACTTCTCAGTCCTCTAGGATGACCCAGTTGGTAAAGTACTTGAGATGAAGCATCCTAGTCGAGTGCGCGGGATGAGTTTTGGACCATTACCATATGAGATCTCTGGTAGGTCATTGGGGATTGTAGCTACATATACTTATGGTTGTAGTCACTCCCTAACCCAAGATGCTCAGAAAGAGTTTGTTTCTATGCAAAGCACAATTTAAGAACAGGGGCTCAGATATCTGCTTTTTATAAATCATTGGTTGATTTATATCATATTTTTAAACCTAATTAATAATTTATATAATTGGGTTGGGTGATATTTCATACTTTATTAATGGATATATAAAAAACTTGTTTTACAGGGTTCAAATTTATAGTGGGGGTGGTTTCAATCTAATGCCATCGGTGGCTCCTAGCCAAGTGACAAGGAAGGAAAAGGACAAGCACAACAACGCATCAAACATAACATAAGAAAGTTTTAATCAAGGACTGGTTTTGAAGGGTGTTATTATCATGGGATAAATTCAACGGGAACCAGTTTGATGGTAGTGACACTGGGATCATCAATGATGACCTACAGATCTGAATCCTCTCTATCAAAACATGCCCTCATGAACGCCACCATTATACCCCCATGCCCCATCACTCCAGTTCCTGTGGTATTTTACTATTCTTGCAGAGGCACCACAATTAAAGGAACTGTTGTATGTGCTTTCAAATGATGTTCAGTTTTGGGTTACATAGGTTCACTAGAGTTGGTGAACAAGGTCGTCTCTCAAAGGAGGGTTCAAATTAAAACAACTTTTTAAAGTTATTCTAAAAATAAAAAAAAAGAGAGAATAAAAACACTAATTGAAAGGATGGAGGGGGGGTTGTTTATCATTTATAAAACTAGAATAATTTTTCTGGAAGAATATTGCATTTATTTTTTGTTTTTTATTTTTGAAATGAAGTTCGATTAAAAATACACAACAAGAAGATGTTTTTTAAACAATATTTAAAAGGTGTAATCGATCTAACTATACCTATTAATTTAATTATTAATCATTATAATTTAAATTAATACCCACTTAATTATGATCCCCTAATTTTTCAACCCCCAAACCCTATGGGAGTTAACTTAACCACAAAGATGAAATTACTTAAACCCTAGGCTAGCTTCGGAACACGCAATCGCAACACCAGGATTTGATTGATGTTATAAGGTTATTTTATGGTCAGTGGTTAATTATAGAACATATCTATTCTGTAAATTAGGATTAACTGAGTTTAGGGAACATATTTTTACTCTACAAACTTATCATGTGTGGTCTTGTAGTACTGATTAAGTTCATGCTCTCACAATTTACACAAAATCTCAACCTCGTGGGTTTTTGTGTTAATTTTTCAATTGCTTGATTAGTTTCTTATAATTTAAAAACTCAATTAATGGATCATATTAAGTGAATTACAGTAGTTCAATAATTCAAAATAATTAAATTAATAGGTTAGAAGATAGATCAATCACTAAGAAAATTACTCTTCCATGGGCGGTGTGGTCATCATAGAGACGTTTTGCATGAGCAAGGGATTGAAAGGGTAGAACCCAATCTTGTCTACACTCTTGAAATCCAGACCAAAAAGGAAGATTAATAGAATAATAAAATTGAAAATAATAGAAGAAGTGGAAGATAAACTAATAGTTTATTGAAAGCACAACAACATTACAACAAAGAAGAGGAAAAGAAGAGCATTTTGGAGGAGATCCTAGCTTGGTAGCTTCCCTACTTCAATTGTAAATTTAAATGGTGTAGAACCACTTATACTCTTCTACCAATCTCCTAATTCATATAAAAACCCCTAAAAATGAGAATAATAACAATATATAGAGTGTAGGGAAGTCTAGGTTACAAGTGGTTTCAAGTGTGAATGGAGAAATTCATCCAAATAATTTAAGCCAACTTGAACTGCCCATTTGACCACCAAAACGCGTGAAAAATCTCTCCATATAGAAGGATGATTTGTGTGAAATTTGGTTCCCAATCACCTCAGAAAATTTGAGCCCAATCCAACCAAGGATGTAGGAGTATGGACCAAATGCAAAACCCATGTCTAGTCTGACGATTCCATCCCAACTTTGACTTCATGGCCCATTTTCACCAAACAAATGCATGATTTAGCTTCAATGTCCTAAATGAAAGTTGTATCCCATTAAGTAAGTAAAATATTTAAATAATTTTAAGTTCAAATAATTTATATGAAAATATTTATTTCAGAAATGTCATAGTGAATTTTAAAGGGTAAAATTGGAATTTTCATCAAATTTTCAAATGAATGATCTAATCCCAAATATTTCATAAATGAACAAATTTACCATAATGTGAGGAAAATATATCATTTATTATCAATAAAATATTCAATATAAATGTGTTTTATCAACTCCCCCACACTTACCCTTTTTCACTCCAGGTCAAAACCTCATATCATGTATTTGACAAAATTGTGACAAGATATGCATGTTCATATTTCTCGATCCAAAGTAGAAATATAAGTAAAGTAAGAATCCCATCAAGATTCAATATCAATAAATTTTAAAGTAAGTGTCTCATAAATTGTGTCAAAAAAATCCATCTAGATTCATAACACTAATCATAGTGAAACAAGTCATGGGTCTACCATGCCACTAATTCTACATGTGTGTGTGTGCCAACCATTCCAAGATCATAAATCCACCCATTATTCAGTATAACCAGGTCATGTAAAACAATTGTTCTTACTCGGTTTAATTCACTAAACCTGTTCGGCATTCCTTTGCAATGGAATTTATAGACCCACTAACTTAAGCATTCCTGAAAGTCAAACCTTAAGCTCCTGACCTAGATATCCCCATATATTGTACATTTCATCACTCCCCTCATTTATTATTATTATTATTTATTTTGTTTTTTTAAGTTGTACTTGGAAAAAATCTCACACTCAACTCTCAACTCGTGTTTGATTTCCTCACAACACTAATTGTAATAGTTATAACAAAATCAAAGGTCGTTGAAGAGTGGTTTTTTAACTGTCCAAGACACAACCCATTTTTTGAGGGCGTAAAACAGTCGGACAATAGGTACACACACATATGTCAATTCGATATAGTAATGAACCCAATCGTAAGAGAAATGAACGTATGGATCAACCAATGATTTTTTTACCTAACTTGACTATACCTTCAATTGAGTAGGAAAATTTTCACAAGTCATGGTTGAGTGAAAATTTGTGTAGAGAAACCAATGACACAATTTACCATGAAAAAGTATCACAAATAATGATGTAAAAATCTAAAAGGTTTTATAACGAAATAATCATTCATATCATTGAAGACTTCAATTTTTATAAAAATCAACCCTTAATGATGAAATCTTAATCATGCTTATCATTCTACCAATGAATTTTGAAAACATGAATTTTCCATATGTTTCACATGATAATGCTACATGATATATTTGCTTCTTATTTTTTTTATTATTTTTCTTCTGTTTTTTTTTTTGAAAATTTTAACTAAAATATTAATAGAAAATACACAAAAAACACATAAATGAAAATCCTAAATATCTAGCCCAAAATATTGCCCCTCCACCACACTTAAAATATTACATTATACTCAATGTGAACCCATTAAATGATATGTGAACATGAAATGCATACTTTTTAATAGTAAAAAGAATATAAAATTGAAAGGGTTAGGAACAACCTAATATGCTCAAGTGATGATGGGGTCATGCAGTGTGATAAAATTCACTCCATCAGTTGGAAGTCCCTCAATGTATCTCTTCAAACGTTTCCCATTGACTATAAAGATCCCTCCTGTGTCTTCTTATGTGATCTCCACTGCACCATATGGAAAAAAATTAGTCACAACATAAGAACCTAACCACCTGGAATGCAACTTACCGGGCATCAGCTTCAGTCGTGAACTATAGAGCAAGACTTTCTCTCCAACTTGAAATTCTCTTTTCTAGATCATTTTTCATGAGTTTCTTTTGATATTTCCTTGTAGAGCCTTGAGTTATTATATGAAGACTATCAAATCTCCTCAAGCTCTTGAATTTGCAGCTTCCTTTGGATTCCAGCTTGGGCCAAATCCATGTTTCATTTCTTTATAGCCCAATAAGCTCGATGCTCAACTTCCATGGGGAGATGACACGCTTTCCAAAAAACAATCTTAAATGGGGACATACCGATGAGAGTTTTTTATATGGTCCTATATGCCTATAGCGCATCATCCAAGAACTTTCTCCAATCCTTCATATTTGGCTGCATGATTTTCTCTAAAATCTGTTTCAACTCATGATTTGAAACCTCAGCCTGGAAATTTGTTTAGGGGTGGTATGATGTTGATGTTTTGTGTGTCACCCCATACTTATGAATGATGGAATCCAAATTCTGATTGCAGAAGTGTGTCCCTTGGTCACTGATGATGGGCTTTGGTACTCCAAACCTGCAAAAAATCTGTGATCTGACAAATTCCACTACAACATTAGAATCATCAGTCCTGGTGGCCTTAGCCTCCACCCATTTAATCACATAATCAACAGAAAACAAAATATACAAAAAAACAAAGGAACAAGGAAAAGGACCCATAAAATCAATGCCCCATACAAAAAAATCTCATAGAATAATATGGGTTGTTGGGGAATCTCATGTCTCCTAGAAATGTTTCTCATGTGTTGGAAACGTGAGCATGACTTACAATAAACATGAGCATCATATAATAAGCAAGGCCAATATAATCTAGAGTCTAAAACTTTCCTAGCTATCCATTAGGGTCCAAAGTGTCCGCCACAAGAAAGTGTATGAAAAAATTGCAGAACAGACTCAAACTCATGATCAGGGACACACCTCCTAATAACTTGATCACTATACATGCGCTATAGGTAGGGATCATCCCAAACATAATATCGAGACTCACTTTTTAATTTTTGGACTTGATGTTTCTTTAAATTTGTAGGGATTTCAGATGCAACAAGGTAGTTCTCTAAATTAGCATACCAAGGATGAGTACCTAAGATGGAATAAAGATGGCCATTGTGGAAAGTGTCCCGAAGTGGTACCTGGTCCAAGGTGTCATCCTCTAGTGTGTGAGTAAGCCTACTCATGTGGTCCACCACTAGGTTTTCCGACACCTTATTTTCCTTTATCTCAATGTCAAATTCTTAAAGAAAGATTATCCATTGGATTAGCCTGGGCTTTGCATCTAGCTTCTTCAAGTGGTATCTCAGAGCTGCATGGTCAGAAAAAACAACTACTTTAGAGCCCAATAAATATGAGCAGAAGTTATCTAAAGTGAATATAACTTCAAGAAACTCCTTTTATAAGGTTGTGTATTTTAATTGGGCTGAATCCAGTGTCCTCGATCCATAGGAAATCACATGCGAATGTCCCTCCACCCTTTGTGATATGACAACACCAACCACCACTACTGGGAAGTTGGGTTTTCCCAACGCTTTTATACCAACGGTTCTGCAGAACAGTTGGTATAGGGGTCCTTTACCAATGGTTTCTTCAAACCATTGGTAAAGGTTGGTTTAGTGAAGGATTTCCCAATGGTTTGAAGAAACCGTTGGGAAATCCACAATATTTTCACCCTTTACCAACAGTTTGTACAAACCATTGGTAAAGGCCATGATTTTCCCAATGTTTTTAAAAACCATTGAGAAAGGCCCCCCCCCCCCCAAATTCAGTAAACACGCCCCCGATTACACAGAATCACATAAATCATTTCCCCTGATTTCCAGAAGCCCCCATGCAGGTGAACCCTAACCCGAGGTCTTCCATCTGATCGGCTGCAACTCCCCCATCCAGGTTAGACTCTTTAAACCTCTTCCCAAATATAGACATGGAAGCCCTCTTCTCCCGATTTCTCCATTTATTTAAATATCTAGAAAGATCACGTCATTATTCCCTATTTCTAGGGATTTTGGAAAATTCTATGATTCACACTATTTGATATTGAATCAATGACTGATACTTGATTGGTAGATGTATGTGAGTATATAGAAGATGGTTTATAAACTATCCCTTAAAAGTATCACTTTTTTGTGTTCTTTATGATGTGTATAGTATCATTGACATACTTTCTTATTAATCATAAATTTAAAAATAAATGTTTTTGTTTATACTTTATGAAATTAAACCTCTTTACGATCCATGAACAAACTATTAGTGTAGAAGCCTAAACTTTATCCACCCATGGGGTGTGCTTGACTTGGGAATGTTTTCCTCCAAATACCCAGCACCCCAGCTCCTAGTTGGTTTGGTTGAAGACCTAATCTAGACCTCCTCCCGATGTATTCTCAGCCGTGAAACACCTTCCAGGTGAAGATCCTTCTTCAATAAAATAAATTTTTATTTCTACACATCAAATTAGTAAGTGTTATCTTAGTTTTAGTGTTCTTACTATTTTTATTTTATGTTTGATGTTTTGATTTCAGTTAAATTAGAGTTATTATTGTTGGAGTACCGAACCCTTTGTTTGTTTTATGTTTTTTTGTTTGACACTTCATACATCGTAAATGGTCTTTTTAGTGGGGTTTGTTTAGTGTAGGGGTGAAGGGTTTGTTTTATGTTTTTTATTTAGTGGGGGTGGGTTGTCCAGGTGTGGGGGGTGTGGGCTATCCAAGGGGGGTGGGGGTGGGCTGTCCTGGACACCTCGTACCCCTTGGACAACCCCCCCCCCCCTCAATTCCTGGAAAGCCCCCCCCACCCCTTGGACACCCCGACCCCCGTGGACAGCCCCTCCACCCCCGTGGATAGCCCTCCTACCCCCCTGGACTCCCTGTACCCCCTGTATAGCCCCCACCCCTGTGGATAGCCATCCCACCCCCCTGGACACCCCGTAACCCCATGGCCATCCCCTCCACCATCGTGGATAGCCCGCCCACCCACCCCGTACCCCCCGGGATAGCCCCAACCTCCCCCTAGACACCCCTCCCCTCATGGATAGTCCTCTACCCTCATGGATAGCCTGCCCACCCCCTGGACACCTCATACCCCCTGGACAGCCCCACCACCCCCGCCACCCCCTGGACAACCCGCCCACCCCCTAGACACCTTGTACCCCCTGGAAAACCCCCACCCCTAGAAATCCCCCCACCCCCTAGACACCCCCAACCCCCCTGGATAGCCCTACCACCCCCGTGGACAGCCCGCCCACCCCCCTGGATAGCTCGTACCCCCCTGGACAGCCCCCACCTTCGTGGACAGCCCCCTAGACAGCCACCCACCACGCCTGGACACCCCCATCCCCTCAGATTCCCCCACCCCTGGGAAAGCCCTCCCCCCACCCCCTTGACACCCCCCGACCTCACTGGACAGCCCCACCACCCTCGAGGACAGCTCGACCACCCCCCGTGGACAGCCTTCCCACCCCCCTGGACAACCTTCCCACCCCCCTGGATAGCCCCACCACCCCCATGGGTAGCTCACCCACCCCCCTGAACACCCCGTACCCCTCTGGACGGCCCCACCGCCCCCTGGAAACCCTGCTCACCCCCTTGGACAGCCCACCCACCCCCTTGAACACCCCTACCCCCTGGACTGCCCGACCACCCCCGTGGACTGCCCGCCCACCTAGACACCCCAACCCCCTAGACTTCCCCCCACCCCTGGACACCTCCGACCCCCCTGGACGGCCCCGCCACCCCCATAGACACCCCGTACCCCCTGGACACTCCCTCCCCCTTGGGAAATGTATGTGATCACTCAAATTATCTACTAAATTATAAAATTTCTTCGATCTAAAATTTAATCAACTCTTGAATAATTCTCCTCCACAAGTGTACATGATATTGTACACTCATGTATATTTCTTCAAAGATATTTTGTTATAAATATAGTATTTTGATGTATTTTATATTATGATTTCATATAGAGTAGTTTGTTAGCTATAGTTTCATATAAAGTGAAAAATTCTAGTTTACTTAAATATATTTTCGATGAAACTTCAATCTTATTGATTTGATTTTGAAGAAATGACTTATAAAAATTATTTTTTTACAGAATGGATAGAAGTTGGATTTATGAAACTGATCAGATATCAAGATATTTTCAAAACAATTTGGAGAGCTTTTTAGATTTTTCATTTCACAATTCTTCAGATAGTGGTCGCATACGCTACCCATGTTCCATTTGTGTTGGCAGACCTTGGTTGAGCTATGAAGAAGTCAACTACCACATAACCAAATATGGTGTTCAAGAAAACTACTATGTGTGGTATCACAATGGGGAGAAAATGAAATCTAAAATTGTTTATGATCCAAATGAGAGGAATGGAGTGGAGAATTTGTTATATGACTGGTTTCCATTTATTCACCATCATGAAAAAGAAAGGATTCTGACCCAATAAGACTTCGAGATGAGCACACATGATGTGTCTAATGAAAATGATGATGTTGTCAGGGTAAAAAAATTTAATGATGCTGCCACGACTCTAGTTTATCGACAATGCGCTAAAATGAAAAATCTGGAATTTTTAATCCAATTGTTTCATGGGAAAACTATGTATGGGATTTCTAATATAGAAATCAATTACATTCTTACCTTCTTGAAGGATTTACTTCCAGATGATGCAGATATTCCCTCAAACCACTATATGGCATGGATGTTAGTTGAGGAACTTGGATTTTCAAGAAACAAATTTTATGCTTGCCCGAAAGATTACAGTTTATTCTGGGAGGAAACCGCTGAACAAAATGATTGTATAAAATGTGTCACATCCTGCTAGAAGTCAAAATCTAATGGAACACCACCACACGTGCCACAGAAAGTAATGTGACACTTTCCATTGATCCCTAGACTTCAGAATCTTTTTATGTCTGATGAAATATCAATAAAAATGAGATGGCATGATACCGAGAGAAGGAAGACTAATGGTGAGTTGGTTCACCCTGCAGATGGATTTGAATTGCAGAGATTTGATGCTCGATATCCTGATTTTGTTGCTGATGTGTGTAATGTGAGGCTAGATCTTTCATGTGACGATTTTAATCCGTTTGGGTAGATACTTACTTTTCACAGCACATGGCCAATTTTTATACACATTTATAATCTTCCTCGATGGTTGTGTATGAAAGAACCATTCAATTTCATGAGTATACTCATATCTGGACCTTCTCATCCTGACATTGATATTGACATATGCATGAAACCTTTAATAAAAGAGTTAAAACTTCTTTGGGATGTGAGTGTGCACACATACAATGCATATTTGAAAGATATATTTCAGATACGTGCTGCGCAAATGTGGACGATCAATGATTTTCTGGCTTATGAAATGATGTCTGGATGAAGCACAAAGGGAAAACTTTCATGTCCTATTTGTATGAAGAATACACGATCCAGAAGACTGAAACATCACTGTAGTTTCAGTTTTATGGGACATTGTCTATTCTTGCCAATGGACCATCCATATAGAAATAATCATCGAAGATTTGATAATACCATAGAGACCGATGATCCACCTCAGCGTATGTCTGGAACTAATGTGCTTAATGAATTGAAAGATTTCATTTTTTCATTCAGGAAGGGTCAAATGAAATCTGTAAAGAGAAATAATGTTTCTACTGAAACCTGTTACAATTGGAGGAAGAGGAGTATCTTTTTTGATTTTCCTTATTAGTCAACCATTTTTTTACTTCATTTCTTAGACGTAATGCACATTGAAAAGAACATATGTGAAATTTTGCTTTTGATACTTCTAAATGTTAAGGGAAAGATAAAAGATGATTTACGGTCTCGACATGACTTGGTGGATTAGGGCATCAAACTAGAATTTCATCCTATGCATATTAGTGAAAATAAATGGCAAGTTCTATGTGCTTTGTATGTGATGACACCTACAAAAAAACCAATTTCTGGAAGTATTAGAGACTATTAGAGTTTCTGATGGCTATTCAAGTGACATAACTAAATGGTTCAACAGAAGAGAGTTGAAGATAAAATCTTTGAAGACTCATGATTATCACGTTCTTCTACATAAGTTGATTCCAATAAAAATCCATCATTTTTTTCAAATAATGTAAGGGTGACTGTTATTCGGTTTTTCCATTTGTTTAGAGATCTTTTTGCTAAGAAGTTGTCCAAGTCTTTCGTGCAAAAAATGTTGACAAATGCCCCATTAATTTTGTGTGAGTTGGAGAAAATATATCCTCCATCATTTTTCACATGCATGCTGCATCTAACTGTCCATATTCCCACTGAAATACTTCTCGGAGGACTTGTTTCTTTTCATTGGATGTATCCAACTGAAAAAAATATGTACACATTAAAGTCTTATGTTCGAAACAAGAATCATCCCAAAGGTCCTATCATGAACGGTTACTTAACTCAAGAATGTATAGATTTTTTCTCAATGTATTTGTCTGATCTTACTGCAAGAATGAAAAGACCAATGAGAAATGAAGAAGAACAGTATGAGAAAATTGAACCCAGTTTTCCATCACTTCCTCAAATATGAGGAATTCCTGGATCATATACATTGAATACATTAAGCCTTGAAGAGCGGGATATGTCACATCGCACAATTTTGTTCAACTGTGATTTGTTCGATGACTACATCAGCTAACTAAATTGAATATGTATATCTTACATATAAATATGTTAATCTATTCATATTTTTTATCAACAGGGAACATAAAAAATGATAAATAGAAATCATCGTTCGTTATCTTTGAGAAGGAGGGAGTATTTTCATAGAAAAGAGTTTTCTTCTTGGTTAAAATTGAAGGTAAATATATTACTGTTTAAAATAATTAAATCAACATTTAATTAAGTTTAATATTCATTTATATTGCAGGTATTGAATTTTCCTGTTGACTCTGTCTCTGCGGAAATAAGAGCTTTGGCTTTTGGTCCTAATAAAGTGGTCTGTGACTGTAAATCAATTGTTATCAATGGGTACAAATTTATTCTCACTGAACGAGCAAAGAACATGAGAACACAACATGGCGGTGTTATGGTTACTGCCACAATATATTGTTATGCTAGTGCATCAGATATTAGACCGCTATTTGAAAATGTGGGTTATTATGGAGTCATTGAAAAAATAGTAATATTGGATTATTACTCTCATAGATGAGTCACGATGATGAAATGCCATTGGTTTGATTCGAAGACGAGACATGGCTCATTTATTGATGATTTTGGATTCTGAGTAATTAATATGACTCACACTCTTTCTACCGAAGAACCATATGTATTGGCATCATTGGCTAAACAAGTTTTTTATGTCAAATACCAACTTCGACCTGAATTTGGTGTCATAGTTGAAGTAATTCCAAGACATATTTTTGATGATGGTGATGATGGAATTAACATTATACCTTCTACCATTGGAACCAATCCATTTATTTATTTTGATGACTATAATAGCTCAATTATTAGAGTTGATTGTGAACTTGAAGTTGTGGTGGAAAATATATAGAATCATCCATCCATGTTCCCAATTATTTTGGTTTACCTAGAGTTTGGTTGTTAAGGTTGGTACTATTCAAATTGATTTAATATTGATTAAAAATATGTTGTATCTAATTTTACCGTTATGTGAATTTTCAATGTTTATTGGTTTGAATTTTTATTTGAATTTCATTTTGTAATTTGGAATTGAAATGTATTTAAACCTACAAAACCAACATTTCTAACTTTGTGAACATTTCAATGCTTCAACTGTGATTTGTATAAAATTTGTATGACTCTAAGACCTATCTTTAACATTTTACCAGGTAATGAACATGATGGTTTGTATTCTTCTGTAAAACATGTATTGAAACCTGCATCATCTACCTGAGCTAAAGAAATTAAATATTTCCTTAATTTTGACAACTGTTTCACCACTTATGAATCCGGTAGAATCAATGTTCCATGATTTTAATAGACTGATGACACTTAGTAAATAATCATCCTACTAAAAATTAAAATTTTTCCTCTCATTTATTTTGTTTTTTGGGTTACACATTAGTTATCCTTTTCTATTTACTTCCATATTTGTTTTCAAAGGTGGGGAAATGAAACCAATTGAAGAGAGGCGACGAAAACAGATTATGGACAACAGTCGTCGCATGGTTGAGCTGGGTATTCCACCACTAGTGCCTGTAGTGAGTACTTTATTTCAAATATATTTATTTAAATAATATATAATGTCATGTGATTAATTTTTTTAAACCTTTATTTAGGATCCACTTATTAGGAGACAATTATTCGATGAGTATCCTAGTAGTGGTCCCAGTACTCGGGGTGTTCATATGAGGGGGGTGGTACGAGAGCTAGACGATCTGGTCGGCGTACCTGATTAGACCATGCCCCTCCCACTGACATATCATCCATCCCACATTCTAATCCCAGTGTGTTGTTAGGGAAACATGGGATATTTAGACCTCCCATGTTTTCACCACCCTTTACATTTGAGCCTCCTCACCTGTCTGTACCATATCTGATGATGATTCCCACTCCCCATCCAGCATTTGGCCAGCCATCCTTGTCATCTTATTTTAATTCTACTTCCTTCTCTCCATGATTTTATATTCAATCTTCTTCGAATATTGCTCCACCAAATTCTGTCCCTGCAGAGCATACATTGGGACCCACTCCATCTGTACAGGGTGTTCCTTCAGTTTCTGCGGATCCAGTGGTGCCCATTGATCAGACTACCGCAGGTATACTTATAAAACCCTAACAAATTGTTACACCATTATTTATTTTCATTACAACATGTATTGATAAAATATTTGTTTTTCTTTCATAATAGATACATCTACTGATTGGAGGTAGGGACGGGGTCGTACACACATGCGTTTAGTGTGGAACCGCCGCACACAGTTGATGGTGGACTACAATGAAGATAGTCAGATTATTTAAAAATTAGGGCAGTAATGTCGGAGTTTTTTGGCGATGCTTTCCAACTACTCCGACATCATTCCTTTTAGCCTGCTCTCATGGAGACAACTGCCAAATGAAGTTAAGGATAAATCCTGGGTAGAGATATGGGTAAAAAAATCTGTTGTATTTAATGCAATATATTAATTTTTTTATTTATATGAATTAATATTTTGGTTTCAACGGCGGTTTAATTTTCCCGATGGTGAGGGTGCACAACCATCACGTCTAAAGGATTTAGGCGAGCTTTGGAGAGCTTATAAGCATGAGTTGTATGTTGGATGACATGATAGAGTGGGGATAGAGTGAGAGGCGGTGCCTTTTGTGGATTATTTTCTATTAGAATAGTACAAATAGATGATTACTCATTGGGCGACTAGCCAATTTACGGTATTAATCAAATTAGAAGTATTAAAATGAAAATTTTCAGGTTTTTCGTTAATAATAATTATTGAATTTAATTTAGGATGCATCTAAAAGAAATAAAAAAACATTAATGCTAAGAAATACATCCACATATTGGGACGTACTACGATGCTAGATCACGAGAGATAGCTGGTATGACAGTTTATAATATTTCTTTACGACTTGCACTTTCTATTGCTTCCTCCATAATTTATTCGATTGCTAAAGTTGTTATATAATTTTAGTTATGCAATTACTATTTTTTTTGGTATCCTATTTTTAATTATGGTTTCCTACATTCAATTTCATTGTAAAGGCATAAATTGAATATAGAAGGACGTGTGCATCAAGAAAAACTATTTTGCTCGAGTAGAAAGAAGAAATATGGAAGTGCGGTTAATGAACCGACTCAGCAGTAGATTGTAAGTTTTACTTTGTAGATTTAAAATTTTAATCTCTATTTTGTAACTTAATAATCTATTTATATTTGTAACAGGCTACTTTAGATGCCCTTGATGCCCAGGAACCTAACAATTTTGGGCCAAACGATCACTTACATCAGGTGTTGGGAGATGAGCACTCCAGTAGGGTATGTTGTCGACCTAGGAAGAGTATAGTTCTGATGAGGTATTGGACCTCCTCAGGTATAAGTTGTAGTGCCACCGAGTTGCAATAGGTTAAGGCACATGCAAAATAGGATGAAAAAAGGGCCACAAAGACAGTAGCACAGTCTTCTATGGAAAACACTGGATTTATGAAATTGATGGAAGCTTTACATCCAACACTTCCACTAGAGGCCAACACTGCTTGTGAGGAATATATTTCATCGATACGTTCTATATATGGCGCACCAGGTGGCAGTTCTAGTGGTGGTCGAGATGATGGCGAGGAGGAGGAGGAGGCTGAGGTGGAGGAGGAGGGCGAGGAGGAGGCCAGGGCAGAGGAGGAGGGTGATGAGGAGGCCGAGGCTGAGTACGAGGGCTAAGAGGAGGGTGGAGATGATGATGGGGATGGCGATGAGGATGAGGGTGAGGGTGAAGATGATGGTGATGAGGGACAGATTGATCCGTTACATTTTTGACTGATATTACTGACCTTTTATGTTTATTGATTTGTTGTGCCTAAATATATGTGTGATTAGGTAGGTCACATTATCTTTATTTTTTTATCTATAAATAATAAAACTTGATTTGATGATTTACTGTGAAATCCCCCTATTTTAATGAAATTGTAAATTTTTAGTGGAATTTAGAAAATTGGTGGTCTGATTAGAAGTTGATATAATGAAATTATTTTTTTAACCTTGAAAGAATTTGCTTAGAAAATATGTAAATACCATCCCATGAACCTGAGACAGCCCCCGGACAGCACCCCCACCCTCCTCCCTGGACCCCGTACATCCCCTAAACAGCCCCCCAGACAGCCCCTCGGACAGCCCCCCACCCTCCTTCCTGGACCCCGGACAGCCCCCCCCCCCCCACCCTCCTCACTGGACCCCAGATAGCCCCTCAGACAGCCCCCCACCCACCTCCCTGGACCCCGGACAGCCCCCCGGACAGCCCCACGCCCTACTTCCTAGACCCCAGACAGCCCCCCCCCCCCTCCTCCCTAGACCTCTAACAGCCCCCCCCCCACCCTCCTCCCTGGACTTCGAATAGCCCCCCACCCTCCTCCCTAGACCCCGGACAGCCCCCACCCTCCTTCCTGGACCTCGGACAACCCCCTCCTTCCTAGATCCTGGACAGCCCCCACCCTCCTCCTACCATTCATAACACCCTCCACATATATCCTCATCCTCCACCAGGTACCTCACACAAGTGTGTATCACCGACATCATCACACCAATCACTACATCATAAGGTCACTTATTCCAATCAAAGATCTCTTTATGATTCACCCTAAATCTCAATCTAATTAACATTCCATTACTATATAACTTCAATACCAAGCACCGACCACCTACCTTGATTCCAGAGACAATCACACTATTAATTCGGCATCTCGGATCCCAATCTAATATCTCTTTAAGATTCACCCTAAATCCCAACAAAAAAGAGGGTTTTAGAGCTTTAGATGAAGATGAGAGAAGAGTGCAAACCCTAATCTAAAAGAGGAAGCAAGGAGAGGATTTTAAGTAAAAACAATAGACATTCAGAAAACCAACCAAAATTTTTTTGATTGTATTGATACTTTAAGACAATGATCCATGGGTCATTTGTGATGTGTACGAGTCAACCCCGGCTCAATCCGAGGCACGGTGTGGCCAGTACCATTCAAAGTGTCTCACTTTTATTTGAATTGGACAATATTTTAAGTGAAAACAACAACTGGCATTCAGAAAACTAACCAAACACATTTATATTCTACTGATACTTTAGGAAAACTATCCATGGGTCATTTTTGACGTTTACAAGTCAACCCCGCCTCTATTTGAGGCACGGTGTGTCCAGTACCACTCAAACTGTCACACATTTATTTGAAATGGACAAGATTTTAAGTGAAAACAACAACTTGCATAGGGAAAATTGACCAAATGCATTCATATTCTGTTGATACTTTAGGAAAATGATCCATGGGTAATTTTTGATGTGTATGAGTCAACCCCGCCTCAATCCGAGGCACAGTGTGTCCGGTACCACTCAAATTGTCTCACTTTTAAATGAAATGGACATAATTTTAAGTGAAAACAACAACTTACATACGAAAAACCGACCAAACATTTTCTGATTGTATTGATACTTCAGGAAAAAAAATCCATGGGTCATTTGTGATGTGTATGAGTCAACCCCTCCTCAATATGAGGCACGGTGTGGCCGTTATCACTCAAAGTGTCTCTCTTTTTTTTAAATGGACATTGTTTTAAGTAAAAACAACAGACATTTGGAAAAATGACCAAACCTATTCTAATTGTGTTGATACTTTAACACAAGGATCCAAGGGTCATTTTTGATGTGTATGAGTCAACCCCGTCTCAATTCGAGAGATGGTGTGGCTGTTACCACTCAAAGTGTCTCACTTTTATTTGAAATGGAAAACATTTTAAGTGAAAACAACAACTTGAATATGGAAAACTGACCAAACACATTTGGATTCTATTTATACTTTATGGAAACAATACATGGGTCATTTTTTGACATGTATGAGTCAACACCACCTCAATCCAAGGCACGGTGTAGCCGGTACCATTCAAACTGTCTCACATTTATTTGAAATGGATAGGATTTTAAGTGAAAACAACAACTTGCATATGGAAAACTAACCAAACTCTTTCTGATTGTATTGATACTTCAGGAAAACGATACATGGGTCATTTGTGACGTGTAAGAGTCAACCCCTCCTCAATCCTATGCACGGTGTGGCTGGTATCACTCAAAGTGTCTCACTTTTGTTTAAAATGGAAACTGTTTTAAGTAAAAACAACAGACATTTGGAAAACTAAACAAACATGTTCTGATTGTGTTGATACTTTAGCACAAGTATCCATAGGTCATTTGTGACATGTAAGAGTCAACCTTGTCTCAATACAAGAGGCGGTGTGGCCGATACCACTCAAAGTGTCTCACTTTTATTTGAAATGGACAACATTTTAAGTGAAAACAATAACTGGCATACGGAAAACCAACCAAACGCATTCATATTCTATTGATACTTTAGGAAAAAGTTACAAGGGTCATTTGTGACATGTATGAGTCAACATTTCTTCAATATTAGGCATGGTGTGGCCGGTACCACTCAAATTGTCTCACTTTTATTTTAAATGGACAGGTTTTTAAGTGAAAACAACAACTTGCATACGGAAAACTGACCAAACGCATTTAGATTGTGTTGATACTTTAGAACAAGGATCCATGGTCTAGCCTCACACAATCCACTTCCCATGTGAGGAACTCATACCCCTATTCTAAAACACATGACATTTAATATGCCAATCCCATACTCAAATAGTGGATTCTAGGACCAAACCAAAGTCCCTTTGGGAACCCAATACCAAAGACATAATTGAATATTCATACCCACTACCCAAAATGGGGATTCATCTCATATCACACCCAAGAGACCAAATTACAATTATCCACATACCCTCTTATTCCAATTGAAAAGTCTATGAAAAACATGTAGGCTATTCTGGTAACCCATCTCATATGTCGAGATTGGCCAATGTTTCCCACTAACACATCAGTAACCATTTATACATGGATACATAGTCATTAGAGGAATATAAACATCCCATGTGCTTCCTATAACTCATCTTAGGTCTAAGAACATGACCACTACCATTTTCTATCTTATGGGTATCATGATCCTTGTCCACTCTATCAAAGTTTTTCTGTTGGTTTTAAGATAGTAAACCCAAGACCATGAGTAAACATCCCATGTGCTTCCTATAACATCTATGCTTTTTCTCTTGTGTGTATTGGTGTTGCGGTTTGAGTGAGGAGTGAATTATAAATTTTGAATACTGTTATGTGTGTTATTGCTTTTTAATTCTAAATTTCTAAATTCTGGATGTATTGGATTCTGTCTATATTGGTAATGAATTCTAAATTTTGAATACTGTTATGTGTATTGGATTCTGTAAGTATTGGATTTTAATTTTGTAATGGTGTTATGGGTATTATTGCATTTCAATTCTGGATGTATTGGATTGTGGATGTATTGGATTCTGGATTTTTCTCTTATGTTGTGGTTTAAGTGAGTAATGAATTTTAAATTTCTAAATTTCTAAATTTTGGATGAATTTTAAACATCCCATGTAGGCTTTTGGATTCTGGATGTGTATGTTTTCTTTCAGGTCATGGAGAGTTGTAGGTTGGAGGAGGCTGCTGGCTGCTGTGGAGCTGCAACATATGTATACCAGTGGTTTTTAAAACCGTTGGTATGGCCTTTTGAAGTATATTATACCAACGGTTTTGTTATAACCATTGGTATAAACTTGTACCAATGGTTTTAAAAACCGTTGGTAGATGCTTCTGATATATATTGTACACTATATACCAACAGTTTAGAACCGTTGGTGTAAGGGTAACATATACCAACGGTTTGTGAAACCATTGGTATGTCTATTACTTTAACACATATACCAATTGTTTACATAGAACCATTGGTATAAGACTTTACCCACGACTTACTTGGCCATGGTCTGGGAAACCGTTGGTATATAATATACCAACGGTTTCCAGGCCTTTAAGAATGGTTCATAACCGTTGGTAAAGGGTGGAATTCCAGTAGTGCGTAAATTTGGACACTTCACACATAAGTTCAAAAGGAAGATCCCACCATAGAGGTTGTATGAATGGTGGAGTTGTAAGACACTTATTTTATTCATCAAAGGAAGACCTTAAAGAATAATCAAACACAAAATCATAATCCTTTTGAAGTAATCATGACATAGGAAGAGCAATCTTACTAAAATCTTTGATGAAGCACTGATAAAATCCTGCATGACCTAGGAAAGATCTAACATCACACTCACATGAAGGATAGGGTAAGGATGAAATAATATCTAACTTAGATCTATCATCCTCTATCCCATGTTTTGACACCATATGCCCTAAGATAATGCCATGCTCTACCATGAAATGGCATTTTAAAGTTCAAGACCAGATTCTTCTCAATACAATGATTCAACACCTTTCCCAAACTAGAGATACAATAATCAAATGAAGACCCATACACTATAAAATCATCAATAAATACCTCCATGAAGGACTTAATAAAATCATACAAAATAATCACCATGCATCTCTGGAAGGTACCTGGGGCATTTCAAATTCCAAATGGAATCCTTCGGTAGGAAAACGTACCTAATAGACAAGTAAATGTTGTATTCTCCAGATCCTCCAGAGCAATAGGACCCTAAAAATATCTAGAAAATCTATCCAATAAATAATAGTGTGTTTTCCCAGCTAGTATCTCAATTATCTGATCAATAAACAGGAGGGGAAATGGTCTTTTCAAGTGGACTGATTTAGTTTCCTATAATCAATACACACACACCAACTATTTTTCACCTCATTAGAACTAACTCATCTTTATCATTTTTAACTACAGTAACACCAGTTTTCTTAGGAACAACCTGAATAGGACTCACCCACTGAGAATCTGAAATGGGATAGATTATACCTTCCTTGAGCAATTTTTTAACCTCTTTTTTAACAACATCTAGAAGGGTCAGATTGAGTCTCCTTTGTGGATGCCTCACCAGTTTATCCCCATCCTCCAAAAATAATCCTATGCATGAAAATGGAGGGGCTAATACCTAATATGTCACCCAAGGTCTACCCAATTTCCCTGATATTATCCCTCAAAAGGTTCAAAAGTTTTTCTTCATGTTTAAAATGGAGATTGTTAGAAATTATAACAGGTACTTTCTTATAACTTTACAAGTATGCATATTTTAGATTTGGTGGTAATGTATTGAGTTCCAATGTAGGTGGGGTGATGTATGGATGGAGAAATTAAAGGAACTGAAATATGTGCACAATGAACATCATTATCAGAATATACATCGTTAAAATCATAGAATAAAGTATCAAATCCATTATCATACTCAACAGCCATGCCATGATCAGAGTTCACATGATCAAAATTAGAATATTATTCCATTTCAAAATCAAATCTATGAGAGTATTTTGCATTAGAAATAAGTGTGGAAGTACTCTTAGAAATAAAACTAGAACCAATTCTCATAATATCCCTAAGCCTAGGACAATCAAAATCCATGGGGTTTTTACTTGGTGGTTCAAAATGGGAGATAACAAAAGCAGAATGGTTCTCTGAGGGGTACATCATGGAGTCCATAACATTAAATATCACAACTTCATCTCCAAACTCCATGGAAAGTGTACCCTCATTGACATTTATGATAGTTTTTGCAGTTTTGAGGAAGGGTCTACCTAATATAATTGGATCATGTGAACTTACCTGATCATCCTCCATTTTAAGCATGTTGAAATCTGTTGGAAAGATCATGTCTCTTACCCAGACAAGTACATACTCAAGGACTCCCACTGGATATGTTGTAGCTCTATTTTCCAACTGCACCACTACTCACGTTGGCTTCAACTCACCAACCTGTAAAGAAGAAAAAACAGAGTGAGGCATTACATTTATGTAAGCTCATAAATCACATAAATCATCAGAAAAGTGTAACTCCCCTATTTTTCGTGGGATGGTGAATGTCCCAGGATCCTTTCACTTTGTTGGAATTTCTAGATTTGGTGTAATGAGTGCTGGCACATTCCTTCCAAGATTGATCCCCTCACTTCCCTTGAGACCTCTTCGATTGGTACAAAGTTCTTTTAAGAATTTCTCATACCTTGGGATTTGATTGATGGCTTCAAGTGAAGGGATGTTGATCTCCAAATGCTTGAATGTGTCCAAAACTTCTTTTTTGCATCGCCACTTCAGACATCTTCTTGGTTTGTACAAATCTATTTGGAAAAGGAAGGGGTTTAGGAGAAACATCATCAATCTTTTTCTTACCTTTATATTCCTCCTTGGATTGCTCATCATTTGGAATGGAATGTGGCTTCTCTAGATTTGAGGTGAATCCCGGTGGAATGATAGGTGCATATGTATCAGTTGTTTGTTTCCCACTTCTCAATGTGATGGCACTGACATTCCCCATGGGATTTGGAGTTGGTTGAGAAGGTAGATTTCCAGAATTCTTTTTTACGAGTTCATGGAGGGTAGTGGAAATCTAGATCATTTGTGTCTTTTACTCCCTCAACTCTGAACCTTGAATATTCATATCATTCTGTTGATTAAGAAAAATTTGTTTTAAAAGATCCTCAGTATTAGAATCTACCCATGGATTAAAATTACCTAGTTGTTGAATTTTTTATGCTTGAGATTCAAATCACATTTGGGGTTGTTTGAAACCCTGTTGGTAAGGTGGAGGTTGCTGGAGGTTTTGTTGAAAGGGGGAATTTTTTGTTGTCTAGAGGCACACCTCATGTCTGATTGATCCTTCCAACCTTGGTTGTATGATGGTTCACTGGAATCAAACTTCTTTTGGGGATATAGTTGTTGCTGCTACTGATATGGTCTCCCAGGAAACACTGATGCACAATATTCTATTTCTTGTAGTTGGGGGAAGAAGTCAGTTGGTTGTTTTGTCTTAGTAAAGATGCCACAAGGTCTTGAAGGAGTGGGTTGAGATTTATTTTGATCCAAAGCAAGTTTCCTCACCATAGTGGTCAATTATTCTGACTTGGTATCAATCAAATGACTCTCAAGAGAAGAGGGACTTACCTGATGTACTCTCCTGACATGTGGTGTACCTCGGTCGCCAAATTGTTGGGAGTTTTGGGCCATCTTATCAATCAACGCATGTGCAGTTGCTGGTGTTTTGTCCACCAATTCACCTCCAGTCGCGGCATCCACCATGCTTCTCTCCATAGGAGTGAGTCCTTCATAGAAGTTTTGGATGAGGAGTTGCTCACTGATTTGGTGATGTGGGCTGCTTGCACACAACTTCTTGAATTGCTCCTAGTACTCATACATTCAATCCCCTTATACTTGATTGATACCAAATATCTCCTTATGAATGGAAGTGGTCCTTGATGCTAGAAAAAATCTCTGCAATAAAATACATTTCAAATCGTTCCAACAAGTTACATCTTTAGGTTGTAAATAATACATCCATTCCTTTGTAGATCCATAAAGTGAGAATGGGAATGATTTTGTTTTGATTTGATATTCAGAAACATTTCTTGATTTTAAGGTTGAAAATACCACATTAAATTCTTTTAAATGTTTATTTGGATCCTCACCAGATAATCCATGAAATTTTGGATGAATATGAATTAATCCATATTTCAGTTCAAAGTTTGATTCGAGATTTGGGTATGTAATACAATTTTGATGATATTTAATATCAGGTGAATCCAATTCTTGAATGGTTCTATTAAGTTAATTTAAATTATTTTCAGCCATTGGTTCTTATTTTGTGGTTCCATTTTAATTTCTTCCAATTTCATGCTCTGAGAGTGGAGGAATTCTCCAACTGGTTGAATGTTATAACTTCCCGTAGACTGAGAATGTATGATTCGATCCCAAAGGCTACATTCAATCTCAGGATCAAGATATAAGAGATATTTGGGATTAGTTCATGTTATAAATCAAAAAAAAAAAGAAAAAGAAAAGAAAAGTGAACCATAATAAAAATAAAAGAAGTTTGAGTTGGTCAGATAAAAATAAAAGAAGAGAGTAAGAGAAAAAAAAACTTAAGAAAGGGGATAGAAGAAAGAGAGAGGAGAAGAAAAGAATTAAATAAAAAATAAAATTAATACCTCTAATTGGTTGAAATAATTAATTTCCTCCCTGGAAACAGCTCCAATTTTAAAGGCACTGTCATGGGCACTTTTAAATGATGTTCAGTTTCAGGTTACTTAGGTGCAACCGAGTGGCTGACCAAGGTCATCTCTCAAAGGAGGAAGCAAATTAAAACAACTTATTAAAGGTATTATAAAAATAAAATAGAATATAATAAAAACACTACTTTAAAGGATGGGGGGGTTGTTTATCGTTTATGTAACTAGAATAATTTTGTTGGAATAATATTTCATTTGTTTTATTTTGTTTATTTTTTAAATAAAGTTTGATTAAAAAGACACGACAAGAAGATATTTTTTAGACAATATTTAAAAGGTGTAATAAATATAACTATACCTCTTCATTTATTTATTAATAATTATAATTTATATTAATACCCAATTAATTATGATCCCCTAATTTATTAACCTCAAACCCTACAGAAGTTAACTTAACCATAAAGATAAAATTACTTAAACCCTAGGCGAGCTTTGGAACATGCAATCACAACACCCTGATTTGATTGATGTTATAAGGTTAGCTTATGGTAAGTGGTTAATTAGAGCACATATCCATTCTATAAATTAGTATTAATTAATTTTAGGGAATATATTTGAACTCTACAAACTTATCCCGTGTGGTCTTGTATTACCGATTATGTCCGTGCTCTCACAATTTACACAAAATCTCAACATCACGTGTTTTTGTGTTAATTGTTCAATTTCTTGCTTAGTTTATTCTAATTTAAAAACTCAATTCATAGATTATATTAATTTAATTACAATATCTCAATGATTCAAAATAATTAAATGAAGAGGGTAGAAGATAGATCGATCATTAGGAAAACTACTCTTCCAAGGGTGGTGTGGTCATTGTGGAGACGTTTTGCAGGAACAAAGGATTGAAAGGGTATAACCCAATCTCATCTCCACTCTTGAATTCCAGACCAAAAAGAAAGATTAATATAAGAAAAAATTTAAAATAATAGAATATGTGCAAGAGAAACTAAGATTTTATTGAAAGCACAACAACATTACAACAAAGAAGAAGACAAAAAGAGCATTTTGGAGGAGATCCTAGCTTGGTAGCTTCCCTCCTCTAATTGTGAATTAAAATGGTGTAAAAACACTTATACTCTTCTCCCAATCTTATAATGCACGTTCAAACCCCTCTAAATGAGAATAATACCAATTTATATAGTGGATGGGAGGCTAGGTTACAAGTGGTTTCAAGTTTGAATGGGGAAATTCTGCCAAATATTTTAAGCCAAATTTAACCACCCATTTGACCACAGAAACGCGTGAACCAGCTCTCCATCTAGCAGGATGATTTGTGAAAAAATTTGTTCCCGAGCTCCTCACCAAATTTGAACCCAATCCAAGCTAGGATGTAGGTGTTATGGCCAAAATACAAGACCCATGTCCAATCTAAAGAGTCCAGCCCAACTTTGACTTCATGGAACATTTTCACCAACCAAATGCATGATTTAGCTTCAATGTCATAAATAAAAGTTGTAGAAAATTAAGTCTGGAACATATTTAAATAATTTTAAGTTCAAATAATTCATATCAAAATATTTATGTCTTAAATACTATAGTGAATTTTAAAGGGTAAAACTTGAATTTTCATCAAATTTTCAAATAAATGATCTAATCCCAAATATTTCATAAATGAACACATTTACCACATTGTGAGGAAATTGTATCATTTATTATCAAAAAAACATTCAATAAAAAAAATTATCAACTCTCCCACACTTACCTTTTGCACTCCTGGGCAAAACCTCATATCATGTATTTGAAAAAATTGTGACAAGATATGCATGTTCATATTTGTCAATCCAAAGTAGAAATATAAGAAAATTAAGAATCCCGTAAAGAGTAAATATCAATAAATTTTAAATTAAGTGTCTCATAAATTGTGTCAAAACAAAATCTAGTGATATTCATAACTCTAATCATAGTGAAACAAGTCATGGGTCTACCATGCCACTAATTTTCCACGTGTGTGTGTGCCAACCATTCCAAGCTCATAAACCCACCCATTATTTAGTATATTCAGGTCATGTAAAAAAATTATTCTTACTTGGTTTAATTCACTAAACATGTTCTGCATTACTTTGCAATTGAATTTCAAGACCCACTCACTTAAGCATTCCTGAAAGTCAACCTTAAGCTCCCAACCCAGATATCCCCATATGTTGTACATTTCATCACCCCCTAATTTTTTATTTTTTTTGTTTTTGTTTCTTTTAAGTTTTACTTGGAAAAAATCTCATACTCAACTCTAAACCCGTGTTTGATCTCTTCACGACACTAATTGTAATAGTTATAACAAAATCAAAGGTCGATGAAGAGTGGTTTTTGACCTGTCTAAGACACAACCCATTTTTTTAGGGTGTACAACAGTAGGATAATAGGTACACATGCATAGGTCAATTCGGTATAGTAATGAAACTGATTGGAAGAGAAAAGTATGTATGGATCAACCAATGATTTTTTTACCTAACTTGACTATACCTTCAATTAGTAGGAAAAGTTTACCAAGTCATGGTTGAGTGAAAATTTGTGTAGATAAATCAATGAAAAAATTTACCATGAACAAATATCACAAATAATGATGTCAAAATATAAAAGGTTTTATAACGACACAATCATTCATATCATCAATGAATTTATTTTTTATAAAAATCAACCCTTAATGATGAAATCTTACTCATTCTTATCATTCTACCAATGAATTTTGAAAACATTCATTTTCCATTTGGTTCACATGATAATGTTACATGATATATTTGTTTCTTTTTTTATTGATTTTTTTTTTGTTTTTTCTTTGTTTTTTAAAAATTTTAACCAAAAACTTAATAGAAAATACACACAAAACACATAAATGAAAATCCTAAATATCTACCCCAAAATTTTGTCCCCTCCCCCACACTTAAAATATTACATTTTCCTCAATGTGAACCCATTAGATGATATGTGCACATGAAATGAATAATTTTGAATAGGAAAAATAATATAAAAGTTAAAGGGTCAGGAACTACCTAATATGCTCAAGTGATTATGGGGTTATGCAATGTGATGAAATCCACTGCATCAGTTGGAAGTCCCTCAATGTATCTCTTCAAATGTTTCCCATTGACTGTAAATCTCCTTCATGTGTCTTCTTGTGTGATCTCCACTGCACCATACGAAAAAACATTAGTCACAACATAAGGACCTAACCACATGGAATGAAACTTATAGGGAATCAGCTTCAGTCGTGAACTATAGATCAAGAATTTCTCTCCAACTTGAAATTCTATTTTATGGATCATTTTTTCATGAGTTTATTTTGATATTTCCTTGTAGATCCTTGAGTTCTCATATGAAGACAATTGAATGTCCTCAAGCTCTTGAATTTGCAGCTTCCTTTGGATTTGAGCTTGGGCTAAATCCATGTTGCATTTCTTTATAACCCAGTAATATTGATGTTCAACTTCCATGGGGATATGACACGCTTTCCCAAAAACAATCCAAAATGGGTACATACCGATGAGAGTTTTGTATGGTATTCTATATGCCCATAGCGCTTCCTCCAATCCTTCCTATTTGGATGCACGGTTTTCTCTAAAATCTGTTTCAACTCATGATTTGAAATCTCAGCCTGGGCATTTGTTTGGGGGTGGTAGGGTGTTGATGTTTTGTGTTTCACCCCATACTTATGAAGGAGGGAAGAAAAATTCAGATTGTATAAGTGTGTCCTTTGTTCACTGATGATGGCCTTTGGTACTCCAAACCTAAAAAAACTATGCTTTGAAAAAGTCCACTAAAACATTGGAATCATCAGTCCTGGTGGCCTTATCCTCCACCCATTTACTCACATAATCAATAGTAACCAAAATATTCAAAAAACCAAAGGAAAAAAGGAAAACGACCCATAAAATCAATACCCCATACATCAAAAATCTCAAAAAATAGTATGGGTTGTTGGGGAATCTCAAGTCTCCTAGAAATGTTTCCCGTGTGTTCGAAACATGAGCATGACTTACAATACAAATGAGAATCATGGAATAAGCTAGGAAAATATAATACAGAGTCTAAAACTTTACTAGCTGTTCGTTGGGGTTGAAAGTGTCCACCACAAGCAATTGTATGACAGAATTGCAGAACAGACTCAAACTCATGATCAGGAACACACCTCCTAATAACTTGATCACTACACATGCTATAGAGGTAGGAATCATCCCAAACATAATACTGAGACTCAATTTTAATTTTTGGACTTGATGTTTCTTTAAATTTTTTGGGATTTCATATGCAACAAGGTAGTTCAGTAAATTAGCATACCAAGGATGCATACCGGAGATCGAATAAAGATGGTCATCAGGGAAAGTGTCCTGAAGTGGTACCTGATCCAAGGTGTAATCCTGTAGTGTGTGAGTAAGCCTACTCATGTGTTCCGCCACTAGGTTTTTCGACCCCTTATTTTTCTTTATCTCAATGTCAAATTCTTGAATAATGAGCATCCATCATATTATCCTGGGCTTTGCATCTGGCTTCTTCAAGAGGTACCTCAGAGCTGCATGGTCATAAAAAATAACTACTTTAGATCCCAATAAAGATGAACAAAATTTATCTAAAGCGAATATAACAGCAAGAAACTCCTTTTCTATGGTTGTGTAGTTTTATTGGGCTGAATCCAGTGTCCTCGATGCATAGGCAATCGCATGTGAACGTCCCTCCACCCTTTGTGATATGACAACACCAACTGCAAAGTTGGACGTGTCACATATAATCTCAAAAGGAAGATGCCACCATGGAGGTTGTATGATTGATGGAGTGGTGAGACATTTCTTTATATCATCAAAGGAAGTCCATCAAGAATCATCAAACACAAAACCATAATCCTTTTGAAGTAATAGTGACATAGGAAGAGCAATCTTACTAAAATAATTGATGAAGCACCGATAAAATCTTGAATGACATAGGAAAGATCTAACATCACGCACACATGAAGGATATGGTAAGGATGAAATAATATCTAACTTAGAACTATCAACTCATATCCCATGTTTTGACACTACATTCCCTAAGACAATGACATGCTCTACCATGAAATGACACTTTTCAAGGTTCAAGACTACATTTTTTTCAATACAACGATTCAACACCTTTCCCAAACTAGAGATACAATCATCAAATGAAGACCCATACACTGTAAAATCATCCATAAATACCTCTATTCAAGTATCAATAAAATCATAAAAAATACTCACCATGCATCTCTGGAAGGTACCTGGGCGTGGCAAAGTCCAAATGGCAACCTTCAGTAGGAAAACGTACCAAATGGAAAAGTGAATGTTGTCTTATCCTGATCCTATGGAGTAATAGGAACCTAAAAATATCCAGAAAATCCATCTAAGAAATAGTATTGTGTTTTCCCAGCTATTCTCTCAAGAATCTGATCAATAATTGGGAGGGGGAATGGTCTTTGCGAGTGGATAGATTTAGTTTCCTATAATCAATACACACATGCCAAATATTTTTCCCCCTCATTGGAACTAACTCATCTTTCTCATTTTTAACAACAGTAACACCACTTTTATTAGGCACAACCTGAATAGGGATCACCCACTAGGAATCTAAAATGGGATAGATTATACCTACCTCAAGAAAAATTTTTAACCTCTTTTTTAACAATATCCATAAGGGTTGGATTGAGTCTCCTTTGTGGCTGCCTCACCGGTTTCTTCCGATCCTCCAAAATAATCCTATGCAAGAAAATGGAGGGGATAATACCTGATATGTCACCTAAGGTATACCCAATTGCCCTAATGTTGTCCCTCAAAAGGTTCAAAAGTTTTTCTTCATGTTTAAAAGGGAGATTGTTAGAAATTATAATAGGTAATTTATTACCACTTAACAAGTATGAGTATCTTATATTTTGTGGTAATGGCTTGAGTTACAATGTAGGGGGTGATATATGGATAGAGAAATTCAAGGAACTAAAATATGTGCACAATGACCATCAGTATCAGAACATACATCATCAAAATCATAGAATAAAACATCAAATCCATTAGCATACTCAACAGCCATGTCATAATCAGAGTTCACATGATCAAAATTAGAATATGATTCCATTTCAAAATAAAATCTATGAGAGTATTGAGCATTAGAAATAAGTGTGTAAGTACTCTTAGACATCAAACTAGAACCAACCCTCATAATCTCCCTAAGCATAGGATGATCAAAATACATGGGGTTTTTACTTGGTGGTTCAAAATGGGAGATAAAAAAAAGAAGAATGGTCATCTGAGGGGTACTTCATGGAGTCCATAACATTAAATATCACAACTTCATCTCCAAAATCCGTGGAAATTGTACCCTCATTGACATTTATGATAGTATTTTTAGTTTTGAGGAAGGTTCTACCTATGATAATGGGATCATGTGAACTTATCTAATCGTCCTCCATTTTAAGCACGTAGAAATAAGCTAGAAAGATCACATCTCTTACCCAGAAAAGTACATTCTGAAGGACTCCCACTAGATATGCTATATTTCTTTTTTCCAACTGCACCACTACTCGCATTAGATTCAACTCACCAACCTGTAAAGAAGAAAAAAATGAGTGAGGCATTACATTTGTGGAAGATCCTAAGTCACATAAAGTATCAGAAAAGTGTAACTCTCCTATGGTGCATGGGATGGTGAATGTCCCAGGATCCTTGAACTTTGTTGGAATTGCTATATTTGGTGTAATTATTGCTGAAACATTACTTCTGAGATTGATCCTCTCATTTCCCTTGAGCCCTCTTCGATTGGTACAAAGTTCTTTTAAGAATTTCGTATACCTTGGGATTTGATTGATGGCTTAAAGTAAACGGATTTTAATCTCCACATGCTTGAATGTGTCCAAAACTTCTTCTTTGTATCACCTCTTCAGACATATTCTTGGTTTGTACAACTCTATTTGGAAATGGAAGTGGTTTAGGATAAACATCGTCAATCTTTTTCTAACCTTTATCTTTCTCCTTGGCTTGCTCATCAGTTGGTATGGAATGTGGCTTCTCCAGATTTGAGGTGAATCCCAATGGAACGATTGGTGTAGATGTATCATTTGTTTGCTTCCCACTTCTCAATATGATGGCACTAAAATTCCCCATGGGATTTGGAGTTGGTTGAGAAGGTATATTTCCATAATTCTTACTTACCAGTTCATGGAGGGTGGTGGAAATCTGGCTCATTTGTGTCTTCAACTCCCTCAGCTCCAAACCCTGAATCTTTATCTCATTCTGTTGATTAATAAAAATTTGTTTTAAAATATCATCAGTATTAGAATCTAACTTTGGTTGAAAATTCCCTTTTTGTTGATTTTTTTATGCTTGAGCTTCAAATCGCCTTTTGGGTTGTTGAAAACCCTATTGGTAAGGTGGAGGTTGCTGGAATTTTTGTTGAAAGGGGGGCCTTTTTTGTTGTCTAGAGGCACACCTCATTTAAGATTTATCCTTCCAACCTTGTTTGTATGCTGGTGAAAAGGAATCAAACTTATTTTGGGGATGTGGTTGTTGCTACTGCTGATATGGTCTAGCAGGAAACACTGCTGCATAGTATTCTATTTCTAGTAGTTAGGGGCCACAGTGAGTTGGGTGGATTACCTCAGTATAAATGCCACAAGTCCTTGAAGTAGTGGTTTGATATGTCTTTGGATCCAAATCAACTTGTCTCACCATAGTGTTAAATTCTTCTAACTTGGTATCAATCAAATGACTCTAAAGAGAAGAGGGACTTACCTGATGTACTCCCCTAACATGTGGTGTACCTCGATCTCCAAATTGTTGGGAGTTTTGGGCCATCTTGTCAATAAATGAACATGTAGTTGTTGGTGTTTTTTCCACCATTGATCCTCCATCTGTGGCATACACCATTCTTCTCTCCATAAGTGTGAGTCCTTCATAGAAGTATTGGATGAGGAGTTGCACACTGATTAGGTGATGTGGGCAGCTTGCACACAACTTCTTGAATCACTCCCAGTACTCATACATTGACTCCCCTTATGCTTGCTTGATACCAAAGATCTCCTTATGAATGGAAGTGGTCCTTGATACTGGAAAAAATATCTTCAAGAAAAGATGTTTCAAATCATTCCAATAAGTTACATCTTTAGGTTGTAAATAATACATCCAATCCTTTGCAGCTCCATTAAGTGAGAATGGGAATCTCTTAGTTTGATTTGATCTTCAGAATCATTTCTTGGTTTTAAGGTTGATAAGACCACATTAAATTATTTTAAAAGTTTATTTGGATCCTCACCAAATAATCTGTGAAATTTTGGATGAAGATGAATTAATCCAGATTTCAGTTCAATGTCCGATTTGAGATTTGGGTATGTAATACAATTTGTTTGATAGTTAATATCAGGTGAAACCAATTCTAGAATGGTTATATTAAGTTAATTTCCATTATTCTCAGCCATTAGTTCTTGTTTTATGGTTGAATTTGAATTTTTTCCAATTTTAATGCTCTGATAGTGGAGGAATTCTCCAACTGGTTGAATGTTGAAACTTCCCGTAGACTGAGAATGTCTGATTTGAGCTCAAAGGATACGTTCAATCTCAGGATCAAGATCTAAGATATCTTCAGGATTAGTTTATTTCATAAATCAAATAAAAATTAAAACAAGAAAAGTGGACCATAATAAAAATAAAATAAGTTTGAGTTGGTCTAATAAAAATAAAATAAGAGAGTAAGAGAGAAAAAAACTTGAGAAAGGGGATAGAAGAAAGAGAGAGAAGAAGAAAATAATTAAATAAAAATTAAAATTAATACCTCTAATTGGTTGAAATAATTACTTTCCTCTCTGAAAAATATACCAATTTGAAAGGTGATATCGTGGTCACTTTCAAATGATGTTCAGTTTCGGGTTACTTAGGTGCAACAGAGTGGCTGACTAAGGTCGTCTCTCAAAGGAGGAATAAAATTAAAACAACTTCATAAAGGTATTCTAAAAATAAAATAAAATAGAATAAAAAACTAATTTAAAGGATGGGGGTGTTTATCGTTTATAAAACTAGAAAAAAATTTCCAGAATAAGATTTCATTTTTCTTTGTTTTTTTTTTATTTTTTAAATGAAGTTCGATTAAAAAGACACAACAAGAAGATGTTTTTTTAATATTTAAAAGGTGTAATCGATCTAACTATACTTATTAATTTAATTATTAATCATTATAATTTAAATTAATACCCAATTAATTATGATCCCCTAATTTATTAACCCTCAAACCCTACAGAAGTTAACTTAACCACAAAGATGAAATTACTTACACCCTAGGCTAGCTTCGGAACACGCAATCGCAGTACCCTGCTTTGATTGATGTTCTAAGAATATCTTATGATAATTGGTTAATTAGAGAAAATATCCATTCTGTAAATGAGTACTAATTGATTTTAGGGAATATATTTTAACTCTACAAACTTATCCAGTGTGGTCTTGTATTACTGATTAAGTTCGTGCTCTCACAATTTACACAAAATCTCGACCTCACATGTTTTTGTGTTAATTGTTCAATTGATTTCTTAGTTTCTTACAATTTAAAATATCAATTCATGGATCATATTAAGTGAATTATAGTATATCAATTATTAAAAATAATTAAATTAAGAGGGTATAAGATAGATCGATCACTAAGAAAACTACTCTTCCATGAGCGGTGTGGTCATCATGGAGACGTTTTGCATGAGAAAAGGATTGAAAGGGTAGAACCCAACATATTCTCCACTCTTAAATTCTAGAACAAAAATTAATATTAAGATAAGAATAAAATTGAATATAATAGAAGAAGTGTAAGAGAAACTAAGAGTTTATTGAAAGCACAACAACATTACAACAAAGAAGAGGAAAAGTAGAGCATTTTGGAGGAGATCCTAGCTTGGTAGCTTCCCTACTCCAATTGTGAATTGAAATTCCATAGAACCACATATCCTCTAATCCCAATCTATTAATTCACGTACAACCCCCTCAAAATGATAAAAATACCAATTTATAGAGTGGAGGGGAGGCTAGGTTACAAGTGGTCTCAAGTGTGAATGGGGAAATTTGGATAAATATTTTAATCCAAATTGAACCGCCCATTTGACCACCAAAACTCATGAAACAGATATCAATCTAGGAGGATTATTTGTGCTAATTTTTTTTTCAGATATCCTCACCAAATTTGAGCTCAATCCAATCATGTATGTATGAGTTATGGCCCAAATACAGAACCCATGTCCAATCTTGCGAGTCCAGCCCAACTTTGACTTCATGGTCCATTTGCACCAAACAAATGCATGTTTTAGCTCCAATTGACTAAATGAAAGTTGTATCCCATTAAGTCAGGAACATATTTTAATAATTTTAATTTAAAATAATACATATCAAAATATTTATGTTCGAAATTGTACAGTGAATTTTAAAGGGTAAAACTGGAATTTTCATCAAATTTTCAAATGAATGATCTAGTCCCAAATATTTCATAAATGAACACATTTACCATAATGTGAGGAAATTATATCATTTATTATCAATAAAATATTCAATAAAAATGTGTTTTATCACCTGACACTTTCCCCGCCACACCCGGTGGCGTGTCGTCCAGCACGTCCATGTGACTGTACTCCACTGCCACGAAGTGGGCGCACGACGACCTACACTCCCTAAAGAATTACTTGTGGATCACCCTATTCGGCGCACACAGATTCCACACCAGGAAGTTTTGGGGTTCGCTCCCTAGATCCGTCCCGACGATGGCCACCAGCACGCCCAGGTCTAGCGATGTCGGGACGTAGGCGAGGAGATTCGGATTGATCTGGGTCCTGGCTGAGCATCCGACAATGGGGTCGACACTGATGAGGGTGGAGAAGCTTACTTTTGAGGTAGAACGGCCAAGGACCATCGAGAAAGTATCCTTGTTGCCACATATATGTCCGAAAATAGTAAGCTTGTGGATGGTGGGCATGACCTTGTCTAGGAGGATGGAGGGAAGGCCAACAGGCATCCAGTCAGTGACTGTTGCGGCGACGTCGATCTCCATTGGCCCATTATGTGGTATGAGGGAATATATCTCGGGGGAGACGAAAATGAAGGCATGGTAGGAGACATGGTGTAAGAGGAGATAATAGAAGGTGTTGGAGAGGGAGGTGTCGTGGAGAAAGAGGAGGAGAGGGTGGGTGCCCTCGGTGGTGGGGATGACGATGAGCAGCAGCTTGGGGGGCGAGGAGGGGTGGGATTCCTCAACCTAGAAGATAAGGGTGCTTAGGCGGCCCTCCTCGAACACCTGGGTTGTCTGCTTCAGTTTTTACGACATGGATTCTGGCACCTCCATTATCACTATCAACCCTGAAATTAATGTTGGGAAAGATGGTAAAGCGACGAACGCGCAAACAATAGAAAAGGAAAACACGAAGCGGAAATAAAATCTTTCCATCCAAATAAAATTGGATGCGTAGAAAAAAAAATAAATGCAGAAAAATAAAGTTAACACTGGAAATTTTTACGTGGAAAACCCTAAAGGGAAAACCACGAGACCTAGTCAAGAAATACGGATCCACTAAAATCAAGAGGTACATGGTAGAGACTCTCCAAAATAGAAGGAGTCTCAAAAGTAATACTCAAGAATAAAATTAGTGAATCAAATACGGAGAGAAAGAAAGATGATCATCTAAGAAAGGTGATCTCCAAATGAGATTTTCTCTCGGTCTTGTTGATTCCGATGTGTTGAAATGCCTTGCTGCTACCTCCTTACATAGAAAAAAGAATACGCATCAAATAATGTCTCTACATCAAAAGCGTGTCACTGCGTGAATTAATTCATGCAGTCTTGGCCCACATTAAAAACACCTAATTAAAAGAGAAACTGTGTGGTGCTCCAATTGAGGAGGCCTTATGTGGTGTGCCAACAAGGAAGGCACCCAATAATTAAGTCTGCCTTCCCTCAACTGTTCTTCTTCCTCGGATGCCCGTGCACATTCCATGTGCTCTATATTTATACATAACAAAGCAATGACATTCATTGGAGTCCGGGTTGAATGGTCACAAAAACAGTTCCCTCTTTTTAGAAATGGAGTGCAACCAAAGTGATGGGGAAGCTTTAAGAAAATGACGACAAAAAACTTTGGACCATTTCGACCAATTTAACTCTTCTTGTGTTCATCTTTCAACTGTGTTATTTCAAATTATTAATTTTCATTGTTAATTTTGAATTAGTTTTCACTATTTCGCCCTTTTTTTACTGTATTTTTTGTTCTATAGAAAGGGTGACTCTTAGATCCCTGATGTGCCTCACTTCAGATGATTCTTGTGCATGAGGTCGAGACAACCCTCAAAAACAACATTTATGTGGATTTTTTTTCAATTCAGTGAGTACTGTAATGGTACTATTCACATTGTGACTTTAAACATGTATTCAAAGGTGATTGAGTCTTGGGTTTTCGGGTCATTTAAAAGTTCTTAGTCATCTCAATCTAGTCTAAAAGAGGGTTTATCCAAAAAAATAGATTTTATGTCATGTAAGACCTATGATTTTTCTTTTCTCAAAAAATGGTTCTAGGTAAAGTAGTGATAACAACCTTCCCATAATGGTAAAGTAGTAATTATAAAAACCTTCCCATAATGTTGCACCAATCCCTCTATGTTTGATTCAATATTGATTGTTATGCATAAACTAACCCTTTAACAATTATGGGTGATTTCATAATATAAATGGGTGCAAGTGAGGTGTATGTGAGTGTTTAATGAAAATTTTCAAATATGTACACCATGATCATGACTAAATAAGGATTTCATGAAAGTATTTTAGGAACATTTAAAAAACATGTTAGTGAGGCGAGAGAGACTTAAAAGCTCCATGGGAAAGATAGATGTGTGAAAAGTGAAAGTTTCGGGCACAGCTGAACCAACTTTCAGGCAGTTGCCAACTCAACTTTTTGTCGCAAACAACAAATGATCCAAAACGTACATGACAATGAACATTATGACCAACATAATTAAATCCAAGATTAATAGACTATTACATTAGAATCATATATGTGATCATTAGGAATTATTTATAATTTATTTATTTGTATAAATAAATATCAATTGCGTTGAATTTCTTTCTTTGTTTCCAAATTGGTAGACCATTTCTTGTCATTTCATCATTTTATGAAATCACTAAGAATCCCTATACACAGTTTAGTGCTAGCTTTTATTAGCACTAGTTAAAAGTGATGATTAATATATCCTTTATCAATACTACAAAAGGGCTGATAAAGAGTATAATTTATCAACGCTAAAAAAATAATTGATATAATAACACCTCTATTGGCGCTTTGTTTCGCACTGGTAAATAGTTTCCTTTATTAGATTTTTTTGTAGTGCTGATAATGATTACTCTTTATCAGCAAATTTTCTAGCACTATTAAACATTGTCTTTACCAGTGCTAGTTAAAGAGATGATAAAACAAACACGTGAGTCCAAAATCAAACTTGCGGATGGTATACAACTTTTTATATCATTCTATGATAGCAGAACACTAGAAGCCTAGTGCAGGTATGAAATCCCACATAAACTCTTCACACACATAAATGGGCTCATGCCTACACGCGCAAGCCTGCACAAGTCTTGACCCACCCTCATCTTGCCTCAGTCCACTCTTTAAGGGACCCTTTGGGCATTGGCCCGCCTTCTACTTGTCGTGGTCCACGCTAGAAGGCCTTCTCAAAGGGCTAGTTGAGTTGCAAATTTTTTTATAACTAAATTCTTATTATATATATATATATATTGATATATATTAATATATTAAATATTAATATATATATATATATATTTGTTTTTTTAAATTTTATTAGTTAAATATTTTTTTAAATTTATTCATTTTTAATATTTATTTATATTTAATCATTTTTATAATTAAATACTTATTTAGTATATAAAAAATATATATTGACATTTTAAATAGGAATATATAAATTATATATTGATATATATATATATATATAAATATATGGATATATATAAAAATATATTGATATATATTAAATATTGATATGTATTAATATATATTCAGAAAAGTCTAGGAGCCAGGCGAACCTGCTCCTACGAGAATTTTTTTGAAAAATAAAGGACAAAAATGAAAGAGAATGGATAGTGTAAAACAAAGGAAAAACCCTCATCCAAAAAATAAAACTATAAAACATTATCATCTCTATAATCAAAGATTCCATCAACTAATTCACATTATAACTGTGAATTCTTTTGATTGAAAATCACAACGTACTTTTCCCTGAGTTTAACCTGCTATAGAGTGAGCTCCTTAGAAGAAGACCTGGCAGACTGGCAATACCCATCTCCTCCACGCCCTCGACCATGATTTTTTGGATGACGAATCTGTTTCCATGTCTTTTTTTTTCAATCCTCTTCTGGTTCTTCCCTCTATGAACGAGGGATATTATTCAAAAGAGGATGCCCCAAGTGAGGAGATTCCCCATGTGAAACAACTTGGGAGACATCTACCTCCATCTTGTTCTTTACTTTACAATATAAGGAATGATGTTACCCCATTTCTTCATCTAGTTCATTCTATACATCCCTTTCAAAATTAGTTTGACCAAATTTAGCAGTATACAACACCGTCTCATCAGTTAGCATGGGTTTTTGATTGGATCCAATAAGGGCATCTTTGAAGGAAACACTACCATTTTCAATGCCTTGAATGCATTCAACCATTTTTTCATTAGTATCTGAAGATCCAATCACCATTCCTGAAGGGGATTCATCATTTTTCTAGTCTAACACTGGTGTGTCATTCTTCTTCAAGTCCTCATCTGAATTTGTTCCTCTCTCAACAGTAATGCGATAATTCACAGTGTCTTTCTTCAAAAATTTCTTACCCGGAGATTGAGAAGTACCTGCATGTTTAAATTCAATATTTCAAACATTCATGTAGTTGAAGACTTCATTCCCTACAGCCTTTCATAGCTTTCAAAACAATGAGACAAATTCATATTCAAAATGAACATCATTTTTATCACCATTTTTCACTAGAGTAGTAGAATCATGCAAAGAATTTAGCATGTCAACATCCACAAGGACTCTTGAAAAGTACCCAAATTTCCCTTCAACGGTTTTCTCATCCATATTAATTGGTGCACCAATAGAGAAGACAAGATCATTAAGAATTAGAGGATTCCAAATCACCTGACTGAGACCTTGAATTTGAGTTCAGATCTGTTCTATTGTATGTTTTTGTGAATGTGGGTTGAAACTAAAATCCTAGGTAGAAACACAAAGGATATTTGGATTAAGAACATAAAATATAGAACTCCAATCACAATCCATATCATCTACATTAGAAAATATTAAATGAAAATACCCTCTTCCAATAGAAACAATCCAAAGTTTTTTAATATGTTTTATGATTTTTTTTAAAGTGTAGGTTATTTCTTTTTAAATGTGCCTAAAAGGCGGCATCTCCACTGTCGCCTTTTCCCTAATTTCATTCTATTTTAATTATTATTTTTTATATATTTAAAATTTTAATTTATTATTATTATTATTTTGTTATGTTTATATATATATATAAATAAAACAAAATGTTTCAGCATAATTTATCTCTTATTCAAGTACGTGAATTTTCAAGCCTATAAAATATAAAGTAGAAGGCCAATATAAATAAAAATTAAAACTTGGATTAAACATATAAGAATTTGATGATATTAATTCTCCAAAATTTGATACTTTGTATAGGGAGATTTGGGACAGGAAAGGTATTATACCCCTTTTAGTGTCTAATACCTCATGTTTCAAGTAGGTTGACTCCATGGAGGCTCAGGTTTGGAAACCTTCTTCAGAAGTACTGGTTGAGGCTGCTCAATTTGGTGATGGTGATCCTTTTGTGGATGATGATCGTGTTCCTTTGGTGGGTGAACAAAGTGTTGCTGTGTTTTATGAGTTATAGGGTAATGAAGATGGTGAATGCCAAATCCCAAATCAATGTCAAAGGGGGCGACATCCTAGAGGCCAAGGAGGATGCGGAAGGGGTGGTCGGGCTAAGAGATGAGTCTTGTTTTGGGGACGGGGTCGTGGTGGTAAAAGGTAATTTTGGTATCTGTCTCTTGGATTGGTGGTGTTACTCCCCTTTTTACCCTTAACATCACTTTGTGTATTGTTTACTATTTTTTATAATAATTTTTGGAGGCCATGGAGCTGATTCATGGTCTACTGTTTGGAGTAAAAATAATTTATTAAAAAACATTGATGAAAAATAATTTATAAGCTTTATAATCCACCAACTTGAAACTTAAAAATGTTTCAACCACGTGACTTTTCTAGCCTATAAAATATAAACTATAATACCAATATAAATGTAAATTTAAACATTGATTAATCATATATGAAACAGTCAAAAAAATAATAATTACTTAAAAAATGTTGATGAGAAATAATTTATAATTTTTCTAATCCAACAACTTGAAACTTAAAAATGTTTCAAGTAAGTGAGTTTGTTAGACTATAAAATATAAACTATAAGACCAATATAAATTAAAATTTAAACATTGATTAAACATATTAGAAGTAGTCAAAAATAAAAATAAAAAATCTTAAAAAAGTTTGATGAAAAATAATTTATAAGCTTTCTAATCCACCAAATTGAAACTTAAAAATGTTTCAAGTACGTGACTTTTCTAGCCTATAAAATATCAACTATAAGACCAATATAAATGAAAATTTAAACATTGATTAAACATATAATAAATAGTTGAAAATAAAAAATAATTTCTTAAAAAATATTGATGGAAAATAATTTTTAAGCTTTCTAATCCACCAACTAGAAGTTTATATTTTATAGGCTTTCAAAGTCAAGTAGGTGTCTTTGGATCCTCCTCGACATTCCTTCTTTTAGCTCTCAAATTCCAAGTAAATTTTCTTACATTACATTCATTTTCATTTATTTATTTTATCTATGAAACTCTTTGTTTTAAAAAAAATTAGATATTGAGACCATCTTTTAAATTATATATACATTGTTTTTATACAGTATATTTTATAAGCTTTTAAAGTTGTCTACTTGAAATTTAATAATTATTCCAATTTTTCAAGTAGTCGACTTTGAAAGCTATCAAATATAAATTGTGCCTAAAATATTAATGAAAACTAAAACAATGGATAAACATATAAGAAGGAATGATAGTAATAACAATATCTTCCTTTCAATAGACATAACACATATAAATGAACATGTACAATTAATGTCTATGTATATGGTGAGAATATTCTGTCCCACATGGTGGTCCGCAAATATGACATTCACTTCGAGTTCACTGTGGAGTCTGATGACCTATAAAGTGCTGATCCTCGGGCACTAGAATGTCGACTATCGCATCCTCCACCTATGTGTTGGTGTGAGGAGCTGTGAACTACATGTCGTACTGCACTCTTGATCCTTCTCCCACTAAGGTGGTAGAAGAACCTTCCATAATTGTAGTGGGGAACCAAGCCTGTGATGGAGCTATACCCCAAGGTTATGATGGATCTATACCCCAACGCTATGATGGGTATGACCCCAAGGCTACGATGGATCTGAACCCCAAGATGTTGAGAACTGCGAATTCCTGTTAAAAAAGATGGATCGCATGCCACCTGAGGCACATCCTAAATCATTTGAGGATGGACTACTAGAGGGCCGACCTCTGCCTGTGGAACAGGTGAGGCCTCACGTGAAGCATGACGTTATCTATGTCACTATCTTCGTGGCTCCTCAGCACTAGTAGTTTCTGCAGGATGTTCCTCCAGGGTAGGAACCTCCTCTATCTGGGCTATATGCTTGAATATGCTCTTAGAAAGCACATGATAAGACGGCCTATGCTCTGGCACTTCATCATAGATGACTGTCTGACTAAAGACCCCCCTCCTCTTCATCACTCATGTGAACAAGATTCTCTGAGTGAATTCCCTGTAAAGAGATTCAAAATGAATTATAAAATAGTTCAATAAACAAACTAATGGAAATTTATTGACTTAAAATCTTATAAATCTCTCTACCGTGTCAGGTAATATATAGTATATACTTCAGTCTATACCATGGATCATAATCAACCTGCTCCGAAAGAAGGAATCGATTTGTAGGTACACCCTGAATATGAAACTCTCCACGTCCGCGCTAGAAGTTGATAAAGTGGGCATGTACTTGGCACCAGTTCTCATCCTGCCTCCCTGTTAGCTTCACCTCATGGAGCATCTCTATCTTTATCATCAATAATGGAATCGGTTGAGTACAACAAAATTGACGCATGAATCTTTTAGGCTGCTGCCACCCAATAATATGAAATTGAATGATGGGAACTACAACCATAGCATCCTAAATCTCAACAGTGAAGTATAGTGGAAATTGGTCTATAATAGTCTAGTATGGAAGCCATGAAATCTGAAATGACATGCGACCTTTGTCAAAAAAATATCTTTAATAAAAACCAAAATTGATGTTGTTATTAAATTTGTTAAACAGTGACAGATTTTATATACATACCTGGTTAGGTAAGAGACAGTCCAACTGGAGCTGATATATTCCCAAATGGTGTCTCAGAACCTCGTGGAAATTGTGCCTCTGACACCACCTGTAAAATATAGAATCGATAGTGAAAAATAATGACAAATTAAATTCAATAACTCCTAGTATCATTAGAAACCAATAGAAATGAGTGAGCATACCAGTGTCCATACAGAGTGTCATGCAACACTTGCATCTTGATCAGCAGACCAACAAGCTCAGGGCAGAATGCGAGGATGCGCTCCCATGCTCACATCTGAAGAAGGATGGCGCATCCCCCGAGACCTGTGAGGTCCCTGTGGGATAGCTTGCATAATGCTCTGTATGTGTATGCCAAGCAGGCTAATCCCCAGATCTACATTCTATCCAGATCAAAGTACTCTAGTAGGGGTAGAAACATCATGTGCACATGCATCCCTGAGTGATCAGTACACATGGTCCCTCTAATGAGCCATAATATATATGCACGGGTATAACACATGATAGTCTTCTCATCTGCATCATCAGGTAAATGTGGAATATATGACTCCAACCAAGGAATAGATATCGATGCTCCATCTGTAGCCCTAAAATCATAAAAAATGTCAACACCTAATAATCATTGAGCAAGGTCGGGCCAAGATGCACGAGTGGGACTAGTAACAGCTCCCCCGGGATATGAAGACTTAGAATCACTGTCACATCTTGGAGGGTGATGGTCATCTCTCCCTCAGTCAGGTGGAATGTGTGTGTCTCTGGTCTCCACCACTCCACAAGGGCAGCAAGCAGGTGATGGTCAAAAAATGTGAAATTTGATACGGTAATGCCATAGAATCTAGCATGACGCAAGTATGGTCTAATGGAATATGGAGGCTCCCTATGATGAAAATGGTACACTTGACGAACCCTGATTGATCGATCTTTACCACCCTCTAGCACGACATGGTAAATATGGGTAGCCTACTGAGTGAGTAGTATGGTATCTTCTATCTATATATAAACAAATGAAATGAGTCGTAAGTGTAAATTTTAAATATAACGTTATTTTCAGTAGAATGTTATAACTTGTAGAATGCAAGACATTCCATCTTTATTCATATTGTTTTATGAAGTTATTTTTACCAAAATAAAGGGGCATGTCTTCGTGTTTTTCAAATCATATTACTAATGTGTTTTTAAGATATTCTTTTACCTAGAAAAGGGTTTTTTGTAAGATATGGTTATATATATTTATATATATAAACAATTTTTATTTGTTATTTAAATGTTTATAAGAAAATAGAGTTATTTTTAATTTGTGTATGAATCTCCACATGATGGTATGTTTCATGATTATTTTTTCACATGTAAAGGTCATTCTGTAACACTAACTGAACTTCAAGAAAGTATTTCTGGGAAATGAACCATGATGTAGGGGGGATGGTGAAAATGATGACGGTGATGACGTAAACTCATTCCATCACCACCATCATTATCACCATTCCTCCTGTGTCATGGTTCATTTTCCATAAATTCTTTCTTGAAGCTCAGTTAGTGTTACAGAATCAGATGTACTAACCTCTATTATTGGTTTTGTACTATAAAAATCTCTTTTATCAGTTTTTATAACCTCCTCATAGTAGTACACACAGGTAAAATCTGAATCTATACATCGAAAATGTGTTCTGATCATGATTCTGATAGTGTAACTAATATTGACAAAGATGGTTGATCATATAATTTTTATTATACTGAAATTTTATAACATCTTCTTGTACAGTAATATATGATACTATTATTTTGTTATATAATTTTTTTTTGAATATCAGACACATAATGTTTTGAAAACCGATGTAAAATGAAGATTTTTTTGGGTTTACAGTTCATCTTTTAGGTTTTAGGATTTAGAGATTAAGGTTTAAAATATTGAGTTTTGGGTCTAGGTTTTTTTATTTTTGTAAGGTTTTAGAGTTTAGTTTTATGATTTCAGGGTTAGGGTTTAGGTTTTAAGGCTTAAGGTTTATAATTTTCATATTACGGTATAGGGAAGATTTTTTTAGGTTTAGTGTTCTACTTTTGGGTTTTTGGGGTTTATAAAAACGAGGTTAAAGGAAGAGATAACAACATATAATTTACAATATGAGAATCTCACAATGTAGAAAATACATCATTATGGCTAAGAGTGTGAACTTGACCCAAAAATGTTAGATAATTATTTCTAATTATGACCTTCTTGATGACATATGGTGCATCTCAAACTCTGCCCTTATTCTTGATGCTAGTCTATCTCATTTCGCATCCTTCTGACCTTCGGTCTCCCATGGGGATGCAACCGATTAATGTCATGTATCACTATCGACTGGCCTTTGGGCATTGGTAAATAATGAAACTCCCCAATAGGCGTCTATGTTATAGCATAAAAAATAGAAATTATGTCCATCTGGTACACTAGATCAACATATGCTTCACATGGTATGTTCACAGAGGCACATGCTGTGATGGAGTGTGTGCATGGAAATTGTAAGGACTAAAAGTTTCCATATTGACATGGACTCGTTTCTAGTAATACCGCCATTTTTTCACCGATGTTATTTGTGATGGGGTCCAAATGCTCTTAAACTTCAAATAGAGAGTCTTCTCATCAAAAAAGGCGGACATGATAACCAGAAACTTCTTCAATATTTTTTTTAAATCTCTCATTGAAAGTGTCTTCCATACCATAGCCCCTACTGTATTCTGTCCGATGCTATTTTTTTCTATCAACAAAGTACTTCATGAAACGATATAATTTCTCCTGAACTAAGGCAATTATAGGTAACTTCTTGAGACCTTTGAAGACACCATTGATTCACTCCACCATGTTTGTGGTCATGTGTCCATACCTCTTCCCCTCGTCATATGCCAATGTCTATTTTTATTTTGGAATCCGCATTATATAATCATAAACTTCATGATTATCATGGAATATTTTTTCGAAACATTCTTCAAAATTCCATTGATCCAACTAATATGCTACAAAAAATATATGATGTTTCACATAAATTGATTTTATCTTGATGTTGAAATAGTAAAAAATAATAAAGACAATGCATACCAAGCCTCATGATTTCCTTCTTCAATGGTTCGTTGGGGAATTTTTTATGCATGTTGCTAGAAACATGTCTAATGCAGAACCAATGATGTGAATTTGGGTATCTCCATGTATCAGGATCTGAATTGATTTCCTCATTAATTTCCCGATGTCGATCTGATGTCAAACAAACACCTCAAATGTTGGTGAAATGGCTGCTGATACATTCCAAAAACCAACTCCATGATTCATAGTTTTCTTTCTCTTAAATGGAAAAGGCAAGAGGAAGAGGTGAATGGTTTCCATATTGGGTTTCCCCAATCAACAATACACCCTTGTATTTTCCATATAGAAACGTTCCATCAATCTAAATGAACTATTTGTTGAAACAAAATGTGGAGATACAGGGGAGGAATGGCTAGAATAACTGATGAAATTGAACACGAGATGAATCAAGTAGGTTATCAAGAGACACATGTTAGTTTGTATCAAGATGGAATAAAACTTGGTTATGATGCCTTATTATGGCTATAAACTGCGACAACACTCAAGATGAGTCATCCCAATCACCATATACCTTCACAATTTCCTTCTGTTTCTCCATTCATGACTTATTATAGGCAATATTATAACTGAGTGTTTGTTGTATCCTCGGTTGTACAGGGTATATCAGAACATCTTGTCATGTCATAATCATCTCAACAACAATGGATGACACAAATTCAGCATCCAATGAGGTATGATCTTGTGTCAAAATTGGATGAACGCAAGTACGAGCTGCCTCAATCCTCAAGATTATCCAACCTCCAAATGCAATGTCTAGAATCTCCCTCAAGAGGAATCTATAGTCATCCCCATACTTCTCACACCATATAAGATATTTACTAAGACATGATTCTTGAACTATATATCTATAATGCCTCACAATGTGAAATGTCTTTAGAGTACTTTTTAATGCATCTTTAATTGGAAAATTCATTTTAACATATAAGGTTTTTTCCAGCTCACCAAACCTATATGGTACAACTATAGGAAACTCAGTTGCCGGTGTGAGAACATTATTATTGAATTCAGGCACACATGTCATTACTTTTTACCAAGATGCAAAGAGTGGTGGATGATTTATTATAGATCGAGGAAGCTGTAAAACTAATTCATTTCTCAAAACCTCCTCCCTAACTTCCTCTGGTACCTCCTCATCAGCACTGTTTTCACCATCTGTTTTTTTATTACGTAACTCCTCATCGAAAGTTGGATTAACATGCATATCCAGGAGATCATCTAGGATGTCCTCTTTTGGATCATTTGAAATAGGCTCAATTTCATGGGGTGTACTATCTTCAACCACTCTTGTAAGTCTACGTTTTCTTACAATTGGATGTTGTTGTTGTAGAGTAGAAACATCAACATATAACTTCATCATGGTAACATCTGACCATTGAGAAAATAAATTTATTTCTTGGACCCACTTTGCATCATCAACCAATGAAAACGCTAGATTCCACAGTGTTGTGGGGAATTGAAAATGTCTATAGCTCATAGACTTGATCTCTTGATCGGGTCCACGATTTAAGGAACCATGAATTCGGTCTTGAAGGTCACTTAGGGTTACACAATCTTCTATACTAACCACTGTTATTGGTTGTGTACTGTTAGAAGCTCCATTCTCAGTTTGAATAACCTCCTCATAACAGTACACATAGGCAAACATGACTCTCTATGTAAAAAATATTTTTTGATAAAAATTATGATATTGTAACAAATATTAAAAATGATTGTTGAACATATAATATTTATTAGAATGAAATTTTTGGATTCCTTTTTTATACCCTAAAATATGCTAGTAATGTTTCATTATATAAAAGTTTATTAAAATATAAGTCACATAATGTTTTGGAAATTGAGGTAAAAAGAAAAGAAAAAATCAAATTAGTTTATTTATCATTGATAAAATAACAGTTCTGATCATATAAAGTGAAATATGGAAGAAAAAACATATTAAATAACACATGAATGCTTTACAACATACAATAAATTCGTTGAAAATTTTCAATAGAATATGTTTTGGATGAAATGAGTCTCACTTTGGATATGTGGTAAAATGCAGATTATTTTTAATAGGCATCTTAATAACATCTTCTAAAGATATTTACTTCACTTTTTAACTTTAAAAATATTTCGACCTTCTAATGACATATCATAAATGTCATTAAAAGGCCAAAAACATTTGAATGTTCAAAAGTGAAGTGCATATCCTTCAAAGATGTTGTTATGATGCCAATTAAAAATAAGATGGATTTTACCTCATGTACGATGAGAGACTCATCTCATCAAAACCAAATTCTATTGAAAAATTTCAAGATATTTCTTGTATGTTGTGAATCATTCATGTGTTATTTAATCTATTTATTCTTCTTCATTTCACTTTATATGATCATAAGTACCATTAGCTAATCATTATATGGATTCATTTTTTAATCCTATGTTATTAATTTGTTAATCTATAATTAATCATTTCTAATTATAATAATTATTTCTAAACTATATAATCTTTATGATGCGAAAATTTTAAAACAATTTCTTATATCCTAAACTATGATAGTAATGTTTCTTAGTACAGTTTTTACTAAGTTAATAATTATTTAATCACTAGTCAATAATTACTAAGTTAATCATTAGTTAATCAAACATAAAAACTCTATAATAGAGAATATCAAACACATAAAATAACACATGAATGTTTTTCAACATACAAGAAATACCAAAAATTTTCAACAAAACATGGTTTAGATGACATGAACCCAACTTCAAAAGTGAGGTAAAACCCAACTGATTTTTATTTGATAACTTAATAATATCTTCTAAAAGTATGTATTTAACTTATTAAGTATATATCTTTAGATGATGTCATTAATCTACCAAATAAAAATAAATTGGATTTTACCTCACTTCTGAAGTCATGCTCATCTCATCCAAACCATGTTTAATTGAAAAATTTCAAGGTATTTCTTGTATGTGGTAAAACATTCATGTGTAATTTAATGTGTTTGTTCTTCTCCATTTCATTTTATATAATCAAAATTTTCATTTTATCAATGACAAGTATTATTAGATAATCATTACATATATTCATCTTTTAATCCCAATTTATTCAGTAATTAACCTATAAATAATCATTACTAATAAAAACTATTATTTCTAAACTATATAATCTTTATGATACTAAAATTTTAGAACATCTTGTTATATCTAAAACAATGATATTAATGTTTCTTAATGAATTTTTAACTAATCAATCATTCATTACTCACAAGTTAATCATTATTAAGTTATTATTTAATTATTTATTCTTTAATCATTAATCATATGATATCCATTAGTTAATTATAATCAACTAATCATATGTATTCAATTTTAATCCTAAGTTAATCATTAATTAATTTATAATTAATCATTAATAATAATAGGTATTATATCTAAACTATATATAACTAATTAAACTACTTAATAAATAACATCTTTAAAACTGACTAAAAAGAAATCAATTACTAATAATAACTTTCATTATTTAATGCCTTCGTCTTTGTCCATTTCATTACATATCATCATAATTTTCATTTTATCATTGATAAATATACTGATTTGATTTTTCTTTTCTTAGGTATTTTAGTGGTTTATAAAGAAAATATGAATTATCTTAAGCATATCTCATGGGAGTGTCAAACTAGGAGTGAAACAAAGTCTGTTGTCGTGCACCAGTTCCCGTTTGAGTTAATTCAAAGTGGTGTTTTTCATGTTTTACCCCTAGGCACATCTGTTCCAGAGCCACATCCACTTGTTTGTATCGAGACAGAGATTTGATTGATTAGATAACCACATAATCTTTATGCTACCAAAATTTCACAATACTTAATCTCAAGTTATTTTATACTTACTCTATACTTAATATATACTTAATCATTACTAATAATTATTATTATTCCAAACTATATATAACTAATTAAACAACTTAATAAAAAACATTTAGAACTAACTAAACTACTTAAAAAATGAAATATTCAGAACTAAAAAGACTTCAATTAAATAAATAAAATCATTAAATTAAATAAAAAATACCTCTAAACGATGATTCGCAAAAAACCGGGCCTTCTTTTGGACCACTGACTCCACCACACAGAAAAAGAGTTTTTTAGAGAGAGAAGTAGTGAAATGAGGAGAGATGGGAGAAAATGGGAGTGAGGAGAAGGGGGGATCCCATTTATAAAGAGTTTAGGTAAAGGTGTCATCGGCAGTGTCGCCTTTCTCCTCTCCTAAAGGAGAAAGGCGGACCTCCTAGCTTTTACATGTCATCGATTCGGGCCAAAGGAGGTGAGGGGGGCAGCCGGCCGTCTTTGGCTAAACCCAAAGGTGACATCTAAGATGATGCCATTAAGGCATATTTTTTAAAAAAAAAATCTGCACTTTTTAATTTTTTTTTCATAAAACATATTAAAAAAATCAATAGTCCACCATGGGAAAAGCCCCAAATCCAAGAGAGACGTGATTTAACCACTCCAGTATCACATTTAGCAAGAATCAAACACCCAATAAGGGAAAACATACACGCATCTAACCTATCCTCAAGAGCATGAGGATTTTCAATGACTGTAAAGGTCCTGTTTCTAGATCTAGAAATATGAGGCTCTGTAGATGCTTGAGAGCCTTCATCATGTTGGATATTTGTCTGCTTAAGGGCCTCAGCAAAAACAGCCGTTGCACAGGGGCTTCGACACACAACGCATTATATATTAATTAATTAATTATATATATATATATACACATATAATTTATTAAATTTAATATATATATTAACAAATAGTAAATTTATTACTTAATTGAAAATTAATAAATTATAGAAATATTATATATACATATATAAATAAGAGGATAAGATGGTTCATCGTGAGCCTCTATGAATCCTCCATGGATATTATGGTTTTCTCCTCTTTGCAGACTTCGTTGGTGTTGCTCCACACTGGTGCTTCAACAGTTCTACCTCCCACATCCCCAGCTGATCCTCTTTGTTGTCTCCCTTTGACATGATTTCACCGACCGTCAGATCTTTTACCGTCCAGCCTCTCGATCTCCTCATCGACCTTCAACACCATCCATTGCACCGTCAGTTCTTGCCTCCGTGCCACCGATGGTGAGTGTTAGATATGTTGATGTGATGCCCTCTTTGGATCAGGATTTGAAGAGATCCATTCTGATGCTGGCAGATCTGGACAACCAGACGAAGAATGTTCTTCTAGCAATTGTTTTTCTTTATTCTGGTCTATTTGATGCTTTTAGGGGGGATTATGCCTCATCCCGGATCTTGGATGTGGGATTGACAGGCGTTGCCTCGTCATGCCATGGTTTGATTTATGATATGAAGTCAGGCGATGTTTCTAATCATGTTAGTGAAATCATGGTTGGTCCTAGGGATTCAGCTAAAAGCACATTTGATGGGATTCACGGTCATGAGATGCTCCCTCATAAGATCATACAAAAAGGCGATACAACATGTTTTGAAGCTACATTTGGTATTCTATCAGAACATATCAATCAATATAAGCATTCAATCATCGCTCATCTTTCTCCATCAGGGAAGGATTTTTTGTATTTGGCTACACTTAGGAAGCAACTTATTGATTTTTGGGGCTCTGATGATTGGAAAATGATTTCCCTAGGTAGAGGCTACTTTCACATTGTTTTTGAATTTCATTTGTTGAAATTCAAATCTTGGGGATATGGTTTCATTAATCTTAACCCCGATATCCTCAGACTCCAAAACTGGGATCTTCTTTTTGATCCCCTAAATATAAAAAACCCGATCATCCAAGTTTGGATACGTGTTCGTGGTTTGAGTTGGTTCATTTAGCATCCTCAAATACTTTGGTAAATCACATCGGTTGTGAGGTTCCCATCAGAATGGATAAAGAAACTGAGAAAGAAAGTTATTATCACTTTTCTAGGATATAGGTTGATGTTGATCTCATATCCCCTTTGGTTAAGTCTATTGTGTTGACAGCAGATGATAAAAGATTTTATCTTTTGGTTGATTTTGAAAAATCTCCTGACTTCTCTTAATAATGTAACAACTTAGGAAATACTTTTGATATGTGTCGTAGAAGGATGGTTTGTATTGTTTGTGGGATGAAAGGTAACTCTATTGATTGTTTCAAAAAGAAACCCATCTCTAAATAAGAGGTGGGGTGGATATAACCAACCATTATCCTTTGATGAACCCTATTTGTAGTGGTCATGAGGAAGAACATGTCACTGTTGTTAGGAATCCATCTTTTTCTGATGTGGTCAAGCATGGATTTTCTCCTAATTGTGGTTCCAAGGTTTCATGGGCTGAGATGGCTAATAATGAAAAGGAGAAACATAGTAATCATGGGGATGTTTCTGTTCACGTGTCTCCCTCTTATGATTACGATGTTCTGGAGCAGATTGAAAATTATATCCAAACTAAATTGGATAGGGATATGATCCAAGAACAAGCCTTGACTTACCCTAGGATGGGAAAGGATAAGTTGTACCCTCTTCCTGTTAAGAATATTGTGGTGAATTCTGAACAGTCTCCTTCGATGAGTAGTGGTATGGTGTAGGTTACCACCTCAAACACTTTTGAGGTGTTTGATTCGGTGCAAGCGTTACTTATTTTTTCTAGATAAAATGAAGTTGTTATCCCCTCTGTGGAAATTGTAACTCCTAATGTTAATGAGAAGATGGATGAGTTAGGGAGGGAAGAGCTGGAAGGGGCTTGGAAACAACCTAATACTTGTAGGCGAGGTCGTCATCCAAAAAATCGTGGCTGAGGACATGGACGTGAGGAGGCATGAGGGCATGGCTGAAGTACATCTTATAGGACTCAGCTCACCCCAGATTAGGAGAAGATTAAGGATAAGTATATTGAACTCTTTAATCAAAAGAACTCCCAGTTAGAGTGGGAGTCTGCTGATGATGTTGGAGATCCTGGTCATGATTCTTATCATGATTATGCTGACTTTTGACATGTTGTTTTGTTCTTTAGATGAGGGCATGTCCCTATGTTTGACTCCATCCTTCTTTTCTTATGTTTGATTTATTTTTCTTTAAATTTTAATAAATGGCCAGGAGCCTCGGGTTCTGGCTAGACCTCATTCGTTATATATATATATATATAATTAAATAAGTAATACATTTTTTTTAATTAATATAAATGACTAAATTTATTAAATACTTAATATACCAATTAAATAATTAATATAATATTTATTATAGTATATATATATATATATTAAATTTATTCATTTTTATTAATAAAAATTTTGTTAATAATTTTTTAATAATTTTTTAATATTTAATGTTTTTAATACAGTTGTAATTTACATAATTAATATATATTCATTTTTTATTTAAACATATATTTATGCGGGTTCATGAGCTGGACCAGGCTAACCCCAATTTTTTTATAATTAAATTTAATATATATATATATATAATAAATAGTATATTAATTATATATATAATTAAATAATTAATATACCATTTATAATTAATAAAAAATAATAAATTTAATAAAAAAAAGAACAAATTTAATATATATAAAGTAATAAATAATATATTAATTATTTAATTAGTATATTAACCATCTAATAAATTCATTTATTTTTATTAATTATAAACAATATATAAATTATTTAATTATATATATATGTATAAAATTAAATTTCACTCATTTTTAACATGTATTTATTTAATATAATTTATTCATTGATAATGTTAAGTGTGTGCTTATTTTTTTATAATTTATAGATTTTAAATATTTATTCATTGAATATCTTTCTACTTTATTCATTTTTAATGTTTTTATACCTAATTATTCATTAATATATTTAATATTTTTGAAATTTATTCATTTTGAAATTTCCATTGTTCAATATTTTTGTAATTTTATCCATTTTCTAATATTTATTTATGCATGTTTTTTCATTAATAATGAATGCCTTTAATATAGTTGTAATTTATATAATTAATATGCATTCATTTCCATTTTAACATATATAAACATTTTTTTTATTTTTTTAAATTATCTATATAATTAGTAATAGTTCTTCATTTTTTAAATTTATTCATTCTTCTCATTATTTATTTCATTAATAAAAGTTACATATTATATAATGTCATTGTCTAATTTAACATATATCAAACTTGAAGAAGAAGGGATAGTGAGGTACGGGCTTGGGACTCTCTCTCTCTCTCTCTCTCTCTCTCTCTCTCTCTCTATGATCATGGCGATTAAGGATCTCCTCTTATGATGATGGAAATTGTTGATGAGTATTCCAATCTGACGGATGTTTTCCTCAGTCCCTTGAGGAAGGTTATTGTTGATTCTAGTCTGGGTGGAGCGCATCTGCCCCCCTCAGAATCAGATCGGGTTCTAATGAAATCCATCCCTATTTCTTACTCTTCAGATCTTGCAGATTGGGTGACTCGTGATGCTTTGAAGGCTCACTCGGTGATGCGAGTAGGGGTCGCTTCTTGTGACCGATCTTTCCCTGATTTTCAAAGTGACTCAAAAATCACTAACAATCACATATCAAGAAATGGAACCCTTTTTATTGTGGAAAAAACCCTAAATTCTTTGAGGAGCAGATTGGGGCCTATAGTCACTCTATCATCACACGAATTACTTCCCTGTCGAAGAATGATGTTTAGAATCCTGATGAGTTGAGGAAGTGATTGATCTAGGTTTGTGGATTTGATACCTGGAACATGGATTTGATTGGTATGGGTTACTTTCATATTAATTTCCCCCCAAGAGATTAAATTAATGGTGTGGGGCTATGACTTTTTCAATCTCAAACCAGGGGTCCTAAGATTTTTGGATTGGGATCCTTGTTTTTACTTGTTTTAGGCCAAGAATTGTGTTTCACAATCCTGGATTCACATGAAAGAGTTGAATTGGTTTTTTTGGAACCTAATAATTTTATATGATGTAGCCTTAGCTGTTGGATCCCCAATTAAGTTTGATAAAGATATTGATATGGAAAGGTATGACCATTTTTCTCAAATTTTGGTTGAGTTCGATCTAGTTTAACTCTGGTTGAAACGATTTATTTGGTTTCTGGAAAATTCAAGTTCAATCATACAATTGAATATGAACATGTCTTTAATTTTTTATTCAATTTCTTATGTATTGGACATAGAATAGATAACTTCTTCAAGGGTTTAAGTTTCTTCGACTATAATAAATTTTTAAATTGTGTTGAAAACCATAAGTTTAAGCTTCCCACAAGTAATTGGAAAAAATCAGTTCCATGTTTTGGAGGAAGATGGAGCATGATTCATCTCAAAGGCAAAGAGGTAATGATGGATTGCAGGTAGGGTAGGAAGGAATGATGTGTATTCCCTTCCTACTAAGAGATACATGCCAATGGTTGATCATAGGGTTACTTAGTCTCAACATTCTACTTCATTTGCTGAAGTGGTCACTGGAACCACTCTAAAGGAAGGTTCTGTTTTAATTTCAACTCCATCTGATGGGAATGATTTGTCTTTAAAAGGCTTTGATTCTAAGGCATAGAATAATCACTCTCACCTTGTTTCTAGTGATAATTTCAATATGTTAAACTGTGTTGATTGTGTTGTCACCAAACAACTGGACATGACTTTCAATGTCCAATATGGAGGAAAAATGTCCCATTCTTCTCACTAGGTGAGTATTTCATCTGATTGAGAGGATGGGTTTGATTTTATTTATGCTATTGGGGATGAATACCTAAATGCGAGTAGCAGTAGGGGGTCATCACCCATTCTGGTCATATATCAGAAGAGTCATAAAAGATTCCCTCTTTCTGTTGCTACTTCATAGGTTAAAATAGTAAGGCTATTGATATTGTTATTTTGCAGGGGAAAAATGTGCTCAAGCCAAGGTGGGCACGGTTTGACTTACTACTTCAACATATTGGAAATATGATAGGACAACCCTTATTGTTGTGGATTCATATCCCCTACTTATTGTTCGCAATGAGGGGGCATCAATTATAGTACATTATGCTAGTATGGACATGAGTTCCACTTGTAAATCTGTACAAGGCATATCCACTAGTGGTATAATCATCAAGGAGATTCCATGTGTGATAGTGAACATGGGAGGAAAATTATTACAAGTTTTCTTGACAATTTAGGAAGTACAAGTACTAGGGAAGCTTTCCTGAATGATGCTGACAAGGCACGACCAACTGAGGCCCAATCAAAGGTAAGAGAACAATCACTTATTCTTCTTAACATTTTAAATAGATCAAATAATAGAGAGGTTTTCCTTGAGAAATTCGAAAACACTCATGGAACGATTCAAACCGAAGGACAATCGGAGGGTTCAAGTCTGACTGGAGAACAAGATCCTCAACCACTTGAGGATCCCACCCCACCAGATGCTAACTTTGATCCTCAATATGATGATGATAATACATGAAAAAATCCTAAAACCTGGAGGAGAGGCCATCATCTGAGAGGTAGGGGTGGTGATCGATCTCTGCCTACAAGATGAATTTTCTTCTCTTGTTTCGAGGTAGCTATTAGATTTGATTTTCGATAGTGTCTTGTCACTATTTTCCGCATGTAATCTCCCTTTGTTCTTTGTGTTTTTTTATTTTCAATAAAATCTGGGATCATAGGCTATAAATCATGGTTTTTGTTGTTTTGGGTATATCAAACTTGTATATATATATACATTAATTTCACACACACAAATATTTACGTAATTAATGAAATCTTATATTGAAACACACACACCTAACATTTATGTAATTTATTTAAATTTTAATATTCATTTTAGAATTTTATTTAGTAACATAATATATTTAATATATTATGTTTTTAATTGGTAAATTTTATTTATTTATTTTAATATTATTTCAGTGAGTCTTATTTATTCATTTTTAATATATATATATATTATTTTTTTAGAATTTAATTATTTTATAATATTTCTTTATACCTATTTATTTACTATGTTTTAATATTTTCAATATTTATTCATCTTTATTTCAATATATATCCATAATTTATTTTTTTAATAATTTTTATAATTAATAAAACTTAATCATTTTTTTAATATTTTTAAATTATACTCATTTTTAATTATTCAATTTCACTCATTTTTAACATTCATGCATTTAAGATAATATATTCATTATTAATGTTTAAAATATATTTTTAAATAAATATTTATAATTGTAAATAAAAAATATATATTTTTAAAAAATTATTTATATAACTATAAATAAATAATTATATATTTAAACAATTATAAAATTATAATAAATATATTGAAATAATGAAGATGTTCAACCTGTACTCGAGCGGTATAGGCTATTTTATCACATCATGGAGGGATGAGATTCAAATACCGTTCTTGCTCACTCGGGCCCATGTATCGGTATATTTTCTTTGGTATTTTTCCATAGGTGGAACAAAGGTGGCTGATGGGACATGACTTATGGACTTTTTTGTCGGCACATAGGTGGACAACCTCAGGCGGGTAGCTCTGTGAATATCACGACTACCTTGGATAGCTATCTTTGTCGGTAAATTGAGAGGCTACACATGTGTAGCTATCAACCATGACATTTAAAGACTTTGGGGGTAGATTCATTTGTGGTGGACGACCACCTCAAATGTATGAACAAATCTCCATTGTTCCAGGTGTTAGGAGCTCACATTGTGAAGGGTATGGAAATGAAGATTGACATGAAAGGTTTTGGTTGTTCAGTAGGTCTTCTTGGTTGATGGTAAATGATGTAAACTAACGATCGACTGGACAATGGGGCCTCGCTCTACGGTGGGGTAGATGTTGGTTGTACCATGCAAGGAACATCAATGATTGGTGATTGTTTTGGTTGGGATTGGCGGTGAGGTCGACGGTATACAAAATTAGTGACAAGTGACAAAAATCATAGATGATGAATGAGGGGAAGGCCTTGTGATTTTCAGGGTGGGGATGGGACAGTCGATTACACCATGTCCTTTAAGCTAGTTTAAAGTGGGATGATGGTTTAGGATGGTTTAAAAAAGGCCTAAAGGCCATATATTGAGGGCCTTCAGGCCAATTATATACACGACTAGTGGGACTTCAGGTCATTATAATTTTTAAAGGGCTAGTTGGATGATTTATCCCAAGGTGGGCTATGAATTTTCCTTCAAGCCCTTAGGTGTGGGTGTGTATGCGTGTTTTATTGTATTTCACCCACAATAAATAAAAATGGTATTATTTAAATAATGAATATATATATATATATATTAAATATATATATATATATAATATAATTATATAAATATATATATTTATATAAATATATTTATAATTATATATAAAGATTTATAATTATATTTATAAATATATTTTTACAATTATTTTAATATATTTATAATTATAGATATTTTTTTATTTTTTTATTTATAATTATATACATTTAATTTTTTTAATTATATCAATTATATTATTAAAATTATTTATATAGGTCTTTATCAACAACTTTTTTAGCACTAATAAATATATATCTTTATTAGCACTAAAAAAGACCTGATAAAGAGGTATTTTATCAGTGATTATTATTTTAGTGGTGATAAAACCCCTCTTTATCAATGTTTTTTTGAAAGAACTGATAAAACCCTTCTCAATATTTTAAATAGAACCCTAACCAAATCGATTTCCATTACACTGTTCAAGCTCTCATGAAATTTTATCTCTATTGTCGCTCCCCCTCGACCTTCCTCTTAGATGAATCAAATCTCTCAAGTATAAAGTATGTTATTAATTCTCCCCCTTTCTCATTTATCAGTGTCGTTGATCGCCTCTCTTGCATACTTTTTCCAAATCCATGCTATATTTTTGTGTAATTTATTTATTTCTTTATTTCACCTTGCCTCCCTATCTTCAGCCTGATCTGACCACCCAATATCGTGAAGTAGCCCTTCGGTGACCACCCTTTACCCATCTCCCAATCCCTCAACTAACCGACACTATAAGACTCCACCCTCTATTTTTTTATTTTTAGGGAGTTTTTATATGTATTATTTGATGGTATATTTTATACTTTTATAAAATTTTGGATCATGACTACCTATATTCAGAAATAAATATAGTTTCTTACTATTTATTTTGAAAATCTTTTAAAAGGAAGAATGGAATTATGGTGTTTTGAAATTAAAAAATAGGTTGGTAATTAAATTTTTTTATTTTATGGTGATTTCTATGAAATGATTTTGTAGTTGATTTAGTGAATTGGTTTTGAAAATGAATATGAATAGCCAAGGATTTTATAATATTGCTTTCTAAATGGATTACTTGATTAAATGGGTAATGGTAATTTTTTCTGTGAAAATAAACATTGAATTAATTTTTTTAGAGTTAAAAATAAGAATATTTTGTTTTAAATGTAAACAAATGGTTTTGATAAAGCTTATCTATTATTTGAGAGACCTATTAAATGGGTTTATTATAAGTGTTTTGCGTGTGTTTAATTTTAGGTATTTAGGATATGATCATGTTAATATATAAGGTTTTAGGCGTTGAATTTATGATATTATACTATAATGTTTATATCATGTTCAAATAGATTTGAAAGGGTATAAGGTTTTCCCATTATGTGAGGACACAAAATCATTTTTTTGATTCAACATGATTTCACCTTATATTTTTATAAATAGTTATATAATGGACCTATCAATTACTCAGGATGTTTTACGGTGTTTTAGAGGAGTTTTTTTTTACTTTTTTTGAATAAAAATTTGGAAATAAATCTAGGTCAATTTTTTTTTGAAAAATACAACAGAAAGGTGGCATATGATATGCCTACATTATTGTAAATTAAAAGGTACACAATTAATGCCACCTTAGTCTGTCATTGACCTTGATCAATGACATGGAAAAGGTAGTAGGGTATCTTCTCCCTTTCACCCAACGTAAAGTGAAAGATGGGGCAGGTGTTACCGCCTTTTGCCCAAATTAAAGGCAAAAGGTTGCACTGATGGTGTCGTCTTTCGCTGAAGGGTCTATAAAAGGGCACCCCAACCTTCCTCACTCAGATTTTACCTTTTCCATATAGTTCACCCCCTCTATCTAGAATAAGATCGATAGTTATTCCTTCACACGTGGTGGTTTTGGTGGCCTAAAAGGAGTGCTAATTTTTTTAAAGCATCATTTAGAGGTATTTTTTATTATTTATCTGAAATTTATTTATTTATTTAATTGATTTGTTTTTAGTTAGTTCTAAATATGTTATTTATTTAATAGTTTAGCTAGTTATATATAGTTTTGAAAGAATAGTTATTATTAGTAATGATTAAGTATAAATTAACTAACGAATAATTTAGGATTAAATAATGATTACATAATGATTAGCTAATAACAATTAACTAATGAATATCATATGATTAAGTAATGATTAATGAATAATTAAGTAATAATTAAATAATGTTTAACCAATCATTATATAATGAATAAGGAATAGCTAAATAATGATTAAGGATTGATTAAGTAATGACTAAAGATTGATTTACTAATGCTTAAGGAATGATTAACTAATGATTAAAGAATGTATAACTAATGATTAAATAATTATTGAAGAATGATTAACTAAAGATTAAATAATGACCAACTAATGATTATAGAATGATTACAAAATGTTTAACTTAAAATTAACTGATGGTTAACTAATTATTAACTAATGATTAACTAATGGTTAAAGAATAATTAACTAGTGATTAATTAATGATTAACTAATGATTAATTAGTTATTAAGTAATGATTAAATAATGATTAGATAATGATTAACTAGTGATTAAGTAATGATTAATTAATAATTAAGTAATGATTAAATAATGATTAACTAACGATTAATTAATGATTAAATAATGATTAAATAATGATTAAATAATGATTAATAAATGATTAAAGATTGATTAACTAATGATTAAAGATTGATTAAATAATGATTAAATATTGATTAACTAATGATTAATTAATGATTAATTAATGAATAACTAATGATTAAAGATGATTAACTAATGATTAAAAAATGATTAAGTAATGATTAAGTAATGATTAACTAATGATTAAGTAATGATTAAAGAATTACTAAGTAATGAATAAACAATGATTAAATAACGATTAACTAATTATTAAATAATTATTAACTAATGATTAAAGATTTATTACCTAATGATTAAAGATTGATTAAATAATGAGTATATAATGATGAAATATTGATTGAATAAGGAGTTAACAATGATTAAATAATGATTAAACAATAATTAGATAATGAATAAATAATCATTAAATAATGATTAACCACTAACTAAAGAATTATTAAATAGTGATTAATGATTGATTAAAGTATAATTAATATAGTATTAATTAATAATTAAAGAATGTTTAACTAATAATTATTTAATTATTATCTATTGATTAAATTTGTATTAACATAGAGTAACCATAGGATGAAAGATAAAAAACTGGATGATAAAGAGGTTTAACCACACACATTATTGTTACCCCTGTGATTTAGATGATTCATACCATATTGCATACCTGGTTTTCTACTCTCAATGGATATGTTTTAGATCAATCACATTCTCTTTATAAACCATTGAACATAACTTTAGGAAAGTAAAAAATTTGTACTAAAAAAACATTAGTATCATCTTTTAGGATATAAGAAAATGTTATAAAATTTTGGTAGCATAAATATTATGTCGTTATCTAAGAAATAAAATCTCCATTTTGGATACTATAAGTGGATGTGGATTTGACACATATGTAACTAGGGGTAAAACTTGAAACATCATGTTGAGCTAGATTTGATTGGGGACTGGTTCACAATAACAAGCCTTACTGCACACCTAGTTTGACACTCCCAGGGGATATTCTTTAGATGATTCATATTTTCTTTATAAACTTCTAAAATACCTTTATAAAGATTAAAAATTATACTATAAAACATTAGTGTTATATTTCAGGATATTAGAAGGCATTTCAAAATTGCAGTATCATAAAGATTTTATTGTCAACCCCCATTGTGAATAATATTCACAGAATGTTTTTAAAATTGAGGTAAAAATAAGAGAAAACATTAAATAAATTTATTTGTCTATGATAAAATAACAATTATGATCATATAAAGTGAAATGGACAAGAAAATAACCCTTAAAAAATACATGAATTCTTTACAACAGACAAGAAATAACTTGTAATTTTATAATTGAATAGAGTTTGGATAATATGATTCTGACTTCAGAATTGAAGTAAAATATATCTTATTTTCAAGTGGTAACTTAATAACATCTTCTAAAGGGATGTACTTAATTTTATAATTTTCAAAATCCTGTGGAATTTGATTTCACATTCATTGACCATCACCTCCTTTATTCCCTCATCAAGAGATAGAGACCGGAGACCCACACATTCCACCTACCGAATGGAAATATGACCATCACCCTTGAGGATGTGGAGGTCCCTATTAGTATTCCTATCCAGGGGATAGAGTTATTGGACTCATCCATGGAGATTTTCCTGATCTTATACAAAGATTTCTAGGCATCAACATTTTGGATGATGATTCTACTATAATGGCCAGTTGATATCTATGAGGTCGATTGAGATGCATTTTTCATAGTTACCCCACTGACACTAATGAGAAAACTATCACGTGTCATGCCCGTGGATATATCTTTTGTCTCATTGGAGGGACAATGTGCATTGTCACTCTAGTATGTATGTGCACATGATGTATCTAGGGCTAATGAAGGATTTTTATTAGTCTAGGAGATACAATTGGGGATATGAATTCCTGTATTACACTTATAGAGAATTATGCATGGAATTCCGCACAGATCACACAGATCTCGGGGGATATGTCTTCCTTCTTCAGATGTGGGAATGAGATCACATCCCTCCCCTCTCCCCTATAATTTTTAGTCAGGATATTCCTATAGAGGTGATGTGTTATGCTCCGTGTGGATGTTGGTATTATCTCTTATCACTATTGGTTTCTAATTCTACTAGTATTTATTGAATTTAATTTCTTATTTTTTTATTACTTTAGATGTTTTATTTTACAGGTGGAGTCAGGAACAACACTTCATCAGGGCCCTGAGAAACAATTTGGGTGCATACTGTCTCATGTTGGACAATCTAATACCCACCAATGTAAGTATATACAATCTTTCATTGACTAACAAATTTCATAATATCATCATTTTTTGTTTTTAGTAACATTTTTTTTGAAAAATACCACATGTCATTTTAGATAATAAGGATTCCATACTGAGTTTTATTAGAACCATTTCATGTATACTGTACTATTGAACTTCATGATGCTAAGGTTATAGTTACTGTCATTAAATTTCATATTATTTAGTGGCACTAGCCTGATAGAGTCTTACGCTAGTTTGGATACATTCAGTGCATTCCATTTCCACCAAGACAATCTCCACTGCTTCATTCCATGAAGTTTATGGGGAAGAAGGATGCCAACTGGCACCGAAGACATGATGAGTATCTAGATTTATGGGTATATGATAATCAATTCATATCTAGTGTGTATGTATAATGAGATTCCATATACCACAGTAGGCTGAGTATGATCCATGGTATAGACTGAAGTCTATACTATATCTTACTCTACATTGAAGATGGAGTCATGATTTAGTAAGTCAATAACTTTCCATTTTTTATTAAACTATTTTCTAATTAATTTTTAATATATTTATAGCATAATTTACCACAATGAATTATTCAAATGTTTGATCTTAAGGATGAGGTGGTTTCTAGCCTGACAGTGATCCATACTGTGGCGGAGGGGATGATTCCAACTAATCATATAGTTCATGACAGTATCTTTGACCATCCACCCCAAGGAGATGATGATCCTTCCCATGGAGTGGAGGTTCCTAATCATGAACCTCCTACAACAACTACTGATGTCGAGAAGCCACAATGATTATAATGTAGACCGCGTCATGATGCACGTGGGGCCTCACCTGTTCCATATATTGAGTTCAACCCTCTAGCAGTGAAACCTCATCCAATTGGGGATTTGCATTAGGAGGCATGGGATCCATTATATTTTTCAGGATATCCATAGTTTTCACTGAATACAACTCATCCGAGCTTTTATTAGGGTTCATTTAGCATGCCTCCACCTTTCATGCCCAAGCCTTCATAGGCTGTATGGTTCCCCCAGGTGATGATGGAAGGTCCTTCTACTCACCTAGTGGGAGAAGGATAAGATGCATATGATGACATCCAGATAAAGCCTCCTCCTATTGAGACATAGGTCGAATATCTAATAGTTGAGGTTCTAGTACCTTAGGATCAGCCATCTCTAGGTCATCATACTCCACCCCAACACAGAGTTTGGAGATCTTAATACGGGCATCCCATTCGCATACTAGGATGTGGGATGATACCATACTATAGAGAGTGATTGTACTTATTCATGTATATCTTTTATGATAACTTAAAGGATTTGAAACAACAATGTATTTTATCCTCTATATGATTGTCTGTCTATTAAAATGATGAAATTATTTTTACTATCATCAGTTTTTACATGTTTAGTCACTATTTCAATTTTCATTTATATTTTAGTTATAGTTTATATTTTATAATCTTTCAAAGTCTACTACTTAAAACATTGGAAAAACTATTAAATTTCAAGTAGGTAACTTTAAAATATTATATAATATAAACTATAAAAACAATCTAAATAAAACTTAAAACATAGCCTTATCATCTAAAAAGTTTTTGAAAATAAAAAAAAATTCATAAATATAATAAATAATTGAACATTAAATGAATGTAAAAAAAGATTATAAATACAATTGTAATGGTTTTAAAAAATAATATATTATTTCACTAAAATTACTTATCATTAATTGTTTTTATTAAATGATTGTTATTTTGAATTATTTTTTATATGTTTAGTAAGTTTGTCATATTTCATTTAGATTGTATTTATAGTTTTTTATTTATATACTTTCAAAGCCACTAACTTCAAACATTATTATGTTTTATATAGGCGACTTTGAAAGCATATAACATATAAAATATATATACAATATAAATGATATTTTACAAAGTGAATCAAAATATAAAACATAATTATAAATAACCAAAATCATAAAAAAAATAAGTAAAATATAATTTACATGTACCAAAATTTATTGCTTAAAAACATAAAATTTTCACTTTCAAATATTAATGGACATAATTGTAAAAAAATTTAAATAAACACAATATTTATATAAAAATATAAAAACATATATATTATTAAATATAAAAACATATATCTTTAAAATATTTTTTTGTGGAATGGAAATATTGTGGATGCCGCCTTTTGACTTAACCAAAAGGAATCATCCGAGATTCTACATTTCTGTATCATTTTTAATTTTTTTGACCTAGAATCATTTCCATTTTTTTAAATGTATAAAAAAACTTTGTTTTAGAGTTTTCTATTTATTTTTGTATTATAAAATGACTCCTAGGATTGAAGGTGTTGTGAATTTTCCTTGGTTAATATAGATATTGATAAAATGATTTTTAAGATCCATTTTCTTATCAAGTTACCTTAAATATGAGGGGCGGACAAGGAAAAATTGGGTCATGATTTGAGGTGTGTAGGTATGTATAAGTTTCATCTTCTTATTTATACCATTATTTATTTTGATTAATACATGTACATAATATTACTATGATCTTGATCTATAGTGTATCATTAAGAATGGTTTGAGTTCCACCCCTAAATTTTTTGAATTTAAAACACATTTATATCGGACACATATAGAATTAGAAGATAGTAGAATAATTTTATAAAATTTATTATAATATACCCTAACCATATATGTGGTATGGATTTTATTCAGAATAAGTATACTCTTTTAGATATACCTATAAAGGTTTTGTCTCTAAGATATGGGAGATAACTTATAATGATCTGTGTCATCGTTAAAGGAGGAATTAGAATGTTTTGTATCTCAATGATGTGAAATCCATGCTAAATGAATTATTTGGAATGTTTATTAATGGAAATTATTTGTGGTTTTTTTAAGAAAATTGATATTGTAGGATATGTAAAATATACCTAATATTGATAACTCTACTATTTTTGAAATAGTTATTAATTAATGGGTTATATTTCAAATATATTTGTTGTTATTCCTATAATACATGACCTAGAATAATCTATAGAAAAAGATATTAACATGGAATCCAACTTAACTTCTATCATCAATAACAATTTCATCCATTCATTTCTTTAAATTCCATGCACCTTGACCCTATTTTAAAATCTGATGATTACATGACCTTGTATATTTTGAGAAAATATATACACAAATTTTGAAATCCAGGTCACAATTAAATGATAAATAAGAATAATAATTTACAAGTTAAGTCTACTATCCAACAATTAATAAATTTTTCTTTTGAGCATATTTATTACCATCTTTTTGCACCACACGACATCAAATCAAGAACCTGGACCAACAACCACATGTTTACCCAACATTGTTTCTTTTCACATCACCCTTGTGTAAAATGAACACTTGTTAGTAATCATAATAGATAACATTAAAATTTTGGGTTCCCATATTATAATTATCTATAAATTTATCCTTTTATTAGGAATATATTAATTAATTTATTTATTTTTTCATAAAAATGAATAGTTTATGAATCTAATAGGATATATATGAATCAAAAATGGATGAACTCTACTTGAATAAAAAAAGAGTATGAATATGAAGTTAAAGAGTTCATCAAATTTTTAATAGAGCATTCATATGGACCTTCTCAAATCCTCTATTCCTGTTTACATTGTTTTTATTCAATAAAAATTAGATTAAAAGAGTTGTAAGAACATTTGATTTGTCAGTAAATAAATTAGATTTATAGATGTTGGATTAAACATGGGAAAAAATGAACGTGCACACTAATTGGGATGATACCATGATTTATGAATTATTTTATAGGAATACTAGTGTAAATGGTGGTAGATATTGTATGAAATAAATGAAAATGTAAATTTAAGACGACCTTCATTATTTTACAAAGTTTTTTGTGAATTTAAATAGCTATGTTAAGAGACCATTGTATACTAGTTGTACTAAATACACAAAATATTCAGTTGTATTAAAGTTATATAATTTGAAAGTTGGAGGTGGATAGAGTGACACCAGTTTTATAGAACTACTTGGTCTCCTGAATGATATGCTACTAGAAGAAAATGAACTCCCTTATTGAATATATTATGCTAAATGAATGCAACATTCAATGGGATTGATCTCCAAAAAAATACATGCTTGTCTAAATTATTGAATATTGTGTATCAAGGACCATGTATCACTCATAAAATTTCTTAAATGTGGAGTAAATTGATACAAGAAATTTGAATAAATTTATTGTAAAGATGCATGGTAATTTACATTCATTCCAAGGTTTAGATTACTATATGGATATTAGAAAACCACATGACAATTGACATGTATTACAAATACAAGAATTAAATATAGGAAACTACATCATCCAACAGACTCTCCTCAGTGGGAAAAAATTGATTATGAGTATCTTGAATTTGGAAATGAGTTGATAAATTTATATCTTTTTAATTATCTAAAAATGGAATAGATCCTTTTATTTTATAGTGTAGTACTCACTGTACATGACCTATTTTGTTGGTAAATTATAACTTTCCACCATAGTTATGTATAAAGAGAAAATAAATTATGATGTATCTTCTTATATCTAGACCAAAACAACCTGATAATGATATTGATGTCTATTTGGATCCATTGATCAAATATCTAAAATTGATGTGGGATATAAATTTATAATGTATGATGCTCATAAAAGTAAATAATTCACATTGAAGTCCATGTTGTATGGGATGATAAATGAATTTACTTCTTATGAAATTATTTCAGGGTATAGAATTGAAGGAATGTTGGGGTGTCCCATTTTTTAAGAACAAACACACTTAGTTTGGTTTAAATACTCATTGAAGATTGTGTTTTTAGGATATTATGATTTTTTACCTCGATGATATAAATACCAATCCTAGATGAAAACATTTGATGAAAATACCAAACAAGGTACAATACCATCTCCACTAATGGGTGATCAACTATTTGATAAAATAAATGATATTGTTACATTTTTGGTACACTAATTTAAAAAAACCTTTGAAAATGTAGTCTTAAAAAGATCAATTTTCTTTAAATTACCTTTCCAGAATTATTTATAAGTCATACATTTTCTTGATGTCATGCATGTAGATAAAATGTATTTGATAGTATTATTAGCATGTTACTAAATGTTCTGAAAAAAAAATACTGCATCAAAGCTTAGATACACATGATTGACATTGGGATAAGGGATGATTTGGCACCAATGAAGGGTAAAAGGTGGAATTTTCTTCCTCTAGTAGCTTACACTCTATCCAGAAAAGAAAAATTATAATTTTTCATTTTCCCTAATGGTGTAAAATTTTGATATGGGTATTCATAAAATATCAAGAATGTCGTGTAAATGAATAACTTGAAGTTATAGGGACTAAAATCACATGAATGTCATGTTTTGATATAAGATTTGATTCCCATCACTTTTCATTTCATTATGACTAAAAATGTACGACATGCATTAACCAGACTCCACTTCTTTTTCAAATCCATATGATGTAAATTTATAGACCCAAATAAGATTCCAATCATGAATAAAGAGGTTGAAGTAATATTATGTGAATTAGAGATATTCTTTCCAAAATCATTCTTTGATATAATGGTTCACCAGATGGTTTAATTGGTTAGAGAGGTTCAACTATATAGTCCTATTAATTATAGATGGATACACCCCATTGAACGGTATATGAATATTTTTAAAGGTTACATCAAGAATAGAAGTCATCGAGATAGTTTTATTACAAAATAATATATTTTTAAAGAAGCTATTGAATTATTTACCAATTACCTATCAGATGTTGATAGCATAAATCTCCCAAAGTCTTATCACAGTGGAAACCTTATGGGAGAAGTGATTTTTGAAAGAGATTAAGGATTTATATCAAATACACATAATCAATAGTTTATAGAATGGTTAAGGTGTTATTTGAAAATATGAATTCAATTGGTGAATGACTTCGATGACTAGAAAGGGGACCAAATGAAAATGTTATATCTTACACTGGTTTTTAATTAATGCTTATACATTTTATAAAAAAGAACACAAAAACCGCATTAAGAATAAAAACAGTAGAATTATGATTGTGGTGTAAGTGATGCACATATCTAGTTCTAAGGGTAGAAATTCTATTTATGAGAATATTTCATATTTCAGCATTATAGAACAGATATACAAGTTGGATCATACAACATTTAAAGTACTGATTTTCCATTGTAAATGGGTTGACAATAAGAGTGCAGTGAAATTTAATGAAATAGGATTCATGAAGTTGAATTTTAGTGTGGAATGGTATAAGTATGCCCCATTCATAATGGCATCACAAGTAGTGCAGATATTTTATGTATCATATCCAAAAAACAAGAATTGGTCAATTGTTCTGTTGGGGACTAAAAAAATGTAGGGTCAAATGAAAATTCAATTAAGGATAATTCTTTCATTGGTAGATCGCAACCATTTCATGTTAGTCCCAAGGTAGATAATGTTGTGTATGTTAGAGGTGACCAAAAATATGGAATTTGGATTCTCGATAGAGGAGTCAAATCTTTTCAACCTTTAAAGAAAATAAAGAGAGTTCAATGAGCAGGTTAAAGTGTTTTTTTAATATACTATGCTTTTACATATAATATTATGTGTTCTTTATGATATTAACATAATATAAATCAAAGTTTTGACTACACATGAAAAAAATAACTCATTCACATGATGATGTTACCGATATTGGGTAAGAACAAACAGTTGATGCTGAAACTGTAGAATTATTATGGGATCAACAACATGTTTATGAAAAAAACAATAATAATGTAGCATCACTATATTGACTAAAATTATCAAGGTAAGAAGCAAGGGTATAAAATTTGAGGTTGGATGGAATGAATATGACCAACCTATTGACCCCAACAAGTGAATTTTCATTAGTTATGTTGGGGTCTCAATGAGAATGAATACTCTAATTAATATAGATTCATGGTTCCATGTCTAGCCGGTAATGAAGGAAACCCTTTGTGAAGATATTAAGGTAATTTTATGATAAAATTTCTCTACTTTACTGAAAATTCATATAATGAAACTTTGTTTTACTTTTCATTGTCTCTTGAAGATTTCATTTATTTTAGATGTTTTTTGTAATAAATATGTATTAATGGATGCTAGAAAATCCCATAGATGATTCTATACACTTATTACCAAGCTTCATCTCAGGGATGATAAGGGGTAAATCCCCACTCACTAGTTATATATGTACACATTATAAAGTAGGAGACATGGAATTCTTTCATTAGTCACTGTGATGAGAAATCATTTTAGATTAATTGTAATTGATAATATATTATTTGAAACTATTTATTTTATCCAATTTAATTCAAATTTTTTAATTTATGAAACAAAAAAGGACTGATGAAAATAAACAACATGAATCAAAAACTATATACCCCTATTGAAAATAAAGGACGGGGTACACTTCACTAGAGAAGAAAATGGTATGTATTTTAAATCTACAATAAAAGTTTTATGTGATATAAAACAACATATGTTCCTTTTTTTTATATATAGATTAATGAATAAAAATAAGAATCCACTTATATCCCACATCATGTAATATGTTAGGAGGCCCATGTTAATAAAGAGTCTAAACTAATTGATGAAAACACAAAAGAAGTATGAGAAGCATGTGTAAGTATGAAATAATAGTAATTCGTTATGATTTATAATAATATCACATATATATTTTTGTTTAAATGTTTTTTATATAGTTTAGAAATAAGAATCGACAATGACCATACCTAAAGAAAAACTACTTTCATGTCTGGAAAGGTCATGGGGCTTGAACCCACAACCGAAGGATGATAAGGGTTTAATGACTTCCACAGGCCTATATGATTTACTAATTTATATTTCATTTTTTTAGTTAAATGATTTTATGGATAAATATTAATGTTGAACCAGTGGTTTTAATATTTAAGTTTAGAGATTAATGTATTGGATAACTTATAAAAACCATATTGGTTTTGGAAAATAGTTAGAGATAGATAGAAAGACTTATCACTATTTTATGGATCATACAATCTGTGAAAAGTGAATTTTAGTGCTTCAGACACAAAAAAATCAATTTTGGATATTCATTTCATGAAGTAATTGATGAATTGAAAATTGATTGAATCACAACCAAAGGAAAAAATTCCTCTTATGAAATAAAAACATATCAAGTAATAATATTTCTTTATATTCATAGACAATAAATGTTTTCCTAAAATTTAGGAAAATCATATTGAAACAAAATTTTAGACCATTACCTTCATATCCAATGAATTAGATGATATTTTAAATCATCACATATTTATGGTTTTAAGGTCCTTAACTATCCACAAATCACTCACTTTCTTGGTCTTAATGAATTTTATCACTCTCTATAATTATTTACATTTTTCTTCTATGCCCATATATTCACTTTTTACCAATATTATCCTACTTATAAACCTAATTATGTGTCATTACATATGACCCTTATACATCCCTTTTCTCTCTTATTAAGAGGATATTTTATTAACCCTTTTATGATGTGGGTTTTTCAATAATGGTATTTCAAAATTCCAAACCCTTGATTACTGATATCAAGTTTAAATTGTGAGGGAAAGATTTATTTAATGTGTAGAGAAGGTAACACCCTGATATTTTAAAATAATAATATTATTTTCTATAGTGTATGTGACATGAAACATCGAGCTTAAATATCCCATGAAATATATTTCTTTAAATTTAATCTATTTGATATCTTATGAAACACGCAACCCCTAGTCGACATTAACCATAATATAACATAAAAATATAACATAAATGTTAAATTGGAAGTAATTAATAGTAATAAATAGATAATTAAAGTTATGGTTATCTTTTGATTAGAAATAAAATATGAATCATTTGAATGAAAAAAGAAATGTTTCCTGAAAACTGTATTTTTTCTAAAATATGGTTTAGTCAAACATTGCACACATAATTTAAAATTATTTTTTTACCACTTTTAGAAAATTTATTTGATAAAATTAAATAAATTTTCTTAATTATAACATCAAAATTATCTTAGGGTGTTTCATTTTTAGATGAATTGTAAAGAATAAATAATTTTAATTAAAAATATTCATTTCAGTCAAATTATTTATAATATTAAATTATATTTTGAATTAGTTTCAAGGAAAAAATAGTTCAATTTTATATATATTAATAAAATTTATTTCATTTGAATCATTATAATATTAAATTTTAATATTAAAACGTTCTAAACTTTTTAACATTTATTTTTGAAAACCCGCTTTCTCATCACATCTGTAAGATTAATTTTATATTAAAATTTTCCACTTCTATGAATTGAATTTATATAAATGGATTCCATTTATGGAATCATAATAATTCATATTATCTAATAATTTCAAATTAATTTTTGACCAAAATTAATAGTGAAAATAATAAAAATTATTTTTTGCGATTGAGGTAAAAATGGATTTATAGAGGGTTAAACTAAAAATATAAGGGTTGAAATAGCATAAAAACATTTATAAAATATATTTTATGTCAATATTTAAACCCTATAATTTATAAGGTTCTATAATAATCCATTTCTTTTTGTTGTTTCAGGTTAAAAATGTGGGTATGCCTTTTTATTTTCAAAAAAAGTACAAGTGTGCCACTCACCTCACTTATAAAAGGCCACCCACTCTCATCTTTTCTTAACACCCTAAAACAATTTTGGTTCAACAAATACCTACCCATGTCACTTACCAACTTCCCTAAACTCATCCTTTAATCCTTATATTTGGAATAAATACACCCTTGTAAAGCTTTGGTGAAAACCTAAGGATTTTACCCAAAGAAAATGTAACATTCTTCAATGAGAGTTTTTCTTTTATTTCTTCATACACATACTTAAATTATTGTTAAAACATTGGTATACAATAAAATATATATATTACATATAATTAGATGTTTTTAGGTTATTTTAATCACAAAAAACCATATCCACTTCTATCAAATGCCTTATGAAATCATCATTCGTGTGTACAATAGACTGCCATCTTATGAATCGATACCATTCATTTTTCCATTACCACCTCTCACATATGGGTATAAGGATGGATATAAATAATATATGTTATATTCATAACAAAATTATACTTTTTGAGTCATTATATCAAATATATATTTTTTACTTTCTATTCCGTAGGGGATACAATAACGTCGCTCATGTGTATGGTGGACCACCGCCTCGCAAAACAATGTGATTCATTTTTCACTAACATTTTACATGGAATGTAATAAGAATAAATTTAATGAATATATGTGATATAAATGAAATAATTATTATATTAATTTTATATTTATCATTATGAAAATATAATATATCATTTTATTTTTTTACATAGAAAAATTATAACATCGTTTGTGTATATGTGAACTATCTCCTTCACAAAGTGATCTGAATCTATTTTCATCTCCACACCACATGGATGATTTATATAAATATAATTAATGAAATAAAATTGAAAATATGATATTATTATTATTATGAAAATATAAAATATTAATTACCTCTTTTCCATAATGATCATTGAAAAATGGAAATGTTACTCATGCGTACGTACAACCTACCATCTCTATGATCAAAACACACTTCATTTATCAAAACCACCATTCATGATTAGTATTAAAAGTATAATTTATGTATAAATATGATAATTATGTCATTATTATTATTATATAGATCATGAAACTATAAAATATTCACAAGAACTGGAACTTTCATGACAAATCATGAATGAGAAAACAAATCAATTAACACTCGAAACAATGGAAATAATGAAAAATTATTAACAAATGGATGATAAGATGGTATAAAAATATAATATATGATATTATAAATATTAATATGGGTTTTTATATGTTAATAAGTTTTTTAAAAACACTATATATGAGTTTAAATCATGTTTAGACAAAATGAATTGTGAGGTAAGAAATCCTGTCTCAATTTCCTTTCATTAAGTCCCATTTGTATGTTATGCACCAATTTTCTATATATAGTGTATATAATACCAATTTTACATTTAATAACATGAATAATTCATAATTCACAGTGTTTTAAGTTTCAAGATCATTATCTAATAAACCCATTTAATTTTCTCCTCATATGGTTATTTATGATTTTTAAAAGTAATACTTTCATTTTCCCACTCTTTGGAACTTAAAATGTTTGATATTGTTTTATGGAAATCTAACTTCATTTCTCTCTTCGGTAGGAAATCTATTTTATTCCAAAATAAGGTTTTCTAAAAAAAATCAAAAAAGTTTTTAACATTTTAAAAAGTATATATCAAATAAAATTTTACACATTTTTAATTTTTAATTTTTTTTTGAAAGTAATCTTCATGTTGTTTTTAAAAAAAATATTATTTGGTTTTTATTGGAAATGTCAAAGGAATAATTATTTTAACTTACTCGATACATCCATAATTTCTTGTAGTTTTAACCATTAAATGTTTTAAAACTTCCTTTATAAGTTTAAAAGGTTATATTAAAATATTTTTTTTCAATTTTTTTTGAACTTTTAGTTTTAAATATTAATTTTTAAAATGGAAAGGATATTTTCCTGAAGAATGTTTCTAATGATATTTTTATGGTATTTTTATTAATCAATGATAATAACACATTTTTTTTACTCCAATGGGTATATGTTGTATTGATATCATCCTTATTCTTTATCTGGATGTTTTATGTTCATTTTTACCAAGGAAAGTATTAACGTTCACTTCATTGATTCATTTTTATAGTCATTAACATTCCATTGAATTATAAAATTTCCCGTGGACACTAAATTTCCCCTTAATATCCATATTATTTATCATTGATATGTTTATTTCTTAAACTGCATGTCATTTCTACATTCAATGTTCTAAATTGAAAATTATTTTTTTATCTAGGGAAAAATCAATAAATGTGTATTCTTTACCCAATATGGATATTTGATGATAAGGCATATTATTCATAAATTAAATCAATTAATTGATATATGATGAATGATTTGGACCTGAAAACATGGGTGGGGTTTGGTTATATATATCCCCTCTGTGCATTAGTAGGTCTTGTTAGACAAATAAGTAAGACAACATTAGATGAGTTTTTACCTATTGTTTTAAACCATCTTGTGAAAGGTCTTGATGATGGAGAAATCATTTTCCTAAGACATATTTTCCAATATTTAATAATTTCTTTCATTAATAATCCAATTATTATTATCAATGAGATTTTCACAATGATATTATATTTGGATGTATTTAATTATCATTTTATTAATTAAATGGTATGTTTTTTCAATTATTTAACATTACATATTGATTATTCCTTATCTAATTTTGATATACATGTTATTGATTAAATTACATATGTGTTCATCTATTTTCCTTTCTTAATTGATTCATCATAACTTCCACTATACTTAACACTTACTGAGAATTTGTGCTCAACCTTATAAAGATTTATATGAAAATATGAATTCAATTTCTGAATGACTTAGATGACTAGAAAGGGGGCCAAATGAAAATTTTATATCTTACACTGGTTTTTAATTAATTATTATACATTTTATACAAAATAATGCAAAAGTTTCATTAGGAATCAAAACAGTGGAGTTATGCTTGTGGAGGAAGTGATGCACATATCTGGTTCTAAGGATAGAAATTCTATTGATGAGAATATGTTATATTTATACATCATCGAACAGATATAAAAGTTGGATCATACAACATTTCGAGTACTTATTTTCCATTGTAAATGGTTTTACAACAAGAGTGCAGTGAAATTTGATGAAATGGGATTCGTGATGGTGAATTTTAGTATGGAATGGTATAAGGACGTGCCATTAATAATGGAATCACACATAGTGCAGATATTTTATGCCTTAGATCAAAAAAATAATTGTTCAATTGTTCTACTAGAGACTAAAACAACTATAGGGTCAGATGAAAATTCAATCAAGGATAACCCTTTCATTGGGATATCCCAATCATTTCATGGTAGTCCTAATGTAGACAATGTCGTGTATGTTAGAGGGGACCAAAAAGAGGGAATTTGGATTCTTGATAGAGCTATTAAATTTATTCAACATTTAAAGAAAATAAAGAGTTAAATGAGTAGGTTAAAGTGTTTTTTAATATACTATGTTTTTACACATAATATTATGTGTTCTTTACTGTATTAAGATAATATAAATTAGATGTTTGACTACTCATGCAACAAATAACTTATGCACATGATGATGTTACCGATATTGGGTAAGAACAAATAGTTAATGTTGAAACTGAAAAATTATTAGGGGATCAACAACATGTTTATGAAAAAAACATGAATGATGTAACATCACTTTTTGACTAAAATTATCAAGGCAAGAAGCAAGGGTATAAAATTTGAGGTCAGATGGAATAAATATGACCAACTTATTGACCCCAAAAAGTGAATTTTCAATAGTTATGTTGGGGTATCAATGAGAATGAATATTCCAATTAATATAGATTCATGGTTTCATGTCCTGTTTGTACTGAAGGAAACCCTTTTAGAAGGTATTAAGGTAATTTTATGATATAATTTCTCTATTTTATTGAAAATTTATATAATGAAACTTTTATTTACTTTTCATTATCCCTTTAAGATTTAATTTATTTTAGATGATTTTTGTAATAAATATGTCTTAATGGATGATGGAAAATCCCATAGAGGATTCTATACACTTCTTACCAAGCTTCATCTCAGGGATGCTGAGGGGTAAATCCCCACTCACTAGTTACATATGTACACATTATAAAGCAGGAGACATGGAATTATTTCATCATTCGTTGTGATGAGAAATCATTTCAGGGGAATTATAGTTGACAATATATTATTTTACACTATTTATTTTATCCAATTTGATTCAAAAAATTTTATTTTTGAAACAAAAAAGGTGTTCTAAAAATAAACAATGTGCATCAAAACCAATTCACCCCTATTGCAAATAATAGATGGGTACACTTCACTAGAGAAGTAAATGGTATGTATTTTAAATATAGAATAAAAGTTTTATGCGATATAAAACAACATATATTTCTTTGTTTATATTTATATTGATGAATCAAAATATTAATCCATTTATATCCCAAATCATGTGTTATAAAAGGAGGCCCACATAAACAAAGAGTCTAAACTAACTGATGAAAAAAAAAATGTATGAGAAGCATGAGTAAGTATGAAATAATAGAAATTTGTTATGATTTATAATAGTATCACATAAAAATATATATTTATTTATTTTTAAATGTTTTTATACAGTTTAGACATAAGAATCGGTAGTTTCCATACTTGAAGATACACTACTTACATGTCTGGAAAGGTCGTGGGGCTTGAACCCACAATCGAAGGATGATAAGGGTTTAATGACTTCCACTAGCCTGCATGATTTTCTAGTTTATATTTAATTTTTTTACTTAAATGATTTTATGGATAAATATTAATATTGAACCAGTGGTGTTACTATTTAGGTTTAGAGATTAATGTATTGGATAGCTTATGAAAACCATATTGGTTTTTGAAAATAGTTAGAGATAGAAATAAATACTTATCACTATTTTATGAATCATAAAATATATTAAAAGTGAATTTTAATGCTTTAGGCACAAAAAATTATATTTTGGATATTCATTTCATGGAGTAAGTGATGAATTGGAAATTTATTGAATCACAACCAAAGGAATAAATTGTTCTTATGAAAGAAAAAAATATCAAGTAATTGTATTTACTTATATTCATAAAAAATAAAGAAATTCATAAAATTTAGGAAAATGATATTGAAACAAAATTTTATCCAATTACCTTCATATCTAATGAATCAGATTCTATTTTAAATCATCACAGATTTATGGTTTTAAAGTTCTTAACTATCCACTGATCACTCAATTTCTTGTGATTAATGACTTATATAACTCTCTATAATTATTTACATTTTTATTCCATGCCCATATCTTCACTTTCCACCAAATATTATCGTACTTTGAGACCTAATTATGTGTTATTACATATGACCCTTGTACATCCCTTTTCTCTCTTATTAAGAGGATTTTTTATTAACCCTTTTATAATGTGGGTTTCTCAATAATGGGATTTCCAAATGCTAAACCCCTAATTACTAATATCAAGTTTAAATTTTGAGGGGGAAATTTATTTAATGTGTGGGGAACGTAAAACCCTGATATTTTAAAATAAGAATGTTCTTTTCTATAGTGTATGTGACACACAAAATCGATCTTAAATATCCCATGAAATATATTTCTTTAAATTTAATCTATTCAATAGCTTGTGGAACACACAACCCCTAGTCAAAATGAACCATAATATAATATAAAAATATATCCAAAATGTTAAATTGGAAAGCATTAATATTAATAAATAGATAATTAAAGTTATGGTTATCTTTCAATTAGAAATAAAATATGAATCATTTGAATGAAAAAAAATGTTACTTGAAAAAATGTATTTTTTCTAAAATACTGTTTAGTCATACCTTGCGCACATAATTTTATAATTATTTTTTTACAACATTTAGAAAATTTATTAGATAAAATTAAATAAACTTTCTAAATTATAACGTCAAAATTATATTAGGGTGTTTTATTTTTATATGAATAGTAAAAAATACCAAATTTTAATTAAAAATAGTCCTTTCATTCAAATTATTTATAATATTAAATTATATTTTGAATTCGTTTCAAATAAAAAATAGTTCAATTTTATATCTATTAATAAAATGTAGTTCATTGTAATCATTATCATATTAAATTTTTATAAAAAACTTTCTAAACTTTTTAACATTTATCCTTTGAAAACCTGCTTTCTCATAACATATACGAGATTAATTTTATATTAAAATTTTCCACTTTAAGAATGAAATTCAGAAAAATGGATTCCATATATGGAATCATAATCATTCATATTATCTTATAATTTCAAATTAATTTTTGACCAAAATGAATAGTGAAAATAGTAAAAATTATTTACTACGGTTAAGATTAAAAGGGATTTATAGTGGGTTAAACTATAAAGATAAGGGTTAAAATAGCATAAAACTTTCCTAAAATATATTTTATTTCTATATTTAGACCCTATAATTTCAAAGGTTTTATAATACTCCATTTATTACTGTTTTTTCATATGAAAAATGTGGGTATGCCTTTTTTATTTTCAAAAAAGTACAAGGGTTCCACTCACCTCACTTATAAATGTCCACCCACTCTCCCCTTTTCTTAATACCATAAAACCCTTTTGGTTTAGAAAATACCTACCCAAGTCACTTACCAAAGTCCCCAAACTCATCCTATAATCCTTACATGGAATTTAATAAAAATAAATTTAATTAATATATATGATATAAATAAAATAATTATTATATGAATTTTATATTTATCATTATGAAAATATAATATATCATTTTTTACATAGAAAAATGATAACATTGTTTTTGTACAGGTGGACTATCTCCTTCACAAAGTGATGTGACTCTCTTTTCATCACCACAACAAATGAATGATTTATATAAATATAATTAATGAAAAAATAGAATATATGATATTATGATCATTATGAAAATATAAAATATTACTTACCTCATTTCCATAATTCTCATTGAAAAATGTAAACGTTACTCATGCATACGTACAACCTACAATCTCCATGATCATTACACACTTCATTTATCAAAACCATCATTTGTGATTGGTCTTAAAAGTATAATTGACGTATAAATATGATAATTATGTCATTATTATTATTATAGATATTATTAAACTATAAAATATTCACAAGAACCGAAACTTTCATGACAAATCATGAATGATAAAACAAGGAAATTAACACTCAAAACAATGAAAACAATGAAACATTATTAATGAACGGGCGATAAGATGTTACAAGAAAATAATATATGATATTATAAATATTAATATGGTTTTTTATATTTTAATAAACTTTTAAAAAACACTATATAGGATTTTATATCATGTTCAACCAAAAGGAATTGTGAGGTAAGAAATCCTGTCTCAATTTCCTTTCATTAAGGCTCATTTGTATGTTATGCACCAATTTACAATATATGGTGTATACTATACCCATTTTACATATAATAACATGAATAATTCATAATTCATAGTTTTTTATGTTTCAATTTTAATTATTTTATCCAAGTGGATTCAACTTGAAAATTAGAATGTGGTAAAGAATTTCATAACTCAATTTACTTTCATTGGGTTATATTACTCCTTCATTTTCTTTTATATTATAATATTACATGTGTAATGAATTTTCACTATCTATTTTTGTATTTAAATATTTTTATGTGGATTTATAGTTTATACACATAATCGATTCATTGATTAATTCTCACTTCAATGTTATGATTATTATAAGGGTTTACTTCACAATCTCATTCTAATAAAGATTGTTAATTATTTGATCATTGTCTAATAAACCCATATAATTTTATCCTCATATGGTTATTCATGATTTTTTAATGTAATGTTATCTTTTTCCTACTCTTTAGAACTTAAAATTCTTGAGGTTTTTTATGGAAATTTAACTTAATTTCTCTTTTAGTTCAGAAATCTATTTTATTCCAAAATCATGTTTTCTAAAAATGTTTTAAAAAACGTTTTTAATATTTTAAAAATTATATATCAAATAAATTTTTAACCATTTTTAATTTTTAATTTTTTTAAAGGAATCTTCATATTTTTTTCAAAAAAATTATTATTTTTATTTTACTGAAAATGTGAAATAAATAATTATTTTAACTTACTCGGTACATGCATAATTTCTTACAGTATTAACCATTAAATGTTTTAAAGATTACTTTATAAGTTTCAAAGGTTAATTTAAAAGATTTTTTCAAAAAAAAATGTTTTTTTAAAGTTTTAAAAATTAATTTTCAAATGGAAAGGATATTTTCTTCAAGAATGTTTATAATAATATTTTTATGGTATTTCTATTCATCAATGATAATAATCCATTATTATAGCTTCAATGGGTATATGTTTTATTGGTACCATCCTTATTCTACATCTAGATAGTTTATTATCATTTTGACCGAGTAAAGTATTAATATTCACTTCATTGATTCATTTTTATTGTCATTAACATTCCCTTGAATTATAAACTTTTCTATGGACATTAAATTTCCCCTTAATATCCATATTATTTATCATTGATATGTTTATTTCTTAAACTATATGTCATTTCTACATCCGGTGTTCTGAATTAAAAATTATTATTTTTATCTAGGTAAATATCAATAAATTTTTATTCTTTACACAATATGGATATTTGATGATAAGGGACATTTATCATGATTTAAATTAATTATTTTATATATGATTAATTATTTGGACATAAAAACATGGGTGGGGTCTGGTTATATATATCTCCTTAGTGCATTAGGAGGTCTCATGATACAAATTAGTAAGATAACATTAGATGAGTTTTTACTTATGGATTTAAACCATCTTTTTAAAGGTACTGACTATATATAAATCATGTGTGTGAGACATGATGTCCAATATTTAATAATTTCATTCATTAAGAATTCAGTTATTATTATTAATGAGATTGTCACAATGATATTATCTCTGGATGTATTTAATTATCATTTTATTAATTAAATGGTATGTTTTTCAGTTATTTACCTTTACATATTGATTATTACTTATATAATTCTGATATCCATGTTATTGATTAAATGAAATATGTGTTTAGTTATTTTCCTTTCCATATTGATTATTCTTAATTGATTCATCATAACTTCCACTGTACTTAACCCTTACCGAGAATTTGAGCTCACCCTTATTTTTTTTCTTTCCCATGAATCCATGAAGTGTACTATGATTGATATACAAGGATATTCTATAGGTAATAATGTTATTATTGAAAAAAAATAATGTTGTAATATGTGTTTTCAAATGTAATGAAAGACTCAAGTATGTATATAGTTTACCAATACTACTAAAATACTCGGTCCTTCAGGATGTGATTCTTTGTATCTTATACCAATGAAATAAAGTAAGATACTAGATCTGAGATACTAGGGTTAGGGTCTCTACACTTCCCTTTACTTATAAAAAGGAAACACTTCCACCACATAAAGAATAACATATTCTTTGAATTTTATATCGAAACTCTACCAGATTTCCCCTACAAGAAACCCCTCCCACATACATATTATTTTAGACACTCTTGTTGGTTTAAGAACTTAATTTAAAGGAGGTTTTCCATGATAAAACCTAATCTTCCCAAAAGGTTAAAGCATATTTGAGTAATAAGTAATACAAGGTAAGGATCTCTTTGTCTTGTTATCAAATCCATAAGATAAGATTGATATTTTGCATGATAATTAATTTTATATGGGGTATTTACTACTATAATTCCTTCAAGTATAATGAATATCTATCATTTCATGATACATGAATTTTAATTTCATTATACCCCACTTATTCTTATGTTACCACTATTGTAAGTGTTTTCTAAAACTTAAGTCTCATTCATTGACTTATGATTTCTCTTCTTAAACATATTTTATATAAGTTGGGTACATTAAACACTTTCATTGTATTATGTTGTAATTTATATCTATTTACAATGTATTTACATTTCTTCCACCTAACCCCTTTATAAATGCCCCTTTCTACAAGAATTATAACATCTATAAGGGATTTATTTAACTTGAATTTTTTTTTCATTGAGTTAAAATGTTATTCCTTGAGTGAAATTATTTAATGTTTGATAAATACTTCCATTTCATATTTCACAAGATATTTCCTCTTTTTTCTATTGGGGAATAATTTTTTTAACTTAAATATTCTTTATCTATGAATTTGTTTCTCATATAAGGCCAATGTTATTAAGAAAAATATTGTCTCATTTAAAATGGGTTTTCCTCCATTTCCATGTTCATTATTTATAAAAAATGTTTTCATTTAAAATTTTGAAACACAAATATGAGTTTACACATGTGACCTACATAATTCCTTTCTCTATTTTAAAATGAATGTTTTATTACCTCTTTTATAGTTTTTTTTCAAAAAAAGTAATTTCAAGATATACAAAAGGTTTTCCATCCTTTCAAAATAAAATGTTTTATCTTCCACTCCATCTTTTTTAGATAAAACTTTTGTCTTTTCAAGGATATTTTATATAGAAATATTGATAATAATATTTTCAAAATTATTCTCTTTACCTTCCCAAAAATGGGGTTTAATGTATTTTTTTCTTCAATGTATTAAAAGGTTTTTTGAAAACATTTTTATTTTCAATTCTATTTACCATATAAGTTTTATTTTTTAAGAAGTGATGTTTTGATCATAATATTTTTTTTATTATGATATAATTAATTTTGGAAAATGAAAATTTTTATATCTAATTATTTCTTAAGTTCATGTTATGTGATATTTTTAAAAGTTTTATGAAACCCATTCTTTATCTATGGGTTTATTATGACATGATGATTATTTTTGGCATACATATCTATAGATGATTTATGGTTGGGGTACTATATCTCACTCTAGTAAATTGGTTAATGTTTAAAATAAAATGGGATGATAAAATTTTATTTCAATGATATGTTGTATGATTTTTCCATTGTTTTGTGTGTGAATGATATGTGGGAAACTTTGTTCACAAGTTTTTTGTGTGAATGAGATGTGGGGAGATTTTCTTACATGTTTGTTGTGTGAATGAGTTCTAGGATGCTTGGTTGACAAGTTTGTTATGTGAATGAGATTTTGGAAGCTTTAGTCACAATTTTTTATTTGAAAATTTTGAAATAATATATTTTTTATGTGATTTTTTATGACTATAGTTGTTCCATATTTATTTGTTATAACATGATTCAATGACATTCCATATTTCTATATGCCTATGATTATATTCATTTACTCATGTTTAATGTCTCATGATTCCACAAAATTTCCCCATGGTATATATTTTTTCATTTGAGATTATTTATCCTTAAATCATGACTTATGGAAAAATTATTGTTATACCACCATCTCTCATGGTGTTTTCCTAATCAAAAGCACTCACATTTGTTTCTAAATTTTTTTATTTGAGTGATTTTTAGTCTCTTTATTGGTTGAAAAGTGATGGAATTACTGACATATTAAAGATCTCTTATGGTATTGTTGAATTATTGGGACCATATCTTATCATGATTAAATTCCATTGAATCATGTTTGAAGATACTTAAAATGCATTATAAGAAGAGAGGATACACATGAATATGGTGAAGTGAAGACAACACTAGATAGTTAGTACAAGGCACTGACGTGGTGGTGTCATTTTTAAATTTTCCCCTTTAGAAAAGAAGACCCACTGACCAGTTAGTGGGTTAAGCCAGTAGAAAGATATGTTATAAGATTCCACTAGCTAGTTATTGAATTTATTCTAGCTTTCTGGTGGAGGAATTCCATCAACCCTGAGTTCTAGGTGGCCTATGGGCTACCAAATATAGGCTACCAGGTATCCAGTAGCATCAAAGATTATATTATAAGCCAACATATATTATAGTAAAAAAAATAATGGAATTATTCCATGGATTTATGACCACAAGAGAATTTAAAAAGTTCCCCACACCTCTTAGAGCCTATAAATGTAATCCCTTTGAAACATGGAACCTTACCCGGACCCACTTGCTCCCATCAACAATCTTAAGATTGAATCCATGCTAAATTGTGAGAATTATAAATTCCTCTCAAAGAGCCTTTCTAAGTACTCGATCATTAAAAGGATATTAACCTTTCTCTTAAATATATCTTCCCCAATTTTATTCATCCATCAAATAGATTTTTGAGTGGAATTGTAATGGGTTTTCTCAATCATTCTTCTCTCCTCTCATATCCATTCTCCAATGGGTTATCACTCTGAAAAATTTATGTACGAGTTCCTTAGACACTAATGAGGTTTAAGGGGGTTATCACAAACCCAAATTGTTAGATATTGGTTTCTTGATCACTTCCATGATCAAAGTATTAATAATTTAGACCTCTCAAGTTGAGGTGTGGATACATAGGGGATCACATCAAGATTTAGATAAACTCTTTATCAATTGTCTTTGTATTCTCTTTACTAGTCTAAATTAAATATTTTATCATTGATTCAAATTATTTTATAAATTTAATTAAATCATTTCAATACTTAACTTTTATATTAACTTTCTAAATCAGATCTAATTTATCAACTATCACTCAATAGATTAATATATTTATTTTTTCATTGTATTGAAATCATTTTGTCTTGAAATTTATATTCCCCTACCAATTTAAATTTTAAAAATAAGTTCACACCTATTTCTATATTCTCTAGAACCAACAATTAGCATCGAAGGGGTGTTTTTTGTATTTATAAATATTTCCCTTATTTTCAAATTTTTATGTTCAAAATTTTGTTTTTCAAATATTAATCGATTTAAAATCATGATCTATTTATTATGTCATTTAATTCTTATTCTCATGCTATAATTTTTTATGTCACCCATTATTCCTATTGAATGAATTGAATGTTAACTTTTATCCATATAACTTGGTTACCAGTTTGGAAAATTGTAATGCATGAGTATATTCCAACTAAAGAATATAAAGAAAAATGGACTCTTAAAGATGTTAATAAATTTGAACTTAATAGGAAAAATATGAATGTAATACATTTTAGTCTTGATCGTAATGATTCTAATCATGTTTCACATGAAAAATTGCGTATGAAATTTGGAAATTATTACATGTCACCCAAAGAGGAATGAATAAAGTAAAATAGATTAGATTGGATATGTATTATCAAGACTTTTAAAGATTATATATGCATAAAAATTAATCTACTACAAGAAAGTTTCTAAGGGTTACATACATTTTCAATTATAGAAAGTCCCTCAATGATGATTTATCTATAGAAATTCTCATGGATAAAATATTATGGGTTTTACCCTACTACTATTGTCCTAGGTTCACAAACATTCAAGAAGAAAAAGATGTGAATAATATGGTCATTGAGGAAATAATTAGATCCCTAATGACATATGAAATAACAATGAAGTGAAAAGTGGAAAAGGGGGCCAATTAAGTCAATTATGTCCATATAACCATTATATTCAAAGCTAAAAATGATAAATAATATGGAGGTGAGTGTAGAGACCTTAACCCTAGTAGCCCAAAGTCAGTGGTTACTTTATTACATCGAAACTTGATACAAGGAATCACATCCTAAAGGACCAGATAATTTAGTAATATTAGAGAACTATATATACATTAATTCCACAGTACATTTGGAAGCATAAAATTTAATATATTATTCTATTTGAGAACACCATTATTGGATTTGGCACATCCATGTATATCAATCATTAAAAACTTCCTAGTATCATAGGGAAAGGAAAAATAAGAAATCAGAGAGATAAGATTCTCAGTAAGGGTATGAAAATAGAGGAAGATAATAGGTTAAGAATAATATGATAAGAAATAAATAAAAATCCAATAATTCCATATAAATAATCACATGAGCTAAAAACTTATCCATGGATATAAAAACTATTAAAGTAATCACATGGACATAAATAACTCATTTTATAATGATATAATGCATAATGTCGTACATCTAAAACATAGAAAAGCATCCTTTTTCCAAGACATCATAAAAAAACCATCAAGGCCTCATGCTAAGATATCTTACATAAATGGGTAAGGCCTCAAAAAAATAAAATAGCTAGTTTCTCTCATGAGACCTACCAATGAATCAAGAGGCTATGTAATTACTAGAACAACCATAACTTAATAAATCCAATGTATTCCTCATATGAATAAATGACCAAAATTAATTAACAATACTTAAAAATCAATAACTATCCATATTAGAATAACTAGAATATTAAATATCAATAATTTACCCAGAAAAACTAATCATAAACCATAAAGAGAAATATGGTTGATGGGATCATAAGAGAATCACCTTGTTAATGAATAACATTAAATAATGGATATTGACATAGATGATAATACTTTCAAAATATCACTAGAAAATTTATTTAGTAAAATAACCTTTTAAATTTTAAAACACTTATTTAAAATCTAATTATTTTCCAAATATTAAGAAAAAAAATTTCATTGAATAGAACCATGAAATTTTTTAAAGGAATATTCAAATAAATGAGCATTCATTATAGTAGTAAATTATGTTCCTGTCGTATAAGTTAAAAAAACACTCCTTTAACACTTTTGTAAAAAAGTCAAAATTTACCTCATTTAGAAAACAAGAAGATTCCTTTTAATAAATTAAAAAATAAAATAAAAAATGGGTAAAAATTAATTTAAATAATCATTTTATGGTAGAAAAAACATTCTTGAAAATATTTTATAAAACATGGACATAGGAGAGAAAGGACTTTCGACTAAAGTGATAATTGAATTCAGTTTTGCTTAAAAATATTTGTTTAGGATCTTGAGTACTTAAAGAGAATAAAATTAAAAGAAATTTTTTTAATTTATATAAATAACTAAAGTAGAAGAAAATATATATTTTTAAATATAGAAATATCAACTAATTTCCCCAATGGAGACTTAAACAAAAACATTCCCGAATAATGATGAGATTGTGAAATAAACTCTTACTTTTAGTTCGACTTCCTTTGTATGTGTCCGAACCCCCTGCAAAATAAATATAAATTTATTATAAATATATTACATATCCATTATCATATATACCATATATTATATAATTATAATCTTTTATCATTCATTTATTAAAAAATATTTGTTAAAATTACTATTTTGGGTAATAAGTGCTTCGTTTTTAATGTCTGTTTTTGTTCCTTAGTTTCGATCTTGGTACATTAATAATGGTTCCATCATATAAATAATTTTAAACATGATATAAATATAACATATTTTTATTTTATATTTATTTATAGTAATCCATAAAATATAGATACATAGAAATGAATTACATTATTCATGGAGATGGTAAGACGTACATACACATGGAAGCTGATTTCACTTTTCAAAGAATGAAATAAAAGAAAGGTAAATAATAATTAAAATTTATATAAAAATTATTATAACATATAAATCATATATATTCATTAAATATATACTCATTACCATCTATATAAAATAAAAATTAAAAATAAATCACATCGCTTTGTGGATGTGGTAGTCCACACGTACACATAAGCAACGCTATCATTTTCCAATATATTGGAAGGTAAGAAGGTATATTTGATATTATAATTTCTAAATAATAGTTATGTCATAAATTATATATGGATATTCATTATTTATATCATTATAACCATCCATGTAAAGTGTTTTTAAAAAACAAATTACATCGATATGTGGAGATGGTAAGCCATACGTACGCACGAACAACATTTTTTCTCTTTTCATTGGATGGAAAAGGGATATAAAATAGTTATAACATAATAATAATAACATCTAATAATATTTATGATAATTTACTTATAATGTTATGATGTTTACAACACATTAATTAGAAGTAGAAGAAGAAATAAAATTAAAATACATGGTAAAGATGATTACCTCTTCTTCAATAGAATTTCTTTAGATCTCTTATTAAAGGACATAGGTTTGGTAATTATGAATGAAAAAAAACCTCTAAAAGTTTAATATGTATGTTTATAATAGTAATTTTTAGGTTTTGGTCAAGTTATATAGCTAAAATTGGTGTAATGAAGTGAAAGGAGAGATGTCCTTTTATAATTAAGGGGAGAGGAATTCTTGGAATTTCCTAAAAGTGATAAATTAATACAAATTAGTTTTCAAGACCAAATAGATCCAAATTGAAATATTTAGAATATAATAGGATTATAAGTCTAAATCCTCTCATAAAATAAAATTATGACATATTTCGAGTATTTTTTCACACTTATCGTTTTGTTTTAACCCTTGTTAACCCTTTTAACAATTACCGTAATATTAATGTTTTCTACCATTTAAGTGTTAATAATGTTACAATAAAATGAAAAAAACATAAATGGAAAATTTTTTATTTTTAAAACCATATATCATTCAAATGGATGAATTTAAAATTTTAATGGACTCTAAATAATTTAACAAAATATTATTTACTATAAAATATCATTAATGTCATTTATAACACTATTTAGTTAATTTGACTTTAAATACATAAATAAAAAGGTGTAATGTAATTATAGTGATTTAAAAACTTCCTAATATGTCACATAGAGATTTAAAATTTATGTAAAATATTAAATCATTCAAATTATATAAATATTAATATTTTTAAATTCATTTATTTTATTTTTCTGTTAACTGGATAAATATTGTATCTGTATTACACAAGAATTTAAGGTATTTATTTAACCACTAAAAATTATAAATAAATTACCATAATTAATATAATTTCATTATTTACAAAATTAACATTAATATTCATTAATCACTTGATTTTTTCCATATGTGAACGCAGAATAAATATTTTAAACCAAGAGAGTGACATTTTGTAACTTTCTTTGATTTAAATATTATATATGTCATTTTCAAGGGAAAGTGTCCATTAAACAGATAATTATAGAGACTAAGATGATAATGGTATAATTAACTTACTAAAATAATAATTAGGAATAAAAATTATGACCTTATCTGATAGTTTTAACCTTGATTAACCTGACTTACCCTTTACCGAGGTAATAAATTTTACAACGGTTACTATTATAATTGATAAAAAATAAAAGGGTTCAATTTTCAAAATTTTAACCTCCTATTTTAAAATATTGAATCAATTATTTCATATTATAAAACTATAATAGGGAGAAATTAATTTTAAATATAAGCATGGAAAACACTATAAAAACCACTTTTTAGAAAAATTCATTTTTAAGCATAAGACTTTTTTATTCTTTTCCAATGATTAGAAAAATATGAAATGAATGATAATTTTTTTATTGAAAATATAATAAATAAATTTACTTAAAATAATTCATCAGTAGTGGTTAATTTAATTTATTATGATAAAATTATATTGCGTGTATAAAGATAGTTTTTCAAAAATGAATTTTTACATATAAAAATGTTTTTATAAAAATTAAAATATAAATATCTTTTAAATAAAGATAGTTGTATTACATAAAATATAATAGAGAAAAGTTTAAATTTCAAAAAAATGAAACTTTTTAAATCATTTAAACAAAAATACAGTTTTTAATTAAATTCTATTTTTCATTAGTCACTTAAAAATTAATCATTTCTGAAAAATATGAAAAAATCACCCTAAAATAATTTTGATATGATGATTTATAAAATGGTATTATTTTTTAAAAAAAGACAATTTAAATAATTTCTAGAAATTAATTTTAATATTTTTTTCAAAAAATTAAATAAAAATCATTTTTGAAGAAAATACACTTCTAAAGCATAAAATAACTTTACATAAAAGTGAGTAATTATTTAATATGAATTAATAAATGAATTTTATTGATTATATATTTTATATATATTTCATAATTTAGTTAATACTATTCAAACCTTCCAATTCAATAACTAGGTGATAACTATTACATTAAATAATAATTTATTAAAATTATATCAGGATTTGTTTAGACTCAGTGTTGCATGTAACATAATATATCAAAGAAATTAAATTTTTTTAAAGAGAAATATATTCTAAAATATCAGGGTGTTACATTCTACCACCCTAAATTACATTTCACCCTCAAAATTTTAACTTGTGATCAATAATAAATGGGTTATCATTTAAAAATTTCTTTTTATAAAACCCACATTATAAAAAGTGTTAATAAAACTTACTCTTAAAAGGGGTAAAGGTAAATATGAAGGTCACCACAAAAATAGGTTTCAAAATAAGAGAAAATTAGTGGGAAGTAAAAAATATAGACAGAGAAGAAAAAAATAATTCCCAAGGATTAATAGAGAGTGATGCAGAACATGGTAATGAGAATGTTAAACACCAAAAAACCTTAAATATGTGATGATTTAAAAAAACATTGATTCATCAAAAAGGAAGGTAAAAAATATTTTTTTTATTTTAAGGTCATTTTGTTAAAGTTGAGGGGTTCTTTTATTATCCAGATAAAGAACTCAAGAAAATGAACTTACTTTATTTATTTCTATGTCATAATCACAATCTCATCCTTGGGTTGTGTTTTGATCAATTTACACTTCATCTCTTACACTAGTAAATTATTATTTGAGATGAATTTGTGTATGTCTGAATCACTTTCAATGAATCATAAGATCCATAAGTCATTACTTAGAGCTTTAAATATTTACCAAATATAAAATTATTTTCAAAGGTTATCCAATACGATAAATCATACTTTGACCTCAAAAAATAATATCCAAAGTTCATCATAATTCATTCTATAAGTATTTAACCTTAAGAATCCTTTAAAATATGCTTGACCAATTTTAAAAATCTAAAAATTTAGGAATAAGGTCACTAAATTTCCAAAATAAACTTATCAATAATCCCTCACAATGTGTCTCTTAATGTTAGGTGTAAATACCTTGATCACATATTCTAATAAAATATAGTAATAACTTGAATCACCATAAAACCTTAATGAAAACATATATGCTTCAAAGAATTAACTCTCTCCTTATTCCTTAAATAAAATATCAGATTATTAAATATATTCTATAAATATTTTTTTAGTAAACTCTATCACAAATTACTTTTTCATCAAATAACTAACCATTTTCATGGTCACCAATACTATACCATTTACTTATTCAATTCCAATTAACTCAACATCAGGAACATATTAAGGTTTATATTTCCATTATTTTTGCATTCTCTAAAAATATCACTATACCACTAAATCACATTTCTTGGTTACTGATACCATTCAACATATGCTTTCAAATCCTTAACAAAAAAGTTTTACAATATAATCCTTATACATTTCATGATTCTTATAACCATAATATCATTGATAAAATACTTATACAAATATAATTATTGAATCTAAATACACAAGAACTTTAATCATTCCACATTGGTTATAGTAATATCATAAGTTTGACCTTAATCCCTTAGCTTATTCTGAGATATATTCCCTTTATGCTTGGGGATTTAATTTTCATAGTGACCAATATTCTTACAATTGAAACACTAAACATTAGATATTTATTTATTACCCTTTAATTCATGTTCTTAATGGCCTTTCTTTATAGACTTGAAGAAAATTTCCATCTCCTTTAAGGAAGTTCCAGGGTGTATGTTTCTAAAATTATCATATGAGGAAAATCATTCTTTACCTTCTCCCCCTTATCCATTTTTTGATGTACCATCCATTTTTTATCTTGATTTCCTTCGAGGCCATAAGACTAGGAAAATTATTTCTCTATCCTGGTATCACATGACACTATATACTCATATGATGATAATTTTTGAGAGACTTGTTCTCTTCAAATGATTTGTTTTAACCCATGAAATAAATGGTCAATATTTCTATTTGGATTATATACATATTCCACAATATGTCTTGTTAACCTTGTAAAGTAATCTTCATACATAGAAACATTTTCATATTCTTTTTAACTCAGAATCAATAAATATCTCTCCATATTAGCTCGCTGTTCAGGTGTAAAGTAATTTTCTATAAAAAAATTCTTAAAATCCATCCATTATATACTTTCTATTTTCTCCTAATAGTTAGTGTTTTGGATCAATTACCACCATTGATATGAATCCTCTAAGAGATGAAAAACCACCATTACAACCTTGTCCTTTTCATTAAATCAAAAAGCATGAAATGTGTTTTCTAAGGAACTTATTCATTTCTCAACTACAAATATATTTATAGTTATATTTAATGATAGAGGTTACTAATGCATGAAGTGATCTAGAATAGGAAAATAATATTTCAAAACAATGGTCTATTCCATACAGGAAATGTTATTTTTTATAAAATGAGTCAACTTACCCAATATATCCACAATATTCTCAATTCCAACAATAGTTGTATTGGTTTCCTCAGCAGAAAAATCCCTACGTTGTCTACAGGTGTTGATTCCCTTTCTTCCATTAGGCGCTCCCACTAAATAATGACACCCAGTGAGTTACCTCTTATATAAAGACCCAGAAATTTCAAGAAATTTTTTTCCTTAATTTCTTTGGGATTTTACGAGTCTGTGGTTTCTGACGACACGTGATTTTGAGGCCCGGTGTGCCCGGAATCATTTTCCGAAGTTTAGCTCGGGTACATTCAGTGAAAGAATGAACGGGTTTTTCAAACTTTTGAACCGGTGCTCGGAATCGAAATCCGAGGGCACCTATGAAACTACAGCGCCAGTTTTTTCTTAAGGAGACTTTCGCTGGAGTTGTGTTTGCTCGGGAGGTGATGTTAAATAAATGGAGTGGTTTAATTAAAGAGTGAAATAAAATACGTGCTGAAATTTTATTTCTTCTCGGTGTAATTATAACCTACGTGTGGAAGTTGAGGTGGGACCCACTAAATCCTAACTCCTCTTGGTGGGATATTAGTGAGGTGGGGCCCACACGAGCCCCACCCCTTAAAATCCCTTAAACCTCCCTTATGCATTTTTTGTGTAACACACCCGCACCCCCTTTTAATGACATGTAAACTCATGCAATTAATTGGACTGTTAAAGGCTCTTCAATTAATTTAATTAATCGAATGGGATCTTTTGATTTTCAAATTAATGTTGGCATGTGTGTGTGTGAATAAAATAAGACAATGTATTATTTTATTGTTGGTTGTTTCGTTGTGTAGAATAGAGGAGAGAACTCTCGTGGTCTTAAAGAACTTCATCTCCTTCGTGAAGAATGCCAAGTCTACGATGAAGATTTCCATCACTGCAAGGGGAGATCGTCGTGCCGTCTCCTCTCCTCTCTGCAGTCGGTGACTGACGTCTTTTCCGGATAATGAAGATGCACCCACCTTCGATCCTATTCTCGCATCAAAGAAAGGGGGGCGCCGCATCCTTCATTGGGAGAACACCGACGAAGCTTACAGAGCCTCGTTCCACGACGCTGTCTTCCGCGACATCTTTTTCCCATGACGATCCTCGTTCGACTACTTCTTCGAGGTAGGGGTGTGTTTTTATGAAGTATTATTCCTTGCCATCCAACGTTAAAATTTGGGCCGCCTGTTATCAATTTAACGGGAGGAGGTCGGACCGCCCGAACATGGCCGATCCTCCTCCCCCTTTTGGTTGTATTCATTGTGGAACGAACGAAGGCGGCGCGGTGCAATGGAACCGTGAAGAAACAAGGAGGGACGCGGTGAAGAAGCGTGGTGCCGTCGCGCCGCACCGTTGAGGAAGAAAAAAGCCGCAGCCGGAGTCGGGCCGTGGCATAGGGGCACGACGCTGTCGCACTGCGCCGGAGGACCATGAAGAGGCCGCAGCCGGAGTGGGGCCGCGGTGGAGGGGCGCAGCGCCGTAGCACCGCGCCGATCGAACCAAGGTTGTGGCCTTTGGCCGAGGTGGAGTAGGGGAGGCGGCCGGAGCCGCCGGCCGCCGATGCTCAGGAGGCAGGACCGGCTGGTCCCGCGCGGCTCACTGGCCGGCCGTTACGGCTGGCCAGATTCAGAAAACTGGGGGTTTGAATTCCCGGTCAACGCGGCAGGGGGGACCCCCTGTGGGTCCGCCGTTCGTTCGAAGGGGGTGGCGATTCCCCCCCTTCTATGCTCACGCAGCGCGCGGTGCCCGCGCCAGACCGGGCCACCCGCGCCGGGCCGGGCCGCGCCAGCTGGGCCGGGATGCATCCTGATGGGAAAAACCCGGACCTGGGTCGGGTCGACCCGGGTCGGGTCGACCCGGTTCGGGCCGACCCAGGGGGTCTCGGTCTGGGTCGGTCTGGGCCCAAAAACTCCCTAAAAACAGATAGGTTTTTTAAAACGCCCATAACTTGGGCTACAGACCTCCGGTCGATGCACCGTCAGTTGTGATTCGATACTTGGATCAAGACGATCATTTTGGTATATTACGCTCAAGGTTTTGAAGAACTTTTGGTATGGCCGAGTTGGTTTGAACACGAAATCAACCCGGCCCTCGGAGCAGAAACACCTATAACTTGAGCTCCAGACGTCTGATTGACATGCCGTAGACATTTTTGGTTTCCTCTTAGTGAGGAGGTTCTTTTGGACTACTCTTCTAGAAGTTTGGATGCAGTTGGAGTACGTTCAGGTTGGTTTTGACTTAAAAATCAACCTGGCCCCTGTGACGAAAAGGCCAATAACTCTCAAACCGGGCGTCCAATTTACACGCCGTCTGTCACGTTGAGTTCCTATTGACATGATAGAACTTTGAGATACATAAAATCTGGTCTACATGACAGTTGATGTATCTACCTCTTGGCTCGTGGAGCGGACCCTCTCGAAATGAGCATGCTGTGTGCGGGAACCCTAGAGCTGGCTGCGACTTGACGACTACTGATTGATCGAATCGGAGTGTTTTGGATATCCTAGTGGGGAGCGATTGGTTGTATAGGCAGACCCACGATAGAGGAGCTCTTGGTTTTAGCAGCAGACCCACGATACTCAATAGAAGAAGTACCTCTGTAGGCTATGAGGGGGAGCGCTTGGTTGTAGCGGCAGACCCATGGTGGGAAGCGCTTGGTTGTAGAAGCAGGCCCACAGTACTCGACAGGTGGAGTACTACAGCAGTCCAAGGTTAGTGGGAAGCGCTTGGTTGCAGTGGCAGGCCCACTGTACTCGATAGAGGAGAAGTTCCCCAGCAGCTATGGTTTCTACATCATGATTAAAATCCTGGTTTGAGCTGATTCTTGACTATCAATCATTTTCTTCGATGTGATTGACTTGATATCATGTGTGGATTGGATCTTGTCTTCCTGGGTGGATTAAGTTATTCTTTCCTTTGTGGATTGGATCATACTTTCCTATGTGGATTAAGTTATACTTCCCTGAGTGGAGTGGGTTGTGCATGAGCTCGTGAGATGGAGTTGTACTGGATTTGATGACTTAGGTATATGTATGGGAATATACCTAAGTAGTGTTGGATGATACTTCTTGTTTGTATCTTTTCTTTGTGGTTTATCCTTTGTGGATTCAGGGAGACCTTCGGGGGTCTCGGGGTCCCTACTGAGTATCGTATACTCGCCCCTGCACGGGCTTCACCCGCACTACGTTGTGTTGGTTGCAGACGAAGGACATCACTGATCATGGTTGAGGCTTGTAGATCTAGACGGTACCCGAAGGTGGACGTGATGGTAAGACGGTACCTGGAGGTGGACTTCAGACGAGACGGTACCCGGAGGTGGACTTGATGATGAGAGGGTACCCGGAGGTGGACTTCATGACGAGACGGTACCTGGAGGTGACAGAAGGATGTGGAGAGCTGAGGTGGTCATCTGTACCTACCCTTCAGGTAGGGACTCCAGAGGAAGATCCAGGAGCATCTTGGCACCTTCCTACTGTTTTATCTTTTTCTTGTACTTTACTGTTGGGATTGTATTTCCGGCCCCCTTTGTACTTTCATCACATTTGTTATATTTCTTTACTTAGTGTTTGCTTCCTCTTGTACTCTGGTTGTGTGTGTGTGTTTACGTTTCATAAAGGAAATGACTTCCTAGTTATAGGGATTTACGCCTTTGGTGCTAGTCGCCATCCCCTGGCCTATGGAAGGCGGGCTTGGGGTAGTTACGACACGAGCCCCGGGGGACGGGTCGTGAAAAATTGGTATCAGAGGATTTCAGTTCTACCACAGAACTCAGGACTCTGATCTTTCTTCTATGTGAAGAAATAGTGTTAAGGGTATTGAGTGTGGTTATCAGTACCGGGAGTCCAGTGTTGGTGCGGCGTCCGACGTATCCATACACCAGGATCCTGACTTCTGATTTCCGACTCAATGCACGAAAACATTGATTTCATGCGTGTATCAAAATTTTTCTTTGTGATTACTTTGTGTCAGGTCACGAGGTATACTGTTTTGACCGTGGCGCACCTGCCCCTTTTCAGGATGGCCCCGCGACGGCATCCAGCTAGGGTTCCATGCTTTGTACGAGACGACATCCCACCGAGCAACGAGGCCTCGGTGTAGGGCCCTTTCACAGAAGAGGCACTGGTGGTACCTCTACCCATCGAGCCACCGATGCCACTAGCGCCAGCCGCTGAGAGTGCATGTCGCCTTAGTGCATTTCACGAGTTTCAGCATCAGAGACCGCCCAGGTTCTATGGGGAGACAGACCCTCAGGCAGCCGAGGATTGGCTGGAGGCTGTTGTTCGAGTTTTTAGATTGGTAGGGACACCAGCAGACTTCATGGTGATCCTTGCAGCGAGTCTCTTGCATACGGTAGCAGGTAGATGGTGGAGCTTGATGCTCCAGGTGCACGACGAGGCAACACTTCTATAGGCAGAATTTGAGAGTCTGTTCTGGGCAGATTTTGTACCAGCCACCCTTCGAGCGTTGCGCATACAGAAGCTACTTCATCTTTAGCCGAGTAGCATGACTGTGGCGCAGTATTCAGCGAGGTTCACTGATCTCTCGTGCTACTCCACATATATGGTATGGGACCCGTTCTTCAGGGACTGAACCTTCGAGAAGGGGCTCAGGCGAGAAATTAGAGCTTCAGTTGTTTCTCACTGCATCCCGACGCAGACAGAGGTGTTGGAGTGAGCCCTTTTAGTGGAGAGTTTCCTTGCTGAGCAGTCACCAGCTGCAGGACCTACCACTAGCCGGCATGCGGAAGAGACTTCTACAGTGGGCAGTAGACAGGTGATGTAGAGGTCCAGGAGGACCAGGCCTATAGGTGGTCGACCGCATGACACAGGATCGTGTGTGCGAGCCACCCGGGGCGGAGAACAACTTACCAGGAGCGGACAGTGTTACTCCTGTGGCAGGGTTGGTCACATGGCACGTGACTGTCCGACCCTCCATATATACGACCAGCAGATAAACGAAGGACCTCCCAGGTAGAGGTAGAGGTTTGATCGGGGCGGATTGCAAGGAGCAGGAGACCGAGGCAGGGGATCTGTCCGTGCATCTGGAGGTGTACGACGCTTCGAGGTGTTTCCACCACCACCACCAGGAGGTCCACCCCGACCGCAAGGAACAGGTGGAAATGGGAGAGCTCATCTTCAGGAAGTTGAGGCTTATGACCATGGAGCTCCGGGAGCAGATGGATAGGAGTGGGACTAGTTCCAGGCATGGGACCTTGATCTTGGTGCTTCTAGTTTCCTTTTTGTCATTGTTGTGTGTATTTGTACTTGAGCTGTAATAATAAAAGACACTTTTCCTTGTGACGTTTTCTTCCTCTCTTTTTATGTACTAAGAGGATCTGGTTAAAAATGTTGACTTGACCCTCACTTTTGAGATACCTACTGGAGGAGACCCAGTGACCACACACTGATGCCGACAGTGTGACTCAACCCTTGGAGGTGAGAGTAACAGTTGGATCTCTTGGTAGTAGCGTCGAGGCCTTATGACGTCATCCTTGGTATGGATTAATATCAACCATGTCGGGATTGACTGTATTAGGCAAATAAAGTGGTTCATCCTGGGGATGAGACCGAATTTCTCTTATCAGCAAAGAATAAATATTACCAGCTCTTGTAGGACCAGAGAAGGTTCAGGTCATCCATGAGTGGATGAGGACAGCTCCGAGCCGACAAAAGTCTTTTGCTGACAGGAGGAGGAGACCACCAGAGTTTGAGGATGGCGACCACATTTTCCTACGGATCTCACCTTGACGTGGATTATAGAGATTTGGCGGGGGCGACAAGTTATCTCTGCGCTTCATCAGACCCTTCTAGGTCCTCAACAGGGTAGGTGAGGTGGTTTACCACTTGACCCATTCACCTCAGTTTCACTAGGTGCATGACGTTTTCCACGTGTCTCAGTTGAGGAGATACATGCACGACCTGACGCATATCATCGACCATGGGGAGCTGGACATTGATGATGGGGCGACTTTTGCTGAGGTCTTGGTGGAGATCGAGTATCGACAGGAGTGGGTCCTACATGGGTGGTCGATTCCCCAGGTCCGCTTTTAGGTGGCAGCACGGGAACCTCCAGGAGAGAACTTGGGAGCAGGAGGCTCAGATGCATGCTCAGTACCCTCTTTTGTTTCCCTAATTGTGTTATAGCTTTACAGGGACGTAAAGTCCTGAGGTGGGAGTAATGTAAAGACCCTGAAATTTTAAGGAAATTTTTTTCTTAATTTCTTTGGAATTTTTCAAGTCTGTGGTTTCTGACGACACCTGATTCTGAGGCCCGGTGTGCCCAGAATCATTTTCCGAAGTTTAGCTCGGGTATATTCAGTGAACGAACGAGCGGTTTTTTCTAACTATTGAACCTGTGCTCGGAATCGAAATCTGAGGGCACCGATGAAACCGCAGCGCCGTTTTTTGCTTAAGGATACTTTCACTGGAGTTTCGTTTTCTTGGGAGGTGATGTTAAATAAATGGAGTGTTTTAATTAAAGAGTGAAATAAAATACGTGCTGAAATTTTATTTCTTCTCTGTGTAATTATAACCTACGTGTGGAAGTTGAGGTGGGACCCACTAAATCCTGACTCCTCTTGGTAGAATATTAGTGAGGTGGGGCCCACACGAGCCCCACCCCTTCAAATACCTTAAACCTCCCTCATGGATTTTTTTTGTGTAATACACCTGCAGCCCCTTTTAATGACATGTCAACTCACGCAATTAATTGGACTATTAAAGTCTCTTCAATTAATTTAATTAATTGAATGAGATCTTTTGATTTTCAAATTAATGTTGGCAAGTGTGTGTGTGAATAAAATAAGACAATGTCTTATTTTATTGTTGGTTTTTTTGTTGTGTGGAATAGAGGAGAGAACTCTTGGGGTCTTGAAGAACTACATCTCCTTCGCGAAGAACGCTGAGTCTATGACGAAGATTTCCGTCACTCCAGGGGAGATCGTCGTGCCTTCTCCTCTCCTCTCCACAGCCGGTGAGTGATGCCTTTTCCAGATAATGAATATTCACCCACCTTCGATCCTCTTCCCACGTCAAAGAAAGGGGGACACTGCATCCTTCATCGGGTTAACACCGACGATGCTTACGGAGCCTCGTTCGGCGATGCCATCTTCCACGATGTCTTTTTCCCGTGACGATCCTCGTTCGATGACTTCTTCGAGGTAGGGGTGTGTTTTTACGAAGTATTATTCCTTGTCATCCAATTTTAAAATTTGGGATGCCTGTTATCAATTTAAAGGGAGGAGGTCGGACCGCCCGAACACGGCTGATCCTCTTCCTCCTTTTGGTTGTATTCGTTGTGGCTCGAACGAAGGCAGAGTGGTGCAACGACACTGTGCGGAAACAAGGAGGGACGCAGTGAAGAAGTGTGGAACCGTCACGCCACGCCGTTGAGACCGAAAAAAGCTGCGGCCGGATTCGGGCTACTGTGGAGGGGCGTAGTGCCGTAGCACCGCGCCGGTCGAATCAAGGTCGCGACCTTTGTCCACGGCGGAGCAGGGGAGGGCGGCCAGAGCCACCAGCCACCGGTCCTCAGGAGGCAGGACCGGCTGGTCCCGCGCAGCTCACTGGCTAGCCGTTACGGCCGGCTAGATTCGGAAAACCAGGGGTTTGAACCCCCGGTCAATGCGGCAGGGCGGACCCCCCGTGGGTCCGCCGTTCGTTCGAAGGGGGTGGCGGTCCCCCCCCCTTCCGCGCTCACGCAGCACGCGGTGCCCGCGCCGAGCCGACTGGCAGCACCGGGCTGGGCCGCCTGCACCGGGTCGGGCCTCCAGCACTGGGCCAGGTCGCGCCAGTTGGGCTGGTCTGTGCCAGCCGGGCCGGGCTGCGCCCTGATTGGCCAGACCCGGACCTGGGTCAGGTCGGTCCGGGCCCAAAACCCCCTAAAAACGGACAGGTTCGTTAAAACTCTCATAACATGGGATACGGACCTACGATTGACGCACCGTCCATTGATATGAGATCCTTGGATCGAGACTATCGTTTTGATATATTACACTCAAGGTTTCGAAGAACTTTGGGTACGACCGGGTTGGTTCGAACATGAAACCAACCGGGCCCTCGGAGCGGAAACACCTATAACTTGAGCTCCGGACGTCCGATTGATGTGCTGCCAACATTGTTGGTTTCCTATTAGTGAGGTGGTTATTTTGGCTTACTCCGCTCGAAGTTTGGACGGAGTTAGAGTATGGTCGGGTTGGTTTTGACTTAAAAACCAACCGGGCCCCTAGGACGAAAAAGCCAATAACTCTCAGATCGGGCGTCCGATTGACGCGCCGTCTGTCGCGTTGAGTTTTTATTGACATGAAGGAACGTTGCGATACATAAACTCTGGTCTACGTGACATTTGATGTATCAAAATCTTGTCTTGTGGAGCGGACCCTCCCGAAATGAGCGTGTTGTGTGCGGGAACCCTAGAGCTGGCTGAGACTTGACGACTGCTAATCGATCGAATCGGAGTGTTTCGGATAGCCCAGTGGGGAGATCTTGGTTGTAGTGGCAGACCCATGACAGAGGATCTCTTGGTTGTAGCGACAGACCCGTGGTACTCAACAGAAGGAGTACCTTTGTAGGCTATGAGGGGGAGCACTTGGTTGTAGCGGCAGACCCATGGTGGGAAGTGATTGGTTGTAGCAGTAGGTCCACAGTACTCGATAGGTGGAGTACTACAGCAGTCCAAGGTTAGTGGGAAGCACTTGGTTGCAGCGGTAGGCCCACTATACTCGATATAGGAGAAGTTCCCCAACAGCTATGGTTTCGACATCAGGATTAAAATCCTGGTTTGAGCTGAGTCTTGACTGTCAATCATTATCTTCGATGTGATTGACTTGATATCATGTGTAGATTGGATCTTGTTTTCCTAGGTGGATTAAGTTATTCTTTCCTATGTGGATTGGATCATACTTTCCTATATGGATTAAGTTATACTTCCCTGAGTGGAGTGGGTTGTGCATGAGCTCGTGAGATGGAGCTGTACTGGATTTGATGACTTAGGTATATGTATGGGCATATACCTAAGTAGTGTTGGATACTTCGTGTTTGTATCTTTTCTTTGTGGTTTATCTTTTGTGGATCCAGGGAGACCTTCAGGGGTCTTGGGGTCCCTACTGAGTATCGTATACTCGCCCCTACACGGGCTTCGCTTGCACTACATTGTGTTGGTTGCAGGCGACAGAAATCCCTGATTGTGGTTGAGGCTTATAGATCTAGACGGTACTCAGAGGTGGACGTGACGGCGAGACGGTACCTGGAGGTAGACTTCATGACGAGACGGTACCTGGAGGTGTACTTGATGACGAGAGGGTACTCGAAGGTGGACTTCATGACGAGACGATACCTGGAGGTGACAAACGGACATGGAGAGATGAGGTGGCCATCTGTACCTACCCTTCAGGTAGGGACTCCAGAGAACGATCCAGGAGCAGCTTGGAACCTTCCTGCTATTTTGTCTTTTTCTTGTACTTTACTGTTGGGCTTGTATTTCCGGCCCCCTTTATACTTTCAGAACACTTGTTATATTGCTTTACTTAGTGTTTGCTTCCGCTTGTACTCTGGTTGTCTGTGTGTGTTTACGTTTCATAAAGGCAATGTCTTCCCAGTTATAGGTATTTACGCCTTCGGTGCTAGTCGCCAGCCCCTGGCCTATGGAAGGCGGGCTTGGGGTAGTTACGACACAGGCCCCCGGGGACGAGTCGTGACATCTTAATCATCATGAATATTGATCCATAAAATAAAATATCTCTAATGGTAAAATTTCTCAAATATGATATAGTATTATCATAATTATCTTGTTATCCATGCTTTTTTAAAATATTATTCCCATGGTTTCTACTAAACTTCATTTGATACATGTAGTGCCACAGACCAGATTGACCAATGAGGGGGGTGAATTAGTGGTTTACTTTTACAAATTATTTTTATTTTGAATTCAACCACTCAAACTTGTTAATGTTCTCGATCAACACAATTATATATAAAAATATCTCTTCATATATAGAAATATTCAATGAGATCTCAACACATGAAATTTAAAAGGTTTGGTAAAAATCCATACTCCTTTCTATCTTAGTTATTCTCCCCAACACATATTCTCCACTATATAATAAGGTGATTACAATGAATAAGATAATAACTAGTTATACGCCCCAGTATTCAATCCTCCATTTGATACTGAATATACACCTCATCAACCAACTCTTCTACCTTGGTTGGTTAGACAACCTAAACATCTTCTCTTATCCCTTTTCTAGACTGGTTAGACACCCCAATCTCGAGACTCTTCAAAAATCGGTCACACACCTGAGTCACAAGCTCTTTCTTGTCAATATTGTTGATCAAAAAATAGAAATATCCTTTTTTTATTTGGGTTTCTTGTACAGCACTTGAAATAGATCTTCCTCCATGAGTGTACTGGATCTATTTAACTTGTGTAAAAATTGAATGTCTTCAATAACTTCTTGAAGTAGGATTGTTCGTATTGAAACATGCTCACACCAGATTTTGAATGATCTAATTATTCTAAGGTTACTACATGCTCAAACCTAACTGTATTATCTTGTATGTATATTCTAGGATCAGTGTCTTTAATTTTTGATATTTAGTGAATGATCAGATATTCCTGATTTAAATGCTTGGGAAATAATTCTTTGTTCTTTAGATGAAGTCTCAACCTCAATTAATGTGTGCAAGTGATGCACGCAATTTATTTAATATTATTTTAGGTAATATTAAACTTGAAAATCTCAGAATAATCCTTCTTCTTAATCTCAACTTAAATACTTCATGCAATCATGATTATTTCATGTACTTATTAATGATTATTTCATAAACTTGTTAATAATGTTCTATGGACTTTTTTTCTTCCCCGTTGAATATACTTCAAACAGTATGATAATTTGTTCCTATATTCATCAAATTATCATGGCATATCATATATGATATGTCACATAATATGGGTCATATTCCATGATTGTTAAAAAACTAATTCTCACATCGTATAGAACTTCACTTTGTTATTCACTATATATAACTCAAATAGTATGTGAAACTGTTCCAATCTACATCATATGACTATAGAAAAACATATATGATTTATCACGTATTATTGGTTTACTTTCATGAAGCTTTGTGTAGTGATGCTTCAAACATCAAGTTGGTTATTTTTCAAGTATGTGAAACTCTATTTATACAATTTAAAAAGTGTAATTAGTATATAATTTCATCCATGTATAATTTAACATACCACTTTTCTTCATGGTATTTTCTCCTTTGTTAAAAACACAATATGATTTTTGGAACTCGACTGGAGAAAAATATGAGCTTCTTCTATTGACGAAAAACTTCTCCCAAAATCCTTGATACCCTGTTTATCCCAGTGTTAACCATGTTATTATTAGAAACAAAGAAGCAGTTAACAACTAGTTAACACACTATCATCCAGAAAATAATAGTGAGAAGTTTAAAGTAGTTCAATTGTATGTGACACTGAAAAATACATCGCCTCTCTGCACAGAATGTATTGGACTCTGCATAACATTTTTAATGTCTATTTCACCAAATGTCTTGGTCCACATAATATTCTCATCAAAAATCATATTTTATCATATTTGGTATTTTTTTTTGCAAAGAAAACATCATCTATGCAAATAATATTCCTTGAATGAGAAATAATTTATTTATCATACTATTATGCATGTGTCCATCGCAAATTGAATGATCTTACCATAGGATCATTTTCGTCTGTGTTGAAGCTTCACTGAAAACTCATCTTTGCACAATTTTTTTAATTCATGGCTAAAAGTCCTTCTTTCATGAACTCATACATTCACATAGAATTCTCTGTGAACTATATGTTTATTCGCATATGATAATTCTCATCTATAAAGAACTCATCTGCATAGTGATGAAACACAATTTTATTTAATATTTTATTGATAATAAATGAAATAATTTTCTCACATTGTGCTAAATATGTTAATTTATAGAATATTTGGTATTAGATCATTCATTTGGAAATTTGAGGGAAATTCCAGTTTTAACCTTTTAAAATTCACTATAGTATTCTGAGCATAAATATTTTTATATAAATTATTTTGACTTAAAATTTTGTAACTGTGTTCCTCACCTAATGGGATACAAATTATATTCAATACATAAGAGCTGGATCATGAATTTGTGTAGAGTAAATGGGCCATGAAGACAAAGATGAACTGAACTATCTAGATTAGACATCACTTCACCATTTGGGCCGTATCATCTTCATCCAGACTTGGATTGGGCCCAATTTTAAGGGAAGCTCGGTGAAATGATTCTGAACAAATCATCCTTCTAGGATCCCAACCAATTCATGTGTTTTGGAGGTCAACTATGTGGTAAAATTTGGTGTGAAATATTTGGATGAATTTCCCTTTCACATTTTAAAAATATTTGTAACCCTATCCCCACAAACTCTATTTAAAGGATATTTTCACTCTTTGGGAGGTCTGATAAAGGATTTGGGAAGGTTTGGCTAAAAGGGTGGATCTTTGGAACCCCTCACAACTCTTGGAATAAGTAATTCCTTGTGCAAATATCTCTTCAAAAAAAGGCTCTCCTCTCCCACCTTCACTTTGTTTCTCTTTGTTTTTATGCTTGTAACGTGAGTTTTCTTCAATAAATATTTTATGTTCTTCTATTTTAATCTTCTTATTTTTCTTCTTGGTCTGGAATCTAATAGTAGAGATGAGATTGGGTGTTCCCCTTTCAATCCATTTCTTATGCAAAACGTCTCCACGATGAAAACTCCGCCCATGGAAGAGTGATTTCTTTCATAGTTGATCTAATTCCTACTGCCTTAATTTATTTATTTTGAATCCATAATCATACTTTAATTCATAAATTGTGATCAATTAATTGAGTTTTAATTTCTAATTTACTCGATCGACTTGCACTTGACCACGTGGTCGGGCTTCTGTAAACCATGTTGCCGAAACCGCAATCGCAAAATCTAATCAACTTGGGATAGAATTTTTGGGTTCAAGTCTCATCATCAACTCAATTAATTCTCAAATATATGAAGTATATACTTCCCTAATTGACTATTGACCATAAGTTTTCTTTTGGATCACAATCAGGGCAGGGTGCTGCGATTCAAAGTCCTGAAGTTGACTAAAGGCTCATTTTTCCAAATTTTTTGGTTGTGTTAATTCCTTTAGGGTTCAGGATTTGACAAGGTTAGGGGATTAAAATTGAATGAATTATAATCATATGGGATAAGGATAAATTAATTATGAAGTGGTAATATTAGATCAACTATTTCTTCTTATATAAGTGTTTTTAAAGAAATTGACTCTTAATTATTACTTCTCATTTTCTTGTTTAGTTTACTATTCAAAAAGTCACAAAACAACCCCCCCATATTTCCTCTCATTTGTTTTGAACTATTTTTTACTTACTTCAATCCTATTAATAGTTGTTTAATTCACTTCTTCCTTGAGAGAACGACATAGTTCATCCACTGTGCTCCACTTAGTAAAATCACAAATAAATATTTTTGGGAGCATGTGCGATAATGTTTATCAAATTGACACTATTTCCACGGAAGCAAGTAATTTATTCAACCAATTAGAGATATTTATTTTATTTTTCATTTAATTATTTTCTTCTCCTTTTCTTTATTCTTTCCCCTTTCTCAAGTTTTTTTCCCTCTTACTCTCTTCTTTTATTTTTATCAAACCAACTCAAACTTCTTTTCTTTTTATTATGGTCCACTTTTCTTCATTTACTTTTTATCTTTCATTGATTATGACACAAACTAATCCCTAAGATCTCTTAGATCATGACCCTAAGATTGAATGTAGCCTTCGAGCTTGAATCATACATTCTCAGTCTACGAGAAGTCTCAACATTCAAACAGTTGAAGAATTCCTCCGCTCCAAGAACATTGAAATTGGAATCAATTCAAATTCAAACATAAAACAAGAACCAATGGATGAAAATAATGGAAATAAACTTAATAGAACCATTCAAGAATTTTATGTACCTGATATTAATTATCAACCAAATTTTATTGAATACCCAAATCTCAAATCATACTTTGAGATAAAATATGGGTTAATTCACCAGCTTCCAAAATTTCGTGGCCTCTCTGGTGAGGATACCAATAAACACCTTAAATAATTTAATGTGGTTTTCTCAACCCTGAAACCAAGAAATGTCTCTGAAGACCAAATCAAACTAAGATCATTCCCATTCTCACTTGATGGAGCTGTAAAATATTGGATGTATTAGTTACAACCTAAAGATGTAACTTGTTGGAATGATTTGAAGTGTATTTTCTTGCAAATATTTTTTCCAGTATCAACGACCACTTCCATTAGTAAGGAGATACCTAGAATAAATCAAGAACAAGGGGAGTCCATGTATGAGTACTGGGAGTGATTCAATAAGTTGTGTGCAAGCTTCCCACATCACCAAATTAGTGAGTAACTCCTCATACAATACTTCTATGAAGTAATCACACCTATGGAGAGGAGCATGGTGGATGGCGCAGTTAGAGGAGTATTATTGGAAAAGAAACTAGTAGCTTCATGTGAATTGATTGACAAGATGGCCCAAAAATCCTAGCAATTTGGCAATCGAGGTACACCACATGTTTGAGGAGTACACGAGATAAGTCCTTATTCTCTTGAAAGTAATTTGATTGATACTAAGTTAGAAGAATTGACCACTATGGTAATGAATATTACATTGGCTCAAAAGACATGGCATTTTCACTGAGACAAGCCACCAAACTGATTGTTGCCCCCAACTACAAGAAACAGAAAATTATGCAGCAGTGTTTCTTAGAAGACCATATCAACAACAACAACCATATCCCAAAAAGAAGCTTGATTCATTTTCACCAACATACAACCAAGGGTGTAAGGATCAATAAGACATGTGGTATGGCTATGGACAACAACAAATGCCTCCCTTTCAACAAAACTTCCACTAGCCTCCGACTTACCAGCAGGGTTTCCAACAACCCTAGATGAGATTTGAAGCCCAGGAATCAACAAGTCAACAACAAGAGAATTCCCAAACCAAGGTATATTCTTACATTGATTATCATTTGAAAAAATTGTTCTTAATCAACAAAATGAGTTGAAGAGTCAAGGTTTAGATTTTAGAGAGTTGAAGACACAAATGAGCTAGATTTCCACTGCCCTCCAATAACTGGTAAGTAAGAATTCTAGAAATATACCTTCCAAACCTACTCCAAATCTCAAGGGGAATATCAGTGCCTTCACATTGAGAAGTGGGAAGAAAACAACTGATACATATGCACCTATCGTTCCACCAGGATTCACCTCAACTCTAGAGAAGCACCATTCCATACCAACAGATGAGAAATCCAAGGAGAAAGATAAAGGTAAGAAAAAGATTAAATATGTTCATCTTAAACCCCTTCCCTTTCCAAATAGGGTTGTTCAAACCAAGAATATGGATAAAGAGGCAATGAAAAAGGAGGTTTTGGACACATTCAAGTGTGTGGAGATCAACATACCTTTACTTGAATCCATTAATAAAATCACAAGGTATGAAAAATTATTAAAATAACTTTGTACCAATAGAATAGAGCTCAAGGGAAATGAGAGGATCAATCTTGGAAGGAATGTGCCAGCACTCATTACACCAACTCTAGTAATTCCAACAAAGTGAAAGGATCCAAGGACATTCACCATCCCATGTACCATATGGGAGTTGCACTTTTCTGAAGCTCTTTTTGATTTAAGAGCTTCCATAAATGTAATTCCTTACAATGTATTTTCTTCTTTACAGGTTGGTGAGTTGAAACCGATAAGAGTAGTGGTGCAGTTGGCAAATAGAGCAACAACATATCCAGCGGGAGTCCTTGAGAATGTACTTGTTCGAGTAAGAGACATGATATTTACAGCAAATGTCGGCATGCTTAACATGGAGGATGATCATGTAAGTTCGCATGCTCCCATTATCTTAGGTAGAACCTTCCTCAAAACTGAAAAAACAATCATAAATTTCCATGAGGGTAAAATTTCCATGGAGTTTGGAGATGATGTTGTGATATTTAATGTTATGGACTCCATGAAGGACCATTTAAAGGACCATTCTACATTTGTTATCACCCATTTTGAACCACTAAATAAAAACCCCGTGGAATTTTATTGTCCTATTCTTAGGGAGATTGTGATTCTAGTTTGATGTCTAAGAGTACTTCCACACCTATTCCGAATGCACAAGAATCTCTTAGATTTGATTTTGAAGTGGATTCTTATTCTGATTTTGATCTTGTGAACTATGATTATGACATGGCTGTTGAGTATGCTAATGGATTTGATGCTTTATTCTATGATTTTGATTATCTATATTCTTATACTGATGTTCATTGTTCACATTTTTCAGTTCCTTCAATTTTTCCATCCATACACCACCCCCTACATTGGAACTCAATCCATTGCCACCTAATCTCAAATAATCATACTTGTTGAGTGGTAAAATATTAATTTTTATCATTGCTAACAATATCACTTTTGAAAATGAAGAAATTTTTTTGAATCTTTTAAGGGAGAACATCAGGGAAATTGGGTGGACCTTGGATGGCGTATTAGGTATTAACCCCTCCATTTGCATCCATAGGATTCTTTTGGAGGATGGGGCTAAACCGGTGAGGAAGCCACAAAGGAGAATCAATCCAACCCTTCTAGAATTTGTTAAAAAAGAAGTTGAGAAATTTCTCAAGGTAGGTATAATCTTTCCCATTTCAGATTCTCAATGGGTAAGTCCTAATCAGATTGTGCCTAAGAAAAGTAGTGTTATAGTTGTTAAAAATGAGAAATATGAGTTAGTTCCAATGATGGTGAAAAACAGTTGGTGTGTCTGTATTGATTATAGGAAACTAAATCAGCCCACTCGCAATGACCATTTCCCCCTCCCATTTATTGATCAACTGCTTGATAGACTAGTTGGGAAGACACATTATTGTTTATTTGATGTATTTTATGGATATTTTCAGGTTCCTATAGCTCCGAAGGATCAGAAGAAGACTGCATTCACTTGTCCCTTAGGCACATTTGCCTACCAGAGGATTCCATTTGGACTTTTCAACACCCCAGGTACCTTCCAGAGATGCATGGTGAGTATTTTTTCTGATTTTATTAAGACCTATATGGAGGTATTTATGGATGATTTTACAGTGTATGGATCCTCATTTGATGAATGTCTAAGTAGTTTGGGAAAGGTGTTGAATCTTTGTATTGAGAAGAATATGGTCTTGAACTTTGAAAAGTGTCATTTCATAGTAGAGCATGGTATTTTCATAGGGAATTTCATGTCAAAACATGGGATAGAGTTTGATAGATATAAGGTGGATATTATTTCATCCTTACCATATCCTTCATGTGTGCGTGATGTTAGATATTTCCTAGGGCATGCAGGATTTTATTAGCACTTTATCAAATATTTTAGTAAGTTTTCTCTTCCTATGTCACAATTACTTAAAAAGGATTCTGATTTTGTGTTTGATGATTCTTGCAGGACTTCCTTTGATGAAATAAAGAAGTGTCTATCCACTCCACTGATCATACATCCCCCACGGTGGGAGATTCCTTTTGAGCTTATGCATGATGCCTCCAACTTCACAGTTGGAGCTATCTTATCTCAGAGGGTGGAGAGACGTTCACATGTGATTGCCTATGCATAAAGGACATTGGATTCAACCCAATCAAACTACACTACCATGGAAAAGTAGTTTATTGGCATCATATATTTTTAGATAAATTTTGTTCATATTTGTTGGGCTCTAAAGTAGTTGTTTTTTTCTGACCATGCAACTCTGAGGTACCTCTTGAAGAAGCCTGATGCAAAGCCCAGACTTATCCGATGGATGCTCCTTCTTCAAGAATTTAAAATTGAGATAAAGGAAAAAAAGGGGTCAAAAAAATTGGTGGCGGACCACATGAGTAGGCTTACTCACACACTAGAGGTCGACACCTTGGACAAGGTACCACTTCGGGACACTTTCCCCAATGATCATCTTTATTCCATCTCAGGTATTCATCCATGGTATTCTGATTTAGTGAACTGCCTTGTTGCATCCAAAATCCATACAAATTTAAAGAATCATCAAGTCCAAAAGTTAAAGAGTGAGTCTAGATTTTATGTGTGGGATGATCCATACTTATGGCGCATGTGTAGTGACCAAGTTATTAGGAGGTGTTTTATTGATCATGAGTTTGAGTCTATTCTACAATTTTGTCATACAATTTCATGTGGTGGACACTTTGGACCCCAACGGACAATTAGGAAAGTTTTGGACTCTGGATTTTATTGGCCTTGTTTATTCCATGATGCTCATGTGTTTTGTAATTCGTGCTCATGTTTCCAACACACTGGAAATATTTCTAAAAGACATGAGATGCCCCAACAACCCATATTATTCTGTGAGATTTTTAATGTATGGGGAATTGATTTTATGGGTCCTATTCCTAGTTCATTTGGTTTTCTATATATTTTGGTGGTCGTTGATTATGTGAGAAAATGGGTAGAGGCTAAGGTCACTAGGACTGATGATTCTAGTGTTGTTGTGGACTTTATAAAAGCACATATTTTTTGTAGGTTTGGAGTATCGAAGGTCATCATCAGTGACCAAGGGACACACTTCTGCAATCGGAATTTGGCTTCCCTTCTTTGAAAGTATGGTGTGACACAAAAAACTTCAACACCATACCACCCCCAAACAAATGGACAGGATGAGGTTTCAAATAGGGAGTTGAAACAAATTTTGGAGAAAAACGTGCAACCGAATAGGAAATATTGAAGCAAGTGCTTGGATGATTCATTGTGGGATTATAGGACAACATACAAGACACACATTGGTATGTCCCCATTTCAAATTGTTTTTTGGAAAGCGTGTCATATCTCCGTGGAAATTTAGAATCGGGCTTATTGGGATATAAAGAAATGCAACATGGATTTGGCACAAGATGGAATCAAAAGGAAATTATAAATTCAAGAGCTTGAGGAGATTTGATTATATTCATATGAGAACTCAAGGCCCTACAAGGAAAGATAAAAAGCAACTCATGATAGAATGATCCAACAAAGTGAGTTTCATGTTGAAGAGAAAGTCATTTTCTATAGTTCACAATTGAATCTTATGCCTAGTAAGTTGCATTATAGATATTTAGGTTCTTATGTTTTGACTAATGTTTTTCTATATGGTGTAGTGGAGACCACACGATAGGAAACTGGAAGGAGCTTTACAGTCAACAAGAAACGTTTGAAGAAATACATTGAGGGACTTCCTACTGATGCAGTGGATTTCATCACACTACATGACCCCATCATTACTTGAGCATATTAGGTTATTCCTAACCCTTTCACTTTTATATTATTTGTCCTATTTAAAATTCTTCTTTTCATGTGCACATATCATCTCATAGGATCACATTGAGAACAATGCAATATTTTCAGTGTGGGGGAGGGGACAACATTTTGGGGTAGATATTTAGGATTTTCATTTGTGTGTATTTTATATTAAGTTTTTGGTTAAAATTTTCAAAAAAAAAACAAATATATATATATATATATATCATTTAACATTCTCATTTGGAACATATGGAAAATGCATGTTTTCAAAATTCATTGGTAGAATGATAAGCATGAGTAAGATTTCATCATCAATGGTTGATTTTTATAAAAATTGAAGTTTTCACTGATATGAATGGTTGTGTCATTATAAATCCTTTTAGATTTTGACATCATTATTTGTGATATTTTTTCATGGTAAACTGTGTCATTGATTTCTCCACAAAATTTTTTCACTCAACCATGAATTGTGAATTTTTTCCTAGTCAATCAAAAGTATAGTTAAGTTAGGTAAAAATCATTGGATTATCCATACATTTGTTTCTCTTCCAATCAGTTTCATTACTGTACCGAATTGACCTATGTGTGTGTACCTATTATCTGACTGTTGTACGCCCTAAAAAATGGTTTGTGTCTTGGACAGGTCAAAAACCACTTTTCCTCGACCTTTGATCTTGTTATAACTATTATAATTAGTGTTGTGAGGAGATCAAACATGGGTTGAGAGTTGAGTGTGAGATTTGTTCTAAGTGAAACTAAAAAAACTAAAAATAATAATAAATGAGGGGAGTGATGAAATGTACAACATATGAGGATATCTAGGTAGGGAGCTTAAGGTTTGACTTTTAGGAATGCTTATGTGAGTGGGTCATGAAATTAGATTACAAAGGAATGTAGAATAGGTTCGGTGAATTAAAACAAGTAAGAAGAATGGTTTTACATGACCTTAATATATTGAATAAATGGTGGATTTATGAGCTTGGAATGGTTGGCGCACACACACATGGAGAATTAGTGGCATGGTAGACCCATGACTTGTTTCGCTGTGATTAGTATTATAAATCTCACTAGATTTTGTTCTGACACAATTTATGAGATAATTACATTTAAAATTTATTGAAATTGAATTTTTATGGGATTCTTACTTTGCCTACATTTCCACTGTGGATTGAGAAATATGAACATGCATATCTTGTGACAATTTTCTCGAATACATGATATGAGGTTTTTCCTAGGAGTGAAAAAGGGTAAGTGTGGGAGAGTTAAAAAAACACAATTTTATTGAATATTTTATTGATAATAAATGAAATAATTTCCTCACATTTTGGTAAATATGTTAATTTATAGAATATTTGGGATTAGGTCATTCATTTGGAAATTTGATGGAAATTCCAGTTTTACCCTTTTAAAATTCATTGTAGATTATGGGAATAAATATTTTTATATAAACTATTTTGACTTAAAATTTTTGAACTGTGTCCCTGTCTTAATGGGATACAAATTCTATTCAAGACATAAGAGTTGGATCGTGTATTTGAGTACAGTAAATGGGCCATGAAGACAAAAATGGATTGAACTATCCAGATTGGACATCACTTCACTATTTGGACCATATCTTCTTTATCCAGACTTGTATTTGGTCCAAATTTTGAAGGAAGCTCTATGACATGATTACAAAAAAGTCATCCTTCTATAAGTGCAACCAATTCACGCGTTTGAAGGTAAACTTTGTGGTTCAACTTGGAGTAAAATTTTGGCCGAATTTCCCTTTCACATTTTAAAAATATTTGTAACCCTATCAGTCTAAAAATCTATTTAAAGGATATTTTTACTATTTGGGAGGTCTGTTAGATGATTTTGTAAGGTTTGGACGAAAGGGTGGCTCTTTGGAACCCCTCAAAACTCTTGGAAGAAGTAATTCCTTGTGCAAACATCTCTTCCAAAAAGGCTCTCCTCTCCCACCTCCACTTTGTTTCTCTTTTTTTTTATGATTGTAACGTGATTTTTCTTCAATAAATATTATGTTTTCTTATATTTTAATCTTATTATTTTTATATCGTGTTTTAATCTAAGATTATATATGAGATTGGGTGTTCCCCTTTCAATCCATTGCTTATGCAAAACGTCTCCACGATGAAAACTCTGCCCATGGAAGAGTGATTTCTTTCATAGTTGATCTAATAACTACTCCCTTCATTTATTTATTTTGAATCCATAATCATACTTTAATTCATAAATTGTGATAAATTAATTGAGTTTTAATTTCTAATTTACTCGATCAACTTGCACTTGACTGTGTGGTTGGGCTTGTGTAAACCGTGTGAGTGAAACCACAATCACAAAATCTAATCAACTTGGGATAGAATTATAGGGTTAAAGTCCCATCACCAACTTAATTAATTCTAAAATATAGGGAGGATATACTTCCCCAATTTACCATTTACCATAAGTTGGATTTTGGATCACAATCAAGGAAGGTTGCTGCGATTGGAAGTCCCGAAGTTGACTGAAGGCTCAATTTTCCAATATTTTTGGTTGTGTTAATTTCCTTAGGGCTTGGGGGTTCTCAAAGTTAGGGGATTATAATTGAATTAATTATAATCATATAAGATAAGGATAAATTAATGATGAAGTGGGCAGATTAGATCAACTATGTCTTCTCATATAAGTGTTTTTAAAGAAATTATCTCTTGTTTGTTACTTCTCATTTTCTTGTTTAGTTTACTATTCAAAAAGTCATAAAACAAACCCCCCATATTTCTTTTTATTTGTTTTGAACTATTTTCTTACTTACTTCAAGCCTATTAATAGTTGTTTAATTAACTTCCCCTTGATAGAATGACCTAGGTAATCAACTTTTCTGCACTTAGTAAAATCACAAAAAATATTTTTGAGAGCGTGTGCGACAATGTTTATCACATAGTATCTCCAATAAATAGTGTATACTGCATAACATTTGAACCTCATCAGTGCGTGCAACATGAATTTTCATCGCATACTCAACTTCTACTACAAAGCATCATCCAAAAAAAATATTCGCTTCTCAAACACAAAATAGAATCATTTTCCAACCTCTCATGGCATCTCACAAACTAATATTCTCATATAGTGTTCTTACCCACAAAAATAACCTAACAACCATCCACATAGTATTTTCTATTCACGTACAGTATTCACCATCTGCAAACTACTTTTATAGTTCATGGAAAATAGTTTTTTATATGTTTTCTGATTTTTTTTAAACAGCATATGTTAATTTTTTAAAAAAAATACGCTACAAAAGCAACATTGCCTATGCCGAATTTGCTTCCCCGCACCACCTTTGGCCTGGATCGATGACATGGAAAAGGCAGTAAGGGGATTCTTCCTTTCGCCTCTGGGTTCCACCATTGGCCTTACCCAAAGGTGAAAGGTGGCATCAGTGATGCCTCCTTAGCTTCATCTCCCTATAAAAGGGCATCCCCCCTTCTCCTTACTTAATTCTTGCCTTCATCTATCCTAAATCATCTTCATATCTCTCTAAAAAATTCATTTTATGGGATGGTTTTTTCAAATCATCATTTTGAGCTATTTTTATTTATTTAATTTAATGTTTTTTATTTATTTAATTGAATTCTTTTTAGTTTTAAATATTCCATTTTTTAAGTAGTTTAGGTAGTTCTTAATATTTTGTTTATTAGATTGTGTAATTATTTATATATAGTTTGAAATAATTATTGTTAGTAGTATAGATTAAGTAAAGATTAAGTATAGATTAACTTAGGATTAACTTAGGATTAAGTATTTTGAAATTTTGGTAGCATAAAGATTGTGTGCTTATCTAAGAAACCAAATCTCCGTTTGGATACAAACAAGTGGATGTGGCTCTGGCATAGATATACCTAGAAGTGAAAACTCCAACAAGGAGTTTCAGGCTTGACCCGGGGTATCCTGGTATATGAAAACGGGCCTTGCTTCACTCCTGGTTTGACACTCCTAGGGGATATGTTTAAGATGATTCATATTTTCTTTTTAAACTACTAAAATATCTAAGAAAAAAGAAATCAAATTAGTATATTTATTAATGATAAAATGAAAATTATTATTTTATAGAATGAAATAAGGGTAAAATCATTAATGACTAAAAGTTATTATTAGTAATTAAATCTATTTATATAGTTTAATTAGTTATATATAGTTTATAAATAATACTTATTATTAGTAATGACTAATTATAGACTAATTAATGATAACTTAGGGTTAAAAATGAATACATATGATTAGTTAATTATAATTAACTAATGAATATAATATGATTAAGGATTAAAGAATAAATAATTAAAGAATAAATTAATATTTATTAACTAGTGATTAAAGAATGAGTGATTAGTTAAGAAAGATATTATTAGTAATTAAAGATGTTATGTATTAAGTAGTTTAGTTAATTATATATAGTTTATAAATAACACTTATTATTAGCAATGATTAATTATATATTAATTAATGATAACTTATGATTAAAAATGAATACATATGATTAGTTAATTATAATTGACTATTAATATTTTTACAGTATCATAATTCTGATGAAAGAAACATTTTTGATGTAGAGAGTCATGTTTGCCTATGTGTACTATTATGGTGAGGTTATTCAAACTGAGCAAGGATCCTATTATAGTACACAACCAATAATGATCGTTAGTAAAGCTTATTGTGTAACCATAAGTAACCTTCAAGAGAGAATTCATGGTTCCATAAATCTGGGACCCGATCAAGAGATCAAGTCTATGAGCTATTGATATTTGAAATTCCTGGAAACACTGTGGCATCTATCTTTTCCATTGGTTGTTGATACATAGTGGGTCTAATAAATTAATTTATTTTCTCAATTGTCATATGGTACCATGATGGAGTTATACATTGATGTTGTTATTGTACAACAATAACGTCCAGTTGTACGAAGACGTAGAATTAAAAAAGTGGTTGAAGACAGTCCACCCCATGAAATTGAGCCTATTTCAAATGATGCAGTAGAAGAGGACAAACTAGATGATCTCCCAGATATACATGTTAATCCGACTTCCAATGAGGAGTTTCGTAATAACGGATCAGATGGTGACAACAGTGCTGATGAGTAGGGATTATCTGATGTTGGGAAGGAGGATTTGAGAAATTCATTAGTTGTACATCAACCTCGACCTATAATAAATCATCCACCACTCCTTTCATCTTGGTCAAAATCAATGACACATGTTCCTAAATTCAACAATAATGTTCTAACATCGAAAACTAAGTTCTCTGAAGTTGTACCAGATCAGTTTAGTGAGTTGTACAAAACCTTATATATTGGAAGGAATTTTCCAAGTAAAGATGCACTAAAAATCATGCTAAAGAGATTTCATATTGAGAGTAACTGCAACTATATAGTTCATGAATAATTCCATAGTAAATATTTCATAAAGTGTGAGAAGTATGGGGATGATTGTAGATTTTTCTTGAGGGTGATTCTGGACATTAAATTTAGAGGTTGGAGAATCTCGAGTATTGAGGCGGCTCATACTTACGTTTAGACAAGACTCACACAAGATCATACCTCATTGGATGAAAAATTTGTGTCATCTATTGTTTTTGAGATTATTAGGACATGTCAAGATGTTCCAATATCCCTTGTGCAAGAGAGGATTAAACAGACATTCAGTTATAAGATTTTCTATAATAAGGCATGGATGGAGAAACAGAAGGCAATTATGAAGGTCTATGGTGATTGGGATGAATCATATCAGTTTTTGCCATAATTTTTACCCATACTAAGGAATAATAACCAAGTTGACTTCCATATGGATACAAACGAACATGTTTCTCACGATAACCAACTCGATCCATCTCGTGTTCAATTTAGTCGGTTGTTCTAGGCATTCTTTCCCGGTATCTCTGCATTTCGTTTCAAAAAATAGTTTATTCAGATTGATGGAATATTTTTATACAAAAAATACAAGGGTGTATTATTGATTATGGAAATCCAAGATGGAAACCATTCACCTCTTCCGTTTTCCTTTTCCATTGTAGAGAAAGAAAAATATGAATCATGGAGTTGGTTTCTGGCATGTATCTGCAACCATTTCACCAACATTCGGGGTATTTGTTTGATATCTGATCGCCATCGGGAAATTAATGATGCAATCAATATGGATCCTACTATATGGAGATTCCCAAATGCACATCTCCAGTTCTGCATTAGACACATTGCTAGATATGTGCATAAAAAATTCCACAACGAACTAATGAAGAAGGAAATCACGAGGCTTAGTACACATTGTATTTATTATTTTTTACTATTTCAATATAAAGATAAAATCAAATTATGTGAAATATCATCTATTCTGTGTAGCATATGAGTTGGACCAATGGAGGTTTGAAGAAATTTTTGAACAAATCCTCCAAGATAATAAATAATTTTATGATTATATGATGTAGATTCCAAAAGAGAAATGGACATTGGCATATGATGGAGGGAAGTGGTACGGACACATGACGACAAACATTATAGAGTGCATCAATGGTGTCTTCAAAGGGCTTTGTAAGCTACCTATAACTTCCCTAGTTCAGGAGAAATTATATCGATGCGTGAAGTACTTTGTTTATAGACAAAAACTAACATCAAACGAAATACAGCAGGGGCTAAGATATAAAAGACACTTTCAATGAGAGATTGAAAAGAAATATTGAAGAAGATTCTGGTTATCATATCTACCTTTTTTGATGAGAAGAATACTGATTTTAAGTTCAAGAGTGTTCATACCTTATCACAAATTGTATCAGTGAAAAAATGGTGGTATTACTGGAAGAAAGTCAATGTCAATGTGGAAACTTTCAGCCCTCACGGTTTCTATGAACACGAGCCATCGCAACATGTGCCTCTATAAACATATCATGGGAAGAATATGTTGATCCATTATATCGGATGGATACCATTACTAACTGTTATTCTGCACCATGGACACCTATTAGGAAGTATCGTTATTTCCCAATGCCGGAAGGCCAGCCCATAGTGATACCTGACATAAATCGGTTGTGTCCTCATAGGAGACCGAAGTCCAGTAGGATGTGTAATGAGATGGACTGGCCTCAAGAACATGGTTAGATTTTTAGATGCACGATATGTCATAAAGAAGGTCATAACCGGAAATTATTCCCTAACGTTGTTAGTTCGAGTTCACAGACTTATCCAGAATGAGGTATTGTATTCATTGTGACATTCTCATATTGTAAATTAAATGTTATTATCTGTTCTTTTTTTCTCGGTTTTCTAAACCCCAAAACCTAAAAGTATAACACTTAACCCAGAAACATGTTTCCTAAACCTTAATATCAAAATTCAAAACCCCAAACCCTCAAACCTAAACCCCAACCCAAAAACATATTCCCTTTACCATGGTTTTTGATAAAATTATGTGTGATATTTCAATAAAATTTTATATAACAAAATAATAGTATCATAATGATTAGCACAAGTTATTCAATATAGATAATTAGATAAATCCCTAAAACATCATTAGTAATTGAAATGGTTTACCTTAATCCAATCCATAATTAGTTAATCGTAAAGCTCCTCCAAAATATGTCTAACCAAATTCAAGACCCAATAATTTAGAAATATTGTCTCTATGATTCTAAAAATCAGTATGCCATTATTCCAAAAATGTATATCTTAGTGACACATACCTAATATCTAAATACCCTATTAATATTAACCCAAAAACATGTTTTCTAAACCTTAATATCAAAATTTGAAACCCTAAAACCTCAAACCTAAACCCCAACCCAAAAACATATTTCCTTTACCATGGTTTTAGATAACATTATGTGTGATATTTTAATAAACTTTTATATAACGAAATAATAGTATCATAATGATTAGTATAAGTTATTCAATATAGATAATTAGATAAATTCCTAAAACATCATTAGTAATTGAAAAGGTTTATCTTAATCCAATCCATAATTACTTAATCATAAAGCTTTTCCAAAATATGTCTAACCAGATTCAAGACCCAATAATTTAGATAATAGAATTTATTTCATAAAAACATGCATGCTTTCTAGAAATAACTTTCACCTTATTACTTAAATAAAATCTTACTTAATAGAATTTATTTCATAAATCCAAAAGTAGAACACTTAACCCATATTCTAAATTAAATGTTATTATCTATTCCTTTTTTCTCGGTTTTCTAAACCCCAAAACCCAAAAGCATAACACTTAACCCAGAAACATCTTTCCTAAACCTTAATATCAAAATTTGAAACTGTAAACCCTCTAACCTTAACCCCAACCCAAAAAAATATTCCCTTTACCATGTTTTTTTATAACATTATGTGTGATATTTCAAAAAACTTTTATATAATGAAGTAATAGTATCATAATTATTAGCATAAGTTATTCAATAAAGATATTTAGATAAATTCCTAAAATATCATTAGTAATTGACATGGTTTGTCTTAATCCAATCCAAAAATCATAAACCTAAACCCTAAAACATTAAAAAATCCAAAAACCTAGATATATTCCCATAAAGCGTGTATCAATTAATAAAAAATTTACAAAGATATTTTCATTAATAAAATTCTTTCACAACATAATTTCTTCCATCTATTTTTTTCTCTTCTTTCCTCTTGCTATATTTATTTCATTCAGAACCAAAATAAATGGAGAATTATATTTCTTTTGGTAAAAATAACTTCATAAAACAATGTGAATAAACATGTCATGTATTCCATTCTACAAGTCATAACAATATGCCAACCATAATGCTATATTTAAAATTTTACACTTATGACTAATTTCATTTGTTTATATGAAGATGGATGATACCGTACTACTCACTCAACAGCCTACCCATATTTCATAGGTCGTGTTATAGGGTCATGCAGATCGATTGATCAGGGTGCTTTGAGTGAACCATTTTCATTATAGGGAGCCTCCACATGCCATTAAACCATACTTGCGTCGTGCTGGCTTTTATGGCCTTGTTATATCAAATTTCACATTTGTAGACCATTACCTACTTGCTGCCCTCATTTAGAGGTGGAGACCAGAGACGCACACATTCCACCTGCCTGAGGGAGAGATGCCCATCACCCTCAAGGATGTGTCAGTGCTTCTTGGTCTTTCTATCCATGGGAGACCCGTTATTGGACTCACTCGTGAAGCTTGGACAGACCTTGCTCAATGCTTGTTAGGTGTTGATATTTTGTCTGACCATAGGGATACAAATGGAGTGTCTATATCTATGCCTTGGTTGGAGTCATAGATTCTACATTTACAGGATGATGAAGAATATAAGACTATCATTCATTATGCCTATGAATATATATTACAGTTCATTGGTGGGACCATGTGTACTGATCACTTGGGGATGCATGTTCACATGATGTATCTACCCCTACTAGAGGAATTTGATCAAGCTGGGACGTACAACTAGGGATCAGCCTACTTGGCATACACGTACAGAGCATTTTGTAGGCTATCCCATAGAGACTTCACAGGTCTCAGGGGATGCATCATCCTTATTCAGATGTGGGCATGGGAGCGGATCCCAGCATTTCACCCTGAGCTTACTAGTCTGCCGGTCGAGATGGAGGTGCTGCATGAAGCTCCATGTGGACGCTGGTATGATCAGTCATTTCTATTGGTTTCTGATGCTACTATGAGTTATTGACTATAATTTCTCATTATTCTTCACTATCGATGATGTATTTTATAGGCGGTGTCAACGACATAATTTTGACGCGATTCCGACACAACATTTGGGTGTATATCGGCTACAGTTGGACTGTCTCTTACCAGATTAGGTATGTATATACAATCTATCACTGTCTAACATATTTAATAATAGAATCAATTTTGGTTTTTCATTAGGTGATTTTTTGACAAAATCACTTGTCATTTTAGATTTCATGGCTTCCATACTGGAGTATTACGGACCAGTTGCCAGCATACTGCACAGATGGGCTTGAGAATGCTATGGCTATAGTTCCCCTCATTCACTTCTATATTATTGAGTGTAAATAGACTAACTGAGTCATGCACTAGTTTTTCCAAACTCATCTGATTCTATTTCCATCGAGACAGACAGACCGACTTCATGGGATAATGCTGATAGAGAGGCAGGATGCTAACTGGTCCCGAGTACATGCCAGCTTTATCGACTGCCGGCACAAATGTGGAGAGTTTTGTATTCAGGGTGTTCCTATGAATCGATTCTCTCTTTTAGAGTAGGTTGAGTATGTGCCATGGTATATACTGAAGTATATACTGTGTCTTATTGAATCTGGCACAGAGATGCAGAGGATGGTAAGTCAATAAATTTCCATTAGTTTATTTATTGAACTATTTTCTAATTAAATTTGAATCTCTCTACAGGGTAGTCACATAGAGAGGCTTTTTCACATGAGTGATGAAGAGGATGAAGGGGTCTTTAGCCGGGTAGCCGTCCATTATATAGCGCTGGAGGCGAGGTCATATTTTTGTGTTCTTTACGGGAGCATCTTCACGCGCCCAGCCTGGAGAGAGGAGTTTCCTGCCCCATAGGAACATCATACAGCTACTGCTGGTGCTGAGGAGTCATGACCACGGTGACATAGACAGCGTCATGCTGCACGTGAGGCCTCACCTATTCCATAGGCAAAGGTCGACCCTCTAGTAGTCCAAGATTAGCTGATTTAGGATGTGCCTCAGGTGGAATGGGATCTGTCTTACCTGACAGTATATCCACAATTCTCTCCATTTGGGTTCCAGATCCATAACATCCTTGGGATCCATCGCAACCTTGGGTTCCAGATCCATCGCCATCTTGGGGTATATCTCCATCGTAGGCTTGGTTCCCCACTGTGATAGAGGTATGTCCTTCTACCACCCTAGTGGGAGAAGGATCTGGAGGGTAGTACGAGTTGTAGTTGACAGATCCTCCCACTGACACACAGATGGAAGATATGCCAGTCGATATTCCATTGCCTAAGGATCAGCCTTCTCCAGGTCATCAAACTCCACTGCGCACTCGACACGGACGCCCTATTCACAGACCACCATGTGGAATAGAATATCCTCACCACAGACATAGACATTGATTATACATGTTTGTTTACATGTTTTATGTCTACTAAAATCAAAATACTATTATTAATATTAGCTCTTATTATATGTTTATCCAATATTTCAGTTTTTATATATATTTTAGGCATAATTTATATTTGATAGATTTCAAAGTTGACTATTTAAAACATAGAAATAATTATTAAATTTCAAGTAAATGAATTTAAAAGATTAAAAAATATACAGTATAAAAACAATGTAAATAAAATTTAAAAGATAGCCTAATCATCTAAAATTTTGTTAAAAATAATGAGTTTTATAAATAAAATAAATAAATTATAATGAAAGGAATGTAAGAAATGTAACTCAGAAGTCAGAGCGAAAAGAATGAATGTAGAGGAGGATCCTAGGCCACCTACTAGACTTTGAAATCCTATAAAATATAAACTATAAGACTCATATAAATAAAAATTAAAAATTAAACTACTGGTTATATTTTTAAGAAATTTTTAGAATTTCATTCATATTGGACTTATAGTTTATATTATATAGGCCAGCAAAGTCTCATACTTGAAACGTTTTTAAGTTTCAAGTAGGTGGATTAGAAATCTTATAAATAAATTGTCACCAACATTTTTAAGAAATTATTTTTATTTTGGAATACTATTTATATGTTTAATAAATGTTTAAAATTTCATTAATATCGGTCTTATAGTTTATATTATATAGTCTAGCAAAGTCATGTACTTGAAACATTTTTAAGTTTCAATTAGGTGGATTAGAAAGCTTATAAATAAATTTTCACCAACATTTTTAAGAAATTATTTTTATTTTGGACTACTAGTTATATTTTTAAGAAATGTTTAAAATTTCATTCATTTTGTCTTGTAGTTTATGTTATATAGGATAGAAAAGTCACGTACTTGAAACATTTATAAGTTTCATGTATGTGGATTATAAAGCTTATAAATAATTTTTCACCAATATATTTTAAGAATTTATTTTTATTTTGGACTACTGGTTATATGTTTAATCAATTTTCAAAATTTCATTCATATCAGTCTTATAGTTTATATTATATAGGCTAGAAAAGTCACATACTTGAAACATTTTTAAGTTTCAAGTAGGTGGATTTGAAAGTTATAAATAATTTTCCACCAACATCTTTTAAGAATTTATTTTTATTTTGGAATAGAAGTTATATATTTAAGCAATGTTTCAAATTTCATTCATATCTAGCTTATAGTTTATATTATATAGGCTAGCAAAGTCACGTACTTGAAACATTTTTAGGTTTCAATAGGTGGATTAGAAGGCTTATAAATAATTTTTCACCAACATTTTTTAAGAATTTAATTTTATTTTGGACTACTTGTTATATGTTTAATCAATGTTTAAAATTCCATTCATATTTGTCTTACCTTTTATATTATATAGGCTAGCAAAGTCACCTACTTGAAACATTTTTAAGTTTCAAGTAGGTGGATTAGAAAGCTTATAAATAATTTTTCACCAATATTTTTTAAGAAATTATTTTTATCTTGACCTACTAGTTATATATTTAATCAATGTTTAAAATTTCATTCATATCAGTCTTATAGTTTATATTTTACAGGTTAGTAAAGTCACATACTTGAATAATAGATAAATTATGTTAAAACATTAAGTTATATATATATATATATATAACCATACAAACATAATAATAAAACATTAAAATTTTAAATATATAAAAAACATAATTAAAATAGAAAAAAATTTACTGTTTTAGGGCAAAGGTGGCATCGCAGATGCCGCCTTTAAGCAATATTTTTTTTAAAAAAATTAACCTAGGACGTTTAATTTTTTTTCAGAAAGAGTATAAAAAAACTCTTGTGTAAAACATTACTTGGATTTGAAGGTTGGAACAATCCCACAAAACATTTCATCCATGTAGAGTTTTCTTTATACCATATTATATCATGGCGTGGAAATCACTACATGCTCACTTTTGCCTAGGGAACTGCATCTGTGTACTCTTCTAATTCAGCCCGAATGGCCCGAAGGCCTTATTTTTATTTGATTTTGGATAATCCCCCTTTTAAGGGTTGAAGAGGAACCCTTACATGACCCATAGGCCCAAGGCCCAAGGCCAATACATGACTTAATACATGAACTCAAAGGCCCAAGACCTGACACACTTAAAAGATACCCTCAACAATATCTGCATCTTGAAGGATCCTACCTCCCCACCTCGCATGGATGATTGACTAGCATTGCCCCAGGAAGAGTTGCATGATGCCTAGTCCCGATGGAATCCACCACATACAAACACTACAATATCCAAGGTGTCTGCAAACGAGTTTTTTTAATGTGTTTTTTATTTTTTAAATGTGTTCAGGATATTTTTTTCTTAAAATATGCTTGAAATTCGGCAACACGGCTGCCACCATTCAGCCAAAATGTAAAAAAATTACAATTTTTTTATATTCAATTTTTTTTTATTTTTTGTTTATATATATATATAAAATATAAAATTTCATCATAATTTATCTGCAATTTAATATCTAGCAGTACTGCCATTACAGTAGTCTGTATTCTGACAAAAACCCTCACCCATGTCTCCCTTTTATAAAAGGGCTTGCCCTAGAAGTCATTCCGCATTTCTGATGTGCGATTCAGGTTCTCTCTTTCCTGCATAGAACATTTTTCATTTCTGATTTGGGATTCATAAATTTTTCAAATATGTGTCTTTGAAAGACTATAAAATATAAACTATAAGAGAAATATAAATGAAACTTAAAACATAGATTAAACATATAAGAAATAGTAAAAAATAAAATGAATTTTGTAACAAATGTCAATGAAAAAATAATTTATAAGCTTTCAAAGCCACCTACTTGAAACATAAAAATGTTTCAAGTATGTGACTTTGAAAGCCTATACAATATAAAATATAAGAACAATATAAATTAAAACATGGATTAAACATATAAGAAATAGTCAAAAATAAAAATAATTTCGTAAAAAATGTTAATGAAAAATAATTCAAAAGATTTCAAAACCATCAACTTGAAACTTAAAAATGTTTCAAGTACGTGACTTTGAAAACCTATAAAATATAAACTATAAAATGAATATAAATGAAACTTTAAACATAGATTAAACGTCTAAGAAATAGTTGAAAATAAAAAGAATTTTGTAAAAAATGTTGATGAAAAATAATTTATAAGATTTCAAAACCACCTACTTGAAACTTACAAATGTTTCAAGTATGTGGTTTTGAATGACTATAAAATATAAACTATAAGATGAATATAAATGAAACATTAAAAATGGATTAAACATATAAAAAATAGTTAAAAATTAATTAGTTAATTAGTAATATAATTATTAATTATAGAATTATTAATTATATAATAATTAATTAGTTCATAAGTAATATAATTACTAATTATTAAAAATTAATTATATAATTAATTTGTTAATTAGTAATATCATTATTAATTGCATAATAATTAATTAGTAATATAATAATTAATTATATAATTATTAATTATATAATAATGAATTATTTATTTAGTAATATAATTATTAATTATATAATAACTAATTAGTTAATTAGTAATATAATTATTAATTATATAATAAATAATTAGTTAATTTATAATATAACTATTAATTATATAAGTGCTAATTAGTAAATTAGTAATATAATTGTGAATTATAATTATTCATTGTAATTATTAATTATTAATTATTAATTATTAATTATATAATAATTAATTAGTTAACTAGTAATATAATTATTAATTATATAATAATTAATTAGTTAATTAGTAATATAATTATTAATTAGTTAATTAGTAATGTAATTATTAATTATTTGATTAGTAATGTAATTATTAATTAGTTAATTAGTAATATAATTATTAATTATTAATTATATAATAATTAATTAATTAATTAGTAATATAGTTATTAATTATACAATAATTAGTTAGTTAATTAGTAATATAATTATTAATTATAATTATTCATTATAATTATTAACTATTAATTATTAATTATCAATTATTAATTATATAATAATTAATTAGCTAATTAATAATATAATTCATAAATCATAATTCATAATGAATAATTATAATAAAAAATGAATAATGAATAATTATAATAAAAAATGAATAAAGAATAAAGAATAATTATAATTAATAATTAATAGTGAATAAGGAATAATGAATAATGAATAATGAATAATGAATAATTAATAATTATATTACTAATTTACTAATTAATTGTTATATAATTAATAATTAATAATTATAATGAATAATTATAAATAATAATTATATTAATAATTATAAATAATAATTATATTAATAATTAACTAATTACTTATTGTATAATTAATTATTATATTACTAATTAACTAATTAATAATTATATTACTAATTAACTAATTAATTATTATATAATTATTAATTATTAATTATATTACTAATTAACTAATTAATTATTATATAATTATTAATTATATTACCAATTAACTAATTAATTGTTATATAATTAATAATTATATTACTAATTAACTAATTAATTATTAATCTAATTAATAATTAATAATTAATAATTATAATGAATAATTATAATTAAAAAAATATATTAATAGTTAAATAATTAATTATTATATAATTAGTAATAATATTACAAATTAACTAATTAATTATTATATAATTAATAATATTATTACTAGTTAACTAAATAATTGCTATATAAATAATAATTATATTACTAATTAACTAATTAATTGTTATATAATTAATAATTAGATTACTAATTAATTATTATATAATTAAAAATGATATTACTAATTAACTAATTAATTATATAATTAATTATTAATAACTATTAATTATATTACTAATTAACTAATTAATTATTATATAATTAATAATTATATTATTAGTAATTATATAATTAATAATTATATTACTAATTAACTAATTAATTATTAACTATTTCTTATACATTTAATTTGTGTATAATGTTTTATTTATATTCATCTTATAGTTTATATTTTATAATCTTTCAAATCCACATACATGAAACATTTTTAAGTTTCAAGTAGGTAGTTTTGAAAGCATATAAATTATTTTTCATCAACACTTTTGAAGAAATTATTTTTATTTTTAACTATTTCTTATATTTTTAATCCATGTTTAAATTTTCATTTATATTGGTCTTATAGTTTATATTTTATAGGCTTTCAAAGTCACATACTTGAAACATATTTAAGTTTCAAGTTGGTGGTTTTAAAATATTATAAATTATTTTTCATCAATATTTTTTGCGAAATTATTTTTATTTTCACCTATTTATTATATTTTTAATCCATGTTTTATTTTTTATTTATATTGGTCATATATTTTATATTTTATAGGTTTTCAAAGTCACATACTTGAAACATTTTAAGTTTCAAGTAGGTGGCTTTGAAAGCTTATAAATTATTTTTAATCAATATTTGATACAAAATTCTTTTTATTTTCAACTATTTCTTATATATTTAATCCATGTTTTAAGTTTCATTTATATTGGTCATATAGTTTATATTTTATAATCTTTCAAAGCCACATACTTGAATCATTTCTGAATCCCACATCGGAAATGCATAATGTTCTACGTAGGAAAGGGATAACCTAAATCTGACATCGAAAATGCATAATGATTTCTAGGAAAAACCCTCTTATAAAAGGGATCCTTGGGTGGGGGTTTCCATTAGAATCTAGATTGCAGTAATAAAAAGGTTGTTGGATATTAAATAGCATATAAATTCTGCAGAAAAAATTTGTTTTATTTATTAATTTATATATATATACATAAAAAACCAAATAATAAAAATAACAATTTTAAATATAAAGAATAGTATTTTTTAGATTTTTCCTGAAAGGCGGGAGCCCCGCTACTACCTTTAGACTAAACCTAAAGGCGGCAACCACGCTGCCTCCTTTCAAGCATATTTTTTAAATTTTTTAACCAGGACACATTTTTTTTCAAAAATACATAAAAAACTCATCCAAAAACTCACCTTTTCTACAAAGTGTCTTTCACATAATTCTCTTCATTTTAAAACTCATCATCATAAATTATTTTTGTGCATAGTAGAAATTCATACTTAGGAATTTTTCCAACACCATTCTAATGTAGGATGATCTCGCATAGCGATTTGATTCATATGTGGTTCCTTGGCCTGCAAACCCTCATCCACAGAAGGGTCGTACATGGGAGAAGGAAGAAGGTGATTCTTGATGATCAAATGGTTTTAATTAACATTATCAGATGACCCTTGTTTTATGGGTAAATTTTAAATTCATGAATGGTACTCTGTATAAGGTTCCCACATTAATACTTTTTGTAGTCTTCACTGTGGTTTATTACTCAAGTGTTGTCGGTGCCTCATCAAGCTGGCTACCTAGGATCAGCACCAGTCACACATGAACACACTATAGGATTCAAAACAGTGGGCTATTGTCCCAATCTATGCCCCTCCAGGTGTTCTCTATGCAACCCTTATACATGGTCCTTCCCATACCTTGCAGGCACTATGGCTTGCCATATTTTTTCACCTATAGGATGGCCTGTTAAATTCCCTTGGGCATGGTTCACCTATGGGTGGAATGAACACTTTTTTAAAATCCACTCAATATAAATAATACTTAGAAAACATATAAGTATATAAATGAACTACATGCCAACAAACCTCATGGAAAAATATAAATCCTTTTTTCATGGCCCAACTTCAATTCATCATGTTATAATATTTCAATTGCATGACCTTCATTAGATCATATTTACATCATGGAAATAAACATTCAGCATGGAATTTACTTGTTGTATCCAATGTGTAAACTCCTTAGCACATTACTTTAAAAATTAAAGATCATCACAACCAATCATCATATTTTTATGAATAATTTCCCAAGCATGACATCCAATTCCATCAAGTGAGTCCATAAAAATTCTCTAAGAAACTTCAAGAATCCTCATCTTCGCATATAAATCTTCCATATATATTGACTTTATGATATAATAATAATAAATAAAACATTCATTCTCCAATCATGAACTTGTTCCCTTCAATCTCCCCCTTTTTAATTATTGTCAATAATTCTTCCCTTTATAAACTAAATACCCCCTTATTAAAAATCAAAGAAAAGGGTAAGTGGGGTCTTCTCATCACATATTTATTTTTAAAAAAATTCTCCTCCATTTGAAGATTATTTCTTGAATACTTATGAGAGAGGGATGATATCATATGGTTTTCTTAGAAAATAAACTTTATTTAATCAACTCTAAGTCTATGTGGATAACACAATATAGAAAAAAATAGATATAAAACCAAGGTTATATATTTTGTTCATAAGCTACCATACATGTAAAATCATGCTAAAAAATTCTCAATTATTATTTTAATGGTTTCAAATAATCTATTTTATAAATTAAATGTTAAATCCTACACACACTTCAAGAAACACATCAAAAATTTCAAGGGTAATTTATATATATCCCCATAAATAGTACAAAATTAATTCCCCCTTAATAATGATAATCAATTCATTTAGAGAAGATGTCTAGGAGTGATTTTCACACCTCAAACTTTATTTTCACTAGGCTATCCATAAAATTCCAAATTAATATTAATTTTTTTGCAAGTATTCCTTATTAAATTAGATCCCCCTCAAGGGAAACACTCATCAACATCTTCATGATGGTGAGTATCTTCAAGAACGTATTTCAAGATATTATAATTTGAGAACAGACTAAAATGGAATTATTTATGTGGTTATCCATTTATGATAACTTTCACACCTATTTGTTATCCAGAATATAATAGAACTCATAGATTCTCAGGTTCTACCCCCTAATACCTTGCTACACCTTTAATTCCCTAAATTGTAAACACAAATATATGTAAGAGTTGGTGTCCTAGATCCAACTGGTTTTACTTTGATTGCATGGATATTTACTGTATTATTACATATTATTCATTGTTCTTCATGACTATGATGTAATAATGTTCTTGAGCATTTGTTGCATTGATAAGGTCATGGAAGTCCCCCGCTATAATAAGAACCTTTTAATGCTATAACAATATTATTAAATATATTTCTTTAATTGGTTGACATACTACGATGGGACACATATCATAACGATCGTCAGGTGTGAGTACTCATAAGTAAATGAGACTTTCTCTCATGAAGTTCTCACTTGGTAATATCTAAGATAGGAGATTATGAGAACAAACCCACTAGTAGTAATTCCACATGTTTTGGTGTCATCAGATATTTCTAACTATTTGTGTGTGTAATGATCCTTAGACTTTATGATTATCATTAATACATGTCATGACTCACACACTTTGATTTACTGAGGAAAATTGTCACACAGATAGTTGGATGGAAGTAGGGTATGTTGGGTGCGTCATGAGTGGCATGTTATTAATGGATAATTTGAGGAAGGATTTGTCCCCTCCATTTATGGAAGTTGATATCTCGGCCCTTTGATTTAAATATAACCATCGTGTGGAATTCTATGTCTATGGTGTAACTATGACTTAATTTTAAGTGGTCAAAGAATGACGTATCAAGCATGAAATTTGATGACACTATTATGAAACCCGATTGATGAGATATTACGACAAAGAGATTATATTGCACAGTGAGCATTCGTATGTGGATGTCGTTATTTCAATTTTACGTTCTTTCTCTTGGGTTCCTTGACCTGTTTATAAATAGTACTCTTGGACTTTAGGCAAGCCCGCCTAATGCCAACGAGAAATAATCCTAGAGGGTCACACACTAAGTGTTTTTTGTAGTCTTGGTTAAATTCTATTTGAATTTAATTAATGAAATAAATATTATTCTCAATGTTGTAGAATAATTTTATTCAAGTTAAAATGATCACATAAATTAAATTAAATATATTTATTTATTTTATTGAATATTTAATAAATATTTATTTAATAGTTTGTAAATAAAATATTTATTTAAAAGAATAAATTATTTATTTATTTATTCGAGTGTTCAATAAACAGAAGTGGAGTTCGAGTGGACCAAGTCCGTTCCAGTAGTAAAATAATTATATTCAAGATGGTAAATAATTATTTAACAATTTGGCACAAATTAAAATAATAATGATGATGCTGCTATTTTGTGATGCAGAATTTTATTTATAATTCCATTTTGCATAAGTTGGCGCACCATAAATAATGACATGGTATTATTATTATGATCATGGGTTTTTTATAAGTTTGTGAATGTATTTAATTTCTGTTATGCAATTAAATATTGTAACTAAAGTTCCATGAATATAAATATACAAGTACGCCTATTATGCCAGACACCACATGAAACCGCAAGCTTGGTGAATTGAGAATTGTTGATCCAAACAATTTCTCTCTCGAATCCTCTTATTTACCCTCTAAAGAATGAGATACATTCTTCAAGGATGAAGGACAATTGATGAAGAATGACCAACATAAGACACTCGCTTCACTGCGCTAGAACCCGGAGAATGAGTGGTGTCGGTAGGAGGCCATCAGAGCACATGTGGATCACTGCTAGAGGGATTCTAGTTTGGATCCTTATGAGCACAACAAGATAATCCAGAAGGGTCATTCTGGATGATCAACATCATTAATGAAGAAAATAACGAAGATCTAGGTATTATTTTCCTTATAAAAATAACTAAATTAATTCTAAACATGATGTGAAAGATCCTCTGTAAAGGTTTTGGGCATATTCCTTATTTATCTAAATCTTTAATTATATTCCATGAAGACTATATTTTATCATCCTATTGATCCCAAAATAATCATTGATCATGGTAAAAATCAAATATGGGTCTCGTCCCAACCACGCTTCTACTACGCCAAGAACCTATAAGTGGTATTAGAGGGGTTACATCATAGTTTATAATTATTTAAATATTTCATTGATGATTTACACATTTAATAATTTAGTTGTTTTAATTTAGGTTAATCATTCTACAAATCTAAATCTTGAGATCTTTTCCTCCTCTTTTGTTTCTCATTCACCTTATAGAAACGATATTTTCTTTTAATTTTGATTAAAATAAAATAGAGGATCTCATCCGTAGGTTCCAAAGGTTCCTGGCTGTAAAACACAAGAACACACGGCGTGTATTCGATAGTACACATCGTGTATTCAAGGTTCAATGCACCAGGTCTGGTCTTCCAAACCAAGTCGTTTCATTGGATTTTGTCTAAGTCTTAATGACTCTATGTGTTAACCAAGAACAATGGTGGCACGCGGTTTCTGGATTAAACATTGTGTAGCCCAATGGACACAGTGTGTAGTCCCTTCGGGTTACGGTTGGACCGTGTACCCCGTACACGGCTTGCCCAGATGGAGACCATGTAATGAAGAAATACATGGTGTGTGGCCCACTGGACATGTCGTGTACTCCGAATATTTACGAACTACACTCACGTGCCCTTTCCTCGGGCATGTACCTCGGACGGACAGCGAACAATAGTACACGCTGTGTAGTTAGAACTACACGTCGTGTACTCATCCAAATTATGCAGATTTATTAAAATTTATTATTATATTATACAAACCCTTTATATATGTACCATTGTATAGGCATAAATATTAGGCACAACACATGATAGTTGTTATATATATATGTGTGTTTAATTTAACATTTGCGTAATGTTCATTTCTACTCATTGGGTAGTTATGAATAGGAATTCACCGGGTTTCCTCCAAGGTATAAGTTACGTACAAAGATAATTTTAAATGAATTTATTTGTTTAAAATTATGGTGGATGAGAATCATAAGGAAATTTAGAAAAGGGTTTAAGATAAACGGATTTATTAATTAAAGATGATAATTAATTGATTCGAGGGTGATTTATCGTAAACATGAATGATTAAAGAATTTAATGCTAGTTTTATTTATGTGTAAATATCATTGCATGTATGGATGATCATGAGCTATACCAAGACCTTTGTATGTGGATGGTTTCTTTTAATTTATTTATTTGAATTAAATTTGTTGGCTTATGATCCTTCTCCTCATTAATATGTAGGGTCTGCATGCCCAAGTTTTCTTTTATGTAAAACCCCCTTTTACCCCTCACCTACATGTGAGTAAAAAAAGGCATATGTAATGGATGGAACTCTCAAGCTAGTGGAGGCGGTTCAAGATGGAGCCGAGATGAAACCAATCCCAGGAGATACATAGGTGGACAGGTGGAAGCTGTAAACACAAACTGAAAAGGTTCAAGGCATTTCTCCCCTAGTTTAGGGTTAGTTTATCATCCGCTAGATAAATTAACCATTATAAAATCTCATGATCATGCCAATTACTTTATTTTATTTCTGTCAGTTGTGTGGTTTATCATTATGGATGTGTTTTCACGATCACATAATTAATGAATTAAATAAGCATGCAATATGGAACTAAAATAAACCAGACTTATGCGTAAATATTATCAATACATGGTTAATCACATAAGTAATTTTCACTTAATATTAACAACCATGTGATAATGATAGTAACAAATTCTCACATAAGAGATAAAAATCCCTCAAATAAAATATTAAGTCATACCAAGCCTTTCATTACTTGATTAAGGGAAAAACTCAATAAAACTATGTGTTTGACCAACCCTTGTTGGGACACTTAATTTCCTACAGGAAGCCCTCATGAAAGGTTTTGGGTTGACTTAACCATTTTACATCAAGAGGAGTATCCCCTTATAGACTTGGTGTAATATTAGAGGCAAGGGTTGAGGAAATCCAAAGTCATGATTTCAGGATTGGGGAGTCCACTCAACAGATCAAGGATCTACAAGCCTGTAGTTGGTAAATAATTTCCTACCTAAATACCTTCTAATAGCTTGACCAACACTTATTGGGTTATGTGAAGGGGAATATGGATCCTTGACACTAGAATGTCATGGAAACTGGACATTCCTAGTTCAATGGTGAGGTATATTTGGAATTGATAAAATAGTAGTAGACTTAATAAAATTTATTATTTCTCATAAAATGTAATCAAGAAAGTACTAATGATATTCTCTTTTAAATTGTAGAATAAAAATTACAAGCTCATCAACCAAACTATCCCTATGATCAATTCTGTATAAAGACAACATCCTCACTAGCAGTAACTTCCAAAAATGGTTTAGACGCCTTTGGGTTATACTGCACCATGAATAGAAGTCTTATGTGATGGAGTCCGCATTACCTGATTCGCCTGCCAAAGAGGCGAGTGATGAGGATTTCCTGGTCTATGAGAAACATATAAATGACGTAGTCAACTTTCAATGTTTGATGTTATCATCAATTTTTAGTGATCTCATAAAGTCTCATGAAAACATGGATCCTTATAGCATGATCGAGCACCTCTATGGTCTTTACCAGGAGAGAAAAAGACAGGAAAGTTTTGAGATATCTAAGGCACTCTTTTAGAGTAAGAATGGAGAAGGTTCCCCAGCTGAGCCTCACGTAGTCATGATCATTGGCTACATTGAGAGACTGGAGGTTCTAGGGTTTAGAATCCTTGAATAACTAGGCATCGATCTCATTCTCACATCACTTTCTTATAGCTTCTCTAACTTTATTGTCAATTTAAATATGAACAATAGTGAGAAGTCTCTATCTAATCTTATTATCCTCATTCTCCAAGTGTACAAAGATATGAAGTGCGAAAAGCCTTATGTCCTTATTATGAATAAGAGGAAAGGGAAGGAGAATAGATTTAATCCCAAAGCTTCTATACAACCTTCTAATAAAATAAAGATCAAAGGGGAGGTAAGGGAATAGGAGGTTGTTTGTTTCGCATGTGGCATAAGGGCCACTAGAAGAAGAACTTCACCCAGCCTAAGAAGAAAGTGGAATATTCAGGTGCATTTTTTATCGAATTAAATCTATCTGTTTTTAAAAATTGGGTATTAGATACAGGTTTTGGTGCTCACATATGTATCCAAATACACGAACCAAGTATATTTAGTAATATTGATCGAGGGGAGGTAGATCTACAAGCAGCCATCAGATCCAGACTTGTTATTGTAGCTGTCGGGGACTACCACCTCAAGTTTCTAACTGGGATGATCTTGGTGTTAAAGGGTTGTTTTTATGTGCCTTCTGAAAACCAAAAACATAATTTCTGTATCCATACTAGATATAGATGGATTTGTTTTCAAGTTTTTAAATTAATGCTTCTTCTTTTATAAAGATATCATTTGTTTTGGTAGGGTTCATTTATACAATGGTCTTTATGTGTTGGATTACACAAACCAAGTAATGTAAATCAATGACAAAGATACTTCACATGAATCATACCACACCCAACATTGGCATCGCTGGCTAGGTCATGTAAATGAGAAACGCTTGAAAAAGTTACATCAAGATGGGTATTTAGATTATTTTGAACTAAAACCACTTGGCGTATGTCATCCATGTTTACAAGGAAAAATGACCAAATCCCCATTTGATGGGAAAGGTGAAAGGTCTAAAGAGCTTATTTAATTGGTTTATAATGATGTGTGTGGACCATTTCTAGTTGAAACAAGGAGTGGGTACTCATACTTTATAACTTTTACTGATGATTTTAGTAGATATGGATTTATCTACTTAAGGAGGTATAAGTCAGATTCCTTTGATAAGTTCAAGGAATACAAGAATGAAGTTGAGAACCAGCTTGGTAAGAAGATTAAGAAACTCCACTTAGACTGAGGTGGGGAATATCTTAATTAGGACTTCATTGATTACTTTTAGGAGTTTGGGATCCTATCCCAACTCACTCCTCCTTACACACCTAAATGGAATGGTGTAAGAGAAAGGAGGAACCACACCTTGTTAGACATGGTGAGATCAATGATGAGTAATACAAGTCTTCCATTATCCTTTTGGGGGTATGTGTTACAAACAGTGTCACACATACTAAACCAAGTACCAACTAAATCGATAAATGGTATTCCATATGAGTTCTGGAGTGGAAGAAAATCCATGTTATTGAATTTACATGTGTGGGGTAACGAAGCATTTGTTAAGGCCTCTTCAGGTAACAAACTCGCACCTCAAGGCACAAAGTGGACCTTTATAGGATACCCCAAGGAAACAAGGGGATATTACCTATACAAACCCTCATAAAAAAAGGTTATAGTGGAAAGACATGCCATATTCCTTGATAGGGATCACATCTTATAAGGAGATAGTGGGATAGAGATAGACTTTGATGAAGTCGATGCTCAAGGTATACAAGAGTTGGTACAGGAACAGATTCCACAAAGCCCTGTGGAAGAAGAATCTATTCCAAAGACACAAGTACTGCATAGGAGTAAAAGATAGGTTAGAGAACCAAAATGGTACGTTTTTCTAGTTACCAAGGATGGAGACTCATTATTAGTTGTTAATAATGATCCTCTAACCTATAAGGAATAAGTAAGTGGAGCAGACGTTGCCAAGTAGAAAGAATCCATGAATTCTGAAATGGATTCCATGTACCAAAACCAAGTCTGGATTTTGGTAGATCCTCCAGTTTATGTAAATCCTGTTGGTGAAAATGGGTATTCAAGAAGAAACTAGACACTGAAGGACAAGTTAGTACCTATAAGGCATGACTGGTTGCAAAAGGGTTTAAATAGTGTCATGTAATTGAATACGATGAAACCTTTTCACCAGTTTCAATGCTGAAATCCATCAGAATTATAATTTACATTACGGATTACCATGAATATGATATTTGGAAAATGGATATCAAAACTTCATTCCATAATGGGAACCTTCAGGAATATGTCTACATGACACAACCTGAAGGTTTTGTGACTCAAAATGATTCCAATAAGGTATGCAAGTTGCAGAAATATATTTATGGATTAAATAAAGCATCCAGGTCATGGAAAATTCATTTTGATAAATCCATAATAGAATTTGGTGTTATCAAGAATGAATGTGAGCCTTGTGTCTACAAACTGTTTAGTAGAAGTGCAGTCATTTTCCTAATAGTATATGTTGATGACATATTACTTATTGGAAACGAGATACCAATCTTACAGTCTGTTAATGCATAGTTGAATCAATGCTTCTCCATGAAGGACTTGGGTGAGGCAACATATATTCTTGGGATCAAGATCTATCCTGATATATACAAGATATTGTTGGGCCTAATTCTAAGTACATACATTGATAGGACACTGAAGAGATTTAGTATGGAACAATCCAATAGGGGATTGTTTCCAGCATCACATGGAATACATCTTTCCAAGAAAATATGTCCCCCGACATATGAGGAAATAAATATAATGGCAAGGAATCCATATACATCAGTGATTGGGTCAGTTATGTATGTCATGCTATGTACCAGTCTGGATGTATCCTATGCATTGAGTGCGGTAAGCAGATATCAAGCTGACCCAAGTGACCGCCATTGGATGACAGTCAAGACTATCCTAAAGTATATGAGATGTACTAAGGATATGTTCCTGGTTTATGGAGGAGATGAGGAACTAGTCATCAGAGGATATAAATATTCTAGTTTCCAGAATGATCAAGATGACATAAAGTTTCAAACGGGATACATCTTCACTTTTAATGGAGGTGTAGTGAGGTGGAAGAGCTCAAAGCAGAGTGTGCTCACATATTCTACAGTAGAGTTAGAGTATATCGTAGTTTTTGAGGCAGATAAAGAATCATTTTAGATGCGAAGATTCATCTAGGATCTAGATGTGATTCCTAGCAGTAAAGAACCCATCACATTGTACTGTTATAATACTACAGTAGTGGATCTCACAAAAGAGACAAGATTGCATCGGTAGACAAAGCACGCACTTCAGATGTATCATCTCTTGAGAATTTTTTCTCAGAGAGGGGAAGTTGCAGTGAGCAGTATTTCCATGTAAGACAATGTGGTGGGCCCCTTGACTAATTCATTGACTCATCAAAAACATGATCACCATAGGAGGTCTAGCAGGCTGAAATTCATAGGTAGTTGTCTCTAGTCGAAGTGGGAGTTTGTAAGAGTTGGTGTCCTAGAACCAACTGGTTTTACTTTGATTACATGGATATTAAATTTATTATTACATATTGTTTATTGTTCTGTATAAATATGTTGTAATAATGTCCTAGAGTATCTGTTGCATTGCTAAGGCCATGGTAGTTTCCTTCTATGATGAGAACCTTTAAATTCTATAACAATATTCTTAAATATAGTTCTACGGTTGGATGTCATACTATGATGGGACACATATCATGTAGACCATCAAGTGTGAGTACTCGTTAGCATATAAGACTTCCTCTCATGAATTTCACACTTGGTAATCTCCAAGATGGGAGATTATGAGAATAGACCCACTAGTAGGAATTTATCATGTTTTGGTGTCATCAGATATTTCTATTTGCGAGCATGGGTAATGATCCTTATACTTTAATATTATCATTAATACGTGTCACGACTTGAACACATTGATTTACTGACAAAAACCATCATGCAGACAGTTGGCGAGAAGTTGGGTAAGTTTGGTGCATCATGAGTGGCATGTTATTAATGGATAAGTTGAGGAAGGATTTGTCCCTTCCATTTATGGAAGTTTATATCTTAGTCCTTTGATTGAAATAGAACCATCGCATGAAATTTCATGGCTATGGTGTAATGATGAGTTTATTTTAGGTATTCGAAGAACAACGTAGCAATCATAAAAGTTGATGACAGTATCATGAAACTTGCTTTATGAGATATTTTGAAAAAGGGATTATATTACACAGTGAGTGTTCATATGTGGATGTCATTGTTGCGACTTTACGTTATTTATCTTGGGTTCCTTGACCTATTACTAGATAGTACTCTTGGACTTTAGTCAATCCCACCTAATGCCAATGAGAAAGAATCCTAGAGGGTCACACACTAAGTGTTTTCGGTGGTCTCAGTGAAATTCTATTTGAATTTAATTAATGAAATAAATATTATTCTCAGGGATGTGGAATAATTTTATTCAAGTTAAAATTATTTCATAAATGAAATAAAATATATTTATTTATTTTATTGAACATTTAATAAATATTTATTTAATAGTTTTTAAATAAAATATTTATTTAAGAAAATAATTTATTTATTTATTTATTCAGGTGTTCAATAAATAGAAGTGGAGTTCGGGCAGACCAAGGACGGTCCAGTAGTAAAATAATTATTTGCAAGACGGTAAATAATTATTTAACTAGTTGGCACAAGTTAAAATAATAATGATGCTGCTATTATTTTGTGACACGGAATTTTATTTATAGTTCCGTTTTGTGCAAGTTGGCGCACCATAAATAATGACACAGTACTATTATTATGAGCATGGGTTTTCTATAAGTTCATGAATGTATTTAATTATTATTATGCAATTAAATATTGTAACTGAAGTTCCATGCATATAAATAGACAAGTGTTCCTATTATGCCAGACACCACACTAAAACGCAATCTTGGTGGATTGAGAATTGTTGAGCCAAACAATTTCTCTCTCAAATCCTCTTTTCCCCCTCTTAAGAACGAGAGACGTTCTTCAAGGCCGAAGAACAAGCGATCAATAATGACAAACACAAGACACTCGCTTCACCACGCAAGCATCCGGAGAATGAGAAGTGTCGATCAGAGGACATCAAAGAACATGTGGATCACCACTAGAGGGATTCTAGTTTGGATCCTTACAAGCACAATGAGATAATCCAGAAGGTTCATTCCAGATGATCAACATCATCAATGAAGAAAATACCAAAGATCCATGTATTATTTTCTTTATGAAATTAATTAAATTAATTATAAATATGATGTGTAAGATCCTATCTAAAGGTTTCAGGCCTCTTACTTATTTATCTAAATATTTGATTATATTCCATGGAGACTGGTATTCATCATCGTATTGATCCCAGAATAATATGTATCAGTCCTGTTTCTCTTCTTGGAATTTATTTTTTTATCTTCCTTATGTATTGTGTCCAAGAATGGATTATCCTAAAACATCTTAGTATTAATATGATTTGTATTATTTTTCAAGTTTCTGCTCAAGTTTTTCACTTTTATATGATGTGGTTTTATATTCTCATTATTTATTGATACATTTTGAGATGTACATTTACCACTTTTGTGACCATGTTTTTTACAAACATCACAGACACAACCAAGAAGTTCAAATCTATTTGAACCAAAAAAAAATATTAGTCTATGAATGTTGTTGCATCTACTTATTTGGATTTCTTTCCCTTGATATAGGATTCCTTTGTTCTTTATCATTTAAAGGATTGTACTAAAAATCCATTGCACAATGATTTAATTTTTTTCAACACCAACATTGACCCACAAACCATGAAATTATTTTATTTGACATCCAATTTATAATTCTTGATATCCATAGAAAATTTTTGTAATTTTTGGCTTCTATAAAATAAATCTCAAAAACAACTTTCTAAAAATTAAAACATTCCAATTATTCTCTATCATGAAAAATGGTTTGTTCCCTTGCTTCCACCCGGACTATGAGTGTGATTCACTTTATAAACTTTTTCCCTTAGTGAATCCTCTAATTCTTCAACATCTGTATCTAGTTGTGCTTTATAAAAAAGGATTCCCTTGATAGTAGGAAAAAAACACTTGACCTCTTCTTTAGTAACTTTATTCCAGTTTTCATTGAATTAAAAATGAATATCAGTAAGTGATTCATTATCCTCATAGATTAAACATGGTTAATTATAAGAATAATAATCAAATTAATAATTACTACTTTTACCACTCTTATTACCTTCATTTAGTGGTATTTCTCTATAAACCGTTGGATTCTTCTTTAACTTCCTTACCTCTCTTCTATTCATTTTCTTTTGAGTTTTGGGGGAACTCCCCAGATTTTTATCCTCAAGAGTAACTTCCTTTTTCTCCATGTGAGTTAACTCAAACACTTACTAAATTTATACATCATAATGGATATTAAAAATAGTAAATGAATTTTTTTTGGATATTTAGTGGGGACCGGTACTCTGATGCCAATTATAGTTCTCCATGCCAGATTGACCACTAAGAGGGGGTGAATCAGTGGATTACTTTTACAAATTCCATTTCTTTTGAATTCATCCTCTCAAACTTTTTAAGGTTCTCAATCCAATTAGTGATATCTCACAATCTCACATCATATGTACAAATAATTAATGAGAGCATATAAGACAGTATTTATAAGTTTCAGTATAAATTCCTAATACTTACTATGTTGGTTAATCTTCCCAAAAAGTATTCTCCACTATATAAGAATGTGATTAAAATGAATAAAGCAAAAAACTGGTTATACAGCCCAATAGTTGATCCTTCAGTTGATCCTTGTTTTACATCCTAACAACCAACTCTTATGCATTGGTTGGTTAGACACCATAACTGTCTTCTCTTCTCCTTCTTATAGACTGGTTAGACACCCCATCCTTGAGCCTCTTCAAAAATTGGTTAGACACCCCAATCACAAGCACATTATTCTCAATATTGTTGATCCACAAATATCAAGATCTATGTTTGCTTCTAGTTTCTTCTCCAACACTTGAAATAGATCTTTATACAAGATTGAAATGGATCTATTTTACTTTTTTATAATATCAAGATCTTAAATAGCTTCATTATGTAAGCCAGTTGGTCTTGAAACTTGTTCACACTAGATATTGAATGATCTAGGTCTTTTCAGATTACTTAATTCTTAGAACTTACTGTCTTCTCCTGCAAGTATATTCTAGCTTTAGTCTCTTTAATTTATGATCTTCATTGAATGATCAGATATTCCTCAGTCAAATGCTCAACGAATAATTCTTCCTTCTTTAGATGATGTCTCAACCACAATTAATGTGTACAAGTGATGCACATAATTTCATTAATATTATTTTATGAAATATTAAACTTGAAAATATCAGAATAATCCTTCTCCTAAATCTCAATACAAATGCTTCATAAAATCATGATTATTACATGAAATTATCAATGAGTATATAATAGAATTATCAGTCATTTTATGTGGACTTTCTTTTCATCCCCATTTAATATACTTCAAACAGTATGCTAAATTGTTCCTATGTACATCAAATGATCATAGCATAGCATATATGATAATTCATATACTGTTGGTCCACTTTATTGATGCTTAACAGAATGTTGCTCGCATCACATAGAAATTCACTTCTCTATTCACTATATATAACTCAAATAGTGTGTGAAATTGTTCCAATGTACATTAAATGACTATAGAATAGCATATATGATTTATCATGTACTTTTGGTTCGCTTTCTTGACACTTCACATATTGATAATTCAAATAGAAAGTTGGTTCTTTGTCAATTACGTGACTCTCTCTTTATACAATTAAAAAATTATAATTAGTATATAATTATCTCCACTCATTATTTAACATACCTCTTTTATTTTTGGAATATTATCATTTTCTAAAAACAAAATATGCTTTACTGAAATCAACTAGAGAAAAATATGAGCTTCCACTCTCAATGAAAAACATCTTTCAAAATCCTAGATACCCAGTTTAGCCTAGGGTTAACTATGTATTTATATGTAATGAAGAAGCATTTAAAAATTTGTTAACACACGATCATCCTTCAAATCACGGTGACCAGTTTAAATTAGTTCAATTGTATGTGACACTAAAAAATATTCCACCTATCTCCATAGAATGTATTGGCCTTCGCATAAAAGTTTTTATTTCTATTTTTTTGTATTGGTTCGCATTGTATTCTCACTAAAAAGTATCTTTTATCATAAAAAATATTTTTTTCACATAGAAGACCTCATCTACGCATATAATCTTCATGAAAAGTGAAATAATTTATTTCACATATTGTTATGCTTGTGTCAACTGCAAATTGAATGTTCTTTCCATACTGTCATTTTCATTTGTGTTAGAGCTTCAGCTCAAAATCATCTTCACATAATTATTTTTATTCATGGAAGAAAACCCTTTATTTTAAAACTCATAAATCCACATAGAATTCTCCATGAACCATTTTCATTTTCACATATTGTAATTCTCATCTTCAAAGCACTCATCCACATAGTATCTTTACAAAAAATTATATACCACAAATCATTTGAATCCCCATCATCGCATATTTCATTCATATTCATCATATAATCAACTTACACAAAAAATAATCATTTGAAAATAATAATTGATTGGAAAATTCATAGCAGCCACATTTTAAATCCTCTCATAGAAACTTTCAAGCAGATATTCTCTCATGGAGTTCTTCCCCAAAAACTAAACTTCACAAAAATACACATAGAATTTTATATTCACATACTATATTCACTATAAGCTAACTATTTTTATTGTTTTTGGAAAACCTTACTTGGACTTAAATCTTGGAACAATCCCACTTAAAATCTCATTCATGTAGAGTTATCTGCATAAAATATTTTATCTTTTAATGGAAAAATGAAACAGTCATTGTATACTCACTTCTTCATAGGGAACTACATATGAGTACTCTTCTAATCTAGTGAACTGTTTTTACAGTTTTCATAGCATTCTATGAATATAAACACTACAATATCCATGGTTTCCTAAAACTCTATTTCTCCAAAAAGTGGAGTTTTTATGAGTTTTCTGATTTTTTTAAATATGTAGATTAATTTTTTTTAAATATGTGCATGAAAGGTGGCATGCCTACTGCTGCATTTCAGTACAAAAAATGTTTTTATATTTATAAATATATTAATTTTTTATTATTATTTATATGTATATTGTAATAAATCACTTATAGAGGGTCTTATTCATCATTTCATTTAGTTAAATACTATTTTTTTGTAATTATTAGACAAATATAATATTATTATTCTTTATAAATCTATACATTAAGATGAAATGTCTTATGTTTGTGTCACACTTTATGATCACTTATGTTCACCATACTTTTATGATATTTTACTCTTATGCCATGTTTTTATGTGATGCTTTATAATCATTCCTTTTTTCATTATATGATTATTGAATCACATGATATATTATCCAATTTTATCTTGTGACAACCTTAATGGGATTTATGAAACACCCTTTATTTTATATATGTCTCAATATATTCCATTTAGTAAGAGTAATGTGAGGTTTAGGAGAAAGTCTGGAGTTGAGGATAAAAGAATATGTTATTGTTTTTATCATGTACCTAATTCCCAAATATGTTGGACCTCTATATTTTTGGGAGTATTATATAGATATTTATGATAAAGATTATGTAATAATATTTATATGATATCTAGGTCATTATAAGAAATATTATAATAGACTTTATCATTGAAAAAGATAAAAATGTTTCTTCATAGTAAATAATATTAATTTTTTGTAACATTTTCCACCAGGTGTTATTTATAGGTAGACACCCTACTATCCATATTTTTTTCTTGTGAAACCCCTACTTAAACCCTATGGGTCTCACCCCTTAATGTCCATCCACCAAGTACCAAACTTGGTTTATGTACATGGAGTCCATTTTATATTCTATGGTTTTTAACTATTTCTTAGAATTAGGACTCTTAATGTACTATCAATATGTAGTAGGATTATCATCTATGAACATTACTTCATCATAATTTTTCATAATAAATTCATATATCTCAGGTTCTTGATGAATATTACTAAATCATTGAGGTTATTGTGTAACTTGATTTAGTTCTTCTTTCATAACTATTTATGGAACTCACTCAACTTTCATATCAAGAGAAATTTTTTATGGTCCTCAAGTTCTCCAAGATAAACTTTCATCCCATTGGATCCTCAATTAATATATTCATGATCAAGGAATATACTAGTTTCATCCTCAAACACTTTGTGTTCTGTTATATTTTAGAAATAATATCCCATAGTTTTCTTGAGATAGACAACAGATAATCAGTTCACTTATGTAGGGTTATGTTTATTAGAAACCAATTTTCATATGAGTGATTCAAAACCAAAAATATTAATAAAATATATTTTGGGACATTTAGCAGTGAATATATTATATAGTGTATCTATGACCATATTATATAGAAAATATTTTAGTAAAAATGAAACTATTTTTATAGTATACCCACATAATGAAATAATATGATCATACTAACTCATCATTGATTGAACAATTTCCAATCATGCATGATTCATTATCTTAGACACACTATTTAACTATGGTTTTCCATGAAGAGTGAGCTATGAAATAATTACACAATCTCTCATATTATTTGTGAATTTATAGATCATGTATTCAACACCTCGATTTGATCAGTAATATTAATTTGTTTTTCTAATTGATTATGTAATTCATTATAAAACTATTTGAACTTTTTATATGTTTTATACTTGTGCCTCATCATAAAAACATAAAAATATCAACTAAATTAATTAATAAAGGTCATAAATTATATAAACAAACACTTCAAAATTCATAAACGAGTACAATTAATGTCTATGGGGAGATTATGTCCCACGTAGTGTTCCACGAATCTGACACCCGTATCGAGATCACTGAGCTCCATGCTAGGGTTGAGTCTGATGACCTAGAGAGGGATGATCCTTGGGAACTAGAAAATCAACCATAGAATACTCCTCCTATGTGTTAGTGGGAGGAGGTGTCAACTGGATGTCTTAATGCATGCCCGATCATTCTCCCACTAGTGTCGTAGAAGGACCTGCTATCATCTTCTGGTGGAACCATATAGGCTACGAAGGATCCGGACCCCAAGTCAGAGAAAAATATGGATATACTTTCAAGAAATATGGATCCCATTCCTCCAAGGTAACATCCACAATTGACTAAGGCTATAATTCTATAGGATCGTCCTCTACTTGTGGAACATGTGATGGCTCACATACAAGATGACATGGTCTACATCGTCGTTATCAAGGCTCCTCAGCATCAGTAGCTACAATAGGAGGTTTTTGGGTATGAACCTCTACTCCTAGATCAGAAACCTCCACTCTCTGGGGTGGACTATTGAATATGATCTCATGAATCACATGATAACATGGCCTTAGTGCCAGTGCTGCAGCATGGATTTCTACCAGGCTAGCGACCCCCTCCTCCTATGGATCACTCATGTGAATAAGCTACTCTGAATGAGTATGCTATAAATAGATTCAAAATGAATTAGAAAATAGTTTAATAAACAAACTAATGGAAATTTGTTGACTTACCATATCATAAATTGTTATATCATTTTAGTTAAGATATGGTATATACTTATGTCTATACCATGGCTCATACACAACCTTCCCTAAAAGATGAAATCACATCGTAGGTACACCCTTGACATGAAGTGCTACTCATATCCCCCAGAGGTTGAGATACTATGCATGTCATTAGTGCCAATCCTCATCCTTCCTCCCCATTATCTTCAAGTTATGAAGATCTTGTAACTATATCGGTGGTAATGGAATGGTCTGAACACATCCAAACTAGTGCATGACTCTATCTAGATACTACCACTCAACAATATAAAAGTGAATGAGTGGAACTATAGACACAAAATTATGATGTACAATAGTGTATTATGCTAAAAACTGGTCCAATAAAGACCAGTATGGCATCCTTGAAATCTAAAATGATATGTGAGATTTTTCAAAAAAAAATCCCTTACTAAAAACCAAAATTAATTATATTATTAAATTTTTTAGACAATGATAGAATGCATATACTTACATCGGTGGGTAGGAGACGGTTCAAATTGAGAATATATGCACCCAAATGGTGTGTCAGAATTCTCTTAAAGCTTTGTTTCTGATTCCACCTATAAAATAAAACATCGAAAGTGATAAATAATATGAAATTAAATTCAATAACTCCTACTAGCATCAGAAACCAATAAATATGAGTAATCATTCCATCCTCTACGCGGAGCATCGTGGAACACCTCTATAAGTAATAGTTGACTAGAAAACTGAGGGCAGAGTATGAGTATGTACTCCCATTACCACATCTAAAGAAGGATTACACATCCCCATATATCATTGTGGCCTCTGCGGCATGCCATGCATAATTATCTATAAGTGTAATCCAAGAATGCAGATCCTCATCTTTACATCCCGACCTGATCAAAGTCCTCTAACAGCCCTAGATACATTACGTAACCATGAATACCCAAGTGATCAGTTCACATAGTCCCTCTAAAGATCCATAATATATATGCATGATCATGACACATGATAGTCTACTCATTAGCGTCATCGGGTAAATGTTTAATGTGTCCCTCAAGCCAGCTCATAGAAATCAACCAGCCATATGTAGCCTTGGGTTAGGACAAAATGTTGATGCCTAGAAATATTTGAATAAGTCTAGGACATTATGCATGGGTGGGTCCAATAATAGATTCCCCCTAGATAGGAATACTAGTAAGGACCACCACATCCTCAAGGGTGATGGTCATATCTCCCTCAGGCAGGTGTAATGTGTGTGTCTTTGGTCTCCACCTCTATAGGAGGGAAGCAATCAAGTGATGGTCAACAAATGTGAAATAATATACTGCAATTCCATAGAATCTAGAATAATGTAGGTATGGTATAATGGCAGTTGGAGTCATCCTGTGATGAAAAATGTGCACTCGATGCACCCTGATCTGTCGAACCTCACCACCCTGTAGCATGGCCTGGGAGACATGCCTAGCATGCTCAGTGAGTAGTATAGTATCATCCATCTGTATGTAAAAAAATGAAATGATTCATAAGTATAAAATTTAAATATAATGTTATGATCAAAATAATGTTATTACTTGTAGAATGTAAGACATTACATGCTTATTCATATTGTTTTATGGAGTTATTTTTTACCAAAATAAAAGGTAATGTCTTCATGTTTCTCAAAGAATATTTAGAATGTGTTTTTGATATATGTTTTTACCTAGAAAAGGGTGTTTTTTAATATTATATATATATATATACATTTTATCTTTGTTATCTAAAATTGTATTAGAAAATGTCATGATTTGTAATTTATTTATCATTTCCCACTTGATGGTATGTTTCATGATTATTTTCTCACATGCTTGATTTATGGTTTATCCATGAATATATTTATTATGCATTAATGTCTCCTTATTTTCACTTTATTCAATTTTCTCAATTTCTTAAATTTATTTACTTTCTTCATTTTCATCAATTTCTTTTCTTTATTTGATTTCTTCAACTTCTTAGTTATGGGTTGGGTTTATGTCATCACCATTGTCTTCATTATTGTCACAGAACATGGTTTGGATGAGATGAACCTGAATTCAAAAGTGAGGTAAAATATGGATTATTTTCAAGTGATGGATTAATGAAATCTTCCAAAATAATGTAATTAACTTTGGAATTTTGAAAATATTTCAGAAATGTAAAACAATTGTAAAAAATGATGAATATTTTATTAACACCATAAAATTTACAATATGAGAATATCACAATATAGACAATACATCATTATGGTTGAGAGTGTGAACTCGACCCAATAATGTTAGGGAATCGTTTCTGGTTATGACATTCTTGAGGAAATATGGTGCATATCAAACTTTTACCTTGGTCTTGAGGCTAGTCCATCTCATCCTGCATCCTTCTAGCCTTCGGTATCCTTTATTTACACAATTGGTTGATGTCAGACATCACTATCGAATGGTCTTTGGGAACCATAAAATATCAAAACTCCCAAATATGCATCCATGCTGCAACATAACAGTAAGAAATGGTATATATCCAGTACATTGGATCAATATATGCTTCCCATGATATGTTCACAGAGTCACATGCTACGATGAAATATGTGTATGGAATCTGTAAGGCCTAGAAGTTTCCACATTAACATTGCCTCATTTCTAATAATACCACCATTTTTTCATAGATTCTATTTGTGATGTGTTACAAACACTATTTAACTTCAAATATAGAGTCTTGTCAGCAGAAAAGGAAGACATGATAAATATAATATTCTTTAATATTCTTTTCAATATCTCATTGAAAGTATCTTCCGTACCTTAGACCTTGCTGAATCCTGTCTGAGCCTAGTTTTTTTATATCAAAAAAGTATGCCACACAATGATAAAAAGTATCCTAAACTAGGGAAATTCTAGGTAACTAATGAATCCCCTTGAAGACATCATTGATGTACTCCACCATTTTTGGGGTCATGTGTCTGTACCTCTTCCCCTCGTCATATAAAATGTCTATTTTTCCTTTGGAATCCAAATCATATAATCATACACTTCTTGATTAGCCTTGTAGATTTTTTTGAAAAATTCTTCAAACCTCCATTGATCTAGCACATATTCTACATAGAAGTGATTATATTTCACATAAATTGATTTTATCTTTATGTTGAAATAGTAAAAAATAACAAATAAAATGCATACCAATCCTCTTGATTTCCTTATTTATAGGTTCGTTATGGAATGTTTTTGGTACATTGCTAGAAATGTGTCTGATATAGTATCGATGATGTGAATTTAAGGGTCTCCATGTATCAGGGTATGCATTGATTACCTCATTGATTTCTTGATGCCGATCAGATATCAAATAGACACCCTAAATGTGGTTGAAATGGTTGTTGATACATTCTAAAAACCAACTCCATGATTCATAGTTTTCCTTCCTCACAATGGAAAATGAAAGCAGAAGAGGTGAAAAGTTTCTATCTTGGGTAACTGTAATCAATATTAAACCCTTGTATTTTCCATATAGAAACGTTCCATCAATCTGTATGAATAATTTTCTGAAATGAAATGCGGAGATGCAAGGGAGGAATGCCCAAAACAACTGATGAAATTTAACATGAGACAGATCAAGTTAGTTATCTTGAGACACATGTTATTTTATATGAATATGGAACACAACTTGTTCATTATGTCTTGATATGGATAGAAATTTTGGAAACACCTGATACGAGTCATCCCAATTACCATAGACCGTCACAATTTCCTTTTGTTTCTCCATCCATGCCTTATTATAACAAATATTATAACTATTTTTTTTATCCTCTCATGAACAATATATATTGGAACATCTTTTCTTGTCCTAATCATCTCGATGATAATTGATGACACAAATTTATCATCCACTGAGGTATGATCTTGTGTCAGGTTTGGGTGAATGCAAGTATGAGTTTCCTCAATCTTCAATATTCTCTAACATCAAAACATAGTATCCAGAATTGCTCTCAATAGGAATCTACAATCATCCCCGTATTTTTCACACAGTATGAAGTATTTTTTATAACCTGATTCCTAAACTATATATCTATAGTGCCTCTCAATGTGAAATCTCTTTAGCGTGTTTTTTAATGCATATTTACATGGAAAATACCATACAACATATATGGTTTTGTCTATCTCACTAAACATATCTAGTACAACTCCAGAAAACTTAGTTTTATGTGTGAGAACATTGCAGTCGAATTTAGGAACACATGCCATTGCTTCTGACCAAGATTTGAAGAGCAGTGGATGATTTAATATGGGTTGAGGCTACTATACAACTAATGCATTTCTAAAAACTTCCTCCCCAACTTCTGCTTCTCCCTGCTTGTGAGCACTATTTTCATAGCCTATTCCATCATTAAAAAAATCCTCAGAAAAAGTCAGATTTATATGTATATCCAAGAGATCATCTAGGTTTTCCTCTTCTACATCATTTAGAATAGGCTCAATTTCATGGGGGAAGACCTTATTTAACCACTCTTGTAAGACTATGTCTTTGTACAACTGGACATTGTTGTTGTACAATCGAAACATTAACATATAACTCTATCATGGTACCATCTTATCTTTGGGAAAATAAATTTATTGCTTGGACCCACTATGCATCAGCAACCAATGGAAAATCAAAATTCTATAGTGTATTTAGGAATTGAAAAAATCTATAGCCCATAGAATTGATCTCTTAATCGGGTACCAAATTTAAGGAACCACTAATTATGTCTTGAAGCTTACTTAGGGTTACAAAATTAGTTATACTAACCACTGATATTGGTTGTATACTATAAGAATCTCCTTGCTCAGTTTGAATAACCTCCTTATAGCAGTACACATAGAAAAACATGACTCTCTATGTCAAAAATGGTTTTTTATCAATATTTTGATAGTGTGACTAATATTGACAATGATGGTTGACCATATAATATTTATTATATTAAAATTTTATAATGTATTTTTATTCCCTAAAACATGATACTAATGTTTTGTTATATAAAATTTTATTAGAATATAAGCCATAAAATGTTTTGGAAACCAAGGTAAAAAGGAAGAAAATAGTAAATTAGTTTATTTATCATTGATAAAATGAAAATTACGATCATATAAAGTGAAATAGAGAAGAATATATATATTAAATAACACGTGAATACTTTACAATATACAAGAAATAACTTGAAATTTTTCAATAGAACATGGTTTAGATGAGATGAGACTCACTTTAGACGTGTGGTAAAATCCAACTTATTTTTAATTGGTTACTTAATAACATCTTCTAAAGGTATGTACTTAACTTTGGAATTTTGAAAATATTTCGATGATCTAATAATATATATTAAATGTTATCTTGGATGTTATTAGATGGCTGAAAGATTTTCAAAATTCAAAAGTTAAGTACATACCTTTAGAATATTTTATTAAGCTACCAATTGAAAATAAGATGGATTTTACCTCACGTCTGAATTGAGGCTCATCTCATCCAAATAATGTTCTACTAAAAATGTCAAGGTATTTATTATATGTTATAAGAAATTCATGTGGTATTTAATGTGTTTGTTCTTCTCCATTTCACTTTATATGGTCATAGTTTTCATTTTATCAATGATAAGTATTATTATCTAATCATTATATGTATTCATTTTTAATCCTAAATTATTCATTATTTAATCTATAATTAATCATTACTAATAATAACTATTATTTCTAAACTATATACTCTTTATGATTCTAAAATTTTAGAACATTTTATTATATCTGAAACTATGATACTATTGTTTATTACCACAATATTTTATTATTTAATCATTCTTTAATGACTAATTAATCATTACTAGGTTATTCATTAGTTAATAATTCTTTAATCACTCTATAATCATTACTTATTCAATCATTAATCAAGTGATATTAATTAGTTAATTATTATTAGATAATCACAATATTTATTCATTTTTTATCCTAATTTATTCATTAATTAATCTATACTTAATCATTACTAATAATAACTATTATTTATAAACTATATATAACTAATTAAACTACTAAATAAATAACATATTTAAAACTAACTAAAAATAATTCAGTTATTAATAATAATATCCATTCTTTAATGTCTTTGTCCTTATCCATCTCATTTTATATGATCATAATTATCATTTTATCATTGATAAATATAATTATGTGATGTTTTATTTTCTTAGGTATTTTAGTAGTTTATAAAGAAAATATGAATCATCTAATGCATATCCCCCCCCCCCAGAGTGTCAAATCAGGAGTGAAACAAGGCCCACTGTCATGCATCAGGTTACCCAGAATCAAGCCCGGAACACCTTATCGGAGTTGTTACTTCTAGGTATATCTGTGCCAGATCCACATCCACTTTTTTATATCTAGACATGGATTTTATTCCTTATATAACCACATAATCTTTATGCTAAATTTTTTTTTAAAACATTTAATCCTAATCTATTCATTAGTTAATATATACTTAATCATTATTAATAATGATTATTATTTAAAACTATATAAAACTAAATAAACTAATTAATAAATAAAATATTTATAAGTAACTAAACTACTTAATAAATAACATATTTAGACCTAACTAAAAATAATTCAATTAAATAAATAAATAGATTTAAATTAAATAAAAAATACCTTTAAATGATTCTTCACAAAAAACCAAGACTTCTTTTAGACCACCGGATCCACCAGACACAAAAAAGAACTTTTTTAGAGAGATAAGTTGTGATATTTAGAGAGATGAGTGAAATTGGAAGTGACAAGGGGGTGACCATTTATAGGGTGTTAAAGGAAAGGCAATAGGGGGTGATTCCTTTCACCTTTATGTTTGTCGAAAGGTGGAACCCCCACTATCGCCTTTTGCTTTGTATTTAAGAGAAAGGTAGAAACCCCCACCACATTTTCCATGTCATAGATCTGGGGAAAATGCGAGGGGGGGGGGGACACCCCCTACCACCTTCCAAGAACATATTTAATTTTTTCCCTACAATTTTTTTTTTCAGAAAACATAATAAAAAAACTCATGAAAGCTGTCATATATATAATGCTCTTCATCTGGAAACTCATCATACCAAATAATTTTTATTATTTGTAAAAATTTATACCTATTAATTTTTCCAAATCTCATTGAGTGTAGTATAATCATGCATATATCGTGGATTCGTATGCAGTTCTTTAGACCACAAACACTCATCCCCAGAAGTCTCATACACAGGAGAAGAATAAAGACGATCCTTGATTACTAGATATCTTTAATTAACATTATTAGATGGCCCTTGTTTTATATGTAAGTTTTTAATGCATGAATAGTACTCCTCATAAGGCATTTTGCTTCATTAATACTTCTCGTGGTCTTCAATATATTTTATTACTCATGTTCTTTTGATACCTCATCAATCTATCTATCGAGGATTTTCACACCATGGGGTTCGGCCCATTGGGATATTAGACCAAAATATTTTCTTTTGGGTGTGGTGTCTATAGGCCTTATACATGGTTCCACCCATAATTTCTTTTTTTTTTTGAGTTTCTAAGGATGGATTGTGGAAGGAATGAATGATTTTTTTCAAGCCACTCAATAGAAAATATACTTAGAAACTATCTAAGTAAATAAATGAACCACATTCCAACATACCTCATGCACAAATATAATTAATTTTTTTATGGATAAACTTCAATTTATCATGAAATAATATTTTAATTACATGGACTTCATAAAATTATCTTTACATCATGAAAATAAACATTCTTTATAGACTTCACTTATTATATCCAATGTGAAAACTCCTGAGCATGTCTTTAAGCATTAGAGATCAACAGAACCAATCATCATATTTTTATAAAGAATTTATCAAGAATGAAATTCAATTCCATCAAGTGAGTATATAATAATTCTCCAAGAATCTTTAATCATCCTCATCTCCTTCTATAAGTCTTCCATATATATTGAATTTATGATATAATGAAAAAAATAAAACATTCATTCTTCAATCATGAACATGTTGTATTCAATACCAAATGTAAATACCCATAACCTAATAGCCTAGAGTTGGTGGTTACTTTATTATATTATAACTAGATACAATGAATTACATCTACAATGACTTAATAGTTTATTAGTCTTATAAAACTAGATACAAACATAAATTCCACATTACAATTGAAAATATAATAACATATTATTTTCTTTGGGAAAACCATTATTTCCTTTAACATATTCCTACATATTAATCATAAAACACTTATTGGTATCCTAAGGAAAGAAAACATATGAAAGGGGTGAGCTCAGATGATCTAAAAGGGAATACATACAACAGAAGCTAATAATTCATGACTAATATGGAATGAAATAAATGATAATTCAACAATGCCAAATAAATAATCACATGAGCTAAAAAATTATCCATGGAAATAAAAACTATTAAAATAATCACATTAAAATAAATAAATTTTTCCATAATGATGGAATAAATAATACCTGACATATGAATCATATCTCCAGGACCTCCTGCTAAGACATCATAAACATGTCTTCAAGGCCTTATGCCAAGACATATTACATAAATTGGTAACACCACAGCCAGATGACCATGATAGTTTATATTATGATACCTACCAATGCATCAAGGGGCTATGTAATTTTGGGTCCAACCCATTACTTAATAATTCCAACACATTCCACAAATGAATAAACAATACAACTTAATCAACATGACTTAATAATAAATAATTTTTTTATTGGAAAAATATCATACAAAATATCAATAAGTTTCCTAGTCAAAATGATCATAAACCATAAAAATAAATATGATGGATGGTATCAAAAGAGCATAAAACTAGTAAATCATAATATTCAACAAAGTATGTTAACATATATGAAAATAATTTTGAAAGATCACTGGAAAATTTATTGAGAAAAATAATCTTTTTCACTTTGAAAATGATCTTTTGAAATTAAAAAAAAATCCCAATTATCAAGGAGAAAATTTTATTTCAAAATAAAATTGAAACATTTAAAAGAATAATTAAATAAATGATAAGTCACGGAGGATGTAAAATCTATTCATGTATTATAATTTAAGAAAAAATTTATTTTACACTTTTGAAAAAATGTCAAAAAAGTACCTCATTCGGAAAATGATAAGAAGATTCCATTTAATCCATTTTTAAAAAAAATTAAAAAATTGTTAGAAATGAATTTTAAAATCATTTTAGGATATTAAAATCATTCTTGAAAACATTTTTAGAAAATATGGTGATAGAAGAGAAAGTATATTTGACCAAAGAGACAAATGAAGTCAGTTTACCTTAAAAACATTCTTTCAGGATATAGAGTACTTAAATAGAGTAAAATTAGAAGTAAAAATTTTTAATTTATAAAAATAGATATATGCGAAGAAAATATGTTTGGTTTAAAATATAAATATCAAATAATCCCCCTAATAGAGACTTAAACATAAACAATCTCGAATAATGATGAGATTGTGAAATAAACACTTACCACAAGTTCAACTTAATTCGTATTTTTATGAAAATCTTGTATAATAAATATATATTTATTATAAATATATTATATAGTAATACTAATATATACTATATATGAAATAATTATAATATTTTTTCACCAGTTCATTAATACTTTGTTAAAATCACTATTCTGTGTAATAACTCCTTCGTTTTTTCATGTCTGTTTTGGTTTATTAGTTTTGGTCCTCATACATTGATTATGGTTACATCATATATAGAATTTTAACAATTTTATATTAGTTATATATATTCATTATATATTTATTAATAGTAATCCATAAAATAAAAATATAGAAAAATGAATTATACAGCTCATGGAGGCGGTAAGTCGTACATACACATGAACATTGTTTTCTCTTTTCGATAGATGGAACAAAATAAAAGAAATTAATATTTCACTTATAAGTAATTATTCTTATAAAATATAAATCATATAAATTAATTAAATCTATCCATATTACTATCCATATAAAATGGAATTGAAAAAATAATCACATCGCTTCGTGGACGTGGTAGTTCATACGTACGCATGAGCGACGCTATAACTTTACAAAAGATCGGAAGGAAATAAGGTATATGTTATATTATAACTATATGAGAATATTTATTTCATGAATATAATATATATTAATTAATTTTTTATTTATAAACATTCAAGTAAAGTGGTGATGAAAAAAATTACACCTCTACATGGTGATGGTAAGCCGTATATATGCATGAGTGGTGTTTTTTCTATTTTCTTGGGATGAAAAAGAGATGAAAAATGGTTGTAACATAATTATAATAATATATCATAATAATTATGACAATATAGGTATTATTTTAATATGGTTAAAAACATTAATAGGAGTTAGAAGAAGAAATAAACTTGAAAGGCTCGATAAAGGCAATTACCTCATCTTTGATAGACTTCCTTTAGACATATTCTTAAGGGAATTAGAGTTGATATTTTAGAATTAATAGAACCTATAAAACTTGGATAATTATGTTTATAAGTGTAATTTTTATTGTTTGATCTATCTAGATGGATGGAATTGGTGTAACGAAGAAAAAGGAGAGGTGTTCTTTTATAATTGAGGGGAGGGGCATTCTTAGAACTTATTAATGTCTTAAATTAATATAATTTATTTTTCATTACCAGATGGATAAAAATATATATATTTAAAATATAATATGAATATAAGTCTAAATAATCCCATTAAAAAATTGGACAAGTTTGGGGAATGTTTTCACCCTTATCTTTTTGTTGTAATCCCCATTAACCCTTTTGACAATTATCATAATATTAACATTTTATACCCTTAGTGTCAAAAATGTTACAATAAAGGGAAAAACGACCCATAAATGGAAAATGGTTGATATATAAAAATATATACCATCCATTTTTATGAATATAATATTTTTACGAGTTTTAAATCATTTAATAGATTATTATTTATTTTAAAATACTATTAATGTCATTTTAAACACTATTCATTTAATTTTACATTAAAGACATCAAGAAAAAGGGGGAATTAAAATATAATGATTTAAAACCTTTATAATATGTCATATAGATATATAAAATTTATGGGACACATTAAATCATTAAAATTATATAAATTTTAATATTTTTAAATTCATTTATTTTATTTTCATATTAATTGAATAAATATTGTATTAGCATTGTATAAGAATTTATGGTAATAATTTAGCTAAAAATTATAAATAAATTAAAATAATTATAATAGTTTCATTGTGAAAAAATTACCATTAATATTCATTCACCACTTGACTTTTCCCTATGTGAAAACATAAGAATTATTTAAAACTAAGAGAGTGATATTTTTTAATTTTCATTAATTTAAATATTATATAGGTTATTTTCATGTAAAAATGTCCATTAAACAAATAAAGTTGTATAATAAGGTTATAATATTTTATTTAAATTCCTATAAAATAATTAGGATGAGAACTTATGAACTTATCACTTAGTTTTAACCTAGATTAACCTGATTTACCCTTCACTGTGGTGATAAATGTTACCAAGGTTACTATTAACATTAAATAAAAATAAAATGGGTATATATAAAAAAATTAACCTATTGATTATAAATATTGAATATTTTTTTTTAAAAAATCAACACCTATAATTGGAATAAATTATTTTTAAAAATAAGCATGGAAAACACGATGAAAACCTCTTTTTAGAAAAATAAATTTTAAATATTAAAACTTGATTTATTATTATCCCATGATTACAAAAATATTAAATGAATATAAATTTTTTTTAATCAATATATAATATATAAATTTCATTAAAACCAATCAAAATTAGTAGTTAATTTAATTTATTAAAATAAAAAAATACATTATGCCTATAAAAACAGCTTTTCAAAAAATGTCTTTTTACATATAAAATGTATTTATGAAAATTTAGACATAAAATTGATTTCAATTAACTTAATTGTATTATTTAAAATATAATAGAACTAATTTTACTTATAAAACAATGTTAAACTTTGTAAATCCTTGAAAAAAATACTGTGTTCAATAAATATAATTATTTTTCACAATTCACTTAAAAACTATATTTTCAGAAAAATATGAGAAGTTAACCCTAATAAAATTTTGATATGGTGATTTAAAAAATAATATTTATTTTATAAAATAAAATTTATAGAAATTTCAGAATGTAATTTTAATATTTTCTTACAAAAACCAATAAAAAATCAATCTTGAAGAAAACATACTTCTAAAGCATAAAAAAACTTTACTAAAAATTGAGTACTTATTTCCTAATAATTAATAAATGAATTTTTATTGATAAAGTCCTTTATATATATTTCAAAATTAGTTTAATACTATTCATACTATCTAATTAAATGGCTTATTCTTAACTGTTACATCAAATATTAATAATTTTAATAGTATATTATCGTTTATTTAGAATCAGTATTACGTTTAATGCAAGATGTTGAAGAGATTAAATTTATATAAATAGAAATATATTCTAAAATATCAGGGTGTTACAGTGTGGTTATAAACAATACTCACCTTTCATATAACATAAACAATTTCTTCATTAATTAGAAATTCTATATCCAGTCCAAGAAGGTATGTCAAAATGTGGAACTAGAAGAGAGATGTTATGGATGTAAAAAAGTAAGGTTACATAAATCAAGAGTTCCCCGTTTACAAGAAAAGTATCAAAGAAAAAAACCATGTAATAACGTTTTCAAAGTAAAAACATGGAGTTCAAGTGATGATTAAATGGACTCAATATCCTCATTAAATTATATAGACTCAACATCCTCATCAACTTCATGTAAATAAATCCCTATTTGACTTTTGGAACTTTTTTATGAGGACTCTAGGGTTATTACCCATATTATTATTTCTTCCTCTTCTTACACTTCTCCCAATTCTTCTAGTTTCAGTTATTCTTCTTCCTACTTAATTCAAATTAATTATAAAGATGTAAAATGTGAATGTGATCAACTCAAAAATGGTTTTCATAAAATTGTTCCATTATATAAATATCTTGAAAATAAAAATAAGTAGTTTATTCAAGAAAAGGAACATATCCTCAATGAAAAAAGAATAATTATACATGAAAGTAAAAAATAAATAGGATATTGATAAAATAAAATATACCATTAAAGACCTTATAAGTTATCTTTCAAAATTCACCCAATGAGAAGACAATTTAATTAAAAAAATGGATCTAAAATACAATGAAAAAATAAGTTGGTCTTGGTTTCTCTAATCATTCATACACCTCAATAAATTTATTAAAAATATATTTTCAAAAGGCTGCTCGTAATATAAATTTGTTAATTATTGAAAATGTATGTTTTATTTAATTTATTAATTGTGTGTACAAAAATTCAAGATATGGGAGAATAGAATAATTCCATATTTCATATCTTTCCAAAATAAAAACACATGAAAAGAAAACATAGATTCCTAAATTTTTACTGGATAACATTAGCTGACCCATGTTCATTTGGTTATAGAAACTATTTTTTTTATTTTGAATGAAAAGTGTCTTCCATATAAAACCCAAGATGCACTATGGTATCTAGATAGTGGTTTACTAAGATGTGTGTATGGATACCTCCCCAAATTCAATCAAATTGATATAATCAAAGGTGGTCATGTCACATTTGGTGATAATACTATGGATAAGATAATTGGTGAAGGTACCATCAGTTTTTCTAACTCAAAAATTTTCAAATAAAATTATATATCAATGGATTTAAACAAAATTTACTAAACATTATTCAATTTTATGAAAAATATTTTAAAATATCTCTTAAAAATTATTTATACAAATTTTTTGACTCAAAAAGGAATCTCTTATTTACCGTATCCCATTTTGAAAATGTTTATAAAATTAATTTAAAATATCTTACTATACCAAAAATAAAATTCTCAGGTGAAAAAGTTATTGAGTCACAAATTTGTATTAGAAACCTCAGTCATATTTTCACAAACTCTCCTAATAAACTCAATCACAATAAACTATTACAAGATCCTCCCAAATTTCATTTCAAATATGACATGGTTTTTAAATCATGTAAATATGTTAAGCACTAAAAATACTATTTTAGATTTAAAAAAATAATTTCTTATTCAAAATATATTATATTAACTCCTATAAATATCTTTGTACTTTCTAAAATTTAATTAATATGATATAAATACTATACATTTTTAATTTTTGATGACTTTATAATGTTCCCTTGGGATTTGTTTTCTTATCTCATAAAATAGAATCTTGCAAAGGATTTATCATGTTTTATACAAATGATGAAAATGAAAAATGTTTCATAATTAATTCAATTCCTAGTAATCATGTTAAATAATTAGATACTAATTAATTTAATGATTTATGTTCTTATAGAGGCTACAATCATTAATTTTTCTACAAATCAAATCCCACAAAAAAATGGGGTGTGTAGTAAAAAAATCGAACAATCCAAGAAATCAATCGAACTATTTTAAATTATTTTAATTTACAAATATATTATTAGGAAGATACCATGAATATTTATTTCTATATTATAAAACATGTTCTCATAAGTCCTTTTCCTAAAAAACCCCTTATATGTGTTGGACTAATAATAAATCCAACTTTATGTTTTTAATATTTTTGGTTTCAAATGTTTTATTTTAAACACCAAATAAAATCTTGGAAATTTTCATTATAAATCACATGAAGGTTTATTTATGGGGTACTCTAACTCAAGTGAGAAATACCATGTCTTTAAAAAAAGGGCTAAAATTGTGGAAGAATCAATCCATGTTGTTTTTTTGGAAAATTTTCTAAATTCCAAGTCTTAAAATGTTTATGAAAATATTATTTTAAATAAAAAATTTAAAACTAAATAATTTTAAGAAGAATAAGAATATAATTAAAATTATTTATCTAAATACTTCAAAAAATCTTGGGACCATCCCCTTGAAAATTTAATTGGATATTTGTAGGATAAAACATGTACTTGTAGATCAATCTTAAATATGGATGAACATCTTCCCTTTATATCCAACTTAGAACCCTAACACTTTTGATTCCCTTAACAATGAACATTGTGTTCCCTCCATACAATATTAATTAAATCAATTCACTCAAAATGATGTTTATAATCACATGGAAAAACACAATAATAATCATATTATGGACACTAAATGGGTTTTTATAAATAATATAGATGATTATAGAAAAATAACAAAAAATAAATATTTTCTAGTTGATAAATGTTATAAATAATAAGAGGGAATCTACTATGGTGAAACATTTACTCCCAACACTCAGTTAGAATCCATCAGAATCTTGTTGTCATTCTCCTCTAATATCGATTTCAAACAATTTCAAATAGATTCCAAACAAACATTTTAATATTATTTTATTTCTGAAATTTATTTTGTGTGAACAACCACATGGTTTTGAAAATACTATTTTTAAAAATTCAATTTTAAAATTATCTAAATATATTTGTGGCTACAAAATAATCCCCTCATATTGGGTGTTCATGACTTTCAAATTACATTATTTGAAATGGTTTAGAAATGGGAAAACCAGATTGAAATATTTTCTAAAAACGCATATCAAATTATTTATTAATTGGTCAAATTTATATTGAATATTTGATTATAGGATCAACCAATGAATTTTTTGTTGTTGAATTTTTTGATTTAATGAAAAATGAATTTAAAATTATGTTTATTGGTGAACTAAAATTATTTCTTGGTTTTCAAGTTTCTCAATCAAAAGATGATATTTTTCTAAACTGAGGAAAATAAACTAATGAACTCTTAAAACAATTCTAAATGGATCACACTGAGTATATTTTCATTCTCATGAGTACAACATTTAATTTAACATTATATGAAGCTGGTAAGATGACCTAAAACAAGTTTTTTAGATGTATGATTGGTATTTTACTTTACCTTAATACTACCTAGCCTAGTATCAGGTTTAATGTGTTTTCAAGGTGATCATTTTGAATCAAATACAAATTAATCTCATATAAAATATGTCAAAAGGGTTGTTTTTATTTAAAATGATCTAAAACTCTCAGTTTTTTCATCCCAAATTAACTTTTTTTGAATTAACTTCTAATTCAGATGATCATTTTATAAGATTCCAACTCGATAGAAAAAGTACAAGTGGTACTTTACACCTACAGGGAAAATACCTCATCTCATTGAGTAGTAAGAAGAATAACATATTTTTTCTTTCTATAACCAAAGTGGAATACATATCCATCAAGATTTGTAATACCCAAATACTATAGATACATCACAATATATTATATTTTGGGCTTACATTTGACCCTATCCATATCAAGTGAGATAACAATAGTTCCAATAATATCATTAAAAATCATATCTAGTATTCTCGCATAAAAAACAATGAACTTAGGAACCATTTCTTAAGAGACTACTTCTAAAAGGGTGATATATTATTTTAATTTGTTCAAATATAATATCAAATCACTAATATTTTCACTAAAACATTATCCCTTGATCATTTTGAATTCATTAAAGGTGAATTAATAATGGTTTACTTATGACACTCTTATTTTTATCTGTGTATATCTTGAGTTTTATTTTTAAAATCTATTCAAAAAATCAGGATCTTATTTCAAGTATTTTTTTTATCTCGAATTTATTTTTTTATATTTTTATTTTTTCCTTGGTTCTAATCCCTTTATCTATAATGTGATATCATTTTATGGGGGGGTCCATATATCTATATTTCTAAAATTTTCCTTTAAGATAGAATTTTGATTTCAAAAATGATTGTTACTTTTCAAAATGTTTTCTATTATTTTATAAATATCATAATAATATTTCTAAAATATAAATTTTTATAATAATAATATTTATTATTGAACTACAACTATTTTTAAAACTCATAAAAGTATTTATGTTTGTATATATGTTTAAAAAAATGTTTTTTTCTTATCTCTATGAATAAAATATTAGTAATGTGTAAATTTTTTTTCATATATACATCCCTCTTTAACATTTCTCTTGAGATATCATTGATGAATCCCCAATCTAATGTCACTATAAAGGTATGTTTTTTTATTACAAGGAGATTCTTCCTTAAAGATATCTTAATGGTGAAAATTTATTCTTTGAGGGAATGAGAATCCTAGAAAAGGGATGTACCATTTTTAGCTTTTTTTCATTTATATTCTCTAATTTCCATTTATTTTTGTTAAATTTCTATTTTTTTCATTTTTCATTTCCTTTTTTCATTTGATTTTTTATATTCTTTTAAGTCACCCATATCTCACTATCTTGTTAATGGGGAGTTTGGAAGTTAAGAAGTGTTTTCAAAAATAATTTTATATTCTTCTTCATAAATTCTTTTTTTTTATTTATCATTATTTTAAAATATATATATATATATATATTAAAACCTTGAATTTTTTCCAAATGTTTATCTTTCATCTCCTTATTTTGTTTTTGATAATGAAAAGGGGGGAAAATATGAAAATTTTATCTTTATCTTAAAGGGGGAGAGTTTTATTTTATTTTATTGGTATTAAAAGGGAGAGAAATTTTCTAATAAAATTATTTCATAAAGTGGGGTAAGTTTCTTAATTTTAGTTTTTTAAAAAGGGAATTATTTTTAACTTTACAATATTTTCTTAATTGTTTTATAATTGGGAAGTGGTTTCTACAAATTATTTATCTTGTTAAGTAAATTTTTTTCTTACATTTTGCTATTGAGAATGTGTATACCTCTTGTTTTAATATCTTGGGCTTATGAAATTACTTATTCATTATATTAATATTTGAAATCTCGATTTCCATTCTATCTTATTATCACTAAATTATAAATAAATTTATATTTTTTATTTTATTTATTTGAGATCACAAAAAGTGGTTATTTTACCTCTCTCTCTTTCCCATGGTTTTGTCATGATAAAAAATAGTCACCTATATTTCTATCATTTTTTTGTTTAAGTGAGTTTCAATGTTTTTATTGAATGAAAATTTATGGAATTAATGAAATATTTATGATCTTTTGATGTCTTATTGAAGTCTTGGACACATATCTTATCATGCTTTAAGACCTTTGAATTTTCTGAGGATACCTTAAAGACAATAGAATAAAGAGGATGAGTCTCCAAATGTAGATGAAGATGTGATGAAAAAACCTACTCACTGATGTGGGGCACTAGCTAACTAGTTTCATATGTCTAGTAGCCCCTTCGGTGAAAAAATACACGAGTTGACCAATGGTGAAGCCAGTAGAAGACTATTCTCCAAGAGTCCACTAGCTAGCCAGTGGAGGTTTATAAGATATCTTATGGAGTAATTATGATGTTTATGAGTTATATAAATCCCACTAGATACCTGGTGGATGTTATTAGGTATCCGGTGGGGTTAAATTTACTACTCTTAACCAATATTTATTATGGTTAAAAAAGCAAATAATAGAAGTCCTTCATGGCTTCACGACTACCAAAAAAATCCATAAGGTTCAAAAACCTATTAGATCATATAAAAGTAATCCCTTTTCACCTTCAAACCTTAAAATGGTAAAATTTCTCCCATATACACTCTCAATATTGAATCGGGTCAAAATTTATAGAATTCTCAATTCCTATCAAAGAGACTTCCCAAGTACTAAATCTCTCAAATTATCTCAACCATTATCTCAAAACCATCTTCTAAAATTTTATTCATCAATAAAAGATATTTTTGAGTGTCATTATAATGGGTTTTCTCAATCAATCCTCCCTCCTCTCATCACCTTTCTCTAGTAGTTTATCACTCTGAAAAATTGAGGGATGAGTTAATTGGATACTATTAAATATCAAGAGGGTTATCACAAACAAAAATTATGAGGGGTCAGTTTCTTAATCACAAGAAATATCATGTGATTAATAATATATAACTCTTGATTTGAGGGGTGGAGATGTTGGGGATCACATCAATATTCAAATGAAATCCTTGTCAACTATTTTTTTCTTCACTTTAATATTTTCCCATTGCATCATTTATCACTGATTATAAAACTTGAATAAATTTTATTTGATCATTTCCATGATCAACTTTGATTTTAAATTTTTAACTCGTATTGAATTTATCAACTATACCTCAATCTATTTGTCATATTATTTATCTCATTGTATAAAAATCGTTTTATTTTAAAACTTCTATTTACCTTTGACTTTAATTTTAAAAATAATGTTCATCCACCTTTACATATTTTATTTGACCAACACTCTTATTGTTTCATTTTCTTTTTAATAATAAATTTCTCCCCATACTATCATTTCTCAAATTTTTTATGATCTAACCCTTTATAACATGTTGAAAAGTCTTCCCTTAAATAACACTCTATCTCACCTATTTCTTTTTTTTTTGTTTACAAATGTTATAAAGATGAGTATAACCTAGGAGATTTATAGAAGTGGATCTAGTGTAGTTAAAATGTGGATTAGTGTTCACAAGTATCATAAAATATGTTTCTTATATAATTGATCCTAAATGACATTAAACCTTATATTCTTGGGATTATGGGATGTTTTGTGATATTTAATGTTTATCTTATAGAAATGATGTAATATAAATATATGTGTAGCATGTGGGATTCTATAGTTTGATTGAGAATAGAGATATTAATTTTTTAGGATTAATTTTGTTCTTGTTGAGGAATATGATAAGATATTAATAGTGAATACCTTAGGAATAAGTCTATGGGATAAGACTAATTATAGGATAACATTATAATTTTTTCATAAATAAGAGGTCATGTGGTTATCCTAGAAATTATATCTATATCTAGATACTACAATTGGATGCAGGCTCTATCACAGATGTACCTAGAGGTAACAATCCTAAAAATGGTATGTTGGGTATTAACTCAATCGTTACCCAGTGCATGATAAATAGGCCTAGTTGTACATCTATTTTGACATGCCCGAGGGATGTTATTGGGTTAATAAAATTATATTTACAATAAATTAAGATTTATTTATTATATTAAGAAATTATGATACAATGTATGAGAGAATACAACCCAAAGAAACCCAGATTGAACTAATAGTGATTTAGGATAAACTAAAGAAAATTTCATGGGTTTAAATAGTAACATATTTTGAGGTTGATTTTTTCATAACTCTCTTATAATGTAAATATTTATCACTCATGATTAACAATTTTGGTTTTATAAATGGTTGGAGTAAGAAGAATACAAGTTAATAATGAACATAATGGAAAATATTGTTTTTTTTCTAATAATAAACTAGATGGGAGAGAATATTTCCTTGAAAACCCTATGGTTATGATCACCCTTTTATATCATTTTTTTATTAATAACATGACTCATTAAAAACCCAAAAACACCAAATAATATAAGTATATAGTTTCATTGAATATCAAGTGATGAAGATGATAATGGAAAGAATATTCAACTTCCTACATGTCAAAATGTAGGAAAAAGCACCCAAGTGAATGAATCAACAGAATAGGGATGTATTTAAGTGTGGATGGATTAACCATTTATCTCATGATTTCTAGGAAGGGATGAATAAGTTTATCATCAAAATAGAGATGAAGAATGTACAGTGCCTTAAATATCTGGAGTTTGGGAATTATGAAACATGATGCCCTAACCCAACAACTAATGAAAATAATAAACATCAAAAACCTATTGAACTAAGGAAATAATGTAAATACTACACTATAATTACTTTTGAATGTATAATGAAACAAATAAAGGTAAAAGGTAAACTCACCCTCTACTTTATATTTGTGAATATCCATTTGGAATATAGTTCTAGCCACCTTAATAAGAATAAGAAGTTTTATAATATCATTAAATCAGCACCACAATGATTTTATTATCGAAGATATCCTCTAGTGGTATGATTACTATATTCCATGTTGAATTTTATAGAAATTTTATATGTATAGATCTTATTTTCCTTAAGATAAATTTAATGTTATTTTAGTGATGGATTGGTTCCCTATATTTAGAGTAAATAATTTATTTATTCGATTAAGAAAATCAAATTTCATATAAACCTATAGTAGTCTAGAAATAAAAATATGACTATGAGATCTCTTAGAGAAATAATTCAACTATGAGATTCATGATACCTAATTATGAGTTATTTTTAACTCAAATGGTTCAAAATTGACCCCAAATTTTGATATGTATATTATTAAGGAAATGATTAGTTTTTGAGACTTACCCAAGTTAATAAGCATGCAACCTTTTTTGAGACATATAACCCTGAGTTATGGATACCATAAGGACATCCTTAACTATTTTACATTTATAATTGGTAATTAAAACTATGATTATGAAATTTATTTATGGGGTGAAAATGTAATAAGCCAAAATTATTGACCTTGTGAAACTCATGTTTTGTTCGATAACTTGTGTTACACACTACACCCACCATAAAAAAACAAAAAAAATTATAATAACATTATTGATAAAGATTTTATAATCACTAATATGGTAAATCATTAAAATGTAATACCTTTTGTAGAAAAATAATTACTTTGAGTGAATATTAAAAAGGTTATTTTTAATAAATGATTTTTTAATTATATTATGTATATTATTTTAAAGAAATAATTCTTAAAGTTATATATTTTAAATTTGAAAAAATAAAATTCATTTTTAAATTCCTCACGTAAATAATTACTTAGTATTAATTTTTTATTTTTTAATAAAATGATTGAATTTCATGAAAAATACAGTTTTTGCAAAAAATTATAATTTTTATGATTTTATCATTATGTAAGAACATCCTAGAGGATTAAAACTTTTTAATTAATAAAATATGTATTTATGGAATTATATTATGAATTTTAAAATATTCTTTGAACTTATAAATCCTATGTCAAATATTATTAGAACAAAATTTAAATGTTACTTTAATAAAAATAATTTTCTATCGTTTCTTCTAATTAAGTGTTTTGATGGTGAAATTTAGTTTTTTCTTTATTTTAAATCCACCAAACCTATATTAATTTCATAATAAACTAATTTATATAAGAAAGTTAATATCTTTTATAATATTATCTTGTACATAAATTTTTAAACAAAAAAACACAATGTTTATAAATACTATTTTAATGTGTTATGTGTGATAATATTTAAATAAAATTTTCAGAAACATTGAAATTTTATTTGAAAAAATGATTTCAAAATTTGAAATCAGAATCCTAAAATTTGGTAATATGGTGAATGATAATTTTTTTCATTAAAATTAATTTCTATGGTTAAAAATTAGTTATCAATATAAATGTAAATTAAGGTAAAAGTTAAAAAGTTAAAATAAAATGCCATAAAACACTCATGTTTGTCTACAAAATGATTTTTTGAGATGAATTTCAACCCAAAATCACTTTAACCTATTTAATTTTTCATTTTTTTTACCCTTAAACTATTAATAGTAACATTAAATTATTAAAAATTCAATGGTTACTTCCAAAACTACCCTTTAATTCACTAACTAAAAGATAACGCTTTCACCACTTCAAGGCTAACCTATAATTTGAATTCATTTTTTAAATTCTGACACTTTTCTTATCTTAGAACCCTCTAACATGTACATAATCTTTGGATCACATTTAATTTTCTTAAATCCTTCATCTATAGAGATTTTATAATAGAAAATTCAAGTTTCCAATAAGGTTAGGGAACGATTGAGTTAGAGGGAATACAAGGTAATGGTTTCTTTAGACCACTTTCAAATCCATGAGACATGTTTGTCATTACAAACCATAATTTATTTTATATGGTGTATTCAATACCCAATTTACTTAATGTATAATGAATATCTCTCATTTCATGATCTATGAATATCAATTTCATGGAAACTCTCTTATTCTTACATTACCTTCACTGTAAGTTTTTTTGAAAACTCAATTTTAATTCATTAAGTAAATATTTTTCTTCTTGAACATATTTTATATATGTTGGGTACATTATATATTTTTATTGTATTATATGGTAATTTATATCTATTTTTTAGGTATTTTAATTTCTTTCACATAACCCCTTTCTAATTACCCCTCACTTAATGAATTATAAAATCCATAAAGGATTTGGCTAACTAAAATTTACTTTCATTGAATTCAAATGTTATTAAATGAGCTTCATTGTTCTATATTTTGTAAATCCCTCTATTTCCTAATTATTATGATAATTAATCTTTTCTATCTGGGGTAAATGATGCTTTTAACTCAAATATACTTTATCGATAAGTTTCTTTCTCACATAAGTGATATATTTTTAAGAAAATAATATAATCTCATTTAAATATTGTTTTCCTTAAATTTCCATGTTCTTTATTTAAAAAAATAATTTTCCTTTCTTATTTTAAAACCTAAATATGTATTTAATCCTTTTAAATCTATATTTCCCTTAACCTATTTTAAAATTAATGTTTTATTTTCACTTTAAAATGAGGTTTTTTAGCATGGGTATTTTAATATACTCAAAAGGTTTTTCATCCTTTCAAAATAAAATGTTTTATCATCACTTCACATTTTTTTACAACAGTTATATATTTTCAAGGATATTTTATTTGGAACTATTTATAAATTTTTTTTCAAAAGTCTTCTATTTTCCTTCACAAAAATGTTTTTTATTGTAATCTGTACTTAAAATTTTAAATGGATTTGTATAAAATTTTATATTTTCAATTTTATTTACTCTCAAGGATATCTTTCATGAAGTGATGTTTTGACCACCCTTTATTTATTATTATGATATAATTCCTTTTGTAAAATTATATTCTTTATATCCTATATTTGAGGCCACTTCTGGGTGCACTAGGGTTTCTCTGAGACTGGACGATCTGTTGACTCCTCCCCTTCTTGAGGGGGAGGGGGTAATGGATTCATCTCTTCTTCCCGTGCTCACCCTTCCCTCCAATTTTTCCCCTTCACCATACAGGGGTTACTCCCTATTTTTCCTGGTATTGAACTAGCCCCAAAGGTTCCCGATATTTCTTTTGTAGCACCTTCTCTTTTGATTCCCCTCATAAAGTTTTGAGAGGATTCTTCTTTTCACAACCTTACTTTGGTTGATCTATTTGGTCGATATAGGCCTTTGGTGGATACTGTCGATAGATTCTTCAACACTCAGTGGGGTTTTTTCTATCATGTGGTCATCGGTCTACTCAACTCTTTAGAAATGATGGTTCTCTTTTACTCTGATAAAGACCTTTCTCTCGCATGGTCCATCGGTTCATGCTATATCAAAAACCATTGTTTCTTTCTCCTTCGGTGGTCCTTTGATTTGAAGTTGAAGCATGACTAGGAGACAACGACAGTTTGGGTTCATCTACTAGGTTTTCCGATATTCTTCCAAAATACCTCCATATTGTGGATGCTTGGTAATCTGGTAGGATGTTTCTTGGTTACAGACTCTAGACCCAAGAGGTTTTCCATCCCATTCAACCTAGAATCTGCATAGAGGTCAATATCTCTGAACCCCCACTAGATTTTGTCTGTATTGATATTGAAGGTGAATACAGGTTTAAGTAGTAGGTTGTTTATGAGTTGTGGACTCATTACTATACCTTTTTTTTCCTCCAAGGTCACTCATCCTAGAGATGTCATCTCGAGGTAATGTCCTACATGCTTTGATTTTGTTATATGTGGCTTCCTCGATTCACAAGGAACCTGAAAATGAGAAGGAGCTTGACAATTCTCAGGAGATTCCTTCCTCTATTGAAGTTTTTCTTCCCATACAAGATGCAGGGTGCAAAGTCTCTAAGATAGATCCCTTGGGCACTAGGGTGAGTGGGCATCCTCTTTTCTCCCAGAAGTAGGCGCGACCGGTCACTGGAGATTCTGGGTTTCCCCCAGAAAAATAGAAATATATTCATTTGAGGCCCACAGAAACCAAGCTCTAAAAGATTTTCGACAGATTAAGAAGTTATTTGGTTATCGATAACGTGGTTCAATGGGATGGGTAGGGGGCTGGCCTGAGTTCTTGATCCCCCTTTTCCTCCACAGATATAGTGAAATCAGGTAGTAGTAGTTAACAGGTGCAGGGTGATGAGAATTTTGAAGAGGCCAGAGAGGCTTCTCCACCTAATTCTATTGACAAAGATCATCTTCTAGGTAACAAATATCAGTTTTCAGTGCTAGGGGAAGATTAGTATCATGATTTTGGGGAAGGGGATGATGCGACTAACCATGAAGAGAACCCCCCCCCCCATCCTGGAGGGTTCTCAAGAGGATATGAAATTTGCTTCGGATTCTCCTACAAAGACCAAGTAAATAGGCATTGTGGAGGAATATCTTAGATCCTCTTCAAGGAAAGGGAAGAACACTATTATAGATTCAGATGGTTTCATTAAGCACTCCTAGAGACTGCGAAGAAAAAAAGATTATTCAAATATACCTAGTCTCCCTATTACAAGATCCTCAAGTAAAGGTAGGTTACCCCCAAAGGTTTTCAAAATCATGGACAACAACAACACTAACAAGTATAAAGGCCCTATAATGAATGTAGAGGTTGAGACCCCTAAATAGCTTGAATCACAAGCAGGTGAATCCTCGGTCATGGATGTAGTGAATGCATAAAATGCAATTATAGAACCTATTAACCCCCTGAGTGGTTAGGAAATGATGGAGTGTGATTAATAGGATACCATCATCAACAACAATGAATAATTATTAGAGAATGAACTCATGGCAAATTCTATGCAAGAGGAGTTTAATAGATTGGTTGGGAGGTGCATCCAGTCAAATCTGAATGAGGAGTAGGGTAGTTGGGTTCTAAAACAACTTATCATATTGGCACGTGGATTCAACGGTAATAAGATTACTATGGGATAACTCATCCAAACCTCAGACAAGATGGAAAACAGTATTGTAGACCTCTTTAAGGATGATCTGGATGGAATGACCACTGATCTAAAATGGATTCTTCATAGAGGTATGGTTTCTAAAAGGATTGAACTTCAATTCTAAGATATGACTATTACTTATGGTGTTGGTTGATTGTCTTATTGTGTCTGGACTGGTTTCCCACTTTTTCCTTAAAAGTGTTTTCTTAATAAAATTTAAAAAAAAATTGGTATTTTTTATATCCTATAATTTTTTAATATCATGTTATATGATGTTTTTGAAAGGTTTAAGAAAAACACTCTTTTTCCATGGGTTGTTCATGATATGGGGAATATTTTTGTCACACATATTACATGTGGTTAAATGGTGGGGTGTTGTATTTTCCTCAAATTAATTGGTTAAGGTTTCATATCACACAGGACAATGAAATGTTTCATAAATTAGATACAATAAGATTTGTTTATATGTTTTTTGTGTGAATGAGATGCAGGAATCTTTGTTTACAAGTTTATTATCTTAATGACTTGTGGGGTGATTTTTTCATAAGTTTATTATGTGAAAGCGACCCGATTGAAATGTTTTTTGTGTGAATGAGATAAAGGAAGTTTTCTTTACAAGTTTTTGTGTGCATGTGATGCAGGAATATTTTCTTATAATTTTTTTTATCCTTATGTTTTTCTATAATTTTTTTATACTAAGATTCAATGACATTCCATATTTCTATATGCCTATGATTATTCTCTTTCAAACATGTTTATTGTCTCATTATTCCAAAAAAAATTAACATAGTATATGTTTACTAATTTTATATTACATTTCCTTTTATCAAAACTTATGGAAAGAACTTATTGTTTCATGTTATTTGTAATAATAAATTTATCCATTGCCTATGTTTTTTCATATACTTATGATCTAACCATTGATAGCATCTTGATAAGTTATCCATTACCAAGAATTTAAGAACACCCCATTTTTATATTTTATTTACCTATATTATAAAGTTTATTATACCATATTAGATGCCTAGACATGGTTATATTTTTGTTCAAATGTGGAGGAATGTTCACAAGTATTGTAAAATAAGTTTCTTATATAATCGATCCTCAAGCATACTAAACCTTATATTACCAAGATTGTGATATGTTTGATTAGATTTAATGTTTATATTATTTGAAATAAGTAAATGAAATATTGGTTTAGATTATAAGTTTCTATAGTCACTACTTTTCATAAATCCTCTACCTGGTCTAATCTGTTGAATCTATGATACTAGTCATTTTAACCCAACTAGTAGCATCCTAATTGAGGATTATATTTCAATATGAAATCAATGTTCATAATTTTTTTCCCTTATAATCCTTTCATGAGTACTGATACCTTCTAGTATGAGTCCTACACTAACCTTCCACTTGAAATGGAACCCCACTAGCGACTACATAATGATCCCCAAAATTCATTTTTAGGTAAATTCTAAATTTCGATGTTTCTGTAGTATCCTTCAAGAAACCAAGATCACTAACCAATTGATTTTACTATAATCATTAACTAATTAAATTGTTCATGTTGATATAGAATCAGTCTGTAATAAACCATGATTTCTATATATGGTTATCTTTAAATAATTCAATGTATTCAATAGCTTTCTCCACAAAGAACATCGAACATAAATGAAACCATCATATATTTAGATAAAATATAAAAATTTAAGTATGACCATTAAAACCTAGCTATTTAATTAGAACAAAGGAATAAGAGTAACCAATTTATGAAATATTTATATAAATAAAATAATAAATCCTTTTAACAAGAATGAAATTCAATTTATATATCTAAAAAAACTAATATGATCATTTTATTCTTAGAAATGAAACTTTTTAAATATTGTATTTTTTATGTGATATGTATTTCTATTTCATGTAACTTATGATTAATGATGAAAATATATATTTTATATGAATAATTTTTATTAATAATTTCATTATTAAGTGATATGAAATATTATATAAGAATAATAACAGTTAATATTTGAAAATGTTATATTCTATTAAAAATAGTTTTCATTATATTTCATGTTTTTATTAAAAAAATGATTTTATAAATTTTAGAATCTTAATTTTACTAAATTTTAATTATTTTTAGATTTATAATACAAATAATATTTTATGATTACTTTTTATGGTTTTCTAAAATAATTTGTTTTATTTGAATAGTGAAAATTGCCAATTTTTCTAAAAATTTTTACTTTTATGAAATTATCATAATAAAAGAATGAATTAATTTTTTTTGGAAAATTTCTATAAATTATATATCTATAAGTAAAATAAATCATTTAAAATTACTATATTGTTTTCATTAAACATGTGTATATCTTTTTGGGAACATAAGTAAGATTTTATTCTAAAAATGTTTTTATTCAATTATATTAAAAATTAGTTTTCATCAATTTTTGATATTAAATCTATTAGAATGGATTTATTACTATATATAAAAAATATTACATTACCTAATAAGGTAAATTTAAATTTTGGGAATAAAATTATGATTAAAAAGATTAGTATTAATGGCCATGATAATTGTAAAATTGTTATTTTCAATGAATTATTTTGTTAATATTGTGTAATTTTAAATTTAAAAATTAATATAATATATTTGAAATGATGAATATAATATTATTTTAAAATGAATATATAATTATAGTAAAAAAATATAATTGGTAACCAATGTTAAATTATATTATGAACATATAATATTTAAAACACCATATTTGTATAAAAAACTAATTTTTGATAAATAAAATGTTTTAATTTAAAAGTTAAGTTTATATATATTTTTTAAATTTAATTATATTAAATGGTGAATAAATTTAAGTTTAGAACACCCAAATTTTCTAATAGGGGTAATTTTATATTTTTAGTAAAACATAAATTACTTAGTTAAGAATTAGTTACCAAGGTAAAAACAAAAAATAGAAAAAGTAAAAACCTAATAACAAATGACTTCAAACATGTTTAAAACATTTTTTTAAATATTTGGTTGAGGATTAATCAAACCAATATCACCCAAAAATATATTATTTATAAATTTTAGAGTCTTTGACTCTTGAATAGTATAATAATATCATTGAAAATTAAAAGGTGTTTTCAAAAGTTCCCTTTTTATTCACTCATAAAAGGGGACACTTACACCCATTCATACCACTCCCATTACATCAAATTTCTTTCAAAAATAGTTTCATTTTTATTCTCCTATAATCCTCTCTCATGTTTTTAAGCCTCTAATCTCAATTAGTTTTCATAATACCTTTATTCCCATGGAGACATTTAAGAGAATGTTTAAAGTTCCAAAGTAAGTATTACTTAGTCCCTAGCATTTTATTCTTTGTCACTCTCTTCAAAATCTATAATTACCAATATAATATGATAACATAAGTATAATTTCTATACTGAATTTTATTATATTAATGGATAAACATTTATTTATTCATTTCTATCCATTTAAAAAAAATAAAAAAATGTTAATTATGCGTTGTGCGGACTACCATGTCCTGAAATTAACAATTTTTATTATTCATATTGATTTTATTTATTGATAAAAAACACAAAAAATATGATTCAAAAAATTAAAAAAAAATATAAAAAATAACATTATTCTTCCATTATAATTTTATTATATACTCCCTTAACTATTCTCAGCCATTGAGTTATATTGTGTTCATGCTTAGGTTGGTTTGACCACATACATGAATAATTGTATAAAAATCTATCATGAATGACTATTGGAAATTAAATGATAATTTTTTTATAATTTAATAATAAATTTTAGTTTTTAGTTATGGAATAGTTATATTAAGTAATTAACTTATTATTAGAATATTATCTTTGATCACTAAAATTGCCAAAATAAGTCGATGTTGATTCAATTATCACATAAACATAAGGAAAAACTATATAATAAATAAATATAATATTATAATAAATGGACCATATTAAATTAAATATATAATAGCAAGGTTATTAAGATTCTATCTAATAATATTAATTTAATCATTCAGGAATTTAAGTGCTTGGGCAGAATGGATTCGGAAAAAGGAAATTTCTTTCCTCTAAAATTCCTCTCTTTGAGACATGTCTAGTATTATTCACCTAATTAAATTTATGTTTTTTATATACTACCTATTTGAGGTTTCATTTCATGAATTATATTTTAATCATGGTATTCTAAGTTCAATTACATGCCTACTTTTTCAAGGGGTTTTAATTAAAATGTTACTCAAGCCATAAAGTTTATTTGTCTCAAACATTAATTCTTTGAGATATGATTATGTTTTTCAAAATATTTTCCTTTTAATGGTGTATTAACCTACAATGGATGTATATTTATCATATAGATTTTAAATGGTAAATATTAATCCAAATCAGTTCCTTTTAATCACGTGTCATTTAGTCAATTGTCACCCCAATAATACGGCATTTGGTAACTCAATTTTCATTCTTTGAGTTATGATATTCCAATTGGGATAAAAATATTGGTACAATTTTTTTTTTATTATGTGAAAAATATTTTTTTTCAATGAATATAAATTTCTACCACATAATTAACCATTTTGAAATATTTATTACTTCAAGGATTATGTTGCTCGTAAGGAATATTGATAACTCATTCCTCCTTTTCTTGAGTTATATTGTTTCTTCATGAACTTATTTATTCAATTCTTGGGTTCTCCCACCACAATATTATATTATATGGTTATTTATATACCTATATTAAGAAACATATATTTTTAACAAAGTTATCTATCAAGAAGTTAAAATGGGGCTTTCCTTTCACTTTCATATGTTTTTTCATCCTCTGCATATTTATCCAAGATAAACCTTATGTAATTTAAATTCCTTATTATTGAATATTATTTTTTAAGAGTAATATTTTTAAAATAATTTTTACTTAATATTTTTGAAAAACACTTTTGGAAGTTACCTATAACATCACCTTTTACATTAATGTTAAAAATGTTTTTGTTTTATCAGAAAAGATATAACTAGGAACCCTCATAATATGAACAAAATGTTCTATTGAGAACTAGAAATTATATCCTTTTTATCTTATTAAGGAGATGATATTATTAAATTTGTATGCATTGGGTTCACCATTTTGTTTTTTCGTCAAAAAAGATACAACCGAGGTGCATTCAGTTTGGACAGACAGTTTATTGTAGGTGTTTAATGTCTTGCACAATCATTTACTTCTAGTTCACCGTTATTTTTCTTAATGGAATCTTACAATGGTTCCCACATCCATAGTTGGGTGTAGACCTTCTTTATGAAGGTAAGTGGTCAGTTGGGGTTTCAGACCCAATGAAACTTAGGAACTCACATTGGTTGAGAGTATGAGAGGTCGGGCTCATCACACCATTTTAGGGGGCATTGTTGCCTATTACAGGACTCTCTTATATATTTAATATATGTTCATGAATCACTTCCTAATTCTAATACAGAATTGGTTACCCTAAAAAATGATCATAGTTAAACCCTTTTATATGTGAATGGTAATATTTTAGTGAATCAATCTGTATATATCTAAGGATCTTCATCTATTTCCCCTAATGGGTAGATGCTTATATCTTGAATCTATATAACTGGATGATTTGAAGTTTTTTGTTATCCAAGGAGGTGATTAATATTTCAAGGACATGATTGATCCATTATGAGGCATCATACATATCCTATTTATAACAGGAATCAAACCCCACGTAGTTATTTAAACTCATTCAATGTACTTGATCTCGAGACTCTAGGAGGCATCCTACATATCCTGGTTATAACAGGAATCATGTTCATCATATTTTGATAATTCCCTAGAGACTTACCCTGAGGTGTATTTCCCTATATGGTAGTAGTTATGTCATGAAACTAATCTAGGCTTACACACTAAGGTTTTCCTAGATAGTGGAGACTATTTATGAGAATGATATGACCATTTGAATTCCCAAATCTCACATTAGACAGGATCTATGTGAGAAACAAGGGGTATCAAATAATCAATCTCACTACATATGGAGGTAGTAATTATACGCTGAGAAAACCCCTTGGATTCTTAACATGAAGCTTGGGCCTTAAGAAGGTGTCTTATGTATCATGGTAGTAGCAAGAATTGCAGTCATCGTAGTTTAGTTATATTCTTAGTCTGTTGATAAGTGAGGAAGAATGATCACACCATGGAAGATATTGGGTCATAATGGTTTGAATGCTAGAGAAATGGGGGGAATTACATTGAAGTGGATTCCCATTTGAGCTTGGTCCTTATGAAGGAATCCTACATATCCTGGTTATTGAAGGAGTCGGAGTTCTTATAGTTAAGTTTATTGGATCTTACACTCTGAGGTTGCCCTTGTATATGGGACATATCATATTATGTTGCTAATTGCGGATTACACACTGAGGTTTACCTTATAAGTGAATTGGAAAAGGTTATCATTTCATGGGATTCCTACTTGACCTAGCCAGGTTGTCTTCCTGATCCACTTGATTGTCTTCTAGACACATCAAAGGATTTATGGACATCAAGGACATGTCTAAAGACAATCGTGTGATCCAGTTGACTTGTCTGGGGGACATTGCATAATCTGGATGGCATGTCTGAGTTTCATAGCATGATCGATGTTGAATTGTCTGGAGAACATCGTAAGACCTAGCTGGCTAATCCTAGAGGCCATCACATGATCTGGTTGTCATGTTCTGGAGGCCATCACATGATCTCCCTATCATGTCCAAGATACGTTGCATGATTTGGATGACTTGTCTGAGGGACATCACGCAATATGGCTGGTTTTCCTAGGTGTTATCGTATAATTTGGGAAACATGTCTGAGTTAATTTCAAGATCTGTATGGAGAGCCCATAGGTCTTTGTAAGACTCTGGTGGAATGATCGGGGGGCACCATGTGACTTGCTCTGACATGCCTGTGGAATATCGCATGATCTAAATGGCATGTCAAGGGAGCCTCACATGATTTGAGCAATATGTTCTAGTGATATCACATGATCTAGGTGAGTCATGTGAAGTGTGTGAGGATCAGTGTATATGTTCTTTTCATGAGTATACCATCTTTTATTCTTAATTCTAAATTTTATTGTGTATGTGCCTTATATTTTATTAGTGTTAGTTTTTTTAGGTTTTGTGTCACCCAGCCATCATGTTGGGTGTCCTTCACATAATTCAATTGATACACCAGAAGTTCTTTTCATGATTTTAAGTGACCATGTGAAGTGTTTATGCGTGCTTCATAATTTCTTAGGTTATTCCATGGATTTTACCTGGTGGAAAACCTTTGTGATCTCGATATTATATGCTCTGATAAATCCACTCTGATGGCTAGATGTTCCGGTGCATTGATCCAAAGATTTATATTTTTGTGCTGGGGAGGAGGGATTTATAGGCCTCACTATCCTGGTTATACATCTCCTTTTGCAGTGTGTAAGAACATGGATCCTAATTTTAGGTATGGATCTTGATTTTGGGTGTTTTTGAGAAAAAGGGAAGAATTTGGAAAATTCATAAGTACACGTCGTGTACTTAGGAGTACATGCTATGTACCTAGTTGTCGTGGGTAGTCATGTACTTGTCGTGTAACGGCCAAGTACATGGAAATGTGAGGTGACCTAGAGACCACCTAAAACAGGGGCTGGTTAAGGCATGTACACGGCATGTACATTAAATTAACATGCTATGTACTTTTCTTTTTTATTTGTTAAATCGGATTGGGGGCGCGTCTAATTCCCATTCTTGTCTTATTATAACCCTGTCTTGTCTAGGATCTACTAGGAGTAATGATTCTTCTCCAAGCCTTCAATCCGTCGTCTATTCTCTGAATCAAACACCGTCAATTGCATTAGAATCCCCTCGGTGAGTTATTATTTCTTCTAGAGCCTCTCCTCTTGAGTTCTCTTCTTTCGTGAGATATCTGAGGTTGATTGTTTTTGACTTTTTTGTAGATCTATGACATTCTAGGTCAATTAAAAGGATGAGTTTCAACTATATTGATTTTACAACGTCGAGGTAGGTGGTTTGTGCCTTTCCATAGTTGTATTTGGATATTATGTTCGAAAAATGATGAATACCCTAGTTTAGGGTATTGCGATTTTTGGAAATTTAACCCTGTTTGATACCTAATATAGTTTATTTTCTAGAGTAAGGGTTTTCTATTATGAATAGGGTTTATTACCTTTCTTATGAATGTGTTTTCCCATGTTTTTTTGACAATGACCATTGAGTCTAGAACTGCTTGTTAGGCTGTTTTGTTTTCCATGCCTAGTGTTGTTAGGATAGAGTGGATATTATATGAGATGCTTATGTTATGAATTGTAGATTCTTATCCTTATAGTAGTTGAGATTACTTTGGATGTTGGATATTGTTTGTGAATGATTGTATTACATGGGGATGTGGAAACTTGGTGTAGTTAGACCATATGGGGAATTAATGTTGAGGGCTTCCCCAAAGTGTTTGTTATACTTTTCACATTGTGAGACCATAGGGGGGATGGACGTTACGTGCTCCCTCAGAGTGTTTATAGTACCATTACAAGACAACAGGGGGAATGGACATTGAGTTATCCCTTGTATATTATATAGTATGCTGTTAAAATACCACTGGAGAAATTGATGGTGAGTGCTTCCTCATATAGTCTTTATCTTTGTGAGATCAAGGGGTTAAACCGTGTGAGATTTCCCATAGGGTTTTTTTTTGAATTAATGGTAAGTTGAACCAGATGGGTTAGACTATGATAACTTTCCCAGAGGGTTTCTTGTGAATGATTGGTTGAATAATTTAAATGTAAATGAATGTAGTTGAAACTATAGGATTGTTTACTTTTGAGTACTTTCTTGTTTATTACTTCATTTTTCATATTGTTTTCTATATATATTCACTGACAGTTAGGCACATATTTTTGGTGGTTGCCTTATGGGAATAGTATCACACCCTTTTTGGGTCATGATTTTAGGCCCAAACAGATTATATTATTGCAGGTATAGATAAGGGAAAGCTCCCTACTACTTCAGGTACTTTATTGTTGTGGAGCTAGAGATCATGGGACCAAGATGAGGCTTGTGATTCTGTTGGAGTTTATTTAATTACAATACTTTGGTTTTTATTTTTTATTCCAGAATTGTGACTTGTTTGGCTATTTTCCTAGACACATGTGACATGCATCATTTATTTATATATATATTTATTGTTGTTGTTTATATTATTAGTCTTCCACTGTTTACTTTGTTGTATGGTATTAATAATTCCTCTACTGTTATATTTTTTTCCATTTTGTTACTCTACCAATGGGGTCATATTTTCCCCACTATCACACCCAAGTCACTCACTACTAGTCGAAAGCCTCTGGAGTTCGGGGAAATGTGCTTGAGTCCACGTGACCAACTAGGTATGGGGCACCTTTGGGAGGCACTCAAAAACTAGGACGTTACAAAGTGGTATCAAAGGAGTGGTTCTTTTCTTCTTTGACATACTATTTGGAGCCTATAGACATGGATAGGAAGGAATAAGTAGTTGTTAATAAGCTATGCTCGGGAGTAGCTAACCCGTGTACAGGGAAAAGACAATATGCTTTGATTATTGTAATTTTCTAGTTTTTCCATTTTTACAGTTTATTTTATTTCACCATTGGGTGATTCACATTTTTTGTGCTGTTATCATTGATATTATTGAGGTTCTATTTCTGTTGCAACCTAATGAGATGAGGGTCTTCCATCTCATGCATCATATAGGCACTTTCTAGAGATCACATGTCATGCATTCTTATCATTCCATTTAGGGTGCATTTATAATTTCATGTTTTTGTGATAGATTTTGTGCAAGGTATGTATAATTTTGTGATAAATTTCGTGATAGAATACATGTTATTTGATAGGGTATTTCTAATATGTAAAGTTTCTTTCGAATGGGCACCAAACTTTGGTCCCTGAGGTATTATGGGCCCTCATGGATCAGAATTTGGTGGATCGTGTGATTGATTTCACTGTTATACTTTGTGATATACATTAATATGATGTCAATTTTTGATTCGTGGGAAGTATGGGCCCCCACAGATCATAATTTTGCACTTTAATGTTTGTTTTAGTGTTTTTATGGGGTTACGAAGTTGTTTCTGAGGCTTACTGTCTATAAAAACCCATAATACAAAGTGTGTAATGATGAATACACACCATGTATCCTTATGTTTGGGAATGAAATATTTTTCTTAAGTACACGTCATGTACAATATGTACACACCATGTAGTTCTTCACCGTGTGACTGACTATGTGGGAAGAGATACAGAGTTGGGAATTTTTTGGTGGAACACACCGTGTACTGGGAGTACACACTATGTTATAGGATCATGTATCCAACCATGTGACCAATGACACGGGTGGATGAAACTTAATTTGTACATGCCATGTCCAGTTATTGAACACTGTGTAGAATCAAATGTGGATCTGGCCATGTGAATAATGACAGGTCAGTGAAATCTTTCTAGTACACACTGTGTCTGGCATAAACACGCTCTGTAGTTTTGTTCTAATTGAACCGTGTGGTTCATCCATGTAGAGGAACTCTGGCAGGGGGGAAGATTCAAGTTCACACCGTGTCAAAGGAGAACATGTTGTGTGTATGGAGTGTTACATGATCTGGGTTAGCATATGTACACACCCATGTAAAGGATTAAGAGAACACGCCGTGTAGGGGTCATACATGCCATTTATCATTGTTTTGAAAAAAAATGAATTTTTTCTTTCTCCTATTCCTTTATTGAACATATATGTTTTAGTCCTTGATAATCTCGAAATGAGGTGTGTGCTTGACCTTGCAGAGTCACCCCATTGAGACGCCCTCTGATTGTATACCAGATACAGGTAAATGATCAGACATTGGACATGGTAGATCAAGGACTACCAGTAGATCCTCTTGTCGTGCTTGTCTTGTCACTAAACATCATTCCGGATATAGGTGTCGATGCACAGTTTCGAGAAGGATTCATGAGGTTTATACAGGCCTTCCAGGGAGCACCACATCTAGCCCCATCTATGGCAGAGTTTACACAAGTTTTTCAGCAGCAACATCCTACCACATTCTCAGGGGATGGAAGACCTCAGGCTACAGAGTCATGGTTAGAATCCAGGTTGTCTATATTTGATCATCTAGAGACGAATCCAGAGAGGAGGGTGAATATCACTACGTACATGCTTCAGGATTCTGCCAAGAGATGGTGGGATGTGATATCACAGGTAGGATGCCAGTGAAATATGGCTTGGGATGAGTTTCAATGCACCTTCTATGAATACTTCTACCCCAAAACTTTGAGGGCCAATCGAGCCCGAGAGTTCATGAGTTTGGAGCAGGGTACTCTCTCAGTCATGGAGTATTCTTCTCACTTCACATATCTGTAGTGATTCACAACAATTCTAGGGGGTGATGAGTTATTTCTGGTGAGGATTTTTGAGGATGGTCTCTGGAATGACATCCTATCACAGTTGAACATCTTCAGGTTAACTTCCATAACTTCTATAGTCAACTAGGAACTGATCATAGAGTGCATCCTGAGAGATTATGGATCTATGATCCAGGGAAACTCAACATCTGGAGTTTGTATTCCTCCATCTGATAGTAGGAAGAATCATAGGGAGTCTATGCATGGAGATCCAAGTAGAAGGGATACTCCTTCACGTAGCTAGGTGGTATGATACCAGTACGGAAAGAGAGGGAAAACGAGGACACATTGTCCAAGAGACCCAGTTGAGTGTTGATATTGTGGCTAGATGGGTCACCTTCAGTGTTTCTGTCAGTTTTTCTCACCATCAATTAGTGATAGGGGTTCTTCTATGACTCCACATTTAGGAGTAGGACCACCAATTTCTAATCAGTCAGGGAACTGGAGTTTGTCTGGTCGTTCAGGCTGAGGTGGAGGTCCTGGCCGCAGTGGTCAGACACAAGGTTTTTAACACCAGCAGGGTGGATCACATCAAGGATCACATACTGCTTCAAAGGGTCACAGTGTAGGTCAGGTTTTTTGCGCTGGAGCATACCCAGCATGATCAGGATCCTAGACCCTCTACGGTTAGAGGTACAATTTTTTTTCCTCAGTTTTAGCTTCTTCTCTTTTCGACATAGGGGCTTCCTGTAGTTTCATATTTATGACTATTTTGGAGATCCTTGGGATTTGTATCTTTAATTATACTAATATCTTTACAATGGAAACACCGTTGGGGATTAGAATGACAAGTGTACATTAGTGCAAGGAGTTCCCTCTTGAGGTTGGCAGGTGTCACTTCTTATGGTACCTTTATGTCTTAGAGATGAAGGGATGTGATGTCATTCTCGGAATGGACTAGTTATTTCCCTTACAGGATATTGTCGATTTCTATCACCATAGGGTGTTTTTCACGTCACCAGAGGGAAGATTGTTTCTACATAAGGGAGAATGTGATGTCCAGGCAAGTAGAGCTAGAACCGAGCATCATGGGTTGAGAGGTGTTATAGCCTTGATTGGTAGTTTATATCTAGATGACCAGGGGACTAAACAGATGGACTTTCCTCTAGTGGTGGATCATTTAAGGATTGTCTTTCTAGATGACTTTTCAGGTTTACCACCGGATAGAGAGGTATGATTTTCTATTGATCTTCTGCTAGGGGAAACATTGGTGTCTATTTTTCCTTATATGATGGCTACACCAAAGTTACAAGAGCTCAAGAATAAATTAGAGGAGTTACAGACAAAGGGTTTCATCTGACCCAGTACTTCTCATTGGGGTTCACCTATCCTGTGTGTGAAGAAGGCGGATGGTACCCTCACACTTTTTATGGATTATCAGAAGCTGATCCAGTTGGCGGTCAAGAACCGATATCCCTTGCCAAGGATTGATGATCTCTTTGATCAGCTTTGAGGATCCTAAGTGTCCTCCACGATTGACTTGAGATTAGGTGATCATCAGTTGTGTGTTAGACCATTAGATATACCTCTTACATCCTTTCAGAGTAGGTATGCTCTATATGTGTATGTGGTTATATCGTTCGATCTGACGAACGCACCTGCAATTTTTATGGAGATGATGAACTGAGTGTTCCATCCATACTTGAACTCCTTTGTGATGGTTTTCTTAGATGATATCGTGGTTTACTCTCACACTTGACACGACCATGCTACCCATCTTAAGATTATTTTGATTACACTGAGAGAGAATTGGTTATATGATAGGTTCTAAAAATGACAATTTGGATGGACCAGATTCACTTTTTAGGTCATGTTATCTCAGAGAGAGGAGTATCTATAGATCCATAGAAAGTGAGATAAGTAGTTTACTAGGATTATCCAAAGAAAATATTTGAGGTATGAAGTTTTCTAGGGCTGGTTTTTTACTAAAAATATTTTATATAGGACTTTTCACGCTTAGCAGCGCCACTGATGTGCCTGAATAAGAAGGGTGTAAAGTACTTGTGGATAGATTCCTATGATTCAGCCTTTCAAGAACTAAAATGGAGGTTGACTTCAGCACCAATACTAGTTTTTTCAGAGTTGGGAAAGAGATATACTGTTTACTATAATGTATCAGGTATTGGGATAGGAGTAGTGCTTATGCAGGGGGAAGGAGTCATTCCGTACGGGTCTCGGTAGTTGATGCCACATGAGAGGAATTTCTTGATGCATGATCTTGAGTTGGTTGTAGTTATACATGATTTATGATGTTGGAGACATTATCTTTTGGGAGGAAATTTTGTGGTGTACACTGACCACAAAAGTCTCAAGTATATCTTTACCCAGTGTGTCCTGAATTTGTGACAGTGAAGGTGGGTTGAGTACCTTCAGTCCTTTAACTTTGAGCTTGCCTACATGCCTAGGAAAGGCAACATAGTGGCTGATTCATTGCGTAGGAGGACTCAGATACAGGTAGTTCAGGAGGAAAATAGTGAGTGGAATCTTATGGATCTATTCTCTAAGATGTATTTCGAGGTGCATGACAGAAAGGGGCAGAGTTTTGTTTCTTTTGTAGTTGTTACCTCTACTCTACTGGATTAGGTGCGAATGAGGAAGCTATCAGATTCTGAAGGCCTTGTTCTACAGAAGGGTGTGTCAAGAGAGGACCCTGTCTAGATGAACCGTAGGAGAGGATGAGATATTTCATTTTCATGGGTGCGTATGGGTGTCAGCAGACATACGTGAGGAGATGTTGCGGGATTTTCATTCCTTGGTTTGGGCAGTTCATCCTGGTGTCACCAAGATGTATCGTGATCTACACCATTAGTATCAGTGTCCTAGTATGAAGAGATACATTGATGGTTTTTTTATGAGTTGTTCCACATGTCATCAGGTGAAGGCAGAACATCAATGAACAACAAATATTTTGCATTATTTAACCATTCCCGAGATGAAGTGGAATGATGTCGTGATGGACTTTGTGACAGGTTTATAGAGATCGCCTTGAGGGAATGATGCATTTTTGGTTGTTGTTGACAGACTCATGAAGGTTTCACACTTCTTACCGATCAAGGAGACCTTCAGTGTTAATGAGCTTGGAAGGTTTTACATACAATATATTTTATGGTTACATGGGTTTCCTCACTCCATCATTTCAGACAGGGACACCCTCTTTACTTCACATTTCTAGAAAAGACTACAAAGGGATCTAGGTACATAGGTACTTTTGAGTACAAATTACCATCCCCATACAAATGGCCAGTCAGAGCACACGATTCAGATGCTGAAGGACATGGTTTGAGCATGCGTCCTGGATTTTGTAGGTTCTTGGGAGAAGAAGATACCTCTAGTAGATTTTTCCTATAATAATAATTTTTAGATTACTATTCAGATGGAACCTTATGAGGCTTTGTACAGTAGGCCAAACTGATCACCCCTATGTTGGCTGGAAGTAGGAGAGGAATCTATGTTGGGACCTCGTCTTATTGAGGAGACCACAGAGTATGTGGATTTGATTTGGAAGAGGATGACTACTGCACAGTCACGGTAGGAGTCTTATGCAGATCAACAAAGACGACCTCTGGAGTTTGAGGTCAAATATTAGGTTTTCCTATGTGTCGCACCGAGTTTGGGACAGAAGAGGATTAGGATATAGGGAAATATTTCACCGAGATACATCGGGCTATTTGAGATTTTGGAGAGAGTTGGGTTGATTGCCTATCGATTGCAGTTACCTCATAAGTATCGGGCTATACACAACATCTTCCACATTTCTCAGTTATGACGTTAATTCTCAGACTCCTTTCATGTTTTTCAACCCGAGGAGGTTGAGTTGGAGATGGATGAATCATTTTAGGAGAATCCTATCTGTATTGTTGATTGTAGTGCGAAGGTTCTCCATGGCCGGTCTGTTCCTCTGGTATGGGTGTTGTGGTAGCACCGGCGAGTATAAGACGACACTTGGGAGAGGGATATTGATGTGTGATCACAATGGCCGGAGCTATTTGGGTATTCTTCTTATATGACTCCTTGTTAGGGAAATTTGGGGATAAATTTCTTTAATGGGGGAAGTTTGTAAGAACCCGGATCTTCATTTCAGGTATGAATCTTGATTTTGGGTGTTTTTGAGAAAAATGGCAGAATTTGGAAAATTCATAAGTACATACCGTGTACTTAGGAGTACCAGCCATGTACCCTGTTGCAGTGGGTAGCCATGTAATGGCCATGTAACGTCCTAGTATAGGGCCTTTTGAGGTGACCTGGATACCTCCTAAAGCTGGGTCCGGTTAAGGCATGTTCATGGCGTGTACATTAAATGAACACACCATGTAGTTTTCTTTTTATTTGTTAAATTGGACAAGGGTCACGTCTAATTCCCATATTTTTCTTCTTCTAACCCCATCTTATCTAGTAGTGACTGGGAGTGACGATTCTTCTCCAAGACTCTAATCCATCATCCGTTCTCTGAATCAAACATTGTCAGTTGCATTGGAATCCCTTCAATGAGTTCTTCTTTCTTCTAGATCCTCTCCTCCTGATTTTTTTTCTTTCATGAGATATATAAGGTTGAGCATTTTTTACATTTTGTAGATATATGACATTCTAGGTCGATTCAAAGTCTTTGGATCAACTATATAGATTGTACAACGTTGAGGTAGGTGGTTTGTGTCTTTCTATAGTTGTCTTTGGATATTATGTGCGAAAAATGTTGAATACCCTAGTTTAGGGTATTGCACGTTTTGGGAATTTAACCCTGTTTGATGCTTGCTATGGTTTTTTTGCAAGAGTAAGGGTTTTTGATTATGAATAGGGTTTATTACCCTTATTATGGATGTGTGTTCCCATGTTTGTTAGATAATGGAAATTGGGTCTAGAACTGCCTGTTAGGCTGTTTTGTTTTCCATGCCTAGTGCAGTTAGGATGTGGTTGATATTATATGAGATGTCTGTGTTATGGATTTTAGTTTTTTAGTCTTGTAGTATTTTAGATTACTTTTTCTTCTAGATATCGTTTGGGTACGATTGTATTACATGGGGCTATGGGAACCTGGTTTAGTTAGACTATAGAGGGAATTGATGTTGAGGAATTCTCTAGAGTATCTGTTATACTTTTCATGTTGCAAGACCATAGGGGGGATGGATATTGAGTGATTCCTCATAGAGTCTATAGTATACCATTAAAAGACCACATGAGGAATTGACAGTGAGTGCTTCCTCATAGAGTTTTTATCTTTGTGAGACCAAGGGGTTAGACCGTGGGAGCTTTTCTATAGGGTCTTTATTTATTTATTTTTTGAATTAATGGTAAGCTGAACCATAGGAGTTATACTATGAGAACTTTTCCATAAGGTTTATTATAAATGATTGGTTGAATAATTTAAATGTAAATGAATGTAGTTGAAACTGTAGGATTGTTTACTTTTGAGTACTTTCTTGTTTATTACATCATTTTTCATATTTCCTCCTATATATATTCACTTACAATTAGGTACAAATCTTTTGGTGGTTGCCTATTGGGATTCTTCTCACACCATGTTTGGGTCATGCTTTTGAGCCCAAACAGATTATATGGTTGTAGGTATAGAAAAAGGGAAAACACCCTTCTACTTTAGAAACTTGATTTCTATGGAGCTCGAGAGCATGGGACCAAGTTGAGGCTTGCAATGATATTGGATTTTATTTACTTATAGTAGTTTGGTTTCTATTTTGTATTCCAACATTGTGACTTGTTTGATTGTTTTCCTAGACATATGTGACATGCATCATTTATTTATATATATATATATGATGTTGTTGTTTATATTAGCAGTATTCAACTATTTACTTTTTTGTATGGTATTACTTCTTCCGCTACTATTATATTGTTTGTTTCCACTATGTTACTTTGACAATGAGGGCATAGATTTCCAAATATCACACCTAATGCCCTCACTGCTAGTCGGTAGCCTCTGGAATTCAGGGAAATGCACTTGAGGCCATGTGACCAACTGGGTATGGGGCACCTTTGGGTGGAACCTGGAACCGGGACATTACATAGTACGTATCTTTCAAATTCGGGTTAGAGTTGGTGGAGGGATTTAATTCGTTTCGCATGATCCGACCATGGGTTATTCGGAGGGAGTTACATGATTTTCAATGATCGCAATACCATCCCTTCATAACCCCGTTTATTATATTTTTTGTACAATAAAAATGGTATTTCCTAATCATGTGGACATTCCAATGGGATTTTACACAGTCAGGTCGACATTTCTTGGGGCCTTAACGAGATCAAGAAGCTTGTTGAAATTTTTTTCATGTTATCTAAGATTATTTGTTCGGGACCTTCTTCCGGAAAAAGGTGGATTTCTAGGGGGACTTCATGAGATCAAGCTGTCTAGAAAATGGATCTTTTGGGGACATTATATCTTGTTTATGGGGTATTCACATGATCAATGGTGGTTTTCTAGGCTGTATAACTCTATTCACATAAAACTAGCATATCTTCCCCTCACAAGAAGCTCCTGTCATTTCCCTTTTTATTTCCTTGTTTATTTTACAAGGGATGGGGATGTCATAAACTTGTATAAGTATTTTCTAATACAATAACTCTCTCCACTGGTGATGTGACTCATGAACAATAAAGGTTCATGAGGTCATGTGTTAGAATTATCATGGAAAACTCTCTAGTTTGTCTTCAGAGCCGGAGGGGGAGAGTAAGACCACATGGACATGTCTGAATCCCTTCACATGATGAGGGTGACGTGCTGACTAGCTCTTACACATCAGGGTGAAAATTTCAATGGGACTTGTGCAGTGTCCTGTGAAAAAACATAGGAATTCCACATGAATATTTACAACCGAAATAGGCTTCCACATTTTGTATACTCTTCTCATTATTTTACAAGGATTTTTAGATGACTATCTTAAGTGTCCGCTGAATGACAAGTCACATGAGGTAGAGGGGTTCACTTGACCTTCACATCAAGATAAAAAAATGACTTGGATTCCTTTGTAAGAACCATAGGATTGTACAAGGGTATCTATAAGATCTAAAGAAGGTCATGTTCTACACATGGCTCGTTCGCATGACCTTCCAAAGGTCATGAGATCACGTGTCCTTTGGAGGGTTTTGTGATCCGAAAGGTTTATACAACTTTTATATAATAGACCAAACTTTACACACATAGATATTACATAAAAATTGAATAATATTAATTAAAAAACATAACAAAACCATTCTAGGACCATATAGGTTTAGTGTCTTTAGAAAATGGGAAAATATAAACAACTGGTTCATAAAACATCTATATTGTCTCCCACTTATTCCTTCATAACTAGACCCCTTTTTGACATATATTACTTAATACCCTTATTCATAAACTGGGGAAAAGAAACATAATAAAGGGTGAGCTCAGATTCTTAGTAATGGTAAATGAGGGAGATATCAATCATATCATAATCATAAAACCTAAGAATATAACATTTTAAAATCTTATCCTGCATATGAAAGATCATGATATTATGTCATGGGATAAATCATGAATGTTCATAAAAAATCAATGAACATATTCCTAAAGAGAATAAAATACAACATGCAATTTTTGTTATACCCATAAGTATAAAAAATCATTTCTATATTATCCAAGGCTCATTACCAAGACCTTCATAGTGGAAAAAGTCCATTACTGAACCAAGTTCATCCTCATTCCAGCCTTATGTTACTAAACTGGGTTTACTTCCCGTTCTAGCCTTATCTATGTCATGAGATATAAATCTTTACCCAATACATTGGAGAGAGATATAGGTCACACCATTCACATAATGGAAACCATACATATGTTTTCCACAAGAACATGAATAATTCATCACATCAGAACCCATGGAATAAAATGGGTTTCATAAACATCATTCCATCATAACATAATCCATGAAAAAAAAATATTTCATAAATTTCATTCCATTGTAAACATAATAATATCATGGGAATAATAGGGATAGTAAACTTGAAACATATCCATATTAAAGCATATGTAACATCAAAGAATATTTTCTTATATTGAAACTAATTTTGAAAGATTACTTGAAAATAATTCTTGAGGAAAATATACTTTCTTCTTTGAAACCATTTTATCTTATTAAAATGAAATGAAATTTTAAAAGAAATTAATTTCTTTGAAAATAACCTTGAAATTTTATAAGTGTAGATGTAAAAAAATAAGGTGTTATGAAAGTGTAAAAATATTTTCATGTTTTATAAGTAAAAAAGTAAACATTCTTCTCATACTTTTTCCAGATAAGTAAAAAAGTACCTCATAAAGAAAATGACAAAAGATTACTTTCATACCGTTCAGTAAAATTTAAAAAATGGGTAAAATTAAATTTAAATAATTTTATAAGAATGGAAAGAATATTTTGGAATATAATTTTTGGAAACATGGACATGGACTATAAATATACTTCATTAAATACTTATATATAAACATTCTTGGATAATAACGAGATTGAGAAATTATCCATTACCTTAGGTTTTACTTTCTTTGAATGTATTTGAATATATTGTATAATGGATTAAATAATGTTATTAACTTATTACAGAACCATTTTTATATTTATGATATCATATATGATCATATTATCACCCTTTTAATAATATTTCATTATTACTCTTCTTTTGGCATTAACTGCTTTATTTTATCATGGTTGTTTTGTCATATAAGTCTCGATTCTTGTATATAGGATATAGTTCCATAATTTAAAGAGTTATATTAAGGTAATATATATCATATTTATTCAACATATACATTTATTTAATCATGCCTAAATGGTGAACATGGAAATGAACCGCACCACGTCGTGGAGATGGTAGGTCGTACGTACGCACGAGTGATGATATCATTTCTGTAATAGTAAAAATTATGAAAGTGGATGATATATTTGTTATTACAGAAGCCATATCATGTTATAATCGCTATATATTATATTATTTCCATCATTATACTCATCAACATAAATTAGTGAAAAACAAATTACAACACGACATGGAGACGATAGGCTGTATGTACACACGCATGGTAATTTCTTATTTTTTAGGATGGGTAGAAGGTGGAATATGGTTGTTCCATAATCATAATAACAACTCAATATATATTTGATACTAGAGTAATTACTTTATATTGGAAAAAATATAAGAATAGGAATTAGAATAAGAAATAATTTTGAAAGAATCGGTATAAGAGATTACCGCTTCTTCGACGAGCTCTCACTAAATCTCCTCTTAAAGGCACTAGAGTTGGTCATTGGAGAATACCAGAAACTATAGAATGTGAATAGTTAATTTTAAAAGAAAAATGGTCAGGGGATGAATGATATTGAGGTCTCAATGCGAAGTGAATAGGTGAGGGAGTAGTTTCTCTTTTATAATTGAGGTGAGGGTCACTTTTGGAATCTCCAAAAATATTAATTTATAATAAAATCAGACCCCACCAAAAAACCTGCAAAATTTCATATTTTAGAATATGAGATAAGATATGGTTATAATATCATCAAACAATAAATTTTATATAAATTTTTCTATCAATTTAAACTATATCATTTTAATTAACCCTTATTCTATTTTAATTTTAACTAAGGTAAGAAATATTTAAATATTAAAAGTTTTAAATATTTACTAATTTGATATAAATTAGACAATAATTGAATAATTTAGAACCTTTTATACCATATAATATTTATTTTATATTTAAAAAAATGTATTATGATTTTGAAATAATTTAATAAAACTTTATTTTGATAAAAAATCAATAGTGTGAATTTTGACACTGTTCAAATCATTGATTTTTAAAAATATGTATATAAAAAGTTAACTTCAAAAAAATTATTATATTAAGAAGAGGTAAGCTTAATATATAAAATTCATTTGATATATTAATTATACATAATTATATTTATTTTAATATTTTTAATAACATTTATTTGATATTTCAATTAACAAAATAATTACTACATCATAATTGTATAACTATTTAATATGCTTATTTATTTATTAAATATTAAAAATAAAATACCATGATGAATATAAAGCTTCTATATTTTAAAAAAATTATTATAGTCTAATATAACTTATGGAAATTATACATTAAAAATTTTATATTTATTAAATGAATAATTTTACAACTTTAACATTACTTTAGATAAAATGTTATAAGTTTCATAATCTTTAACATGTGGCTCAAAATGGTTAATAATTTCACCCTTAGATGATTATGGTAGATATATACTCAACCAATAAGATTTTTTTAATGGTTTTGGTCTTTTAATGGTTATTATAATTTTAATTATTTTTTGATTGATTTTTCTTCAATTAAATAATTTCTACATCATCATTGTATAAGAATTTAAGGTAATTATTTATTTCCTAAAATTAAAAATAAATTTCCATGATAAAGAAAAACATTTTATATTTCAAATGAGTATTTATATTTGAATTTATATTCTGTATAACCTTATATTAAAAATGATATATTGAATAAAATTTGAGTGAGAAATATTTAACTTTTCTTTAAATAAAATATAGTAATTATCCTAATATCATCAAAGTGGCTTCCAAAAGATACCATTTAGATGAAAGGGTGAATTAGGTCAAAACACACTCATCCAATGATATTAGGAAAAGTGATATGGTAATTTTATAATATTATTTTTGTCCTTAATTACCCGATTTACCTTTTTACTATATTAATAAAAATTACTAAAGTTACTATTCATAATGTCAAACAAAAAAAATAAAGATATTTACATAATTTGGAACAAATGATTCCAAATATGGAATTCATTTTTCAAATTTAAAAACATATAATTTGTAGTAATTAATTTATTTCTATTTTCAGAATGAGGAAACAAGTTTTAAAAGTTAAAACTTGCAAAAGATTGAAATCTTTTTACATCTAAATTCAATGTAAAATTAATGTTAATGATCTACATTATATTAACTGATAAAAATATAATATATTTATACTTTAAAACCATTCAATAATATAATTTAACCATATAAATTATTTCGATGAAATAATTTGTTTTCAATTAAAATTTTGTTTATTTGTATTATTCATCAAAACTTGAAACTTATCAGAAAAATATCAAAAATTCATCCAAGGAAAATTTTTATATCCATCTTCTAAAGAATAAGTTTATTTTGTCATATAAAAAGTATTAATGTGTCAAAATTTTAATTTAAAAGGGGTGATTCATTAAAAGGCGGTAAAATTACCTTTGAAAAATATAGGTTTTTATACATAAAATAGGGTTTATTCATATAATATGACAAAAAAATATATTGAATGAATATAAAAAATATTTTATTAAATATATAACATATATATTTCATTAATTTCATTTAATAATTATAATTAACTTAATTTATTAAAACAAAAATTCAAATATTTCCTTTTCATTTAATTGGTTTATATTTTTCATAAATAATTGGTATCCATTGAATTCAACACATATTTTCATAAGTTAGTTATATTTATTCCCACTAAAATAATGGATAGGTTATAATAGAAATTTTATATTGTCTCATAGTTCATTTAAACTCAAAAATTTCATGCAATGCAAGATATTTAAAAAAATTAAAGATAAATATTTATTCAAATATCATGGTGTTACATTATACCCCCCTTAAAATGAATTTCTCCCTCAAAATTAATCACTTGGATACAAACATATGAGGATATTTATGCCTTATCACAACCTCAAGTTCCCATATAGCATCCTCAAATTGGTTTTTTCTCCATAAAACATTAAACAAGTGAGTGGTCTTGTCTCATAGAACTTTTTTGCTATGATCCAGAATCTCTATCAGTTGTGCTTCATAAGAAGGATCTTGATCCAATGGTACAACTTCTGATTTTAGTATATAAGAAGGATCATGTATGTACTTTCTTAGGAGAGATACATAGAACACATCATGATCTTTAGAGAGATTTAGTGGATGTGCCAATATATAATCTTCCTTCCCAACATGATCAAGAATTTAAAAAGCCCTGGTATACCTAGGGCTCAAATTAAACTTCTTTCCAAATATCAGTACTCTCTTCCAAGGAGAGATTCATAGGAATACCTAATCACCCACTTCAAACTCTAGATCTTTTTATCAGTTGTTATCATATTTTTTATCTACTATGAGATTCTCTTATGTATTGTTTAATCAGTATGATCTTATTTTCCATTTCGTTAACAAGATCGGGTCCCAATAGATTTCTTTCCCCAATTTCATCCCATCAAGTTGGAGTTCTGCACTTATTTCCATAGAGGGATTCATAAGGATCCATATGAATACTATAGTGACACATATTGTTGTAAGAAAATTCTACCAAAAGTAGGTGTTTACCCCAAACACCATTGAAATCCATAGAGTATGCTCTCAACAAGTATTCTAGAGTTTGAAATGTCCTCTCAGACTAACCATCTACCTGAGGATGATAACTGGTGATAAAACATAACTATGTATCCAAATCCTATTGAACACTTCACCAAAAAATCGAGGCAAACCTCAGATCCCGATTAGATATAATGGAAAGTGGTACTCCGTAAAATCTAAAAACTTTTTTATATGTATCATAGTAAGATGATCAAGAGAGGAGTCATCTCTAATAGTAATGAATTGTATTGATTTCATAAGGTGATCAACTATAACCCATATAAAATCATTAACTTTAGATGTTTTGGGAATTCTGATGACAATGTCCACAATGATTTTTTCCCATTTCCATTCAGGTATGGGTAATGGTTGTTACATCTCCATAAACTTTTGTCTCTCATCCTTAACTTAATGACAAACCAAGCCCTGGGAAACATATTCTGCAACATATTTTTTCATTCCATCCCACCAGAAATATTTCTTTAGGTGCCTATACATCTTTGTGATTCTAATATAAATAGATAACGAAGAACTATGATCCTCATCCAACATCTCCTTCTTTAATTCTGGAATGGGAGGAATAAAAACACAGTTCCTAAACCTTATTATTCCATCATAATCAAGGTTGAATTCAGGAAATTTTTTCAACTTCTTTCATAGATCAACATCTTCCTTCCACACCTTCTTAATATTCACTAGGATATATGGTTGAACCTTTATTTTAGAAAGACAATATTTCTCCCCTTATGTTGGGAAAAAATCCTTCAAGGTAACATTGAATCATTTTTTAGGTGATTGTGTTTTTTGAAAAATTGGGTTTGTTTGTTGACAAAGAGGGTTTCCATGGAGAGTTTTCGAGTTCTAGATATTTTTTTGACAACCTATATTGACAAAGAACCATGAAAAATTAATGGTCGATCTGGAGGCGGTACCAAAAGAACAGATACAAGGTGGTGTCGTTTTCCAGTGTTTTCCAAATTTTTGAGCCTCAAAATCAGAAAATGGGGAAATGTGTTTTTGTCAAAGGAAGTTACGCACAAGATTGAAGGTGTTTTGGAAACATGAAACCAAGTAATTTTATGGGATCAAAACATTGAAAAATTTAGAAGGCATGATGTGCGCGAAAGATATGGAAATGTGTATAAAAGATGGAGTCGCACAAAAGATTCTTGCGCGCCCAATGTGACGTCAAATGGGGTTTTGAGTGCTCGAGGAAAATCTTGTACGACATGTAAAATCTTCCGCATAGGGTTCAACAACGCCTATAAATAAGAGGTGACCCCCCTCATTTGCAATATCTCAACACTTAGAGAGAATTCGAGCTCTAGATCGTGTAAGAATTTTAAGCAAAGGGAGTTGCGTGAAACATTATGAGTTGCATGCAAGCTAAGAAAATTGTGTGTAAGATTTGAGTTGCACATAAGATTGAAGTTGCATATAAGGGTTGTTTCACAACAAAAGTGGAATCTTGCGTGAAAGGAATTAAAGTTGCGTGCAAGACACAGTAAGGGTTGCCTGAAAGTTTTGGAGTTTCCCATTAAATCTGTGGTAAAGTGATATTCATCAGTGGATAAAAGTGGGAAATCAATAGAGAATCTACATACAATAGAAGATGCATTCATTTGAGAAAATGAAGGGACCTATAAGTCTATAAAATGTGAGTGGATCTTCTGAAAAAGCAATGTGCACACTTCAATTGAGAGAGAAGTGAGCTTTCAAATTTTGATTGGTTGTAAACAAGGAGGGACATTGAGTTCACTCCAAACATTGTAAACATCAGTACACTTATAGTGGATTTGGTACATCGACACATCACCGGTGTATGATCATTGGACTTAACCTAATAAGGGTGAACCATGTAAAATTTTTGTGCCCTATGCATGCTTTAAAATTTGTTCATACTCTACAATGGGAAGAAGAGAGAAGAGAGTTTTGTTTAACAATGAAACAATACCAAAAGGGGAAATTGTTTTAATCTGTTATACCCTAATTCACCCCTCTCTTAGGGTATCTAGCCTAGTATACCTAAAAATTGGTATCAGAGTGAATGTCAGTGTTTCTCTCTCAATAGAGGTCATTAATCACAAAGGAAATCTGATCTTAGATGGGATTAATTTTTTATCTATGTAATAATCGGATGCAAAACTACTTATGATCATTGGGAATGGATGTGTTCACAATAGAAATGCATTGTGTCTCAACCGGAATCAATAGTGGAGATTTATCATAAGATGAAAGAAGGGAATTGGATGCTGACGCCAAGGGAATCAATTCCTTAGGGAGATCCCTATCCAATGTTATCTATATGAAGGTGATGTCATGTAAAACATCACATGCTATGTGGGAAAATCTATTGAATATTTATGAAGGTGATTCAAATGCCAGATAAGAAAAGATGAAGGTTCTGTGGAACAAGTATGAAGATCTGAGAATGAACCCAAATGAGTCTATTGCTGCATTATTTGATAGCGTTGATGTTTTAGTGAAATACATGTGAGGTATGAGAGAGGAAATTGAAGATAAAAATATTGTGAAGCATATCTTGAGTAAACTTTTACCCTGATTCAATCCAAAATTTTCAGTATTTGAAGATAAAGATCTGAAAGATCTGACACTGGATAAATTGTATAGTACCTCTATAGCATATGAAATGATAAATGATGATTAATATGCTATGGAAAAGGGTAAATATAAAGAGGTGGCATTCAAGGCCATGAAGAAGATAAATATTGAAGATTCTTAGGAAGAAGAATAGACAGACGAGGTGATGTCATTCGTTTCTTCAAATATTCAAAGAGGAAAAGAAAATTTCAAGGGAAAAATTCCACTTTCTTGCTTTAGATGTGGAAAGGTTGGACGTCTTATAGAAAAGCTACCTAAGAAGTTCCAAGAAGATGATGAGGATGAAGTTTAAATACCTATAAAGAAGACTTCATCCTATGTGAAAGAAAGAAAAATTATAAGAGAAATTTCTTCAGAAAAATAATCTTCTTCCACAAGAATGTGACCGTTCAAATGAATAGAAGGTTGAAAAGGTTCAGGGGATAGAGAAATCTTAAGATGGTGGAGAAAATTCTATGGTGGCAGTTGTCGATAAGACTTAGAAAAAATAATAAACTGACATTAATTAATAAGAAGATGAAGGAAGAGTTGATATGGAGGCTGAATTTAAAAAGCTACTGAAGAGGTAGATGTTTGGAGAGACAAAAAAATAAATCAAACAAAGTGGTTCATGATGCCAAAATCTACACGTATTAGTAGGATGAATAGAAGTATGAGTTAAATGAAGAAATTGAGAATCTCAAGTCATCATTACTAGTGAACTCAGAAACAGTTAGTGAGCACAAACTCAAGGTTGATGAAAAGAGAAGTGAGATTGATGGTTTTAATACCACAATGAAAGATCAAATGAAATGAATTAATGAACTTGAAGAAGAATTTGTCAGTCTATGAATAAAATTTAAGGATCAAGAAAAACTCTTGACCCTCAATGTGACATCGGTAAAGCTGATCATTCAAAAGATGGAAAAGTTGGAAGTAGAGCATAGAGGTCCATTAGAATGAAAGCAACAGTCAAATATAAGTGATAAGGCTGGTATGAGACTTGATTAAAAATAGAAAGAAGTTATGGTTGAAGTTATACCACAATAACCCACTCTGAGATTGAAAGTTGATTTTGATATGAAGTAGAATCAGAATATTTAGATAACCCAAGGGATAGCTAGTGGTGTTGAAGTAACACAGATTAATGTACCTCACATCAGGTGCTATTTTTGTGGAAAGATGGGACACTCAAACAATGTGTGTTCTATAGCTAAGAGATATAGAAGGGAACAAGAAAAATAGTAGAGGCAAAACAAATCTTAGTAGAATAGAACATCTTTTGAGGGACATTATTTTTGGTTTGGAGGATTTGGGCACATGGATAGATATTGTATATCGACCATGCAGAAGAATGTTCCAAAGAAGAATCAAAGTGGCTGCAAGCAGCAACTCAATGAATCAACAGGTGAGATTAAAATTCAAAATCGATTTGCAGCCCTACAGGATAAATCTGGTCCACCATAAACCAAGAAAGATCAAGATTTACAATTTATAATGATTACAAAGACATAAACATGGATCAAAAAGAAGAGAGATAAGAAGGAAATTGTTGCAAAAATTTCCCTTAAAGAGTGAGATCATTCTCGTGTATGGATCCTTGATAGCGGTTTCACATCCCATATGAAATGGAATAAGGATATTTTCATAGGCATAAATTATGGTAAAGAAAGATTTGTCAAGTTTGGAAATGATGAAGGCCTAAAGATAATTGGCTCGAGAAAGGCTGGTTTTGGGGGCAAAGAAATGAGACGGGATGATGTCTTGGTAGTAGAAGGTCTTAGTCACAACATGATTAGTTTCATTCAACTATGTGACTCAAGTCATTCTATAATATTTACTAAGAATATGTGTGTCGTCAAAGGAATATATGGTGTAGTTTTTCTATAGGTAAAAAGAATAAATGGAAATCTATACCTTGTAAGTCGGGAAGAAGATATATGATTTTTATCCAGAGAGGAAGAAAAATAGTTGTGGCATAAATGACCTAGTCATCTATGCCAACCATCCCTAGAAGATTTGGTAAAGTGTGATTCTTCTAGATATCTCCCTAAGCTATCACATGATCGTACTCATACATGCGATGTATGTTTACAAGGGAATATAATCAGAAATACATACAAGGAAAAGGAATAGAAGACAATAAGAGTGCTTGAGTTGGTGCATGCTGATGTATGTGGACTTATCTCACCAAGATCCATTGATGGAAAGAGATATTACGTTCTGTTCATTTATGATTATAGCATAATGGAATGGGTATTTATCATTCCCCACAAGTGTGATGTATTTAGTTGCATAAAGTAGTACCGAAGGGAATCAAAAAGGGTGCTTGAGCATAAAATATTGAGGTTTCGTACTAACAATGGTATGGAATTCACAAATAGTCAAGTAGAAAACTATCTTGAGAAACATGGGATAATGAATCAAGTATCTTTACTAAGAACTCCCCAAAAAAATGGAGTGGTTGAAAGAATAAATCGGATCATGAACAACATAAATAGAACAATTTTTATTGAGAAATTCCTACGGGAGAAATTTTGGAAGGAAGCAGTTTTTACATTGTTCTACATTTCTAATAGGGATCTGTTGTGTCTGAAATAAGGAAAGACTCCCTATGAGATGTGGTATGGAAAGAAAGAAACAGTGAAATACTTTCAAATCTTTGGAATTAAGTGTTTTATTCTTAACAAAGAAAAACATAGGAAATATGAGTCATGTGGATATGAGGAGATATTTCTTGGCTACTCAGGAAAAATAAAATCATATAAATGCTTTAACAAGAGGCTGGTAAAAGTAGTTGAGAGCAATGATGTCACTATAGTGGAGAATGAAGAGAATATTAAACAACACAGTGATCATTTTTCTGATGAAAGCGATGAGGAGGCATGAAACATAGGGGGAGAAGAAGTGGAAAATGTTGATTCAGAAAAAGATACTAGTGTTGAGAAAGAATATGACAAGTCTGTATCTATAAAGAATCCAAAGAATCAAGCTAAAATTGATAGGAAAAATATTATTTGTGATTATACAATGCCTGTTTAAAAAATAAGAATGAATAGTAGTCATATTTCTTATCTTAGGTAGAGCTGAAGTGTTTTTCTGTTACAGATGAAGATAAAAACTAGGTCCATGCTATGAATAAAGAGCTAGACTAGATTGAGAAGAATCATATGCGGGAGATTGATTCAAGGCCAAGATTTAAGAATTTCATTGGTACTAAATGGGTATTTCGTAACAAGATGAATGAATATGGAACAATGATTCGAAAGAAAGAATGACTAGTGTGCAAAGGCTACTCCCAGATAGAGGGTATTGATGTCATTGAGACATTTTCACCTGTTGCAAGGTTGGAAACAATCAGATCATTCTTGGTCGTTGCAGTGAAACTAAAGTTCAAGGTTTTCCATATGGATGTCAAATCTTCATTTTTGAATGGTTTTTTGGAAGAATATGTTTATATTGAGCAGCTAGATGGTTTTCTCAGTCATGAAGATGAGAAAAAAGTTTGTCGATTGAAGAATGAACTCTATGGTCTGAAACATACACCAAGAGCATGGTACTCGAGGCCTGATCGGTATTTGAAGAAGATTAGATTTTAGCATGGTGGAGTTGATAGAAATATCTATTTCAACAACAACAGTAATCAAAAGATGATAGTGCTGGTTTATGTCAATGACATAAGTTTTGGTGGATCAGATGAAGCTCAGTGTAGACAGTTTTCCAAATTCATGATAAGTGAGTTTGAAATGTCAATGATTTGAAATATGACATTTTCCCTTGATTTATAGGTGACATAAGGAAGGAATGACACTTTCATTTCTCAATCCAAATATGTCAAAGAGGTTCTGAGAAGATTTGGAATGGAAAATTACAAGGAGATGAAGACTCTGGTTGCTACTTGGATGAAACTGTCAAAAGATGATGATGGCAAGGTAGTTAATATCACAGAATATAGGAAAATCATTAGAATATTACTATACATGATAGCGATGAGACCTGATATTGTATTTTCCATATGGGAAATAGTGAGGTATCAAAGCAATACCAAGGAAATCCATATTCTTGTATTAAAAAAGAATACTTCAGTATATCAAGGGTACAATGGACTTCGTCTTGATGTATAATGACAAATATCAGCTAGAGTTATTGGGATACACATATGAAGATTGGGATGGTTCATCAGATGATAGGAAATCAATGTTAGGAGATTCTTTTTATCTTTGTGGATTTTGTATTTCTTGGCTGAGAAAGAAAAAAATATTGATCTTTGTGGATTTTGTATTTCTTGGCTAAGAAAGAAAAAATATTTAATTTCATTGATCACCACATAAGTTGGGTATATTTCTGCCACTCAAGCATGCACATAGTTATTATAGATGAAGCAACAACTTGATGATATGGGAGTTGAAGTGAAGTCTCTAATTGAAGTCCAATGTGATAATTTGAGTGCTATCATTCTTAGACAAAATATAGTCCATCACTCAAGGAAAAAGAACATTGAGATCAAATATCATTTTATCAAGGATAAAGTGGAGAAAGGGCTTGTGAATTTAGAGAATGTGCCTACAGAGATACAGGTTGAGGACATTATGACAAAGGATTTACCCAAGGAAGCTTTTTCCTAAATGTACTGATCTGTGTTGTTTTCAATGTTTCAGAATACAAAGGAGGGACCTTTGGGTTCATTGAAAAAGGGGGAGAAATTGTGGCTAAAAAGGGAGAAAATGTATTTGTCGAGACACGGAGAGAAGCTGGCAGGTGGAGCAGTAAGATAGGGGGATCTACATGATGAGATTATGTGTTTCTTCAGTATTTGAAGTGATCATCCAGATCTTAGCTTTGAAAACACAAGAAACCAAGAAGTGAAGAAGGAGGAGATTTAAATATGATGATGCTATAAGTGATTAATCAAAGAAGATATATCACAAAAGTTAAGGTTCATGATGAAAGTAGTTTATTGTTATCTGTGTGGTTTCAATAATTAGTGTCAGGAGTGAAGTGATTCATTGATAAACTTTTCATCATACTCTTGTTTCTCATGTTGGTCATTTATCGTGCGGTCTTATAGTATGTGTTTAGTGAATCAGTGATCGCTATCTGAATCGCATGAAGTAAATGGTGGTAGAAGACTGATGGAACTATAAAGATATAGCTTTTTTTGTAAGAGTTATCAACAAAAACAAAGGGGAGATTGTTGGGTAGAAATCCCTCAAGGTAACATTGAATCATTTTTGTGGTGATTGTGTTTGTTAACAAAGTGGGTTTCTTTATTGACAAAAAGGGTTTCCATGGTGAGTTGTCAAGTTCTAAATATTTTTTTGACAATCTATGTTGACAAAGAACCCTGAAAAATGAATGGTTGGTCAGGAGGTGTTACAAAAAGAATAGATACAAGGTGGCATTGTTTTCTAGTGTTTTCTAAATTTTTGGGCCTCAAAATCGGAAGATAGGGAAACATGTTTTTGGAAAAAGAAGTTTCGCACAATATTGAATGTGGTTTTAAAACTTACATGCAAGGAATGTTTTGGGATAAAAATGTGGAAAAATAGAAAATGCATGATGTGCGTGAAAGATTTGGAAATGTGCATGAAATATTGATTTGTGTGAAAGATTCTTAGGTGCCCAATGTGACGTCAAATGAGGTTTTGTGCCCTCAAGGAGGATCTTGCACGACACGTCAAATCTTCCACAAAGGGGTCAATGATGACTATAAATAAAAGGTGACCCCCTCATTTGTAATAGCTCAAAAATTAGAGATAATCCAAGCTCCATATCATGTAATAATTTTAAGAAAATGGAGTTGGGAGAAGGATTTTGAGTTACGCGCAAGCTAAGAATGTTTTTTATAAGATTTGAGTTGCGCATAAGATTGAAGTTGCACGCAAGGGGTGTTTCACGTAAAAAGTGAAATTTTGTTCACAAGGCATTAAAGTTGTGCGCAAGACACATTAGGGGTTTCATGAAAGATATGGAGTTGCCCATTACATATGTGGTAAAGTGGTATTCATCAGTAGATGAAAGCAAGACATCAATAGAGCATCTACATACTGTGGAAGATACATTCATTTGAGATAATGAAGGGACCAACAAGTCTATAAACTGTGAGTGGATCTTTTGAAGAAGCAGTGACCACACTTTAGTTGAGAAAGTAGTGAGCTTTCAAATTGTGATTGGTTGTAAACCTGGAGGGATAATGAGTTCACTCCAAACTTTGTAAACAACAGTGCGCTTATAGTTGATTTGGTGCATCGGCACATCACTAGTGTATGCTCCATGGACATATCCCATTGAGGGTAAACCAAATAAAATTGTTGTGTCATGTTCAAGATTTGAGATTTGTTTATACTCTACAATGGGAAGGAGAGAGAAGAGAGTTTTGTTTAATAATGAAACAAGATCAAAAGGGGCAATTGTTTTAATCTTTCATACTCTCATTTACCCCCCCCCCCCAAGGGTATTTAGCCTAGTGGACCGAACACCTTCCTTTAAAGTTTCTAGATACATCCTTTGCAAATCTATAAATATTGGATCTTTTTTTATCCTCATCATGGATAGGCTAACATGGTCCTTTAAACTCAAAGAATCTTCCACCTTGTTCACTTTCCCAAGGTGGTAATTTATTTAGTAGTCATAGTCTTTAATCGACTCCAACCATCTTCTTTGGAATATATTCAGCTCCTTTTGTGTGAAAATATAATTTAAACTTTTATGACTAGTATATATATCACACCTTTCTACATAATGATAATGTCTTCACATCTTTAATGAAAAGATTGCCACTACTAACTATAAATCATGAGTTGAGTAATTTTACTCATGGATTTTCAATTTTCACGAGGTATAAGCTATCACCATATCATTTTTCCGTAGAACACATCCCAACCACTTATTGGATGCATCATTATAGATCACAAACCTTTATCCACTATAAGGTAGTATGAGAACAGGTGCACTGACTAACCTTCTTTTCAACTCTTTGAAATTGCCTTCACATTACACTATCTATATTAACTTAAATCCTTTATGATTCAACTTGGTTAGTGGATTAGATAATCATGAAAAATATTTCTCAAAACGTTGATAATGTCCTTAAAAACCAAGAAAACTCTAGGTCTCAGCTACCATTGTTGATCTAGGAAAACATTCAATAACTTCTATTTTTGTTGGATTCATAGATATATCATCGCTTGAGATTATGTGATCCAAAAATGAAACTTTATAAAACCAAAATTCAAACTTGGTAAATTTTTCATAAAGATTCTCCTTTCTCTGGGTATTTAGCACAATTCTCAAGTGATATTTATTCTCATATATTCTCTTCGAATAAACAAGAATATAATCTATAAATACTAAAAATGGTCATTATAGTCTCTAAATACTTTATTTATTAAATCCATAAAGATAGTGGGGTATTAGTAAGACCAAAAGGAATCACTATAAATTCACAGTGTCCATACCTTGTACGGAATGTCATCATGGGTATCTAATCTTTTTTAAACTTTAATTGATGATATCCAGAATGAAGATCAATATTGGAAAAGTATTGAGCTCCGCATAGTTTGTCAAATAAGTCATCAATAAAGGGGAGAGGATATTTTTTATTGATAGTGATGTTGTTAAGTTCATTTTAATCAATGAAGAGTCTCATTAATCCATCTTTATTCTTGACAAAATATAACTAGTGCACCCTAAGGTGATACACTAGGGCATATGAATCCCTTGTCAAGATTCTCTTGTATTTTATTCCTCAATTCCTGCAACTCAATTGGGGAAATTCTATAAGGTTTCTTTGAAATAGTCAAATCACTCGGTATGAGTTCTATTGAAAACTCAACTTCATGATTTAGTGGAAGACCTTGAAATTATTCGATAAATACATCAACAAACTCCCGTACAATAGGTTTGTTCTTAATGGTGAGTTTCTCCCCAACCATATGAGACAGATAACCTTTAATTATAGTAATAAAGACCCATAATATGGAAGAAATTTCCACTGGAAGATAATGTTCATCCTTGCATTGATAGATGGTCATATATTGATCCGAAATATGAAATGTGACTTCCATTCCATGGAAATTGATATGAAATACATATAGAGAAAGCCAATACATTCCAATAATCTCATAAAATTCCACTAACGGAAGGATCACAGGTTTTAAAGGAATCACTTTTCCACAAAATTCAACTGGAGAAGAATTATAAACTTTTGATGTAATCGTTGTGACATTATGAGTTTTCACAACTAACTCAACATCTAATTGTTGAGTTAATATGGTGATACCCTTAGAAAATTATTTATAAATAAAATACTTTGTGGATAAAAATCAAATTAAACATTTTCTACTTTAGAGTGGATAGTAAGTGTACCTTTCACCACTTCATTATCATACTCCACATCACTAATAGTGATCACATGCGATTTTCCTTTATCCTTTCCCTTATGATTCTACTAACATAGATCATCATCGATAACCCTTGGATTAGGTCATTGGTTAGAATAATGACCTATTTCCTTGAACTTGTAACATTGGAGTGTGGGAGGAGCATTTTGTGTAGCCTTTTCTATATTCAGATCATTAGATATATTTTTCCCATCGCTTCAATAGTCAAATGTAAGATGACCTTCTTTTCCACACATTAAACATTTGATAGTCTCATTAATAAAATTTCCTCCATGTTTCTTTCCACACATTGATCATAAAGGAAAGATCAAATTCTTTTTCAGTTTTTTCTTTAGATTTTCCCTTGAATTCTATTTTTCTCTTCTTATCAAACCCATGAGACTGATGGGTAACTCCAATTTCCATATCAACCTTGAGAGAACATCAAACGATTTCCCCATGGCTATTGAAGTCCCTTGTGGTTAATTCCATTTGGAGACTTGGTTTTAAGCCACTAAATAATCGATCAAGTTTACTCTCATGTTGGATAATAATCACAAAATCATATATTGCAAGTCTTATAAAATTCTCTTTGTGTGTACCAACATATTCATCTTCCCTTTGATTAATCTCAAGGAACTCCTCTCTTAATTCGAAGAATAAAGGGAACATACTTATTAAAAAATAAGATCTTGAACTCATCCCATTCCATAGAGTCAATTTCACCCCTTTGCCTTGTATTCTTGATAATATTAATCCATTGATCAGTTTCAACTTACAAACGATAAATTTCCAAGATGAATTTATCATGATCTGAACATTAAATAACTTAAAATGCCTTTTCAGTGGTACTAATTCATTATTCAGCCACTAGTGGATCAGAAGACCCACTGAAAGAAGGTGAATTCTTCCTCATGAAGGATTCAACAAAATTTTGTTCCCTCCTTTTCTTGTTTGAAAGTCTTGCATGATTCATAGATTGATAAAGTTGTGTGATAATAACAACAAGATTTTTCATTCCATCTCTAGTAACATTTAGTTTCTTAGGAGGACAATCATTTCATTGCCCGTCAGATTCAACATTAGTACAGTTCCTTCGGGTTCCAACCACTGAATAAGACCCAGAAGAATAATGTAAGTAAAACTAATCATAATGGGAAAACCACGCAATCAAGAATAAAATTTCAATTTAGGACACTTTAGGTTTTATCCTAGGTTATTTATGATCATTACTAAAACACTAGGATTGTAACCTATACATTGACATATCCTTAGGGTTCTTACTAAGGTTTTATAATCCTATTTTCCAAAGGTTAACTAAACCTGGATCTGATACCAACTATAACGGCCCAAACTTTACACACATAGATATTACTTTAAAATTGATTAATATTCATTACTCAACATGACAAAACCATGCCAGAACTATATAGGTTCAGTGACTTTAGAAATTGATAAAACATAAAAAATTGGCTCATAAAACATATACATTATATCCCACATATTCCTTCATAACTAGAACCCTTTTTGATATATCTAACTTAATACCCTTATTCATAACCTGGTGAAAATAAACACAATAATGGGTGAGATTAGATGCTTAGTAAGAGTAAATAAGGGATATATCAATCATATCATAATCATAAAACTGAACATAAAATTTAAAAATCTAATCATGCATATGAAAGATCATGATATGATGTCATGGGATAAATAATAAAAGTTCATAACGAATCAATGATCGTATTCCCAAAGGGAATAACATAAAACATGGAATTTTTGGCATACACATAAGAATAGAAAATTATTTCCATATTAGCCAAGGCTCATTTCCAAGACCATCATAGTGGACAAAGTCCTTTACATAACTGAGTTCACTTCTTGCTCCATCCCTGTGTTACTGAGCTGGGTTTACTTCCCGTTACAGTCCTGTTTATCTCATGAGATATAAATATTTACCCATTTAATTGGAGGGAGAAATAGGTCCCACCCATCACATAATTAAAACCATACATTTGTGTTCCACAAGAACATAAATCATTCATCATATCAGAACCCATGGAATAAATTGGTTTCATAAACATCATTTCATCATAACATAATCAATGAAAAAGAAATGAATTTCATAAATATCATTTCCGAATAAAAATAATCAAATCATAATAATAATAGGGATAGTAAACTTGAAATGTATCCCTATTAAATCATATGTAACATAAAAGAATATTATCTTATATGTAAAATTATTTTGAAAGATTACTTGAAAATAATTCTTGAGTAAAATATCCTTTCTTCTTTGAAATCATTTAATTTTATTAAAATGACATGCAATTTTAAAAGAAATTAATTTATTTTAAAATAACCTCGAAATATTGTAACGAAATCATCAAGGAAATAAGGTGTTATAAAAGAACAAAAATCCATTCATTCTGTATAATTTAAAATAAAGCATTCTTCTCATACTTTTGTTAGACAAGTAAAAAATACCTTGAAAAGAAAATGAAAAAATATTTCTTTCATATCATTTAGTAAAATTTCAAAAATGGGTAAAATTGACTTTAAAAAATTATAGAAGAATAGAATGTTTTGGAATATATATTTTTTAAACATAGACATGGATGATAAATATACCCCAATAAATACTTACATATAAACAATCTCAGATAATAAAAAAATTGAGAAATTATCCCTTACCATTGGTTTGACATCTTTCATATGTATTTGAATCTACTGTATAATGGACTAAATAATGTTATTAACTTATTATATAGCAATATTTATATTTATGATATCATATATGATCATATTATCACCACTTTAATGATATTTCTTTATTACTCTTCTTTTGGTGTTAACTACTTTATTTTCTCATGCAAGTTTTGTCGTATAAGTCTCAATTCATGTAAATAAGATATAGTTACATCATTTAAAGAATTAAATTAAGATAATATATATCATATTTGTTAATTATATACCTTTATATAATCATTCATTAATGGTGGACATGGAAATGAATCACATCGCGTCATGGAGAGGGTAGGTCATACGTACGCACAAACAATGGTATCATTTCAAAAATAATAAAAAGTATGGAAGTGGATGGAATATATTTTCCATAAGAAATATCATATTATAATCACTATATATTTATATTATTTCCATAATTATACCCATAAAAATAAAGTGGCAAAAAAAATATTACACCACAGCGTGGAGACGGTAGGTCATACGTACACACATGTGGTGATTTCATTTTTTGTAGGATTGGTAGAAGGTGGAATATGGTTGTTACATAATAATAATAACACCTAAGTATATAGGTGATATTTTATTTTTTACTTTATAATGGAAACAACATATGAGGAGGAAGTAGAAGAATAAATAATTTTGAAATAATCGGTATAGGAAATTACCTCTTCTTCGATGAGTTCCCTCTAGATCTCCTCTTAAAAGAAATAGAGTTGGTATTTGGAGATGACCAGAACCTATTGAATTTTAATAGGGAAGTTGATAAGGGAAATGGGTAGGGTATTTCTGAGATTGAGGGCTCAAAATGAAGTGAAGAAGTGAGGGAGGTGGTTCCCTCTTATAGTTGAGGTGAGGGGCACTTTTGGAATCTCCCAAAATATTAATTTATAATAAAATAATACCCCATAAAAACCTAAAAAATTTCATATTTTAGAATATTAGATTATATAAGGTTGTAATATCATCAAAAAATAAAATTTAGACAAGTTTTTATATCAATTTAATCCTTATAATTTTAATTTACCCTTAGTTATTCTATTTTAATTTTAACTAAGGTCACAAATATTTAAATATTAAAAGGGTGTAATATTTACATATTTGATGTAAATTTGACCATAAATGAATAATTTATAATATTTTAGATCATATCATAATTATTTTATATTTCTAAAAATGTATTATTATTTTTAAATAATTTAATAAATCATTATTTTGATAAACAACCAATAGTGTCAATTTTGACACTATTCAAATGATTGATTTTTAAAAATATGTAGATAACAAGATAACTTTGAAAAAATTATTTCATTATATTCATAATAGTTAAATATCATCTATAAAATTCATTTGATATATAAATTATCGAAAATGATATTTATTTTAATATTTTAATAACATTTATTTGATATTTCTATTAACAAAATAATTACTACATCCGATTTGTGTAGTTATTTAATATACATATTTATTTAATTAAAATTAAAAATAAAATTCCTTGATGAACATAAGGAATATAGATTTCATAAAAATATTTATAGTCGAATATATATTCAATAAAATGCTACATTAAAAATATTATATTTAGTAAAACAAGAATGTGACAACTTTAACATTACTTTAGATAAAATATTATAAGTGTTATAATCTTTTCCATGTGTCTCCAAATGGTCAATAATTATAAACATGGATGATTATGGTCGATATATACTCTAAAAATAAGATTTGGTCAAGGGGTTTTGTCTTTTAATGGTTATTATAATTATAATTAAAATTATTTTATTGATTTTTCTTTAAATAAATAATTTTTGCATCATTATTGTATAAGTCTTTAAGATCATTATTCATATCTTAAAAACTAAAAATAAAATACCATGATAAATAAAAACATGTTATATTTCAAATTAGTATTTATATTCTAATTATTCTTCTATATAACCTTATATTAAAAATGGTATAGTTATTAAAATTTGAGTATGACATGTTTAACTGTTCTTTAAATAAAATATATTAAATTTACTAATCTCATCCGAGTGGCTCCCAGAGGATATAATTTTAACCCAATGATGATTTAGGTCGAAACACACTCATAAAATGATATTAGGACAAGTGTTAGAGTAATTTTATAATATTATTTTTACCCTTAATTACATGATTTATCTTTTTACCATATTAATTAAAATTACTGAATTTACTATTCATAATTCCCTAAAATAAAATAAATATATTTATATAATTTTAACCCACTAATTCCAAATATGAAATCCATTTTTAATAATTCAAAATAAAATAGTTTTAGATATTAATTTAATCCTATTATCGGAATGAGGAAATAAGTTTTAAAAGTTAAAACATGCAAAAGATTGAAATGTTTTTACATCTAAATTCAATGTAAAATTAATGACAATTACCTAAATTATATTAAATGATAAAAATTTAATCTATTTATACTTTAAAACCATTCTATAATATAATTTAACCATATAAATTATTTCAATTCAAAAAGTTGTTTTCAATTAAAATTTAGTGTATTTTTACTATTCATCAAAATTTGAAACTTATCAAAAAAAAATCAAAACTTCATCCAAAGTACAATTTTATATCCTGATTCCATAGAGGAATTTAATTTTATCATATAAAAATTATTAATGTGTCAAAATTTTAATTTAAAATGTGTTTTCCATTAAAAGGTGGTAAAATTACCCTTTTAAAAAATATAGTTTTTATACATAAAATAGGGTTCATTCATATCATATGACTAAAAAAATATATTGGATGAATATAAAAAATATTTTATTAAATATATAAAATATATATTTCATTAATTTCATTTATTAATTTAAATTAACATTATTTATTATGACAAAAATACAAATATTTCCATTACATTTATTTGGTTTATATTTTTCATAAATAATTAGTATCCATTGAATTCACTATAAATTTTTGTAAGTTAGTTATATTTATTCCAGCTAACTTAATGGATAGGTTATAATGGTCATTTTATATTGTCTCACGGTTCGTTTAAACTCACGATGGTGTGTAATGCAAGCTATTTAAAATTATTTAAAGATAAATAATTATTAAAATATTAGGGCGTTACATTTTCTTCCTTTGATTTTTGTAGGAAATTTATACCCATGTTTCGAGTATTCCTTACCTTTTAGATCTTCCAATTTTCATTTGGCTAGAGTGAATATATTCCCCCCTCAAGAGTGACATCTGTAGGGATAAGGTCTTAGTTTCGAGGAAAGTAAATGCTCGCCTAGGTCTTTGGGCTATCGCTAATTAGTGCCTTGGATGATGCTTGGTATTCCAGGAAACCTTTGGTATTCTATGTAAGTGCTTATAAACAGGGGAACATAGGGTGGATTATTCACCGGCTACCCAACTCTCAGATCTCTTGAGATTTTCCTTCGTCACATGACCACTTCTCAGGACCTTTCACAAGAACTCACCGTAACATCTGCTCACAAATAGTTTTTCGAGAACCACTTCACAAGACTTAATTTTCCCATGAATCTATTCAAACCAACTACAAATCTATATTAATTAATTGTTTGAACCTCGTCCATAGTTCTTCATGGATTTATTTGAAGGTTTCATAGGACCTACTATCTCGACTACATGATCACTCGACTATTATGTGAATCGTGTGACCATGTCAGGGTCACAGGATCATGAGTCTCGTGATTGGTCATGTAACCATGAGATGTTCTATGGGTTCATGTGGTCTGTGATTTCTTTATGAGATAGGAAATTCATGAATCCTTTATTCGACCATGGATCCCCTTATGGGTCTTCTAATTCACATGAGGTTGCCTGAGTTGTATATTTCTTGTGACGGGATTTTCACTTGTCTAACATATTCTTCTTTCTTTGGTGAAGATGGATTATGGATCACCTCCTAGTTCTCGTAAGCCTGTGAAGAAAGAGGCCAGAGAAGTGATGGCTTGTCAGGATGCTATTGTAGAAAATGTGGATGCTACTTTCCGATGTGTTTTTGGGTCATTTCAGATGAGTTTGATAACCATATGGGTGAGAACCTTATGGAATATCCCCTTTCAGAATTCCTTCCCCTCCCTAGGTTTGGTCTTACCAATGATGCTCCCATCCATTCATCGTAGTCATCAATCATACCTCCCACTTGGGTTTTAAAAACCCATAATACATTTTGGGTGAACATCTCCTAAGTAGTCCACTACATTGTTGATGGAGAACGCACAGACGAGTATATACAGATGTTTATGCCCTCTAACTTCGACGAAAATTGTCATGAACCCAATTCAGATATCCATATGTATCATTCCATAATGTAGAATTCATCCACTAGCTATAAGTTTGGGTAGTTTCCCAACTACGATTTTCGACCAGGGTGTAGTTTTGGAATGGACTGGGTCTAGCCCTTTTGGGTGCAATATATTACCTTTTAATTTGTTGAGGAGATGAAGTAGATCATGATTTATGAGGATCTCTATATCTCGCATACTTTTTCCTACTATAACAAGGGATTTATTTCAGACCTTTTTAGTCATTGGAGTCTAGAAATGAACACTTTCCACATTATGCATGACGAGGTGGGTATTAGTCTCTGGGATATTGAGTAGATCTGTGGTACACCCATTTTGGGTGGGATGTATGAATATTTGTTTCCACCATTATCCACATGGGACAATATGGATATGAACCCCCTCTTACTCAAGAGCTAATCAGGTTGGACTAAGAGGCTCTCGAAAAGGACCCACTTCCATGGGAAGATGTCTCATTTAAGCAATGGGAGAAAAAAATCATCAAGAAAGTCTGTGATGAGTTGGAAGTCAAGAGGTCAAAGAAATACCCAATGAAGGACTCTCACATTTTGGAGGGAACTTATTGGACCATAGTTGAAGAAGTGAATTTTACCAACTAGGGATGGGGGGTTATCCCTAACATTGAATAAGTCATCTAGCTAGCTGGTTTCCTTACAATGTACCTAAGTGGGTAATTAATTATGATGAAATAAAAAGGAGTTAGATTCTACACTTTCATAATGAAACCTCCATTGTAGGAGGGCAGTGTATTTGGTTATCTATCCCTATGTTAGCCAAACTGTATCAAATGTTGTGCCATATCTATAGGGTAAACGGCCCACATCGAATATCTGAACCCTTTCAGGTGTTATGAGGTTTGATGTGGCCTTATTTAGGAGGTTATGAGTACCTAAATATTCAAAAAATCCCCAAAGTTCATTTCAAACTATTTTTGTAGTTGATTAGAGGGTTAAGACCCATTAAACTAAAGGATTGGGAGTTCAGGCCTTTCATGGGCCATTATAACTGTTTCTACTTCAATGCCTATGGTCCATTTCCTATGAGAAATATGGTTGATAATGGTTAGGTTATTCTTGAGGCTCAAGCCTACATGTTGTCTCTTCCCAAGGGAATCCTTTCCACCCACATAGATGGGAGTCTCCTCTATGAGTGGTACGCACCTTTTTGGTTTATCATTCAATTTCAGTGCATTCAATAGATATGTCCTCCCCTATTCACTTTTGTTCTGAGAATCATCCGATGGTGGCCAATAAATTTTGGCTATTTTTTTCCATGGAGGAAACTCAGAACAAGATATACCTCCCTCCCCTTTACGCAAATATTTGGTTGTCCTATAATTATGCTGATATTTGGGTCCCCACATATTCCAATAGGTAGTTATCCAAATTGTTAAGAAAGGCTACCCAATTGACACCAACTGTTGAAGCTAATCTAAGGATTTAAAAGCAGTTGGTTCTGAGAGTACCAACAGACCCGGAAGCACCTTGTAAGGAAGTGAGACATTTACCATTACTCATGTTTCCAGTGGAAGCATCAACCAACACAACCACAGTGGGTGTGGAGCTGGTGAGTGAAGTCATGCCAGAATTATTGTTTCCTATCGCATTTATACAATGGATGAATTGGAGTACACTAAACTCTGAGGATGAGCTCTGTAGATTATTACACTAAGAAGAATTATTGTGGGATAGTTTCACTCAAATCACCGCCCCTTTGGGAATTACTTTCAAAGACTGACCTATAATGGTCAAGGATTTCCTCTGAGACCTTAATGTAATATTGGAAAGCATCAAGGGTCGGGTCAACTATTATCCTTTGGTTCACCAAATGGTGGTTTGGGGAATGATGAATATTGTCATGGATGAACAGGGCTATCCCATTATCGAGGAAACTATATGGTAGTCTTACTACTATGTTCTAAGGGTTATGGTGTTTTTGTAAACATGTTGACATCCTTTGTGTTTTTTTGATATATAAAGAGTATGAATAAGACCATCCAATCCTTCGATCCCTGGTATATTCTCCTCAGGGTATGGCTGTTGGAGGTGAGTTGAGCAATGATTGGGGGACTGATGAAGAGGGATCCCTAGGACAAATAGCTCTAATGAGGTCTGCAGTTTCCATTCCTGGAGTGGTTCCTTCAACATCATCATCTTCTGGGGGCCCTTCCTTGACTCTCTCAGCGTCAATTCCTTCTGGAGACCCTACCCCGAAGGGGAAAGGGAAAAGGAAGGGTTCAGAATTATCAGATCCTTCTCCCCTAAAATCCTCAAGTAGTGTAACATTTCACTCTTTCCTTATTCTTGACTACTCTAGTAACATATCCTGATCTCTCAAAAATGTGAATTTCCCTATCAATACCGCATGGAAAATCACATATCCACTTCTGAGGATGAGGGTGATCATTTGGTTTCTTTAGAAGAACCTTTGCTATCAGACTTGGCCCATTGAGAAGCAGAGATGGATAATATGTCGGTCTGATTACTATTGTTTCTTGTTGTTGATGTTTTATTGGTCATCTGACTTGATCCAATATGGGGAGGAATGCTTTTGAGGAGACTAGAATAGGTAGATATTCTTATTTTCAGTTATCCTTGATGGAGGTGAGTTTTGGAGAAGGTGAAAACATTTTCAGAAACATGAAACTTTGTTCCCCTTTTGTCATATCACACAACACTATATTTTTTTATTTTATCCCTCAAGGGTAGTGTGAAAATGACATATTTGTTGAAAGAACTCTAGGTTCCATGAATCCACTCATCTCAAGCGGGTGTCGCCTCTATGCTAGAGTATGGGGTTCGGGAAAGAGACGTCACCCGCAACACAACTGAGAAAGGTATGTTTCTAACATTGATCATATCTATTTGTTACTTAGTTATATCATATAATTTATTATTTTAATGATAAACTCATGTGCCCCTTGTTATAGTTCCTTTTTCTTGGATCTCGAGTGTCCAAATCCCTACTCCCTTGGTGATTCCTCTGACTGAGTCGACCAACATAGAGGTCAGCTCCCTTCTTACTTCATCAAAATCTGTGAGTATGACTCCTTCTCTTAGTTACCTAGTCCATAAATATGTTCCTATTACCAGGATGGGCTTAGATCAAGCCCTAGAGTCTTCATCATTCTAATAGTCGATGCAGTGACAAAAATGGAGGGAGATATGGACCTTAGTTTTAGATACCCCTTTGGAAGGTCTGAACGACCAATTGGGTCACATCCGATTTATATTTACCACATTTGGTTATGAGGGATTTGAATATACCACCCTTAATTCCTAGTTAAAGGATGTAATCTATATAAGAGAGTAAAATAGGGCACTTAAATTGAGGGTGGTATATGATGATGCTTTCTCTTCATTAAATCAAAGTTGGGATGAGGCTTTAAACGAATATTTCTGATGTGCGGTGGAGGAAGAAACTCACTAGGACATGGTCAATGATGGGAAGGTTGAAATTGACCATCTCCAGCCTGTAATTATCCATCTTCAAGTAGAGATATACCAGTTTAGGAAGGAAATTATGATATCAAATAAAACTGTACTCGAGAAATAGGGACTCCATGATATGGAACAGAAGGCCAGGCTTGACTCCATTGCCAGAGAAAAGGAGTTGCAGCAGATTACAGAGGTGGAAACCAAATCTATTTATCGGTTACGCTAATTTGTTACCTCCCTAGAGTAGAGGTTTGCAGATCTCAAGGAATATTCTGAGAACATGTTGTTATTGAGTTGTAATTTTGAAACTTTTCCTTGGATTGTATATTCATGTGATGTGGTGATTCCTCCTTCTATATTCTATCAATGAATGGATCTACCAAATTTTATATTTTTTTGTGAATTTTCTTTCATTCATTATGTGCATGACATTTCACTGATATAATGTTGTATGAATCATCAATGATACCCATCCTTTGTAGAATATTGAGTAAACATGAGTGTCTAGATCAAAATATTATAACATATTCTTTTCAAGAAATGCTCATGAATTACCACAAACATGAGATTCATCACTTATGTATCTGCTCTAGTTATCTAACATTACCAGATTCACAAAAGGATAATCTGGGTAGAATATATGTCATAGAGGGAGGGTTCTTTATCTTTTTCAAAAGACAATGGACTTGGCGATCAAAGATTGACTTTTTCCAAGGCCATATGGTGGGAACTAAAAGCTTTGTATCTCTTTATTTATATTTCCCTAATTCTTTCCTAAGATTCATATAGGGGAAGACTTAAAGGGCTTAGACTTGGATTTTACTCAATTCTACATCTTTAGGGTTCTTATCCTGACAAGTTTTGCAACTATTTCCATTCCTGCAAACTGAATCATTGATGTATTTTAGTTTAACGTTTCTAGCTCAGAATTTATCTTATTGTAGTTTAGTGTCTTTTAGCTCAGACCTTTTATTACTGTAGTTTTGGGTATTTTATATTGTACTGTTTATCGTTGTAGTTTAGGGTTTTTTAGATTGGATATTGAGATTCCATGCAGTTTAAAGTCTTATTGTGAGGACTTGATTGATGATCATTGAATATGGGGAATACCTCCAAGGATAACTCAAAAAACCCTAGGATGATGAGTTCCATCATGGTTTTGTTGAGGATTATGAGTATTAGATCTCTTTTCCTGCAAGGAGTAGATGCGTATGGTTGGTAGGTCAAAGACCTTATGTGTCGGTAGCATTGTCAAATAGAGGTGTCTCTACTCTTTTACAAGGATCGTGGAGGATTTATGGGTGTAATATTGGTTGAGGGAGAATTACTATGGAATCCATGTCTACCTGGAAAATTGGAATGTGGGTAATTTAATTCATAACCCAAAAGTTTGAGTCGATGAATATGGAATGGGGAGGAGATTTCAGGAATGACCCATAACACCCTGATGTTCCGGGTTTTACCACAGTGTTACTAGGGCTCACAAGGATTGGGGTTCCTTTCTTATAAGGAGGGGACACCTCTGGTTGGTATTTCAAATCCCTTATGTGTTGATAGCATGGTCAAAAAGATGTTTCTCCACCCTTTTCCAAGGGCCATAAAAGATTTAAAAAGAATCAAATTTCCAGATGATAAATTTTGGTATGGGGAGAAGGCTATCCAAGAAGGGTTCTGGAACCCTAGGACATTTTATCTTTTAGGTTGGGAAGCTTGGGTCCTACACTATTTGGTTTCAAGTCATAGGGTGTGGGATATCAAAAGGTTCAGGAATGGAGTGTTGCATTCCTTATTTGATAAAATGTACAAAACATGGTGATGTAACGTTGATGATGTTGAATCCTCTTGAATAGTTTGGTTACAATGATTAAAAATCATGGTCCAAAGTGTTCATGTCATGAGGATGATATATGAAAATCATGTCAAGAATGGCTGAGAATAGTCTAAGGTGCTAAGTTCTGTCACAGTAACATCAGGGGTCACAAGGATCATAAATCCCTTTTTGCAAGGTGACACATTTGGTTGATGGCCATTGGAACATATGAAGGAGCCATAAGCATACATGAATAGTCAAACAAAGGGTCACCTAAAGTCATGTATCTTTTCCCATGGTCCATGGAAGGTTTGAGGCGATCCAAGGCACTCAAACCATGAAGTTTGATTTGTGGAAAATGTAATATTCAATAAGGGTTTTAGCACCCTGAATGTTGTGTTGCCGCCTAGTGAATAAGTTATCACAGTGAGGAGATGTGACAAACCATTGTTCTAAATTTTTATTGGACTAGGGGATCCAGTGAGCATGGATTTACTTTTATTAAGGCTGCAATATAGGCCCTATGATCTTTATTCATTATTCATTTATGCCCTATTTTTTTCCAAAAATATGAAGATAAAGAGTTTAGCGAGCAAAAACATGACTTTTTCTTCAACCTCCATTTGAAGGTTTTCAAACTTATTTTTTAATCTTTCACTAACAATTTAAGGTCTTGAAATTTGTACCATCAAAGGGTATATTTTAAGGTTCTACAACTTTTACCAAAGTGCTTGCGGTTTAATGTCATGATACATATGAAGCTAATATGAGGGGAATGTTACACAAGAGGCCAATTAGGATACCCATGGTCAAGAGTACTTCAACATCCTTCTGATCAGGAGATGAAAATGTTGTAAATAAAGGATTGAAATTTTTATTTCATGAGCAATGATATGTGACAATCATGCTGGGAACAACCCAAAACACTCTAAGGTTATGAGTTCTTCCATGGTGATATCAGGCTCACAAGGGTCATAAATCTCTTTATATAGGGCCATGATGTCTCTAGTTGGTAGGTCTGAGCCCTTATGCATCGATAACATGGTCAAACAGAGATATCTTGTTTCCTTTCCAAGGTCCTTGAAAGGTTTTTAGTGACCCAAGTCCCTCAATACATGAAGTTTTATTTGTGGGTTGAGGGGATTATTAGATGATGGAAGCACCTCGTACTCCGGTTGACTTGGGTCAGGCTTTTGTGATCCTTTGATATGGAATGATAATGGGTTATGTCTTTCACCTTTTAAAGTCATGTAGTAGGGATTTATGCATCATGTAGTTTAAATTTCATGTGTCCAGGATGTTTTCCTTGCATTTTAATGTCATATGGTTAGGACATTCGCTACACAGGTCTGAATTGTATGTAGTCAGTAGTGCATTTTAATATTTTATATGTTGTGGTTGAACTTAAGGTTGTGGATCTAGGTGTCTCTACTCTTCCAATAATGTCAAGAATCAATTTTTACATAGTTTTTTTTATATAGAAGTTCCTTGCACAGGTCTGACACATATGCAGAGTTAGGGTAATATTTTATTTTATCATGATTGGAACCAATAGTATGATATTCGGACATCGCTACATATCTGGTGAGGATAGGAATCAATCCACGCATAATTCTTGAACGTGAAACACTCTACACAATTCTGACCCATACATAAAGGGGGACATTGGTCCTATTGATTGTGGTAGTTGGACCCAAGATTGGATATCTGGGCATCACTACATATCATGTGATGATAGGAATCAATCCATACTTAGTTCATAAGAAACCATGCAGTTTAATGTCATATATTAAGGAAATAGGATCCCCAATTTGAAAAGGGAATATTGTAGCTAGACCCGATACCTGATATATAGGCATCACTACATATCTTGTGATAAAAAATCAATCAACACATAGTTCTTGAATGAAATATCACCGCACAGGTCTAACCCATACACAGGGGCATTTTTTATCTTTATTTGTTGTGGTTTGGCTTAGGATTGGTGATCTGAGTGTCACTACATATCTTGTAATAATAAGAATCAATCCACGCATAGTTCTTAAATAGAGGTGTGGTGGGAGACCAACACCAAGGGTAGTGGGCCCCTTGGGTGGGGTCCACAATAACGTGCAGTTTTTTGCCATGCAAGGGACATCAAACGTGCAGTTTAACGTCATGTGGTGAGGACTCATGTTGTGCCTTTTAAAGCCTTACAATCGAGACCACGATAACCCTGCCGTGAGTTGATATTCCTTGATCATGTTGGGTATACCCTTACCCAAAATTACTAAGCTCACATGAGCTATTCTTAGTGTGAGAAAAAAGAAATGGAAAAATATTCTCATGACATAGAAGAAATTAGAGAAAGGGTAGGGGCATTTTATATCAGGTGGTGGCTAGGCCAAGATATAGGATCTAAGCATCCTTAATCATCTCATTGGAATGAGAATCAAGACGTACATAGTTCTAGAAACCCATGTAGTTTAGTGTCGTATGAAAAAGATATAAGCCATGCATTTTAATGTATTTTGGTAAGGATATGAGTGAATTAACATAAAAGAATATGAATTTTGTGGATGAGTCTACGAATGGAGGTATGGGTGTCATTACGTATCATGTGATGGAAAGAGTCAATACACATGTAGGCCTTGTAAACTGTGTAGTATAGTGTCATGTGATGAGGACATAAGTCATTCGTGTAGTTTAACATCTTACAGTAAGGATGTTGGTCAACCGATGTGGAAGGAAGGTAATATTATGGTTGGGCCCAAGAATAGAGGTTTGGACATTACTACACATCCTATGATGGAAAGAATCAATCCACATGTAGTTCTTGGATGAAGATATTCCCTATGTGGATCTGAATCTCACATAGGTATAGGGGCATTTCATGTTTCTTTCACACGGTTCTATCTTGTGTGTGGTGAGTCGTCGGTGAGATGGTGATTCCCATGCAGTTTAGCATCATGCTGTGAGGACATATTCTGTTCAGTTTAACATCATGTGGTAAGAACAAATTTTCATAGTTTAACATCATGCAGCCATGATGAGAGACACTGTGAAGTTTAATGTATTATTTCCAGGACCTGTTATGTATAGTTTAATGTCATGCGGTCAGTATAGGAGACACTATGTAGTTTAGCATATTGCTACTAGGATGAGAGATGTTGTGCTATTTAGCATATTTCTGCCAGGATGAGAAACATTGTGCAGCTTAACATTTTACTGATTGGATGAGAGAAATTGGGTAGATTAGCATCTTGCTGCCAGGATGAGAGACACTATGTAGTTTAGCAACTTGCTACCAGGATGAGAGGTGCTTTATGGTATCTATAAAATGTATTTCATAAGAAACATTACATTGGTGGGGGGTGTGACATGTTCCCCATCCACTATGGCAATTGAGTAAGATCCATTGTGATAGACCTTATATATATGTTATAAGGACCTTCCCATTTAGGTTCTAGATTCGAAGGCTTCTTGTCTGGTATCATTGGGGTTCTAAGATCCATAACTAGTTCTCCATAGAGGAATGAACAAAGATGAATATTTTTATTGAAGGCTCGTGTTTTCTAATTCTGATGAACCTAGAGTTTGTGCAATGTACGCAACATGTTCTCATTGATCCATTCCAATTCATCAATATTCTTTTTTGATTAATTATCATCCTAGAGTTGACCAAAAATGGTAATTCGGGGTTAGGGTAACTAAATTTTTATGGGTAACATTGCCTTGGTCTTGTATGCCAATGAATATGGATTTTCATATGCAGCAGTACGTGTGGTGGTATGGTAGGCCCATAAATCCTGGAGTTGTTTGTCCAAATAGGAATTTTAGTCCTTATTTTCCATATTCTAGACTAAATTTGACAGCGTCTTATTGAAGGCCTCTATCTATCCATTTACCGTTTCATGATAGCAGGATGAGTGATTGGACTAGATGTTGTATTTCAGGTATAAATTCTTAAACTCTATTGAATAGAAGTTAGTGTCATTGTCTATCAGTATCATGTGAGGGAATCCAAACCTAGTGATGATATGGGACTTTATGAAGATGATGATTCTCTTCATCCCAAATTCCTTGATGGGTATTTCCTCATCCCATTTGGAAAAGAAGTCAATGGTAATAAGGAAGTACTTTAACTGCTTAGTTGTGGCTGGAGGATATGGTCCCACAACATCCATTCCCCATATGGAAAATGTCTAGAAATATTTAGCTATATGTAGAATTTACAGAGGTTGATGGATGAAGTTTTCATGAACTTCACGTGCATGAAATTTCCTGGTGAATTCCACACAGTCTTGTATCATGGTTTTCAAGTAATAACCCAGCCTCTTGATTTTGTGGGAGAGCCTGCTCCAAAACTGATGAGAATCATAGGAGCCTACATAGACTTCCTCCATTATGGTGATAATCTCTCTTTATTCTATGCATATGAGGAGTATTCCATTGATGCCTCACTTTTAGAGGGCACTTTGCTCATTTGAACCATCCCAAGGGGTAAAGTTCTCTACTCAATGTAAAATTTGTTCCCTTACAACTCAATATGTCAGGAGGGTGCCATTTTAGAGATAACCAATTATGGGTTCCATCTATCTAAACATGGATATCAGTTCATCACACTCTTAGGCATTATTGACCAGATTGATTTATTTCATGTTATAGATGATGATTGATGAGACCATTTTTTGGTGTGTGATACAGAAGATTTCTTCCTCCTAATTAGGATCATCTTAAAATGTGGTAGCATTAGCCAATGCATCAACATGAGAATTTTTTGATCAAGGAACATGATGAAATGTGGGTTTAAAGGTGAACTCTGCCATTAGTACCCTGACATATCTAGTGAGAGGGGTTGGTTCTTCCTTTTTTATGGCATATTATCCATTGATCTTCCTTATCACTAACTCTAAATCCCCTTTGATGTTCAGGCAGTCTATTTTTAGTTGTACGTCTAGTTCCAAGTCAGCAACAAGGTCTTGGCACTCAGCCTCATTATTTGTACAACCTTTGAATAGTGAGAAAGTGTAGGGAAAATTTTCATTTTCTAGAGAAACAAATACAATCCCTAATCCAACCCGATTGAGTCTTAGATTTTCTAGTATCTTACTGATAGGGCTTCGGGATGTGTCATCAAAATACAACTCATATGTTTGGGGAGTTTCATGGGTATAGAAAAACTCTTCATTTAGGAGCTCAATATCTACTGGTGTACATTCTAGGGAAGAATGTGTTGTGAGGAAATCAGACAAGGATTTCCCTTTCATTGACTTATGTGATATGAACTAGATGTCATATTGTTATAGAATGACCACCCATTGGGTTAAGCTCCTAGAGAGCATGTGACGACCAAGGATATCAATACAAGAGTCCATGTGGAATTCATGGTGATGAAATTAATGCCTCATATTCTACACTAAAAATATGAGTAGTAGGTAGTTCTTCTTAACATTTGAGTATCGATTCTCGGTACCAAACATCTTTTGGATATGAGGAAGTAAATACTGTTCTCATTACCCACATTGTTCTTTTGTGCGAGGAGATAACCAAGTGATCGTTCCATGGTGCCCAAATATAAGATGAGTGGCCTTCCTTCCACTTGAGTCATTAGGATCGGTGGGTGTAGAAGATACTTATTGAGACACTTAGAAGGCTTGTTAACAACCATCATCCCATTAATAAGTGATCCCTTCTTCATTAGATTGGTTAAGGAGAGATATTTTCTGGTCATATTTGCTATGAAATGTCAAGTGTAGGTGAGGTTCCCTTGAAACCCCCTTAATTATTTGAGATTCCTGGGGGTGAAATTGCTAAAATAACACTAGTATTTCCTGGGCCGACCTTAATTTCATAGTGGAATACAACAAATCCAAGGAACTTTCTTGAGGTTCCCCTGAAAGCACATTTCATTAGATTCATCTTCATTCTGTGCTGCCACAACTTGTCAAAGACTGTTTGAAGATCCAATAAGTGATCACATCGCTATCAGTATTTGACCATAGGTCTTCAACATATCATTTGGTTATTTTTTTCATGAAGGGATTACAAATATGATACATGGTACGTTAATATGAATCTCTATAGTTATTTAATCCAAAGGGAATGAACTAATAGAAAAATATCCCCTGAGGTACTCGAAAGGCAGTGGATTCTTCATCTTCATGGGCCATATTTATATTATTGCACCTTGAATACCCATCCATAAAGAAAAGTCTTGAAATCTAGTAGTTGCATCAATCAAAAGTTATGTGATCATCAATGGGATGTAATCCTTTTGGAAATGTCAATTAAGGTATCTAAAATTTAGACCCTAATATTCATATTCTTCTTATTGATAGGGATGATGTTGGTAATCCATCTTGGGTATTGAACTTCTCAAAAAAGTTGACTTTGACCAATTGGTCAACATACGCCTCTACATTGGTATCATGAGAGGGGTGAATCCTTTTTTATACTTGATTGAAGGCTCAATGGTCATTGGGTAATTCGAGATGGTTCATAGACACATCTGGATTCGGTCTGGGAATTTCTATATAGTTCCAAGTGAACAAATATTGGTGTTGCCTTAGAAATAAAATGTACATCTCTTTCTCTTTGAGAGGCATCGAGTCACTAATCAATATAGGCCATGGGTCTTATTAAGTCCCCAGATTTACCTATTTGAGATCATCAATAGTGGTGGAGACAGATTCGTTGAATGCGGGAGTGGATTTCCTGAGGTTATCCTCATCCACGTCTACCTCTGATTTTTTGGAGTCATTGTCAAAAAAGTCAACAATCTGAGGCCATATCCATCATTATTGGGGTGAGAGAGGTCATGAGAAAATTCATTATCATCTCCCACTATTTGAGTCATTACAGAGATATTTCAAATTTGATTTACTTTTACACTATCCCTGGGGACACATAGAGTTTGGACATTTGGAATTGAGTCTAGTGCCTCAACTAGGTCTATGGGTAGCACATAATTGCTATTGAACATACTCTATGGATCTAGAAGGGTGGTTCCCAATCCATTGGGGATGTAATCTTTATATTTTCATCCAAACTTGGTTGTTTTACCTACCTTTTATAGAATCCTACTTCATCATATGTGGATTTGAAAGACTCTAAGGGGGCACTGTCACCATGTAGTATTCCGACATTTCCATAAATGGGTTATTTAAAACACTAGTGGAATTTTGAAGTTGCCACCATGTGGTAGTGGAGTCAGGGGATTCCGATCAGGAAATTATATGTGGTGTCTTTCTAGATAACCATAAACCCATCGTTAGACATGAGATCCCCAAACTAAGTTTTGAAAGTGAACTTACCAAGTGGTCTTTGCTCATGCTTATCATACCCTTGAATGGTTATCCTTGTGGGAGATAGGTCCCCTTCGTTATATCTCAAACATCAAAGGGTTAAATTTGGGATGAGGTTGATACTAGATCCATTGTTAATCAAATCCCTTTGAACATCAATATTATTGAGTTTAACTGAAACATATAGGGTCCTGGTGTGTCCCTGGATGAACTCTTCCTGATCCCGGTCTATGAACGAGATACCAACATGGCTGCATAATGGCATGGTCTCCACTCGATAAGCTTAGGTTGCAGCGACTTCTGTCTTGAACTCCTATGGGATTTGGAGGGCTTCGAAAAGTGCATCCCTGAGTTCTTTTGAAATATAGAGCACATATAGGATTGATAGCATGGCTAAGACAACCACCAAATGCTTCGAAATGTTGTAATTTTGTTCCAGAGTTCGGTGCTTCCCGAGGTGGGGTTGCTTCTTATTATGTGGTTAAAAACTCGAGGCATTCGAGGTGAATGGGTCTGGTGATTGTGTAGAAGTTGACTGAGTATCATCTTCTAGATGTGCAGGTCATGTTGGACTTCCCCATTGTTTGGGATGATCAGATAATCACACTGTCACTAGGCGGTCACATAGGATGACTAGAAACAGATGAACACTTGAGGATTTTGGGATACCCTCATGTCTCTATTGGGTGTGATTGAGTTCTTTATCCCTAGTATCAGCTATATATATGTCTTCTCTAGGGTCATGACCAAAATATTGGGCCCGACCATGCCCAAATTTTCCTCTGTATCCTCAGATCTCATGCCTTTGGCTTCTGGATCCTCAATCAGGCATGGGGAACCCATACTCAGATGTATATTCATCATTGAAAAAGGGGTCTACTAAGTGTATCATGTTAACAGAGAAAAATATTATATCTTAATATGATGGGGATTCTATTTGTTGGGGGGTCCCATTCTTTGGATTTCATAGGAAAGAGATCTCCAACAATTAGAGATTGCATTGGAGCCAAAAATGACTCTTCAATTTATCTCTCTTCCTATGTATAATGGTTGTGTTCAACTCTAGGAGGCATATATGATGTCACCTCCCTAAGTGATAGATTAGTTATAGGTCTATGAATTTGTGATCTTAGGGTAAAATGATCTCGGTCAACTGTCTTTCGATTCATCCAGTTATTGAACTTCTACCCACGCCTTGCCAGAACTTTTTTCCAATCACCTTCCTCTTCTGATTGGGTGATGGTTATGCAAGTCACATGGTTTGGGGAGTTATCAAACATCACCAATCTAGAATAAACCATGCTTTGGAGGGTGTATTTTAAAGTGAAGAAATCCAGGATATTGTGACCCAGCCTTTTTTGTAAAGGGTAGTGGTCAGGATGACCGGTGAGGTTGGCCTCATTGTGATTCATGGGATGTGTATCTTGAGAAGGTTATTGTCCATGGATGCAATAAAATAACCAAGGAATTTCTCATTTGAGAATGAGTATTCTTTATTCGTCATTTCCTCAAATCTCGGACAACCCTTGTCACTTTTTTCTTCTAAAAAAGGTCAATTTTACTGTTTCTTCCTCACGATAGGAGGTGCTAGGTGGTTTGGGACCTATCTAAGTGCTTGAATGGGCACTGTTGCTGGTTTAAGGGTAACAATGGCAGTTTCTACCTTTTTGAGCCTTTCCCCATGTTCTGAGGGTATGAGTCAAGATGTATCTCAGGTCTGCTAAATGGAGTCTTCCATACATTGTACTATTTTTATAAAGTCATAGAATCTACCCAGATATTTTATTGGGCTCTGAGGCATCTAAAACTCATCCCATAGATTTTCAGTACATATCTCTATCAATGTCTCCTACAAGAGAGGGATGTTGAGAAAGCAGGTTAAATATTTACATCTGGATATAAAGTTATCCACCCTCTCTTTTTTATGTTTCTTAGAGTTTGTTAGGTCAAAAATTCCCATCTTCCTCAATGTAGAGATGCAATAATAAAGGAATTGGTGACAAATGTCTTCCCATATTTCATCTAATCCTACTGGAAAGCTTTTATAACAAATAAAGGATGGTCCTATCAAAATTTTCACAAAACACCTCATCTTGGTTGCCTCATGTTGATCTCGAGGGCCCATCATCAGACCACGTTGGGAGACGAAGTGCATGAGATGATGTTCGGGATCTCCCATGACATCAAGGGTGGAGGTGGTAGGATTTATAAAATTGGATAGAGGAAACTTTTCATACACACATTTAGGGTATGGATTCATCTCAAGTTTAACTCGTGTGAATCACCCTTCCAAGTATTCCATTCGAGTATCCAGGGACTCGATGACATTGAGCAGTTTCAGAGGTACTATTGTGTGAGCCACTTACCATATATAGGGAGCGGGTGGGGCTTGATGATGTGGTCTTGTTTTCATCTCTTGTTGATTCTCAATCCATCCTAATACTGGATAATCACTATAGTGAGTTAGAGGATTTTGCTATAATAGAGACAAATCATGATCGTTTTTTACTTACTCATTTCTATAGACCGACTAACTAGATCCAGAGCCAGTCTAATACTCAAATGCCTCTCTTGCTGGAAGATCAGTTATTTTCAGATGTATGGGAGGAGAAATATACACCTCAACTTAAAGATGATACCAAGTGGGAATATTTCCCCTGAGTAGCTTCTCATTGAGTTATCTGAGAGTTTGTATATCATTCTCATATCATGAACATTGCTCCTCTTGTGGAAGGATTTTCAATTATTCGGGGTGATTATTGGGATGTAGCCACAAATTTCCCTTTATCTTTGGCAGTGTTCCACTATAGAGGTGTCAAATCGATATTCAGAGGTTCCAGATTTTGGATCCTCCTCTAGTTCTGGACGCACGCAACCTCAGTGGTTGCATATAGACCCTCCACTCATGGTATATTTTCTATATTTCATCCCTATGAATCTATGTCTTGATCCACATTATTTTTGTTGTTGATGGTAATGAAATTCGTAGAGGTGTATCAAGCAATGGTTGTTTTCCCATTACTCTCAACACAACAAGATGATTATACACTTACCTCTCCAAGGCCATTTCTCAAACCCTTATAAATATTGGACCTTTTTGGATTGCATCCCTTGTGGGGTTTGATTTCCTTCATCATATGCTCCTCCCTTCTTGGACTATGAGTAGTGACCTTGAGGGTTTTTTCGGTAATGATTTCAAAATGGGCCTTGAATAGTAGAGGTTTGTCTTATAGAGGATGGACAAGATAGGTTATTAGTCATCAATATTTACCTCCCAACATGGATATGAATGATTTCATTTATGGTGATGATGATGATAAAAATGCCCCCAGCCCTGATGGATGGGGACTATTTGAGGCCATAATTGGCATTGCTTAATCTCATCATTGAGGATTTAATGATTCCATTCGAGAACATGATTATTCATGGGATGAACATTGAGATATAAATATCCCCAACCTAGCTAGATTGGGATAATCCAGAACTGCTATTGATTTCCCCAAGACCCTCTTGGGGGATAATGAACCTGGTGATGGTGATTGAGATAACAATGCCCCCAGCCCAGTGGGCTGGAGTTTGTTTGCAGCTACTGCTGATATGTCCTGGATCCTCTCTGGGATTGATGACCTGAGGGTCAGAGGTGGTGTAATATATTCTTCCAACCTAAGGGGATGAGTTTTCTCCTAGATGGTGTAACATACTGATCTAACTAACCACTAAACCAGTAGTCGGACCAATCACCACATGGCCTCAAGCATTACCCCCATACGCAAGAGGCTTCTGAATAATAGAGAGGGTATAAGGAGGTGATAGTGAGGATATTATACCCTCATGATTAGAGTATCACAATGGTATATAAAAAAAATAATATAAAATAGTAGAAGTAATAAGAAATGAAAGGTAGAGCGGCAGAATAATAATATCAACTGGATACAAATGGACAACACCAATATACAACAATTGGTGCATGTCTGAATGATGATACATATGCTAAAATAGTATACATACAACATGAAACATGAAAAATGCAGTACATGAATAAGAAAAGAATAATAATCCCCAAGGGTGATCTCCTCAAGCATCTTGAGCTCTAGATCAGTCGTGTGCTCCTAACTCCCATGTACAAGTGTGAAAGTACAATCAATAATCCATGGTCATGTAAACATGAGATTTTCCCAGGTACCCCAATGAAAAGGCGGCTTGAGCAGGGTGTGAGATAAAATCCAAGTAGAAAACCACCCATGGTGTCTAAAACTAAATACAGTCCATGATTATAAAGTAAATCAGCATGCAAATAAGCAAAACAATGAAAAAAGATGAATAAATAAATACCAATCAGCTCAGGTTCCAATATGACACCAGGCCGACTCTACCTACTTCGTCTCATGGCCAAAATGAGTTTCTGATCAGTAACTATATATATATATATATATTTAGTAATTATATATATAGTATAGTTATATATTGTTTCCACCTATATGGACTAAGTATGTGTGGATGTAAGTAGCCATATACATGAAGTACTAGTTGTTGGCTGGATTAGAGCATAACTTAGTCATCCATAACTAGTTTAAACGGGCCTATAATCTCAAGAAAAATGGTACATTACCTAAATATCATAATGAGTGGGAGATTTCATACTTTTCACTCTAGATGGTGGGTGTGTCGTTATACCAACGCCCGAAACAAGGGACGTGGTGTTTCATACCCACCATTCAAATAGTGTCAATGGTGTGAGATGTCATGGTCAAAACCCGATATAAGGGGAGTGCAATGTCATGCCCAACAGAACCCTTACCATTGTATCATAGACAATATCAATGTCTTAATAATAATAATATTGATAAAGCATTACCTCTTGAGATATTCCATAGTCCCAATATAACAAAGGGTGTCACATTTATTATAATTCACATAAGTCATTATTTAATTATAGAAATAGGTGTGGTCATTCCACCCGATTCAATTCCATTTAATTTAAACCATTCAATTTAAACAATCCATGTCATTTATCAAATCATGGAAATTTATAATCAAGGATTTCCAAACCACTTAGAATGTGATTGGCCTTTGAGACAATTAATCTAAAGGAAGGTCGTACCCCCTCATTCAATACATTTAAGAATATCATTAGATCCCATTTACCATGCATTCCATATAACTAACAATAACATAAAACATTGTAAAAACACTAATTCAATAAGGTTAAGCATGATTTAAATCATTAATAACGACATTTTTATTTAGAAGATAGTGCAACTCATCAAAGGGGTTTTATTATAAAACATGAAATTATTAACATAAAATTCATTTACCACAACCAAGCAACACATTCAAGAGGTGTAACTTGATTCACCAAAAAGAATCATTTTATAATGCTACCAATCATGGTAAAGAAATTACAAAGTTCGACATGGCACTTAGGAGGTGCTATCATCAATTGGGAAATTACCCACAAGGGGAAATTTCATTTATTATCCAATATAAATTCTTATAAGGCATTCCAGGCATTTAGATAACTATTTAAATGATGAAGAAGCCCTTGGAACACCCAAACTGGTGAATAGAATTGAGTTTGACATCCTTTAATTACATAGCAAGGCTCAATGGGTGTAATAGATTATGCGTATAAGAATTTAGAAATGAAGCAGTCATTTGAGGCCAACACATGGAAAAGGATGGCACACAGAACAACAAAAATATTTATTAATCATCAAAAACTATGGGAAAGAGATATAGACCACCTACCTTGTTCTTAGAACACTTTACTCATCAAATATTGAGCTTTGATTTGGTCCAGTTCGGAAGAAATCGACAAAATGTACATCAACCCTGAAAATAAGGCAAATGATCTCAAACCAAAATAGCGCAGCCTAAGTAAAGAGAAACTTAGAAAATTATCAAGTGGAAACAATAGCCTACCGATAAGAATCCATAGTGATCGACAGAGGTCGAATCTGACTTCGGAAGAGGGAGATATCACCAAGACTACCGGAGGAAGGAGGAGGAACCCGCAGGAGAAGGGAGAGCCCCATGTGGTTGTAGAAGAAGAAATAAAGAGTAAAGGGGGGGGGTAAATATCATTAAAGGGAAAATGGAAAATTCACCCTAAAAAACTTGGTCACATGGTTTGGCCAAGCCATGCACCAACCTTGAGGATCCTACTGATTAAGAACCACACCCCGCATGGTTGTCACACATGGTTGACCAACCGTGCACCAACCATGCACTAAACAGTGTACACACGCTACCTATGTGGCACTAAGTGTCCAAACTAGGTGCACAGTTTGGGAAAACTATGCACATCCTGTGAACACCCTCTACTAAAAACTTTAGAGCCTTTCATGGGCTTGCTCCCCCTCCTACACTGTTTGAAAAACTGTTCCCAATGTTATTAGAGGGTCACACAGTTACCCTTAGGAGGCCACACAGTTAAGTATAATCGCCATCCTCAATCTTTTCTTTTCAAAAATAGGGACTTCAGGCCTCCTATATAATTGAAACCCATCCAAACACCTGGGATACCTCTCAAGCTCAAAACCACACCTAAAAACAACACCTCTAAGCATTCCAGCTCTTGAAATTATGTTTTGAAGCTCATTTAAAAAATAAGTACTTCCACAAAATGCCAAAATTCAAATTCCATTGGAATTATACCTTGGTTCAAAACATGAGTCATTACAACCTCCCCACAGTAGAACTTATCATCCTAAAAACGCTTTGGGGAAACAATGAAAAAAACACCTAGTGTAAAAAGGTCATGAAATCTCATTCAAACAGTCACATTTCATTTCCAAATGCTCAACACACCTCCATGAATTACTTAATCATGTGGCACATATGTCATTAAAAATCGATGCAATGATCGTTTTCCTATTGAAACACCGAAACAGTGCTTACCCAAGTCTATTTAGCTAGAGACACAATCTCATCATTGTCTATTTAAACATTTGGTCGATGGTGCTCCTCACCAAAGGTTCTAGCATAAAAGAGGGGATAATTTTGAGCCACGATACCTTCACCGTCTGAAGGGCCTACAAATAATTCCCTAAGAATTCTAGAAATGCTCCCCGCGTGATTTTGAATTGGTTAAACGGTCGATTCCCCACTAACCTCACTTAGCCAGGTCGAGTCGTCTTTTCATGAAAATCTCAATCTGACACACACAATACTCATCTCCACCTGATGACATGCCAACAATGGCTCTTCACTAGATGTAATCCTTTATAAAAAGGAAAATAATTAAAGCCACCTCCAGCTGACCATTCTAGAAATGATCAGCTTAGACGGCTGGCGTAACACAGACTAAATTGAAATTCCTTCTTCCAAGGTGTATTACATTCACCATAAGCACATTTACTGAAGCCCATACCTGACTTATGGTGACGTTACCTAATCAAACCATCAACTGGCCATATAATCTACCATGCCTCAACATGAACAAGGGTGTAACCCAGATCCAGTCCACTAGAATTTTCACCATTTGAACATTACCTCCAAGCCCAGAAACAAGTCCAGGATAACCTTTGATTCATTATAATAGAGTCCAAGGAACTAAGCCAAGGTGTTCCATACTCCATGTTTATAAGTTAGATGTTGTTACAAGTCCAAGATGTCTGCATTAGATCATTTTCTAACACCATAGTAGAATCATCTTAGTGGTTAAGTCAAAGGAAAATGGATAGTGTCTGACAATCCATCCAAGGCGTTCCTACACGGGAACCCAGGTATCACTCAGAACTAACCATGCCTCGATAATAACCACATGTCCAACACAAAACTCTGATAAATCCTATTTATTGAAATAGAAGGAAATTTAAAACTTTTATCTTGGTGTATAAAAGACATTATCTTAGTGCATTAAGGACGACATTAAGATATGGAACACAATCTTCAATAAGCAATAGTACACTAAGAGGATATCAAGAGTTACCAAAAAGATTCGAGACACTTATATCACATCCAAGATGAAGTGTGCAGTATGTTTTCCAACCAACCATACCCAACTACCGTAAAAAATAACATTCGAACCACAACTGATTGACTTCTTGGAAGGAACTCTACTTCACCTACAAATGCATCATCATTAACTAACCATGATGCTCTTACATTTGAGACATCCCACGATCGCTCATGCTTTACCATCAAAGTCTATCCATGAAAAATGGTGTTTATCAAGGGTTGTGTACATAACCAACAACATCAACATCATGCTTCCAAGAAAGCACAAACATGTTATGAGATTCACTAACCTCATAGGAATTCGAAAACAGCACTGGCCATTTTAAAATGGTATTCCTCAGTTGTGTCCCTTCTACCTGGAAGGACGCGTATTCACTAGAATTAATGTGATGCTCCCCACCTTATTAGTGTCCTAATCATCAAAAGGAGAGATATAATATCTTCCCATAAGCGTGATATATCAAATTCACCTTAAATGAACATGTTACACTACTCTGAGGTACGATTACAATGCTATAGAATTTGGCATGAAATCCAAACCAACTTGATTAGAATTTCAAAACACCCGATCCTCTTCGGATTTCATCCTGAGAATTAGGATAAATTTTATTCCTTTAACATCCTAGTAACACTACTTCGAAGATGACCCAAGAACATACTCAATATTTCAAGGATCAACGATTCCACCAAACCCAATCGGTTTGTTACATAATTTAGAAACTTTACAAGCACTGCATATATAAATTCACACCGCCCTGATGTTTTAGAAGCAAGACGACCGATCTTCTATACTATCCATATTTTGTTTGCCCTATGCATCCATGTATCAGTTGGTATATACATGATATTTAACCCCAAAGTCTTATTGCCCCATACGACCATTAACATGAATGAAGACGTATCGAGTCATCCATCACTAAGGATAAGAAAGGGTCACACAACCTACAAAGTGTCTGACCATGCTCTGAGCTTGTCTAACATGCTGAAACCGAGAATTACTCATTAATCATTCCCATAAGAGTACTTTTATGGACAATGCAACCCGAATGGTACCATACATTTGAAAATTCACGGAATTTATCAAGTCATTTAATCTCTAAGGGTGCTACTTATCTCGGACTAGCCCCTTATGAAAGCATAAGTGTCGACCCTATCACTAGTTCATGCCAAAAAGATTTTACTAGGCCATATGCCTATCATTTAAGCCCTTGATTAAAAAAGGAAAAGGGATATGGAAAATGATCACACTTCCATTCCAAGGAAACTCAAGGAGATATTTAAATTACCCTTACATGAGGGTTTAAACTAAGGATGCCACTTAAGGTTCCATTTTAAGTCATTAAATTAATTCACATTCAACCTTTAAACATTAAAAGGATTTACCTCAGAACATCAAGTACTAATTATAAGACAAAAGCATTTGGTACCTGATTTTAACTATCGCCTCAAGGTATAATATGTAAGTCTTATAAAAATTCCTTTTTAAACATTAATCATTTATTTCCACCCCATCATAATTAGTAAATTTATCATATAAATTTATTTTAGTAGATAAGGTGACCTACGAGGATCCTTCAAAGCCAACTTGGGTTCATTAGAATGCAACCCAATAGCAGTTGCTTAATTTTCAAAGTTTCAAACACCCTTAATGAGTTATCACATAAGAAACATTCCTCAACCGACCTACTTGGGTCTAGTTGTGCATTTTGGAAGTTAATCATATGGATCTTCATGCCTATGTGATAGAGTCACAAGTTTTTATAGAGGAAACCATCAACAGTTTAAATTTTTTAAAAATTAATCTGAATGAGTTTTATCTGATACACTTAAATACCATAACCAACATATAAGGGTTGATTAACATAAGAGGTATGTAAGAAACCAAATCATTTCAAATCAAATTAAAAAAATTACATTTATAACCATTTGAAAATATATCATGGTCATATATAATGGTTTGATTATATGGGTTTCCCTCTCCCAATCTATAAAGTGCCCATACACTTAACAGATTGTAATTTGGCTCCCATTAATCATGACCAATTCACTTTAAAGTTTGAACTTTAGAAACTTTTACATTTTAACAATGATCTGTGGATATATATACAATCTCAAAATATGGTTCTATTGTAAGGGTTACCTTTCCCCAATTTATAAGGCACACATACACTTTACAATTGAAGACTGGATCTCGTTTAATCGCAACCAATATGTTCAAAATATAAAACCATTTACATATATAAAAATAATAACTATTAATGTTATCACAAGCAGTAAACATAGAGAAACATACTAATAAGAATAGAAACATGCCAATAATAACAAAAACATGATACATTGGTAGGACATGCTAAATGATCAAGCAACATGGCATATAATTACCTAATCATTGTAGTACATTAAAATGATAAATAAATCACCCAATCATGTTATATCAATATGAATTCTAAAGAAATAACTAAACAGGTAAAATATATATATATCACTAAAATACCTTACATGGTATATAACATTCAGGCTAATAAACACACAAGGCACATCATCACAATCAGAAGACAACCTACAAATGCAACTACATGGCGTAGAATATGCATGACATGTGAATCTATATGTTTTTATAATGATGAATGTAATTATACTTCCTTGATATACCAAGCTAAGAAAAAAATACCATAAGTTTTCATAAATCAATAAGCAGTGAAAATTACATCAATCACTCGAGGTGAAATCATAATCAACTGTAACAACGAATGACATGAAAAATCATCCCAACCCTGGACACTTGGACTTTTCCCCATGGGTGGGGTGATCACTCCCAGACATGGCTATTCACCAAGTGCTGACACATTCCTAGCCTCCTATCTACCAGACTCAACCCAAAAAACCAAGGAAAAAAAGAAACTCTGATAGCACTTTGTAATGTATTGACCTGACTGACCACTAAACTGGTAGTCAGACTGGTCACCATATGGCCGCAAGCACACCTCCTTGTATACTAGAGTCTTTTGAATAGCAGCGAGGGTCTAAGGTGATGATAGTGAAGAGACTATACCCTCATTATTAGAGTGACACAATGGTATATCATAAAATAAATAACATAAAATAGTATAATCAATAATAAATTAAATACATAGTAGCGAAAGAATAATATCAACTAAATACAAATGTCCAACGATAAGATAAAACAATTCTTGCATGTTCGAATGATGATACATAATCTAAAATTGTATCCATACAATAAGAAACACAAAACAATGTAATACATGAATAAGAAGAGAATAATAAGCCCCGAGGGAAATCTCCTTGAGCATCCTGATCTCCAGCTTAGTCGTGTGCTCCTAACTCCCACGTACAAGCATGATTGTCCATGTAATAATCCATGGTCCTATGAATAGTGAAAAAGTGAATCAGCCAGGGTGTGAGATAAAATCACATTAGGCCACAACCCATGGTGTCTACAACTAAATCCAGTTCCTGAGTATAAAGTACAACAGCATGCAGATAATCAGAACAATAAACAAAGATGAATAAATAAATATCGGTCAGCTGAGGTCCCTATAGGAAACATGGAAGTCTCTACCTACTTTGACTCATGGTCAAAAAATGTTTCTGATCAGTAACTATATAAATATTTAATAATTATATATATAGTTTAGTTATATACTTTATCCACCTATATAGACAAAGTACGTGCAGACGTACGTAGCTATATACCTGGAATACTACATGCTGGATTGATTGTGGTGTAACTCAGTCAACCATAACCAATCTAAACGATCCAATAAGCCCAAAAAGGGTACATTTCCTACATTTCATTATGAGTGGGAGACAACATGCTCGTCACTCTTGATGGCAGGTGTGTCATTATGCCAACACCTGAAACAAGGGACATGGTGCATTGTTCCCACCGTACAAATAATGTCAATGGTGTAAGATGTCATGCTCAACACCCGATGTAAGGGAGCATGATATTTCATTCACAACAGAACCCTAACCATCATCAAACAACCAATATCAATGGAATAATAATAATAATAATAAGTCTTTACCTCTTGAGATAATCCATAAGCCCAATATAACAAAGGGTGTCACATTTATTACAATTCACATAAGTCATGATTTTTTAATTATAGCAAGAGGTGTGGTCATACCACCCGATTCAATTTAAACTATCCATCTCATTTATCAAATCATGGAAATTTATAATCAAGGCTTTCCAACCAACTTAGAATGTGGGTGGTCTTTGAAACAATTAACCACAAGGAAGGTCGTACCCCCTTATTCAATTAATTTAAGAATATCATTAGAGGCCATGTACCAAGAATGAAACATAACTAACAATATGGCAAGGCATAGAGAAAACACCAATTCAATAAGGCCAAGCATGATTTTAAATCACTAATCACAACTTTCTTGTTTAGAATATAGTGCACCTCATATGAGGTATTTGGTTATAAAACGTGAAATTGTTAACAAACAATTCATTTAGCAGAACCAAGCATCAATTTCAATAGGCATAACTCGATTCACTAAAAATAAGCATTTTAGAAAGAAACCAAGCATAAAAAAGTAACTACAAAGTTCAACATGGTGCTTAAGAGGTTCTATCATCAATCATGGGATTACCCACAAGGGAAAATCCCATTTATAATCCAAGTTGAATGCTGAGAAGGAATTCGAAGATTTTAAAAAATTATTTAAATGATTAAAAAACCTTAAAACACCCAAAGGGGCGGTTAGAATTGAGGTTGAAATCCTATAATTACATACAAAGGATCAATGGGGGTAATACATTATGTGTATAACAATTTAGAAATAAAGAACTCATTTTAGGAAAACACACGACAAAGGTCGGTGCACGACACAACATAAATATTTATAAATTAATAGAAACTTGGGGAAAGAGCTATAGACCACCCACCTCATTCTTAGAATTCTCTACTCATCCCATATCAATATTTGATTTGGTCTGGTTTGGAAGAAATCAAAGAAACAGACATCCACCCTCAAAATAGGTCAAATGAACTTGGACTAAAATAGCGCAACTGTGTTGAATATAAACATAGAAAGGTAGAAAGACAAAATAATAGCTTACCAATAGGAATCCATAGAGACTGAAGGTGCTCTAATCTGACTTCAGATGATGGAGATATCACAGCCTAGCAGAGGAAGGAGGAGGAACCCATAGGAGAAGGGAGAGCCTAACGAGGTTGGTGAAGAAGAAAGAAAGAGGAAAAGGGGGCTAAAATATCATTAATGTCAAAATGGATAATTCACCTTTAGAAACTGGGTCGCACAGTTTGGTCAAACTGTGTACCAACCATGTGGCTTCTGCTGCTTTAGAACCACACCCCGTATGGTTTTCCCGCACGGTTTGACCAACTGTGCACCAACTATGTGCTAAATAGTGCACACACATTGCTTAAATGGCACTAAGCATGTGGGATAGGCACACAGTTTGGGAAAATAGTGCACAACTCATGCGAACCCTCTACTAAAAACTGCAGAGCCTTTCACGGTCATGCTCCCCCTCCCACATAGTTTGACAAACCATGCCCAGTGCTGCTGGAGGGTCACATAGTTACCCCTTGGAGGCTGAACAGTTAAGTATAACTATGCGCCTCAATCTATGATTTTACAAAACAGGGACTTTGGGCATCTGATGCACCCTAAACCCATCATAACACCCAGGATACCTATCAGGCTTCAAATCACTCCTAAAAAAACACCTCCAAGCATTCTAGCTCTCAGAATTGTGTTTCGAATATCAGTTCAAAAAACATCGCATCCAAAAAATGCCAAAATTAAATTTCCCTTGGAATTATTCCTTGGTTCAAAACATGGGTTATTACAGGTGACTACTATGGTAGATTATATTGCAACCTATTTGATATGGCACATGTATGCTCAGGTATGATCTGAGTGCAACAACGAACCATGACGTGAGTCATTCTTTACAAGAAGTTGTCTAGTTGACTACAACTTTGACTTTCATGTCTAAAATACATTCTCATTACTTAGAGGGTCCTAGTTTATGGATTTATTGGATATCCTCTTCCTTTTTTCGTGATGTCATGGAATCGTTGAAGTGGACGCGTGTCATTTTAGTGACCAATTGGCTCACGCGTTACCCGATCCTCTGATTTCTCCGAGGGCTATGACATTACAAGATGTTGTATTTGGGGATTCTGTTATTCTAGGGATGTGGTGAAGTGAAGTGATCCATATTTCACCCATCCTTGGATACGTACATCTGGCTATGCTATGGGAATTAGTCAGCGAAGAGTTTTGACTATGTGGAGACAAACACTACGTAGTTGTTTGTCATGCACCTCTATTCCTGGGTTTTAGGATATGGAAAAGGTGACCATATCTAGCTGAAAACAAAGTGTATTGATGGTCTGAAGGTGATACTCATATACTAGATAAGTCATATGTCTATCCTTCAGTCGCTGATGAGTATCCCACATATTTTGGCATAGATAAAGAATTCACTCATTCTCTAACTCATCTGGGATTTCATAGTCAAAAGTGGAAAGGGATCGGAACATGGTGGGGAGGTTGTTTTAGGATAACTCTCTCCACATGAAAATGTAGGCCTCACCTTCATCAGATATATACACCTCCATCTGGTTATACCACAGAAGGTGCTTCTCAGGGTCTCCTACTAACCGGAGTGGAGTGCTGCTGGTAGTTGATGGGGAACTATATACAGTTGACCCCAATGTTTTGTGCACCTCTCTGTATGAAGGAGTGTGAATTTTGAAAACATATCTATACATAGGTTTATGGGAAAGGGGGGGATTTCCTTGTCTATGGAAGATATCACTATAGGGATGTTGACCGTATCAGATTTCAAGAGTAGAGTCCTTATGATTCATCTCCACACTACCACGAGGAGGATTGTAATGGTAGTGATATCCTTCTGATTCGGTTGAAAAGTTGATGGACCCTTGGGGTATTGAGAATGTGTCTCTAACAACATCAAGGATGCTAGAATTCAAAAATTGGAATACAAACCTCCTTTTACATCATGAATGGAATATGATAACCTACCTTTTGAATTTGTGCTAGGATATGAGCATGTTGTATGACGGATTCTATACTATATTGATAACCGTCTGGTGCTACGGGAATACGAGCCTTATACTGAGAAGGTTCTAGAATGTTCCAATGATCTTCTTTATTATTAACAGGAATATGAGAATGACCTGAGGCGTGTGTCAGTCTCACTTGGTGAGACTCAGTTAAAATGGGGATATGATCCTGATCCTCAGTCTTTGAAATATGCTGATGGTATTTTTTGATAGGAATATGAGCCTGGCATGAGGCATGTTCTATTCTCACATGGTGAGCCCTAATTGGAGCAGGAATATGAGCCCTATCTGAATATTCATTCCTCGTCGAAATATGACGACGGACCTCCAGAATGGGAGAAGGGATATGAACCTCATTTTGTATAGCCTCTGAAGGATGCTGATGCAATAATTCATTGGTGGAAGTATGGATATGAGCCTTGCTTTAGTGATCTGCATGAATATGCTAGGTAGACTCACTCATAGGAATATGATCCTACCTCAAGGCATGTTCCACTCTCACATAGTGATCCCCAACCATAATGGGGATATGAGCCTGACCCTAGTCCTTTGGCGTATGTCGTTGGTCTTCTTTGATAAGAATATGAGTATGTCCCAAGGCATGCGCCACTCTCAATTGGTGACCCCGGCCAGAACGAGGATATTATCACAATCTTGGGACTTTGAAATATGTCACTGGTCTTTTCTGATAGTATTGTTCCCATGTACTGAGGCATGTGTCGCTCTCACTTGGCGAGCCCTAGTTGTTATGAGAATATGAGCCTGGTCAGGTGTCTCGTCCTTTACCAGAATGTGCCAATAATCCTCCTGGATGGGAGAAAGAATGTGTTCTTTCTTTAGATAAACCACTTGTTCGTACCGATCAATGTGTTGTTCTTCCCTGGCTGTAGTGATAAGAATATACGCCCATCCCTATATTTGTGTCAGTGCTATAATATTTTGGTGGAGTTCTTCAGCTGTTTCTATGATTTAATGACACTTTAGCATAGTGTTCACATGAATGTAAGCCTGCACATTTTCTTTCTCCACTATATACAGACAGATATCTTCAATTGAAGTGGTAATATTACCCCCACTTATTTCCTCCTTATTACACTGGAATATATCGATGGAATTTATGCATGGGGGTAGGGATATGCACCACCCCCATGCCTGCTATAAGAATATTCCTGTAGACTTGTTATAAGTGAGCAAGGATATGAGCCTGCTCACTAGATAATGATGGAATATTCCAAAATAAATCCTTTGTGAGAGTGAGGATATGTGCCCACTCATGATTTTCTAGAACCTTTCGCGTTCGATGTGTCTTCCTTGTTTCCTATACATGGGTATCAGAGGTGGAAGTGTGTTAGGTGGTACCCACAACAGGTTAATGGAGGGTACTAGTGGGATGGTGCTGGTAAAAAAGATTGAAAAGATCCCTCCTAAGTGTCCCCTGAACCGGAAGGGATCCATAGTTGACTCCTTGGTCTGCCTTCATTAGATACTGGAGGTGGTGATTGTCGTGCTCCAGGGATAATCCCCTGAAGAGATTCATGGTGGTGACGAGTGCCACTGGCTTTACTGCAACTTTCTTTGGATGACGTAGATTCATCAATTTTAGTACCTAAAGAACAATGCAGACAGCCTCAAGGGTCCGGATTGTACCATGTTGACAGTATTCTCAAAGCATTTCATTCTCCACCCAACGCTGAAGGTGTCGAGTGGGAAAGGTCATTCTGAGGCCCACAGGGGTTGCAAGTGCAGCTGATTTTTCAAAACGGTCACTAGATAAAGGAATTATCTTAGGTCAGGTGTTGTTTTCAAGAGAAATACTTGCAGACGCAATCACGAAGACAATAAGGAACAAGGTGACCGATCGGTGAATCATCATAGGCATGATATGTGCTCAATCAGATATGAATGGGTAACACTATTGTCCTTTCTTATTCCCAATCCATCCATTCTGCTCACATGGAAATGTCAAAGTGAGGATGGACTTATTACATGAAAACTTCAGTTATAGAGGATCAGTCGTAATATTTATGTCAGGTTTTCCATTTTTGTTTGTATAGGACATGCAAACAAAATGGCCCTGCTACATGGTACACTAATCATTCTGTTTGATCAATTCACATCAAGTTCACCATTTTTTTTCATCGGAAAAGCCACAACTGGGCACCCTCATGATAGGAGAAAAATGGTATGATGAGAACTAGACAGTATATCATTTTTATCTTGTGACATATATGTTGTGGTTAAATGAGTTTACATCAAGTTTTCCATTTTTTTTTGTTTCATCCAAAAAGATACAACTCAGGTGAATTCAGTTTGGCCTAACTATTGATTTTGGGGGTTCAATATCTTGCACAATTGTTTATGTTGGGTTTTCCATTATTGTTCTTAATGGAAACTCCCAATAGTTCCCACATCCATAGCTGAGTATAGACCGTCTTTCCAAAGGCAAGTGCTCAGTTGGGGTTTCATACCCAATGGCACTTAGGAACTTAAATTGGTCAAGAAGATGGGGGGTCGGAATCATCACACACTTTTTGGGGGAATTGTCACCTATTTCGGTACTCTTATAGATTTATGATATGTTCAAGAATTTCTTCCTAATCCTAATATGGAACCATTTATCCTAACAAAATGATCATAGGTTAAACCCTTTTATATGTGAATGGTAATCTTTTAGTGACTCCATCTATATATATATGAGGTTATTCATCTATTTACTATAATAGGTAACCTCTTAATGTTGAATTCATATAACCATGTGCTCCGAAGTTTGGTTCCATTTAGGGAGGCGGTTAATATTTTGAGGATGGGATTGAGCCATTATGAGGCATCCTATGTATCCTTTTTATAAAAGGATTCAAAACCCACATAGTTTTCCAAAATAATTCTGTTTAACATCATGTGGAAATGATATATACGAGGGGACTTTAGGTATAGATTACTTGAGATCGAGCCTCAAGGAGGTGTCGTATGTATCCTAGTTATAGTAGGAATCAGATTCATCATAGTTAGATTACTCCCTTGGGACTTACATTGAGGTATATTCCTCTATATGGCAGTACTTATGTCATGCCATTGATCAGGGATTATACACTAAAGTTTCCCTGGATGGTGGAGACTAATGATACAAATAGTGTGACCATTGCAACTCCCTAAGGCCATGTGATCCATGCTCTGCGTGAGAAATAAGGGATAGCAAGAAATAAATTTCACTACATATGGATGTGGAACTTATGTGATGGGACAACCCCTTGGATGCTAAACATGGAGCTTGAGACATAAGAAGGCGTCTTATGTATCATAGTTGTAGCAGGAATCAGAGTCATCGTAATTCAGTTATCTTCTCAGCCTGATTATAGGTGATGAATAATGATCGGACCATGGGATAGATTGGGCCCCGATGGTTGGAATATCGAGGACATGGAAGGATTTACACCATAGTGGATTCCCATTTGAGCTCAGACCTTAGGGGGGGGACATCATACGTATCCTTGTTATTATAGTAATCAGATTTATCTTTGTTCAATTGATCGAGTCTTACAATTTTATGTTTCCCTTATACGTGGGACATATCATATTATTCAATTTATTGGGGATCACACACTAAGGTTTCCTTTAACCATTCATTAGACAAAGTTATCATGTCCTAGGATGTCTACCTGATCTGGCTTGGTTGTATGTCTGGCCTGTTTGATTGTATTCCTAACATGTTAGAGGATATCTAGACATTCCTAGTTGTGTTTAGGCCATGTCCAAAGACAACTGCATTGTCACAAACCAGAAATGGTCTCCATCTAAGCCAAAACCCGACCCGGTCCATGGAATGTCCCGAAGGATGTTCTCTATCCCCATGGGCTAGCACAAGTGACCAGGTATAATAAATTAGTGTTTGGGAACGATTTACCCAAGTTTGGAAACATTAAACAACCAACAATAATAAATTAACTGAATCAGAAAATTCACACCAAACAAGCCTTTAATAAAATTCAGAATTGAAATACATAGTTTTAAAAAAAAAACTCAAGAGGGCCAAAACTCAAAAGGAGCAACAAGTCTGACTCAAGAACCACCACACGGCAAAGGACATCACCCCCAAACCTTCTCCACAACACTGCACCCGGAAAATAAGCTAACAACCCGAACTGCCGTCTCCAAGGACTTTTCCCTTACCTATATCAAACATTATCAAGTATACTTACACTCAAGGGTGCAAGTAGGCTGTGAGACTAAGCCCAATAAGATCTCATCCAAAAAGATTATGTGTGATAAACATGTTAAGACAAAAATCTTACAAGTTTTTATAAACAAGAAATGCTATACCAATTTCTAAAAGGTTAAACTTTAAATGAAAATAGATTTCAAGAGGGAAATTTGGAAAAATGTACACTTTTAAATAAAACACATATGCTACTAAATTTTCCAAAAAAACACAATGTATGCCGACAGTAAATACAGTATAGCTAATGAGAACTTTTCACAAGAATACCCATAGGCACTAGCTAGCTTCGGGGCCCTAGGTACATCATATCTCAGTGTATAAGTAACCATATCCAATATCCTTCTCATGAATGAGCCACTAGGAGGGGGAAATGCAATGGCATAGTGGTCTCCAACATCATCAAAGTTTAGTTAGTGTTGTCATCGTCAAACTTGCTAAGTGAAACAGGGACGATACCACTACCGGATCACTAACATATTAGTCCTAGTCCGCCCACCAAGAAACTTGGGGTTCCCTCTTTGTGCTCAAATAAGTTCCACATGTTATAAAATACAAATTTTACATAAAATTACCATTTTCACATATAAATACCAATCATGAATCACACACACACCCCAAACAGTACCCAAACATGTTTTTCACCCTCAATGTAATTTAGTTAACCCTTAAAAGATTTTATAAAAAAATCAGGAGGTAAGACAAGGGTTTGCACATAAAATCCATTCAAAAATCCTTTCTTAAGGCCAACGACCCGCAATACCACACCTAACCAGATTTGGAAGCCCTAACAACATTTAATAAACCAATTCCATGAGTTATAAGACAACCCCAAAAGACACAACATTGGATACACATGAAAAACACTCATTTTCATACAAAAGTGCTTATAAGGACCTAACCTTAGAACATTACATAGCAGAGGAAATTTTACTAGTCTAGGTTCTGGAGAGTTATATACAAGCTTACAATTATCAGAGTTGCAATAAAATTAAACAAATAAAAGACAACTTTGCTTCTGTGCGCGCAAACACGATGACACCCAACTTTGGACTTCAAAGTGACACGTGAAAATAATTCAAGAACAACGGATCACTACTACAGAAACGGTTTTTATCAGCACTCAAAACGGGCTTTATCGGTGCTAAAAAAGCATTGTAAAGCTCGGCGCTGATAAAGAGGTACTCTTTATCAGCACTTACTGAGCGCTGATAAAGGGGTACTTTATCAGTGCTAAAAACGCGCTGATAAAGGTGGACTTTATCAGCGCTAAAACATCGCTGATAAAACAACACTTTATCAGCGCTAAAAGAGCGCTGATAAATGCGTGTTTTATCAGCGCTCCTTTAGCACTGATAAACTGATCCTTTATCAGCGCTGATAAAGGTGTAGTTTATCAGCGCTTTTTTAGCGCTGATAAATGCCCTGTCTGCTGCTACGAAAAAATCTGCAGCAGCACACCCGAACACCTGCAAAAAAATTCAGCATCCCAATAAGCTAATTAGAGCAAGTATACCCATACAAAATTAACACATAAATCATAAGCTAATTAGACCAAGTATACTCATACAACAAGTATACCCATACACCATTAACACATAATTCATAAGTTAATTAAGTACATAAAGAATTCAATTCAGAATCCAGGGGGTTGGGGGGTTGTTCAAGGGTTTGGGGTGGCTGTCCAAGGGGGGGTAGGGGGTGTTCGGGGGGATGGGGGTGTCCGGGGGGACTTTCCAGGGGGGTGGGCTGGTGTCCAGGGTGTCGGGGGGGCTTTACAGGGGGTGGGGGTGTCCAGAGGGGTGGGGGTGTCCGGGGGGTGGGTTGGTGTCTAGGGGGGTGGGGGCGGTCCAGGGGGGTGGGGAGGTTGACTCGTACACGTCACAAAGGACCCATGGATCGTTCTTATAAAAGATCAATACAATCCAAATGTGTTTGGTCGGATTTCCGTAGGTCAGTTGTTATTTTCACTTAAAATTTTGTCCATTTTAAACCAAAGAGAGACCCTTTGAGTGCTACCGGTCACACCGTACCTCAGATTAAGGCGGAGATGACTCATACACGTCACAAAGGACACGTGGATCGTTCTCCTAAAGGATCAACACAATCTGAATGCGTTTGGTCGGATTTCCGTAGGTCAGTTGTTGTTTTCACTTAAAATTGTGTCCATTTTAAACAAAAGAGAGACTCTTTGAGTGGTACCGACCACACCGTGCCTCGGATTGAGACAGGGATGACTCGTACACGTCACAAAGGACCCATGGATCGTTCTTATAAAAGATCAAGACAATCTAAATGCGTTTGGTTGAATTTTCATAGGTCAGTTGTTGTTTTCAATTAAAATTGTGTCCATTTTAAACAAAAGAGAGACCCTTTGAGTGATAGCGGTCACACGATGCCTCGGATTGAGGCGGGGATGACTCGTACACGTCACAAAGGACCTGTGGATCGTTCTCCTAAAGGATCAACACAATCCGAATGCGTTTGGTCGAATTTCTGTAAGTCGGTTGTTGTTTTCACTTAAAATTGTGTCCATTTTAAACAAAATAGAGACCCTTTGGGTGCTACCGGCCACACTGTGCCTCAGATTGAGGCGGAGATGACTCGTACACGTCACAAATGACCCGTGGATCGTTCTCCTAAAAGATCAACACAATCCGAATGCGTTTGGTCGGATTTCCGTAGGTCAATTGTTGTTTTCACTTAAAATTGTGTCCATTTTAAACAAAAGAGAGACCCTTTGAGTAGTATCGGCCACACTGTGCCTCAGATTGAGGCGGAGATGACTCGTACACGTCACAAATGACTCGTGGATCGTTCTCCTAAAGGATCAACACAATCCGAATGCGTTTGGTCGGATTTTCATAGGTCATTTGTTGTTTTCACTTAAAATTGTGTCCATTTTAAACAAAAGAGAGACCCTTTGGGTGCTACCGGCCACACCGTGCCTCAGATTGAGGCGGAGATGACTCGTACACGTCACAAAGGACCCGTGGATCGTTCTCCTAAAAGATCAACACAATCCGAATGCGTTTGGTCGAATTCCGTAGGTCACACCGTTTCAGTTGTTGTTTTCACTTAAAATTGTATCCATTTTAAACAAAAGAGAGATCATTTGAGTGGTATCGGCCACACCGTGCCTCGAATTGAGGCGGGGATGACTTGTAAACGTCACAAACGACCCATGGATCGTTCTTATAAAAGATCAAGACAATCCGAATGCGTTTGGTCGGATTTTCATAGGTCAGTTGTTTTCAATTAAAATTGTGTCCATTTTAAACAAAATAGAGACCCTTTGAGTGGTACGGTCACACCGTGCCTCGAATTGAGGCAGAGATGACTCGTACACATCACCAAGGACCCTTGGATCATTCTTATAAAAGATCAAGGCAATCTGAATGCGTTTGGTCGGATTTTCATAGGTCAGTTGTTGTTTTCAATTAAAATTGTGTTCATTTTAAACAAAAGAGAAACCATTTGAGTGGTAGCGGTCACACTGTGTCTCGGATTGAGGCGGGGTTGACTCGTACACGTCACAAAGGACCTGTGGATCGTTCTCTTAAAGGATCAACACAATCCAAATGCGCTTGGTCGGATTTCTGTAGGTCAGTTGTTGTTTTCACTTAAAATTGTGTCCATTTTAAACAAAATAGAGACTCTTTGAGTGATACCGGTCACACCGTGCCTCAGATTGAGGCGGGGTTGACTCGTACACGTCACCAAGGACTCGTGGATCGTTCTCCTAAAGGATCAACACAATCCGAATGTGTTTGGTCGAATTTTCGTAGGTCAGTTGTTGTTTTCACTTAAAATTGTGTCCATTTTAAACAAAATAGAGACCCTTTGAGTGATATCGGTCACACCTTGCCTCAGATTGAGGCGGGGTTGACTCGTACACGTCACCAATGACCCTTGGATCGTTCTTATAAAAGATCAAGGCAATCTGAATGCGTTTGGTCGGATTTTCATAGGTCAGTTGTTGTTTTTAATTAAAATTGTGTCCATTTTAAACAAAAGAGAGACCCTTTGAGTGCTACTGGTCACATCGTGCCTCCGATTGAGGCGGGGATGACTCGTACACGTCACAAAGGACCTGTGGATCGTTCTCCTAAAAGATCAACATAATCTGAATGGGTTTGGTCGGATTTTCGTAGGTCATTTGTTGTTTTCACTTAAAATTGCGTCCATTTTAAACAAAAGAGAGACTTTTTGAATGCTACCAGCCACACCGTGCCTCAGATTGAGGCGGAGATGACTCGTACACGTCACAAAGGACCCGTGGATCGTTCTCCTAAAGGATCAACACAATCCGAATGGGTTTGGTCAGATTTCCGTAAGTCAGTTGTTGTTTTCACTTAAAATTATGTCCATTTTAAACCAAAGAGAGACCATTTGAGTGCTATCGACCACACAGTGTCTCAGATTGAGGCGGGGATGACTCGTACACGTCATAAAGGACCCGTGGATCATTCTCCTAAAGAATCAACACAATCCGAATGTGTTTGGTCGGATTTCTGTAAGTCGGTTGTTTTCACTTAAAATTGTGTCCATTTTAAACAAAAGAGAGACCATTTGAGTGGTACCGGCCACACCGTGCCACGGATTGAGGCGGGGTTGACTCGTACACGTCACAAAGGACCCATGGATCGTTCTTATAAAAGATCAAGACAATCAAAATGCATTTGATCGGATTTCCGTAGGTCAGTTGTTGTTTTCACTTAAAATTGTGTCCATTTTAAACCAAAGAGAGACCATTTGAGTGCTATCGACCACACAGTGCCTCAGATTGAGGCGGGGATGACTCGTACACGTCATAAAGGACCCGTGGATCATTCTCCTAAAGAATCAACACAATCCGAATGTGTTTGGTCGGATTTCTGTAAGTCGGTTGTTTTCACTTAAAATTGTGTCCATTTTAAACAAAAGAGAGACCATTTGAGTGGTACCGGCCACACCGTGCCACGGATTGAGGCGGGGTTGACTCGTACACGTCACAAAGGACCCATGGATCGTTCTTATAAAAGATCAAGACAATCGAAATGCATTTGATCGGATTTCCGTATGTCAGTTGTTGTTTTCACTTAAAATTGTGTCTATTTTAAACCAAAGAGAGACCCTTTGAGTGCTACTGGTCACACTGTGACTCAGATTGAGGCGGACATGACTCGTACACGTCACAAAGGACCCGTGGATCGTTCTCCTAAAGGATCAATACAATCTGAATGTGTTTGGTCGGATTTCCATAGGTCAGTTGTTGTTTTCACTTAAAATTGTGTCTATTTTAAACAAAAGAGAGACCCTTTGAGTGGTACCGGCCACACTGTGCCTCAGATTGAGGCGGGGTTGACTCGTACACGTCACAAAGGACACATAGATCGTTCTTATAAAAGATCAAGACAATCCGAATGCGTTTGGTCGGATTTTCGTAGGTCAGTTGTTGTTTTCACTTAAAATTGTGTCCATTTTAAACCAAAGAGAGACCCTTTGAGTGCTACCGGCCACACCGTGCCTCAGATTAAGGCGGAGATGACTCATACAAGTCACAAAGGACCCGTGGATCATTCTCCTAAAGGATCAACACAATCTGAATGCGTTTGGTCGGATTTTCGTAGGTCAGTTGTTGTTTTCACTTAAAATTGTGTCCATTTTAAACAAAAGAGAGACTCTTTGAGTAATATCGGCCACACCGTGCCTCGGATTGAGGCGAAGATGACTCGTACACGTCACAAAGGACTCGTGGATCGTTCTCCAAAAGGATCAACGCAATTCGAATGCGTTTGGTCGGATTTCCGTAGGTCAGTTATTGTTTTCACTTAAAATTGTGTCCATTTTAAACAAAAGAGAGACTTTGAGTGGTACCGGCCACATCGTGTCTCGGATTGAGGCGGGGATGACTCGTACACGTCACAAAGGACCCATGGATCGTACTTATAAAAGATCAAGACAATCCGAATGCGTTTGGTCGGATTTTCATAGGTCAGTTGTTTTCGATTAAAATTGTGTCCATTGTAAACAAAATAACGACCCTTTGAGTGGTACCGGCCACACCGTGCCTCAGATTGAGGCGGAGATGACTCGTACACGTCACCAAGGACCCTTGGATCGTTCTTATAAAAGATCAAGGCAATCCGAATGTCTTTGGTCGGATTTTCATAGGTCAGTTGTTGTTTTCAATTAAAATTGTGTCCATTTTAAACAAAAGAGAGACCCTTTGAGTAATAGCGGTCACACCGTGCCTCGGATTGAGGCGGGGTTGACTCGTACACGTCACAAAGGACCCGTGGATCATTCTCCTAAAGGATCAACACAATCCAAATGCGTTTGGTCGGATTTTCGTAGGTCAGTTGTTGTTTTCACTGAAAATTGTGTCCATTTTAAACAAAATAGAGACTCTTTGAGTGATACAGGCCACATCGTGCCTCGGATTGAGGCGGGGTTGACTTGTACACATCACCAAGGACCCGTGGATCGTTCTCCTAAAGGATCAACACAATCTGAATGTGTTTGGTCAGATTTCCGTAGGTCAGTTGTTGTTTTCACTTAAAATTGTGTCCATTTTAAACAAAATAGAGACCCTTTGAGTGATATCGGCCACATCGTGCCTCGGATTGAGGCGGGGTTGACTCGTACACGTCACCAAGGACCCTTGGATCGTTCTTATAAAAGATCAAGGCAATCTGAATCCGTTTTGTCGGATTTTCATAGGTCAGTTGTTGTTTTCAATTAAAATTGTGTCCATTTTAAACAAAAGAGAGACCATTTGAGTGCTACCGACCACACCGTGCCTCTGATTGAGGCGGGGATGACTCGTACACGTCACAAAGGGCCTGTGGATCGTTCTTCTAAAGGATCAACACAATCCAAATGGGTTTGGTCGGATTTCCGTAGGTCAGTTGTTTTCACTTAAAATTGTGTCCATTTTAAATAAAAGAGAGACTCTTTGAGTAATACCGGCCACACCGTGCCTCGGATTGAGGCGGGGTTAACTCGTACACGTCACAAAAGACCCATGGATCGTTCTTATAAAAGATCAAGACAATCTGAATGCATTTGATCAGATTTCTGTCAGTCAGTTGTTGTTTTCACTGAAAATTGTGTCCATTTTAAATCAAAGAGAGACTCTTTGAGTGATAGCGGCCACACCATGCCTCGGATTGAGGCGGGGATGACTCGTACACGTCACAAAGGACATATGGATCGTTCTCCTAAAAGATCAACACAATCCGAATGCGTTTGGTCGGATTTCAGTAGGTCAGTTGTTGTTTTCACTTAAAATTGTGTCCATTTTAAACAAAAGAGAGACCTTTTGAGTGGTACCGGTCACACCGTGTCTCGGATTGAGGCGGGGATGACTCATACATGTCACAAAGGACCCGGGGATCGTTCTCCTAAAGGATCAACACAATCCAAATGCGTTTAGTCAGATTTCCGTAGGTCAGTTGTTGTTTTCACTTAAAATTGTGTCCATTTTAAACAAAAGAGAGACCCTTTGAGTATTAACGGTCACATTGTGTCTCAGATTGAGGCGGAGATGACTCGTACACGTCACAAAAGACCCGTGGATCGTTCTCCAAAAGGATCAACACAATCTGAATGTGTTTGGTCGGATTTTTGTAGGTCAGTTGTTGTTTTCACTTAAAATTGTGTCCATTTTAAACAAGAGAGAGACCCTTTGAGTGGTACCGGTCACACCGTGCCTCGGATTGAGGCGGGGATGACTCGTACACGTCACAAAGGACCCATGGATCGTTCTCTTAAAGGATCAACGCAATCTGAATGTGTTTGGTCGGATTTCCGTAGGTCAGTTGTTGTTTTCACTTAAAATTATGCTCATTTTAAACAAAAAAGAGACCATTTGAGTACTATCGGCCACACCATGGCTCGGATTGAGGCGAAGATGACTCATACACGTCACAAAGGACCCGTGGATCGTTCTCCTAAAGGATCAACACAATCCGAATGTGTTTGGTCGGATTTCCGTAGGTCAGTTGTTGTTTTCACTTAAAATTGTGTCCATTTTAAACAAAAGAGAGACCCTTTGAGTAGTATCGGCCACACTGTGGCTCAGATTGAGGCGGAGATGACTCGTACACGTCACAAAGGACCCGTGGATCGTTCTCCTAAAGGATCAACACAATCCGAATGCGTTTGGTCGGATTTCCGTAGGTCAGTTGTTGTTTTCACTTAAAATTGTGTCCATTTTAAACAAAAGAGAGACCCTTTGAGTAGTATCGACCACACCGTGGCTCGGATTGAGGCGGAGATGACTCGTACATGTCACAAAGGACCCGTGGATCATTCTCCTAAAGGATCAACACAATCCGAATGTGTTTGATCGGATTTTCGTAGGTCAGTTGTTGTTTTCACTTAAAATTGTGTCCATTTTAAACAAAAGAGAGACCCTTTTAGTAGTATCTGCCACATCGTGCCTCGGATTGAGGTGGGGATAACTCGTACACGTCACAAAGGACCCGTGGATCATTCTCCTAAAGGATCAAAACAATCTGAATGTGTTTGGTCGGATTTCCTTAGGTCAGTTGTTATTTTCACTTAAAATTGTGTCCATTTTAAACAAAAGAGAGACCCTTTGAGTAGTATCGGTCACACTGTGCCTCGAATTGAGGCAGAGATGACTCGTACACGTCACAAAGGGCCCGTGGATCGTTCTCCTAAAAAATCAACACAATCGGAATGCGTTTGGTCGGATTTCCGTAGGTCAGTTGTTGTTTTCACTTAAAATTATATCCATTTTAAACAAAAGAGAGACCCTTTGAGTGGTATCGGTCACACCGTGCCTCGGATTGAGACGGGGATGACTCGTACACGTCACAAAGGACCTGTAGATCGTTCTCCTAAAGAATCAACACAATCTGAATGCGTTTGGTCGGATTTCCGTAGGTCAGTTGTTGTTTTCACTTAAAATTATGTCCATTTTAAACAAAAGAGAGACCTTTTGAGTGGTACCGACTACACCGTGCCTCGGATTGAGGCGGGGATGACTCGCACACATCACAAAGGACCCGTGGATCGTTCTTATAAAAGATCAAGACAATCCGAATGCGTTTGGTCGGATTTTCATAGGTCATTTGTTGTTTTCTATTAAAATTGTGTCCATTTTAAACAAAAAAGAGACCCTTTGAGTGATAGCGGGCACACCGTGCCTCAGATTGAGGCGGGAATGACTCGTACACGTCACAAAGGACTCGTGGATCGTTCTCCTAAAGGATCAACACAATCCGAATGTGTTTGGTCGGATTTTCCTACGTCAATTTTTGTTTTCACTTAAAATTGTGTCCATTTTAAACAAAAGAGAGATCATTTGAGTGATTCAGCATTCTTGCATGTTACTGGTGCATATCATCTGTTAAAATGGGAAAATGACTCATTGGAAACGGATGTTTTATTTAATAACAATTACAATTTTCTTACGAACATTTACATACAACAATGTTTCATCTTTTGATCCCCTTAACCCCTCTCAAAAATGACCACCAATTGTATATGTCCCCAAGTCAGATCTTCATTGTATTTGTGTACAATCTGCCATCAGGTATGCGGCCCACTCGGATTGAGAATACATCTATATCATCTTGTGAGTATGAGGCTTTTCAATAGTCAGAGTAGTACTGCAAAATATAAAAATAAAGAATTAATAAATAAATTAAACGAACTAGTAGTTGTTTTTTAAAATACCTCTTTAGGGATGCTAGTTTATTGATGAAAAACGATCTCTTTCATAAATTTACAAACATAATAACCGCAATCATTATCGTTTGTTTGTTTTGGACACTGGAAAAAAAATTGATCATTAGAAGAATAAGTAACTTGTGTTGAGATGTGTTTGGATAGTGAAGTTTTATTATATATATCATGATATCTGTCCAGATGTGGTACTTGCTCGTCTCCTTATGCTTAGCTCCTGTCCTCATTCCTTTTTTTAGACGATAATGATACACCGCTCTATCATAACAGAATCATCAGTAAAAGATAATATAAATTATATTACTTGATGTTTAGACCTAAAACGTAAGATGTAGTGTCTTACAGATTCACAAACTCCATCATGGGTGGTCGGTTTGATGGATATCCTTGCTTTGAATCCAGAAAATAAATCTTTGGAGTATCCAAGTTCACCGCAATTAGCAACCAATGTTGCCTAAAAACACAAAAAGGAATAAGTAATAAAAGAAGTGAAAATATAATTGATATGCTTTAATCGTAGAGTTTTACCCCTGCATGGTTGGTATTAGGAAGAGTTTGTCATCTGTAATCTTGCTTTCAAATGTTTTCAGCAAGTCGTTCACTATTGCATCCCTTTTTGATGACTCTAATTTTGTTAGGTGTGTTGATGTGGTATGAGGACTAATGAGTCCAAATCTTGGCTCATGGGAAAATTCATTCAACTGTTTTTCATAAATGCGTCTGTCAACAATATAAAATGCATTTAGTCATAATTTGAACATTAGATCAGCTTTTAGAAAATCAATTCATGGAAACATACCTCATATATACATTTACAACTGTGACGTCTAGCCAATCGTTTTCAAGGATCTCATTTACATTTTCAGCAACAACAAAATCTTGACTTTCCTCTCCGTATATATTCTCTTCGAAAACCACTATATGACTATTACCATCTTTTAGCTTCATATCCACATGAGTCTTCAATGCTAATAAATGTGGATAGAGAATAGGTGGTGTTATTGTGCTTTCAGTAGCTCCTAGGGATCGGTTGGTCGATCCTTTAGATGGTTTTGAGCCGACGTTTGTCACTCCCTTCCTTTTTTCCATCTATAACAACAATCATTGGTTCAGACCCTTTTTTCATTAATTGTTAAAGGTTTGGCTTGAAAAAAAAGGAAATAAATACTTCTTTGTCTGCATGTACTCTTACAAGTTGTGACGGTCATGCAATGAATGTCCTAATAGCCTTTTTGACCGTATGAATATCATCGTCATCAAGTGGAATAGGTAGTTTTACATTTGGCCCATGAGCTACAGTAATCGTCACTTTCAGATGATCTTTCGGAAGTGGTCTATTGTGCAGCGTGGCATCTGGGATATTGAACATTGTAGCCCTCGCTACAAGGTGATAGGTGGGTGTTGACAGATATAAATCACAATCATTATCACCATGTAGAAGATCAGTACAGAAAAATTATCAGTGTTTGTCTGATTCACATTTAATGGGAACAATTATTAGAATATTGATTACCACGGCTAAGACAGTTCTTTGAGGGGAATGGCTCACCTAAAAGCTGGTGGGGGTTGGGGCGGGATGTTCACGCGCTGGTTGTTCCTGAGTTGTGTCTTCCCTTTGCTTCCTACCCATAAAAGTTGCTAGCAACTCTCTCTGTCATTGCAATCGTTCTTCAAGGGTTGCTATTTTTTCGCTCATTTGTTCCAATTTTTCATATGTATAATCCGTTTTTTTTCTTCTTCTCAAAATATACTCGGGGTGTCACCTCAAACCCCGCACCTCTGACACGACCGTATTTTTCTGACTGCTTCAAAGCCGTCGATAATAGGTCTGTATCCGCTACAGGAGTAGCTGATTCCTGTGACTGTCAGATATAGGAAAATAACTAATTATTTTTATGTAATAGCAATTTAAAAAAAATCTTTTTATCGTCGTGTCATACTTACACATATTTCCCACACTTTTTATGTGTTCTCATCTACTAACTTCCCTTATTCACACGTGTCTCCTTCCATAGCACATGACGTGGGATGGAAGTGTATTTGGTTTTAGACTCATCAATCTACATATAAACATAGAAAGATAATTATGATGTTGTTTATTGGCACCTAACAATATTACTGTAAATTTAAAATACGTACATTTTCTTTTCTAATGAAGCGTACCTCATCCTTGCTTTACGATAGGAGTATGTTGGTTTTGATGCACGTTCCTTATTTTCAGTACAGAGTTTCTGTTTCATAAATGAAATATTGACAATCAAAGTGATGAATACAGGTATCCTCAAACAACTTATTATCACCCACAATGTACCTGAAACTTCTCATCCCCACGGCGGCCAATAAATGCATCACATGCTTCTTGGGATATCAGGTGAGCGTAGACAATGGGTGGGTGCGGGTTTATTTTACCTTTGGAATCTTTCAGGTGACATCTTGTTAAAATAGTGCGAAAACCTCGGTAAATCCTTCCTGCAAGCCTTAGTGCATAATCCTTGTGTGAATCGTCTACTATAAATGTACTCTGCAAGAAATTGAGAAGAGTACAGACATTGTTTCATTATTTCATTTGCTAGTAAATTAAAGAAATAAATTCATAATGTTACCATAATTTCTTCCCAGATCACAGCCTTCAGCCCGGACACAACATGGTGCCATGAATCTATGTCAATCGGCACGCGTTGCCGAGTGACAACTCCAATGTAACTGCTAAACATAGCCTTCTTGGGATTCACATGTTGAGCTCGTGCATTCCATCCGACTTCAAATTTGATGCATTTGTTTTTCACCTTAAGAACTTTGGCTAACACCGTCAAACTACGACGCACCTGTGTTTTCTGCGACGTCAGTCCTTCATTCCCGACCATTTCATCGATATCAACGTCATCTATATGTTCATCTGAAATGGTATCAACGACATATGTTTATGGTTGTTGGACCTCAACACTAGGAGCAGCAGGAGCCGCAGCAGCAGCCGCAGCGGGAGCAGCAGCAGCCGCAGCAGGAGGAGCAACAGGAGCAACAAGAGCCACAGCATGAGCAGCAGCAGCAGCAGCAGCTTGAGAGACTTGTTCAGCCTCAAGGTTAGGAGCACCAGAATGTGCAGAAGTCATTATCTGCAAAAGTGGTTGAACAGTTAATTTAGATTACATAAATTCGGTAATGATAAGATAATGACATGAGATAACAAGATCTATATTACAAACAAAATATAACATGTTTATTGAACTCTCTTTTTTTTCAAATGTTGAAAGGATTTGACACCTCTATCGATTATTCAAATCCCTTCATTGTGGTATCCTCTAACATACAAAACATCATCTACATTGGGACCGCTCCGAAATGATTGCGACGTACCACTGAAAGGATCGTCCTCAACTGAATTTTCATCGGAATCTTCAGTAGTTTTGGACGATAACATAACAATCGACCACTTTCGGTTTGCGGGATCTGGAACATAAAAAACTTGTACCGCTTGTGATGCCATTATAAACTGTTCGTCTTTGTACCCTTCTTTATTAAAATCAACTTTCACAAATCACCATTCATCTATTTTAACACCACTGTTGTTATCAACCCATTTGCATTGAAAAATCAGCAATTGGAATGTCGTATAATCCAACTCTCATATTAGTTTGATAATGCCAAAGTATGACATATTTGTATAAATTGGATTTCTGCTCTTACTATCAGAAACATGCATCGCTTCAGCCACTAGTGTAACTCCACTATTTTTCATGGTACTATCTTCATCATGTTCATCTGTATAGAATGTATAACCATTAATTACATAACCACTGTAAGATAATACATACACACTTGGTCCAGCGGCTAGCCATTGAAGTCGTTCTGAAATTGAATTCGGATTTTCATCCAACTGCTTAAAAATATGGTCCTGAAACCATCCTATAAACTGGTGATTGTGTGTATTTAATAACCATTTTTCAACCCTTGATGGATTCAACTGCCTAAGAATTTCTTTTTGAGTTTCAATATATGGAGCAACCTCCCAACTGTTATGCAAAACATAAAGATGAGTCTGCTCCCGATCTGTAATACTGATTGTCACAACTTCTCTTCCAGAAATTCTCTCACCCTCAATGCGTCCAGTGTGACGAGATTTCGAGAGACCAATGTTTTCCACATCAGATAGGTATTCGGTACAAAATTCAATGGATTCCTCAACAATATATCACTCCACTATACAACTCTCTGGCCGACTTCGATTTTTGACAATCCTTTCAAAATCTTCATATATCGTTCAACAGGACACATTCATCTATAGTGCACAGGACCACAAAGTCGAATATCTATCACCAAGTGAATCATCAAATGAACCATCATATCAAAGAATGTTGGCGGGAAGAACATTTCTAATTCACATAATATGATGACAATTTCTTTTTCCATAGCTGGCAATTTCGTCGGGTCTAAAACTTTGCTACATATAGCTTTGAAAAAGAAACAAAGTTTGGTTAACATATGACAAACATTCTTGGGCAAAATGCAACCTAAAGCTATAGGAATTAGATCTTGCATCAAAACATGACAATCATGTGATTTCAAACCTTTTAACTTCAAATCATTCATTGACACAATGTTCTTGATATTTGATGAATACCCTTCTGGAACCTTTACATCATTGAAGTTGCAAAACTGATATCTTTCCTCCCTAGAAAGAGTATAAGCGGCTGGAGGAAGAAACATTCAATTTTCACCATTCACGAGAGCCAACTCTTCTCGTATTCTCATGTCAATCATGTTCAACCTTGCCTCAATTCCATCTTTTGTTTTGCCATGGGCATTTAGCAACGTTCCAATAACACTGGCACATACATTTTTTCCACATGCATCACATCAAGAAAATGTCTGACGTACAAACAATTCCAGTATGGTAATTCAAAAAAAAACTGATCTCTTTTTCCAACCAATTTTCGTAAGGTTTTTCGAAAATGGTTTACCAAAAACAGTGTTCAAATCTTTTACTTTCTCAAACAACTGATCACCTGTTAGTGGAGACGGTGCTGCGCGTTGTTCTGAACTTCCATTGAATGATGGCGTCCAAGATCGGTACTTATGCCGACGAGGTAGAAATCTACAATGTCCTAGAAACACAGATTTCGATGAATGTTTCAACCTAATTGATTATGTATCTTCTTCGCACACGGGACACCCTTGAGTCCCTTTAATGCTATAGCCTGACAAATTTCCATAAGCAGGGAAATCATTTATTGTCTCATACAACATCGCTCTCAACGTGAAGTATTCACTTTTATAAGCATCATACAACATAACACCTGAATCCCACAATAACTTCAAATCATCGATCAAAGGAGCCAGATAAACATCAATATCGTTACCTGGTTGTTTTGGTCCTGATATAAGCATAGATAACATGATGAATTTTCGCTTCATGCATAATCAGGGTGGCAAGTTATAATTTACCAACATAACAGGTCATGTACTATGAGTATTGGTTTGAAAACCAAAAGGATTCACTCCATCTGTAGATAACGCAAAACGAAGGTTTCTCGGCTCTTTTCCAAATTCAGGATACTCATAATCAATTTTCTTCCATTGAGGAGAGTCGACCGGATGACGTAATTTCCCATCTTTATTTCTTTTATCTGCATGTCACGATAATTGTCTTGTAGTTTCTTCACTTTCATATAGACGCCTAAACCTTGGAATGATTGGAAAGTACCATACAACTTTCGTAGGATTGGATTTATCTTTCTTGTATCGAGAAGCACCACACTTTGGGCATTCTGTAAGTGATTTGTTCTCCTTGCGAAACAATATACAGTCTTTCGGGCAGGCATGTATTCTTTCAGAAATCATACCCATCGAGCGTAGCATTCGTCTAGCTTCATATGTCCGACTTGGGAGCTCATTATCTTCCGGGAGCATGTCATTCAAGAGAGCAAGTAGTTCCGTAAAACTGACATCACTCCATCTGTTGCCTACTTTCAATTTATACAACTTCAGTACAACTGACAATGTTGTATACTTAGTGCAACCAGCATACAATGACATCTTTGCACAACTTTTTAACTTCTCAAACAATTTTGGGCAATCACAAAATTCATCTTCAATTGCCTTTGTCATTTCCTCAATACGATCTTCATCATCATTGACATCTGTAATCACATCCTCCATACGGTCTTCTTCATTATCCATATTTGTATTCATATCTGATGATCCATAAAACGCAGTTTTATCCCAGCCGGTAGCTACATTCGCTTTTTCTCCGTGTTTATTCCAACATTTATAACTCTGATCTATTCCGTGACATATCAAATGTTCTTCCAACTCCTCTGGAGTAAGTAGTCTAGAATAACAACAACGTAAACACGGACAAAGGATTTGAGAAGGATCCTTTGCGTGATCCTTTGCAAACTTGATGAACTCTTTCACTCTGTTCTCGTACTCTATTGTCAAACGATTAGCATCCATCCAATTTTTATTCATCTTCATCCTATTTGAATCTCAAATATTAGTATTTATGGTTCAAGTACACAAAACAAGACTTCCAAATACAGTAGAAGAGAACCACTTCCTTATAAAAATAGAGATTAATAGAGCCTAACCATTAGTATTTATTCATCTTCATTAAATATAATTACTTTAGATTCATTATAGTTTCCTCAAATCACCCCAAACCAAACACAAGAATAATCAAGAATGATACATCTACCACTCCTAGGTCTCTGCCCTACATTCAATAACATCATGCCTAAATACCCATATATCCACACATACACATGTCACAAACACATAAAAAACCATATCCACATTAGAACCAAAGTACCAATATGGATTTCAATCAGGTTACTCAACTCAAGTGGTGGTGTGTAAGAAATAATAAGAAAATATAATAAGTATATAGTCACACATAAATCTCAAACTGGTGTTAATAATCCAATAAACCCAAGGTATCATTCCATCTATCATAATACTCTGAAGGAGCCCATATGTGACAGTAGTCTCAGGTGGTGAAGGTTCCTGAGGAGGAAGGGGTGAACACGCACCTATCGGGGTTCGAGGTCAGGTCACTGAGGTTGAAGGTGGCCCGATACTCCTACAAGGGTTCATTCCATATTTCACAAACCATGTCCTGGTACCCTAGGATGTTAACCCACTGCTGGTGGAAGTGAAACCGTTCCTGATGATCATGCCAAGAAGAAATGGAAACCAAGAGGGGGGAGTGAATCAAAATACCTCAAGCAAGATGGAAAAACATGGTATTTGAGAATAGGTTAGTGGCTTTCATGTTGGCTAGACACCTATCCAATAGACTCCACAAGCGGTGATGGCCCCTGCAGTTGTTGCACCAGGTGAAACTGTCACCTGAGAAGCTGAGATCAATGAGGCCCTTCCCAGCCATGAACTGAACAAACTCCAGGATGGCCTTCCTCTGGAATGGGCTTCTACCTTTCCTTTCCTTTGGGTTGGAAATGACATTAAAGTCACCCCCAACAAACAATGGATGGTGGCCGGGATCGAAGGTATTTTGTTCACTCCATAGAGATTCCCTTTGAAGAGGGTCATAACTTCCAAAAACAAAAGTCATAAGGAAGGAGGTGTCACCGTTGGACACCTTGGTAGTGATGAATTGATTGAAATCTTGAACAGTCTCAACAACATATTTATTGTGCCAAAATACCCATTTGTGTCTGTTGGAGGGGTCAAAGTGTAGAAATCCATGCAACTTAATCTTCTAGGAGAATTCTATGATTATTATAGGGTTTTTTGTGTTATTTGACAACAACAACAATGACATTATGCTTTTTGATTTCTATAGTGAGGAAGTCCGATTTAACATGAGCACTAAGACCATGAGCATTACATATGAAGATAATAAGGATGGGTAGGACAGGGCTCTGGCATTGGATCTAGAGCTAGTAGCCTTATTGAAGTGGGAGGATGATCTCTCATTGAGGTCCCTTGATTTTGAACATGTTCATAATCCCTTCTGGTTGGTAAGCTTCATATGAGTGTGAGATGAGGATCCAAAGGGGCAGAGGAAGAATGGATAATGAAATTTGGGGGCTGGTGAGGGAGTTCTCTCTGGATCAATAAGTATTTGGAGCTGGATGACAGGCTCAAAGCGAAGGGAGACAGAACAAACACTGCTAGGAAGGGGTCTGGCCACTACAGAGAAGCAGTCAGTAACCTCAGCGAGGGAGAAGGACAGAGATGGAGGTAGGGGTGGCAAGGCTAGAAAGCTTGGTGGTCTAGGCATCATGTCATACAAGTGCACTGCCAGACAAAGTCACTTAGATAGCATGAAGGAAAGAAGGGGGGAACCCCTCGAAGAAAATAGGGTTCAAGCATTGGATGACCTAGAAATGCATCAAAACCAGGTGGTGTTTTCCTTAAAGAAAAATGGTGTCCTTCATTCTTTACTTTATGGTGGCATGGTGTTGGATCTAAGGGAATCGATGATACCTAGGAGGAATCTAGTGAAACTGGAATCCAAGTGTGAAGGACCTTAAATTTTTCATAAACTTCGCTCTGATAGTGTAAACTCATTGATCGTCATTGATGATGAGCATATCAATCTTTCCACCAATACTAGGTTTCTCAAGAGATATTTTACATGAATAAACCATCCTTTAGTCTGAGATATATGGATTTGAACTAAAAATCCAACATCCTAGTTATATGTTGTTTTGTGTGGTGTTGAGCCGCCACAAGCCCCTTCTCAAATCATGTCGTTATTCTTGCATGACACAGCCAAAAATTCTGGGACACACCCCCTTTGGTCCATGAATCATGAAATTAAACCTTTTTCATCCTCTACCCATATTTCACATGGTGTAGGGACTCTATGGATGGAAAATTCACCTCACCCTCACTATATGTTCTAGTTGCCTGATATGAAACCGTGTGACATTTTGGTAAAATATATTCAACCTTAAAATACATTATCATAATCCTAATCACAAGATATTAAAATGTGTCCAATGTTCTCATTGCATTTAAAAAACATGGTTCATGTCCCTATTGTATGATATAAAACTTTGAAATGAATTTATCCTTCAACCAAGAGGACTCCCTCTTTCTGATGTCGATCACTTATCGCACCATATTGAAGAACTAAATAAGGATTGATTCTCATTTAATATCATGGGATATCAAGAGACTGAAAAATTATATATCATTGGCTCAGCTCACTCATTGAACTACCTCAACACTTCCATCAATGAAAACAAGTTTTTGATTTACAGTAAAAAAAACTATACTAATAGAAAATCCTAGAATAATGGAGTAATGATAAAAGAAAAAATAAATAATCAAGGTAAGATAAAAACTAAACTATAGAAAAAGTAAATAATAAAGGTAATCAATGGGAGTAACTCATAATCACAAAATCATCCATTAAAATAATTATGGGAAAGAAACTAATTTTAATTAGAGGAACATAGGATGATATCTGACCTATAGGTTCTAATGGAAATTGACTCACTCACGGAACACCACCTGGTTATGTGACCAGACAATCAATATAAACGAGGCCTCTTGGGGATATCAAAAATAGACTCAAGTGATCACCTCAAGGCTAACTAGAGTAGAACCCATTTGATTACTCACAAATCTAAGGTCTCCCATGTACCAACTACCAAACATAAAGCAAAGTATTCATCACAATCATCAATAGTAAAATCCCAAAATTAAAAAATGATTTAGAAAACATGCCTTAAACATATCATTAACTTATTTCAGGTATATCTAGAACCTTGTTTTGGTCTCCTTATATTAGAGATTATCTAAAGATGTTTTGAGTGAATTTTGAGAAATTTTGGTGGTTCTGGGGGGTGTTCACGGTTGGATCATTGTTAGGGAAAATCATGTCATTGGGCCAAATAAACCATTCATCCTATGATAAGCCACTACAAGGAGGTTCATAGATTTTTCAGACCGTGCAAAGCGAAGCTCGAAGGGCGGCGGAGGTCCGGCACGCGAAGCACAACGGGCGGCGGAGGACCGGCAACGCGAAGCTCAAGGGCGGCGGAGGTCCGGCAACACGAAGCTCAGCGAGCGGCAGAGGTCCAACAAAGCGAAGCTCGAGAGCGGCGAAGGTACGGCAACACGAAGCTCAAGCGGGCGGTGGAGGTCCGACAACAAGAAGCTCGAGGGCGGCGGAGGTCCGGCAACGTGAAGCTCAGCGGGCAGCGGAGGGGAGTCGCAGGGTTCCAGTACCGCGAGAGCTTTAGGTCGCGATGAAACGAGGGCACTATGCGACCAACTTTATAAAAAAAAATGGACTACGGTTTTATCAGCGCTTTTTTTAGCGCTGATAATGGTCCTCTTTATCTGCGCTAAAAAAACGCTGATAAATCATTCATGTATCAGCGCTAACATTTCAACTCTGATAAAGGGACCCTTTATCAGCGCTTTTCTAACGCTGACAAAGAGTCCCTCTATCAGCGTTAAATTGCTCAGTAAGGGGTTTAAAAACCATCGATAAATCCTTATAAAATATTTTTTTGAAGATAATTTTGTAAATACATTCAGAAATACCCTTTTTAAAGTATTATTAGAAACTACTTATGAATTGAAAGTACTAGATCATTTTAGAAAATACTTACATTCAAAATTTGCTTAAACATAATTCCGTTTTTTTCGAAAAACAATACACAAGCTTCTGAAAACAAAACACTATTCTGAGGCCACTTGAAACATTGAAGGATGTTTTGGGCCTACCCACTTAGTGAAGAATGAGTTCACTCCCCAATGACCTTCCATATTTACTTTGATCAAGCAATGGGTTTTTCAAAAACATTTTAATCTTGATTTATATATATATATATATATATATATATATTTCCACTAGAGTTTTAAATTTTCGAAACATGTTGGTGCATTAAAATACCCATGTCCACTCATATTTATATATAAGTATGTATATATATATAAATGTGAATTTTAATTAAAAAAACACATGCAAGTTTTGATCACCCAAAACTCACGTCAATTGGACGCTACGTAACATCAATGTACTCAATCATCCATTCATTAATTCATGAAATGCATTTTAAGAAAGTAATATCATTGATTATTTAAAGATCAATCTTAAAAAAAAAAAAAATATCGATGGATTATTTGCATAATTTAATCACCGAAACTATTCATATAAATCAAAATCATAGATTAATAGATAAGTAAACATGAGAATGCACATAAAGTTATAAAGGATGCATTTTTAATCAACATTTTACTCATGGGTAATTTGTAAATATAGTCATGTATAAGACTTTTGACTTAATATTTAACCCATATTCATAATTGATTTGATTGTGCATTCATACCATGCAACAAAGGTTAAATATGTTGATATATACATATATATATACATGATTTTAAACATGTAATTGAAAGACTTAGAAATTAAAAGATCTTGAATAATGAGCAAATCAAATATGTTTACTTATTCGACAACCATAAATTGTGAGATATATATATAATGACAATCCCATAAGATACCCATATGATTTAGAAATATAAAACATAAAATATACTTCTTACATATAAACATAAAATTACTTACATAAATGTATTTAAATTATGTATTTAATAAAAAATTAACTTGGAAATCATAAAACTTGTTTGAAATAAAATAAATCCCCCTTACGTGTATTATCTTGATATTAGAAATAAAAACATGAGATTTAAAGCAATATAAGTGTGTTCCTACATATTTGAAAAAATGTAAAAATGATATATATTCATTTTAAAATAGAATTAATCCCCTAAAAAAATAAGTAAACAGTTTCATCATGAATTGAAATAATTTAACACAATATCACCCATACAGAGAAATAATTTTTGTAGAATTAATCCCCTTACAAAGGATTCTGAAAAACTTAACCAGAAAATGGAAAAACTCTATTTGAAAACTTTTTTTGATAATGAAGACAGTCTTACAAATTAACATAGAAATGAAATTTCCCTTACTTGAGTAGCAGACCACAAGTTGCAGGCCTTATGATACACATCACACCCACACTTCCGGACTGGAAAACTGTGTTGCAAAATACCTTTGAACACAGAAAGAAGGCATTTTTTGTAGCCTCAAACTCTACCATTTGGTGTTATAAATAAAAGAAGACACAAAACAAAGCCATCTTTCAGGGCAAGCTCAACGAACAGACAAATGCAGGTTACATTTCATAGGCTTGGCGAATGTAGAATGGACAATGACGTTTTCCATAGAAAATTTAAAAAGGTCAATCGATTCATCCAATAAATCAACAGAATAGATTGAAAACCAACATAAACTAACCATTGTAGATAAAATCGATTCAAAAATCAGAGAGGAGAAAAAAAAGATAGCGAATAAAATATTCCAATTATAGAATCATTCCTTCAACAACGCAACAATAATGACAGGAAAAATAAAAAAAATTGAGATAACAATGCAGATAACGAATCAATGGAATAAAACAAAGGCAAAACAATAGACCACAGAAAAAGGTAATAGCGAACAAACAAGAGTTTATCTGATTGGAAATCAAGTACCTAGAAAATAAAAACACATGCATACCTCAAGTTAGGTCGAAGAAAGATCAGAAATCAAGATCTTATACGCAACCAGAAAATTGAAACCCTAACCTTTATTGGAACCCTCCGCGACACACAAACCACATCGATCGATCCTCCATGTAGGCGGCGGGTCCTAGCTTGGTCGAAACCGAAGCCGGATCTACTACTTGGACTCCAAATCAATAGTGATGAACCCTCAGCCTTGGCCTCGACCCCCTGATGACCACAGCTCTAACCATGGCGCGACCTCCTGGGGACCACGACTCCTCCTGGCGGACGACTCCTAGGTCGACACCTCCCCCTTCCCCAAAACCGATTTCCCTTTTTTCATTTCTTTCTTGTTTTGTTTATTATTATATCATTATCATTATTAAAGATTATAATATATGTATAATATATTGTGGGTTTAATTTTAATATTAAAATAGTTATGCTATATATTTATAATTTAATTAAAAGAAAATCATAACATTGATAATTTTATAAAAATTAATTTAGTCAAAATTTATAATTCAAAACATCATATATATATATATATATATATATATCATTTTTTCTGAAAATCAAAATCCCTAAAACCCAAATAATTTTAATATAATTATTCGTATGTCACATTAAATATTTATTTTTATAAATTAAAAAGTGAATGTTAATAGTGCATTTTTTAAAAAATAAAGTTAATTAAATGTTTGACATTATTATTACAACGTATAACACTTTAAAATAATAATTTAAATAGAATATATATTTAAAATATTTATATTATAATTTTATTAATAACAATATTACATTTAATTATTTTTATTTATTAAAACAATATATTAGGAAATATCATTTCATGATACTACATTTTATAAAAGTATAATTAATTTATATGTCGTCGTGTTTTTTTTCAAAAATGTCATTTTGAAAATAATATAAATGAAAGTAATAAAATTTCAATTTCATTTTGGTTAAATGGTTTTATTAAAGTAGTTCATAATAATATTTGTTTAACTTGTAATTCATTCATTTATTAAAATAATTCTTTTTTTGAAACTCGGGGTGTTACATTGTCCCCCCTGAAAAGAATTGCACCCTTGAAATTTGTCCATCGAACTCTAGAAGAATTTCAGAATTTCCATCTTCAAAATTAAGAAAACTAAGACCGCTAAACTCTAAACTCTACCGCTTAGACGACAACATCAAATCTCCAAATTTTTCTAGACCGTTCCTCTGATACCAATTATAAGGACTCGACCATAGAACATTACATAGCAGAGGACCTTTTACTGGTCTAGGTTCTAGAGAGTTAAATACAAGATTACAATTATCAAAGTTGCAATAAAATTAAACAAACAAAAGCCAACTTCTCTTCCGTGCGCAAAAACAAGATGACGTCTAACTTTGTACTTCAAATTGACCTGTGAAAATCATTCAAGAACAAAGGATGAGCGTTAAATTTCCCAGTGAGGGGTTTAAAAACCTTCGATAAATACTTATAAAATATTATTTTGAATATAATTTTGTAAATAAATTTATAAATATCATTTTTAAAATATTATTTGAAACTACTTATGGCTTGAAGATACTAGATCATTTTATAAAATACTTACGTTTGAAATTTGCATAAACATAATCTAGTGTTTTTTTGAAAACTATACGCAAGACTCTAAAAACAAAACACTATTTTGAGGCCACTTAAAATGTTGAATGTTGTCTTGGGCCTACCCACTTAGTGAAGGATGGGTTCACTCCCCAATGACCTTTCACATTTAGTACGATCAAGCGACAGGTTTTCTGAAAACATTTTAATCTTGATTTACTTATATATATATTTTTCCACTATAGTTTTTAATTTTGGAAACATGTCACTGCATTAAAATACCCATTTCTACTCATATTTATATATAAGTATGTATATATATATATATATTTTAATTTTCATTAAAAAAACACTTGTGAGTATTGATCATCCAAAGCTCACGTCAATTGGCATGTACGTAACATCCATGTACCCAATCCTCTATTCATTAATTCATGAAATGCATTTTAAGAAAGTAATATCTTTGATTATTTAAATTTAAATCTTAAATAAAATAAAAAAACATCGATGGTGTATTTGCATAATTTAACAACGTAAACCATTCATATAAATAAAAATCATAGATTAATAGATAAGTAAACATGAGCATGCAGAGAAATTTATAAAGGATACATTTTAAATTAACATTTCACTCATGAGTAAATTGTAAATATAGTCATGTACAAGACTTTGACTTAATATTTAATCCATCTTCATAATTGATTTTATTTCACATTCATACCATGCAACGAAGGCTAAATATTTCAATACATGTATATATATACACATAATTTTAAACATGTAATCGAATGACTTAGAAATTAAAAGATCTTGAATAATGAGAAAATCATATACGTTTACTTATTCGACTGCCATAACTTGGGAGATATATATATAATGAAAATAGCATAAGATACTCATTTGATTTAGAAATATAAAGCATAAAATATACTTCTTACATATAAACATAAAATTATACACATACATGTATATAAAATATGTATTCAATAAAAAAATAACTTAGAAATCATAAAACTTGCTTGAAATAAAATAAATCCCCCTTACGTGTATTAGCTTGAGATTAAAATTAAAAGCTTGTAATTTAAAGCAATAGAAGTATGTTCCTACATATTTGAAAAAAAATGAAAAATGAAATATATGCATTCTAAAATAGACGTAATCCCCTAAAAAACACAATTAAACAGTTTCATCAAGAATTGAAATAATTGAACTCAATATCAACCATACACAAAAATATTTTTGGTAGAATTAATCCCCCTACAAAGGATTATGAAAAACTTAACAAAAAAATGGACAAACTATATTTGAAAACATTTTTTGATGATGAAAACAGTCTAAAAATTTAACATAGAAATACAATTTCCCTTACTTGAGTAGCAGACCATGAGTTACAGGTCTTATGATACACATCACACACACACTTCCTGACCGGAAATCTGTGTTGTAAAATACATTTGAACACAAAAATAAGGCTTTTGTATGGCCTCAAAATCTACTATTTGGTGTTATAAATAAAAGAAAACACAAAACAAATTCATCTTTTAGGGAAAGATCAACAAACATACAAGTGAAAGTTGTGTTTCACAGGATTGGTGAATGCAGAACGAACAATGATGTTTTCCATAGAAAATTAAAAAAAGTCAACAAATTCACATAATAAATCAACCAAACAGATTGAAAAACAACATAAACTAACCATTGTGGATAAAATCGATTAAAAAACCAAATTAGAAAAAAAAGATAGTGAATAAAATATTCTAATTATAGAATCATTCATTCAACAGAGCAACAACAATGATAGAAAAAATCAAAAAAAATTATGAGATAATGATGAATATGACGAATCAATGGAATAAAACAAACGAAAAACAACAAACCACATAAAAAGGTAACAACAATTGAAGAAGTTTTTATCTGATTGGAAATCAAGTACCTACAAAAGAAAAATGCACTTCTACCTCACGCTAGGTTGAAGAAAGATCAGAAATCAAGATCATATCCGTAACCCAAAAAATCAAAACCCTAACCATGATTGGAGCCCTCTGTGACATACATACCTCATAGATCAATCCTCCACACAGGCATCCAGTCCTGGCATGGTCGAAATCGATACTGGATCTACTTCTTGGACTCCAAATCAACAGTGACGAACCCTCAGCCTTGGCCTCGATGCCCCTAATAACCTTGACTCTAACCATGGAGAAACCTCCTGAGGACCACGAATCCTCATGGTGGAATATTCCCATGAAGACCCCAACCACAGCCACGTTTTAACTCCTTCTACATGACCCCGAAGCTCGAGTCACGACACACCCCTTCCCCCCCTTAACCCTACATCGACGCACCCCCTTCCCCAAAACTGATTTCCCTTTTTTGATTTCCTTATTTTTTTTGTTTATAATTATTATATCATTATTATTATTAAAGATTATAATATATGAATAATATATTATGATTTTAACTTTGACACTAAAATAGTTATACTATATAATTATAATTTAATTAAACAAAAATCATAATATTAATAATTTTATAAAAATCAGTCTAATCAAAATTTATAATTCAAAACTTCATATATATATGTGTGTGTGTGTGTGTGTGTGTGTCACTTTTTCTAAAAATAAAAAACTATAAAACCAAAATATTTTTAATATAACTATTTATACGTCAGATTAAATATTTATTTGTATAAATTAAAATGTGAATATTAATAGTGCATTTTTTTACAAAATAAAGTCACTTAAATGTTTGACATTATTATTACAACGTATAATACATTAAAATAATAACTTAAATGAAATTTATATTTAAAATATTTATATTCTAATTCTATTAAAAAATATCACCTTTAATTAATGTTATTTATTAAAATAATATATTAGAAAATATCATTTTATGATACTACATTTTATAAAAGTATAATTAATTTATACGTCGTCATGTTTTTTTTTTCAAAAATGTCATTTTGATAATAATATAAATCAAAGTGACAAAATTTCAATTTCATTTTGGTTAAATGGTTTTATTAAAATATTTCACAACAATATTTATTTAACTCATAATTCATTTATTAATTAAAATAATTCTTTATTTGAAACTCGGGGTGTTACAATGCTTCTTTAAAATAAACCACTTAATCAATACTACCAAATACGGGTTTCACACCAAACATAATGGAAGAGGAATGTGAAAAATAGTTTAATCAAGAAATATAAATTCATAAAATAATGTCTACACATGGAATCACATGCCTTAGATTTCAAAAACCCCAAATCTTGGTGCAAAACTTCAACCACACCATCGTCGCACCACACGAGGGATGAAAACGAACCCTAATCCACAAGATTCAATAAAGAAATACAAAATTATACCCTATGTATAAAAAAATAGTTGATGGACATTTGAAACTTCAAGGAAGAGGGAAGAAACCTTAAAGAGAATGAATAAATCAAAGAGAGACTCACTTAGTTGAAAGAATCTTGAAGTTCCACCATAAAGAAACCCCTTCAAAATTGGGTTATAATGGAGCTTAATGGATCTTGGAAGGATTCTATGGATGATAGAGTCGAATGGGGGAAGAAAGGGGTGGATTAGGATTAATCACAGAATGAAAAAATTAGAATAACAAAAATATTTTTAATGAGATAGACATTGTGTACTGTTTTCCTGCACGGTTTAGTAAATCGAGTGGCCAAATCGTGCACCCAGTTCTGTCCACTCAAAAATTTCCAATTTATTCAAAATTTTAAGGGGTTTCAAGGGGTATCATAGGGGGAAATGTTAGGCTTATAATATAATAGGAAAAATACCTTAAAAGAAGGACATGGATGTGAAAATTCTCCCTACAATGAAAAACTATCCACCCCAGAAGTTCAACCTGAAGCTTGATCGAAAAATAAGAATGGGTACTCTTTCTCAACCCACGACTTATGCTCCCATGTCTCTTGTACATAATTTTCATTTTGTTAAAGGACCTAGACCAGTGGAATAGACCTCCCCCTAAGGCACCTTGTCTTGGGAATCCACTATTCACACCGGCTGCTCAAACACTGATAAATCGGGCTTTATCTCTAACTCATCCCAATTAAACATGTGGGACATATCCAAATTGTACTTCTTAAATTGGGAGACATGGAATAAACCATGAATGGTTGTCAAATGGGAGGGAAAATCTAACTTTTATGCCACCTTTCCAATCCTCTCGGCGATCTCAAAAGGTCTAACATACCTCAGCATTAGATTTCCTGCTTTCACAAATGACGATGGCCCAAACGAGGGGCCACTTTAAAGAATACCCAATCACACACAGAGAACTAAAGATCTCAATGCCTCTATTAATCATAATATTCGTGGAAACTCTGAGCTTTCAATAACCACTGCCTGATCAACTTGACCTTCTCATATGTCTCTTGCACATGGATCAGCCCCAACAGTGAGGTCTCACCTACCTCATCCCAATATAGGGGGACCGATAAGGCCGACCATAGATCACCTCAAAAAGAACCATTCAAATTGAGGACTGTTAATTATTATTATAAGAAACCTTGACCAATCCCAAATGGAAATACCATGAACCTACAAAGTCCAAGACACATGTACATAGCATGTCTTTTAGAATCTGGTTTTCCTGCTCTGTCTGACCATCCGTTTGAGGATAGTGTATCATGAAAATCTTAATTTTTGACCCCAAAGACTTCTTAAGGCCTTCCCAAAACTGAGAGGTTAATCAGGGGTATCTTTCTGAGACAATTTCAGAAGACACACCATGAATCCTTACCATCTCCTGAATATACAATCGACCCAGCTCATCCACTTTAGCTATATCTCTGATTAGAATGAATTGGGATGATTTGGTCACATGATCAATCACTACCCAAATAGAATTCTTACCTTGAGGTGTATGAGGTAATCCAAAAATGAAATCCATGGAGACCTCATCCCACTTCTAGGTAAGAATGGGTAACGACTAAAGAAAACCATAGGGCATTTGATTCTCTGCTTTCACCTGCTAACATGTATAACACTTTGATACAAAATCAGCTATATCCCACCTCTTACCTAGCCACCAGAACTACTGATGAACATCATAATACATTTTGGTATCACCAAGAATAACAACATACTAAGATTAGTGGCTATCCTGCATAACCACCTTTCTCAAAGACAACGGTACCACTGAATAGACCTTCAAGCACAAGATGCCCTCAAGAGATGGAGACCAATCATAAGATGTCTCCCCACCATGGAGGAAATGCATCGAACACTGACACAACTCATCACTAGGATGCTCCTTCTGAATCAAATAAAAAAGAGAAGGATTCAACCACACACTTTCTAGAAAAGTACCTAAACTATTCTCCTTGGTCTCTACATGAATCTGGGAAAAATAACCATAATAGTCTAATCATCATTGGACTTCCTCAAATCTTACACTATCACTTTCCTACTTAAATAATTAGTTATTGTATTACCATTTCCTGAGGTATAAATGATATCAAAGTCAATCCCATGAAGATATTTGATCCAGCGACACTGCCTCAAATTGAGATCCTTCTATGAGAAGATGTAGGCTAAGCTCTTATCATCAGAGTAGACCAAACACTTCTCCCCAAAGAGGTAGCAACTCGAAGTACTCAAATCATGAACCATTACTGCTAACTCCAAGTCATGGGTCAGGTAATTATTTTTCTGTGGTTGGAGTTGGAGAGATCCATACGCCACCACGTGATTACCCTTGCATAAGTACACACCTAATCCCCATACCTGCAGCATCGCAATACACCACACAGTGCTTTCCAGATTCTGGAAAGATCAACATGGGAGGTGGTAGCAAACCACTTCTTCAACTCCTTGAAATATTCCTAAAATTATGAGCTCCATTCAAACTTCAACCCTTTCTGATTGAGTGTGTTCATGGGCGAAGAAACTCGAGAGAAATCTTGAACAAACCACCTATAGTAACCTTCAAGTCCAAAGAAAATCCTAATATCAAACACATTCATTGGATTCTCCCACGAAATAACTGTACTGATCCTATAGAGGTCCACTGAAACCCCCTATTCCAAGATTACATGACCTAGAAACTTCACTTCCCTAATCTAAAAGGTGTACTTGGGCAACTTTGCATAAAGGTGATGATCCCATAGAGTACCCAACATGATCCTCAAATGATGCTCATGCTCTTCCTCACATCCAGAGTAAACCAAGATATTGTCCACAAATACCATGATGAAGGAGTCGATATATTGGTGGAACACCCTATTCATGAGTTCCATAAAGACTATTGGAGCGTTGGTCAATCCTAAGGGCATGAACAAGTACTCAAAGTGGTCGTTCCTACTTCGAAAAGCTATCTTCGGGATATCCACCTTTCTCACCCTGGATTGGTGGTAACCCGAACACAATTCTATCTTGGAAAACCACTTTTCCCCTTTCAAATAATCAAACAATTCATCTATTCATTGAAAAGGATATTTTTTTTGATGGTTACCTTATTTAGCTTCTGGTAATCAATGCACAACCGGAGAGATCCATCGACCTTCTTCACAAAAACTACAGGAGAAACCCAAGAAGAGATGCTTGGACAAATGAATCCTTTGGATTTCAAATCATCCAGATATGTATTTAATTCCCTCAAATTGGTGGGGGCCATATGATATGATGGAAGAGTTATCAACTATGTTCCTGACACCAAATTAATCAAGAACTCCATGTCCTGCTTTGGGGGAAATCATGAAAAATAATCTGTAAATTCCTCTGGGAACTCATCTACCACATGAGGTAATCCTCCCTTAAGAGAACAAACATCGTCCTCTAGCATGAGAGATGATAACTGTATGTAAATATTCCCCAACTCTAGGAGTGGAGGTCCCACATGACCCGACTGAGGATCACATTCCCCAAGAAAAACCTAAGGACTCCCATCAGGTGCATTGAAACTCACCTACTGCCTGTAACAATTGATATATTCTTGAAAGTGCACTAGACAATCCATGTTGAGGATTACATCAAAAATTTACATATCAAAGACTAGGATGTCCCACTCCATCTCAACCCCTAACACGGAAAGTACACATGACGGGCACCTGATACCTTTCTTCATCGTAAAAGAAAGCAACTCGGTTGGAAAATTAAGAAGGTTCACAATATGGGAAAAGATAAAATAAATAGTAGAACTAGTTTCAAAGATAATAAAAACTAAAGAAGATTAAATCATTATGGTACCTCAAACTATCAAAGGCCTTGCATCCAATACTGTTGGTGCTTGATCCACAACATGCAGATGCCTAGTCTCTACCTGAGAATGGTTGCTCTCCAATGGATATTCCATGAACTAGATCTACCCAAAAGATGATACGTCCCTACCTCCATGGACACCAAATCAAGATCCCACTATCCTAGATGGCTTCGACTGAATAGAAACTCCCTTGGAAGCCACAGATCCTGCCCCACTCTGTAGTGGATGTGTTACCTTAAAAAAACATTGTAATTTCCCCATAGCTCCAAACTGATAACAAGGACTTAGAGGATATGTACATGCATTTCAGGTGTTACCTAGCCTCCCAAAATAGTGTCACATGACAAACCTTGCATCAGAATCCATATATGAGAACTACCCAGGAGGATGGCATGAACTACCACCTCCCTTCTCTCCCTCCTCTTCTCGCTTCCTTTTCTTATTTGATTAACTACCACTTCCCATCACTAATACCATCCCAGAGAAACCAAACCTTCCCCTGTGATAAATATCCACTATATAAGACCAATCAACCACCTCTACATAGGTCTTCATCTTGAACAGGAATACCTGAGAATAGATCTATGGGTGCAATCCCTTTTCAAATCTCTGAGCCTTCATCTATTCATTAGAGACTATCTCGGGGGAATATCAGACTAGATTGGCAAAGCGGTTGACATACTCCATCACTGAATGGTCCCTCTGAATAAGATCCATAAACTCCTAGGATATAGCATAAGTTAAGGCTTCAGGATAGTACTGGTCATTGAAGATAGCCTTGAAGTCCTTCTAGCTCATTTGTTCATGCTTCCTAGCTTGAATCACTGATTCCCATCACCTGTGACTGAGACCTTATAGCAGAAATGAGGCACACTTCACCCTGACCTCCTCAAGTGTGTCAAGGAACTCAAACATGTGTTTGAACTTCTCAATCCACTCTTCTTCTTCCTAAGGCTACGTGCTAACTCAAAAAGTAGGAGTCTTATTCTTAAAAAACTCTCGGGATTTTTCCTTCCTAGGACTAGGTTAATCTTCTCTAGCTAGAGAAGGAGAAAAATCAGGATCTGCTCCCTTACCTAGAACTTGGATAGCATTGACCACAACTTCTACCAACCTCCGATAAAGTGGTGTGGTAGAACACTCTCCAGATTCCTTCCGTTGGTGTATGGGAGCTTTCCGGTGAGGCATGTTTCTACAAAAAGGTAACAGTCACAAGAGAAAACATGAGTACAACAATTATAAAAAAATTTAGTAATAAAATCAATTAAAAATCAATCAAACTCAACACAACATTTAATTAATCATATAATTTACCCCAAACCAATGTCCATGTGCATTCTGCAGCCCGCACGTCCCAACTGGAATAGAAGTAAAACAGACAAACCCAGCATCCCATGGTGACTCAAGGTCTATCATGAGTGGTGTGGTCCAGAAACCCTACTTGAATCTAGAACTTCGAGCCCTGATTTTCCTAGATCCTGTCTAACTATACTCATCCTAAATAAAATAACCCAAGAGCTTAACCATGCTCTGATACCATTTTTTCACAAATGAGATCTGGTCTCCATAAAAACCGGCACCCAACCTAGTCTATGGCAAGTCCTGGAGGGCATTACCTATCCCCAAGGGCTGGCACAAGTGTCGGGTATCATAAATAAGTGTTTGTAAAGAATTTACCAGAGTTTGGAAACATTAAACAACCAACAATAATAAATAAAATGAATCTAAAAAATTCACACCAAAAAAGCCTTTAATAAAATTATGAATTGAAATACACAGTTTTAAACAAATGCCAAAGAGGGACACAAATAAAAAGGAGCATAAAGTTTGACTCAAGAACCACCACACGATAAGGGACATCACCCCCAAACCTTCTCCACGACACCACACCTGGAAAAGAAGCTAACAACCCGAACTACCATCTCCAAGGACCTTTCCCTTAACTGTGTCAAACATTATCAAGTCTACTTACACCCAAGGGTGTAAGTAGGGTGTGATCCTAAGACTAATAGGATTCCACCAAAAAATATTCCATGTGATAAACATTTTAAGACAAAAATATTGCAAGTTTTTATAAACAATAAATGCTAGAATAATTTCTAAAGGGTGAAATTTTAAATGAAAATATATTTCAAGAGGGAAATTTGGAAGAATGAAAACTTTTAAATAAAACACATATACTACTAAATTTTCCAGAAAAACACACCATATACTGATGGTAAGTACAATATAGCAAATGATCACTAGTTACAGGAATACCCCTAGGCACTAGCTAGCTGTGGGGCCCTAGGTACATCATATCTCGATGTATAAGTGACCATATCCAATATCCTTCTCATGAACAAGCCACTATAAGGGGAAACAAAAATGGGCTAGTGGTCCCCAATATCATCAAATTTTAGTTAGTGTTGTCATCGTCAAACATTATAAGTGAAATAGGGATGATACCACTACCAGATTACTAGCATACTAGTCCTTGTCTGCCCACCTAGATACTTGAGTTTCCCTCTTTGTGCTCAAACAATTTACACATGTTATAAAATACCAATTTCACATTGAAGTACAAATTTCACATAGAAATACCAATTATGAATCATATACACCCAAAAAGTACACAAACATGTTCTGCACCTCAATGTAATTTAGTAAACCCTTTAAAGATTTTATAAAATAATTTCAAGAGGTAAGACAAGGGTTTTCACACAAAATCCATTCAAAAATCCTTTCATAAGGCCAAACTCCCAACAATGCCACCCCAACCAGATTTTTTATCATTAAAAACATTTAATAAACCAATTCCATGAGTTATAAGACAACCCCAAAATACACAACGTGGGATACACATGGAAAAACTCATTTTCATACAAAAATGATTCTTTAAAATCAACCACTTAATCAATGCTACCAAAGAAGGTTTTTTCACAAAACACATTGGAAGAGGAACATGAAAAATAGTTCAATCAAGCAAGATAAATTCATCAAATAATTTCTAAACATGGAATTACCCACCTTAGATGTCAAAACCCCGAAATCTTTATGTGAAACTTTAACCACACCACCTCCGCACCAAAGGGGATGAAAACAAACCATAATACACAAGATTCAACCAAGAAACAAAAAAATATTCCCTAGGTACGAAAACATAGTTTCTGGACATTTGTAACTTCAAGGAAGAGGGAATAAACCCTAAAGAGATGGAATAAATCAAAGATAAACTCACTTACTTGAATGAATATTGACGTTACACCACCAAAACCCCTTCAAAATTGGGTTCCAAGGGAGCTTTAGGGATATTGGGAGACTTCTATGGATGACAGTGTTTAATGGTGGAAGAAAGAGGCAGATTAGGTTTACGAATGGAAGGGAAAAATTGGAATAACAAAAATATTTTTAATGAGTTGGAAACTATGCACGGTTTTCCTATACGGTTTAGTAAATTGTGCGGACAAACTGTGCACCCAATTCTGTCCACTAAAAAATTTCCAATTTCTTCCAAATTTAAAGTGGGTTCATGGGGGATCCTCGAGGGAAAAGTTAGGCCAATAATAGAAGAGGGAAAATACCTTAAAAGAAGGACATTGATGTGACATGCATGATCCATTTGACTAGTCTAGGGGATGTCGCATAATCTGGATGGCATGTCTGAGGGACATCACATGATCGATGATGACTTTTCTGGAGGACATCACAAGACCTGACCTACTTGTCCTGGAGTCCATCGCATGATTCTTGCTATCATGTCCTAGATGCCATCACATGATCTGGTTGTCAAGTCTGTGGGACGTCGCATGATCTGAATGAATTGTCTGAGGGACATCACACGATTTGGTTGACTTTCCCTAGTGTCATTGCATAATTTGGGTGACATGTCTGAGAAAATTTAAATAACTAGATGGTGACCCCAGAGGGATTTGATAGATTCAGGTGGCATGCCCGAGGGCACCAAGTGACCTGCTCTGACATGATCGAGGGACGTCCCATGAACCAAATTGTATGTCAAGGGAGTGTCGCATGATTTGAGAGACATGTTATGATATTGTTGCATGATATGAGTCAGTGATGTGAAGAGTATGAGGATCATAATATATGTTCTTCACATGAGTCATCCATAATTTAGTCTTTATTATGGGTTTTATTGTAAATATGCCTTAGATTTTCCAAATTTTAATTTTTTTTTGGTTTTGTGTGACCCAACCATCACGCAGGAGGTCCTTCACGTAGTTCATCCAATATGCTAGAAGTTATTCGCATGAACATAAGTGATCATGAGAAGTGCCTATGCATGCTTCGCTATTACTTAGGTTGTTCCCTAGATTTTATCTAGCAGAAAACCTTTGTGTTCATGAGATTGGATTCTCCAAGAAGTCCTCTTTGATGCTTAAATGTTCCGGTGTGTAGATATAAATATATATATTTTGTGATGAGGAATAGATATTTATAGGCCTCACTACCCCAGTTATATGCCTCCTTGTGCATCGCATATCTCACAGATTCGGTTTGAAGTAGGTGGAGGGATTTAATGCATTTTACATGATCTAACCATAGGTTATTCGGGGGGGGGGGGGGGGTGGGGTCATTGATTTTCAACGACTGCAAGACTATCACATCAGTGCCCCATTTATTGTATTTTTTCCCAATCAAAGGGGTCTTGCCTAATAATGTGGACATTCTAAGGATCTTTTACAAGGTCGGGCCGACATGTCTAGGGACCTTAGAGAGATTAGGATGCTTGTTGAAAGGTTTCTACATGATCCGAGAATCTTTTTCTAGGACCTTCCATGAGACAATGGTGGCTTTCTAGGGGGCCTTCACGAGATCAAGTTTTCATGCCAATGGATCTTGTGGGACCATGTTGGATTGTTTAGGGTGGATTCACATGATCAAAGGTGGTCACCCGGGGTGTATACCTCTGTTCTCATAAAATCATCATATCTTTCCCTCTGAGTAATATCTCATCATTTATTATTTATTTACTTATTTATTTTACAAGGGATAGGGATCTCATGAACTTGTATAATTTTTGTCTAATACAATCACTCTCTCTTCTGGTGATGCATAGTGTGACTAATAAAGGGTCATGTGGTGATGTGTGGTAATTATCATAGAAAACTCTTTTTTTGTCTTTGGAGCTAAAGGGGGAGTACATAACTGCCTAGAAATTTCTAAATCCCTTAGTGGGATAAGAGTTACATGAAAAAGGGATCTTCCATATCAGGCCAGACATGTCACAAGGACTTTTGTAGTGTCTTGCAAACCATATAGGCACGTTGCATTAAGATTTACGACCACGAAAGGCTTCTGAATTTGGCATATTATTCTCCTTATTTTGAAAGTATTTTTAGATGGTTTTTCAAAAATCCACTGATTCAAAAGTTATGTGATGCGGAGTGGTTCACTTGACCATAACTGCATGATCAATGAATGTCTTGGAAACCTTCCCAATATGTTGATGATTATCCAAGGGGCTGCACAAGATTTGAAGCAGGTTATCCTCTACACATGGCCCATTCATAAGACTTTATTAAGTTCATGAGGTCACATCTCCTTTAGATGGTTTCATGATTCATGTATTTTTTCCACATTTTTTCCTTTTCTTTGTGGAGGAAATTAATACGCATTTTTTTGGTATTTATTCCCTTGTAGATCTATTGATGTTCATTTGGAGGAAGTCAACGGTTTTCTAAAAGTTCTATTATGTTTTCATTTCCATTATAATTTTCATTTTAAAATTTGTTTACCCTAATAGGGATTATGTTTCACTGTTTATACTATAACATAATAATATTCTAAAAGGAAACACTATGTTTGATAGCATACAAGATACACCACATCAAGCTTAAACAAATAACTAACTATTATTTTTTAAATGTGATAGATATAACCTAGCCATTAAATTAGTGGGTACGAATAATGATAACTGATTTATGAAATAAATATAAAGGCCCAACTTAATACTAATGTATTGGTAAATGATTAGAACATAGTAAAGTCATTTTAATCTTTATAAATATGTTTTCTTTAAAAATGGGTTTTCTTGCTTTTCATTAATGGATATTATAATTTATTTAATAAAATTTAATAAAATTTATTTTAAAAAATTTATTTTATTTTTGAACTCATAGTCTCAAAATTATCATAGGATGAATTTTTGATAATTTTCATAAAATATTAATTTTTCAACGAATAGTTAAAAATACTCATTTTATTTTGAAACTTATATTTTAATTACGAGATAAAATTATGATTTGGATTATTTTTAGATTTTATTTAGTTATTTTTAATTTAAAATAATTCAATTATGGTTTTATAAATATATTTTACACATTTATTTAGAAAAAAACAATTCATATTTTTAAAAAGTGTATTTTTCTGAAAAAACTGGTTTTCATTGCGTTTTTACAATTTAATTTTAACTAAATTATTCCACTTATGTGTTTTAAATTTTGAAAAATGGATTCCATATTTTTAATTATAATTATAAATTTAGTATATAGGTCTCATTTATTTTTGGACAATATTAATAGTAATCATAGTAAATTTATTACCACAGTTAAGGGTAAATTAGGTAGTTAAGGGTAAAAATAATATGATAAGGATTATAAAATTATCCTAAAATTGTCCCAATTTTATGTAATGAGTATTTTTAAACCACAATCATCCATGGTTTGAATTTATGACCCTTTGGATTCACTTAGTTCACATTAAGTCCCTTATAGTATTTTATTTTAAGAACAACCAAACTTGTCACACTATGATTTTTAATAAGTATATAATTGTTAATACATTGTCATCCAAATGATATGTTTGACCATAAATTTTATTTTGAAATATAAAATATTTATCTTTATTATGGTCATTTATTTTAAATTTTAAGTTAATAAATAATGACCTTAAAGGATTTCAAAATAATGATGCAATAATTATTTATTTAATGGAAAAATAAAATAAATGATATTAAAAATAATAAAATAAATATAATTTGAAATAATTAATGTAATAAAAAAATTATAGATTAATTTGAAATTTTTAGGATATTATAAAATATTTGGATCGACTTGTTCTTGTTTTATTGATGTTTTATAATGTTAAAGTATTGAATAATATCAAATTTAAAAAAATGATATTTTATAGAATTAATATTTTATTAATTTATTTAAAAATAATGAAAAAATTAAATAATAAAAAGTGTATAATATATTGTCTAAAATGTAATACCCTATGAATTTATGATCCATTTTAAATTATTTGGATCTAGAATAGTCATGTTATATTTTAATAATTTGAGAAATTCCAAGAGTGCCCCTCCCCTCTCTTATAAAAGGAAACTCATTCTTCTCAATACTTCACACTAAAAAACCATTTTGGTTCAGAAAATATCTTCCAAAATAATTTATTAGAAACCCTAAATTAATTATAGATGCCTTATTTTAGACATAACACCATCCTTAGTGGTCTTAATGTGTTAAGAAAAAGAGTTTTTTCGAGGAAGATGTATTATTTTTAATAGTGATTTTCTCTTTTGTTTCTTATTAAACATACATAAAACCTTATTAAACCATGATAAAATAATAAATAAAGTATCATAAATATACTAAGATATTATTATGTCAGTATAATTACCCATATCCACCTCCACTTCCATAAAATGGTAAAAGAATTTATCGTTTGTATGTACACTGGACAACCACCTCGTGAACCAATGTAATTATTTTTCCATCACCGTCTCTAAAGACTAGTTATAATGATATAATTAGTGTTTATATATGATATTCATGAAATATATATCATTATTAAAAGATAATATATTATTTTCATTCTTACATTTCCATGCATAGAAAAATGATAAGGTCATTCATGTTTACGTGTGAATTATCACCTCCACAAAGCAATGTGATTCGTTTTTCATCACCACATCACATGGATGATATATATAAGAATAATTAAATTAATAATATGATATTAATGGTAATATTAACATTATGTAATGATAAAATAATACTTACTATCTTTCCATAACAACTGATGAAAAATGGAAACGTTACTCATGCGTACGTACGAATTACCTTCTTCTTGATTGTGACGTAGTTCATTTTTCTTAAACAAAATTAATGTATGAATTTAAAATTATAGTTGATATATAAAAGTGATAATTATTTAATGTATATTTTTATGGAGATTATTGAATAATAACCACTTTGACTGAAGACATCCTACCAGTCATTTTGGACTCAAGTACCGAATATCGTCAAAACTTCGGAAGTAAACTTAAATAATTATGTAATTTTTATAAAATTGTTATAAAAAATATAAATATGTAAAGAACCTTAATTTACATATATATATATATTTTAAATTATTTAGGATTATTTCGAGACTGCTAAATATGACGGCGTGTGATTCCGAGGCCTGGAGTTCCCGAAATGATCCGTCGAAGTTTTGTTAAGCTTTAATTAGCGCGTGTAAGCAGTTTCCCTGAAAAAGTTGAATAACAATTAAAAGGTTTCCCAGATCATAAATTCAAGGGCATCATTGTATTTAGGATGGAGGGTTTACCCTAGGTGTGACTTAATTTTAGTCAGCGCATGCCTCTTGTGAGAAAACCTGAAAATGACATAACCGTAAATAAAATAATTAAATAAAATTATTTTATTTTTCAAATGCTTATAACTCACGAACGGTAACTCAGATTGAAAATCTGAGACCACCGCTGAACTCATGATGGTATATTTTTCTTAGGATGATACTAACATTGGCTGGTGTGGGCCACCCATGAGATTTTGTTTTTGGCCGTAAATAAAATAATTAAGTGACAAATATTTTATTGTAAAATCCATAACTTCTAAAAGGTAACTCAAATTGAAAATCTGAGAGTACCATTGAGCACGTGTGGGCTTTTTCTCCTAATTAGGAGCCTAACCTCAACCAGCACAAGTAGAGGGTGACTGTTATTAATTTTCTAAACTTTTTTTCGGGTACGTTCAGTAAACGCATGAGCAGCGTTTTCTAACTTTTTAATCGGTGATCAGATTAAAAATCTGAGTGCACCATTGAATCTGTAATGCTGTGATTTTCTTAAGGGAGGCTTCACTTTGACCATAGTAGGTCTGGTGAAAAAGTTAAGTTTTGGGACTTTTAAAATAAAGTAAATAAAATAATTTTATTGTTTCTATCATATCCTCTAACGAACAAGTGGAGGCGGGACCAGTGATGTGTCAAGACATTAAATGGCTTGACCTTTCAATCTTAAGTAACGACATCGTTGGGGAATTAGGAAGCTTTCTAATTAATGAGCCCCATTAATTTCTCAACATCATAACTTACCCCCCTCTCCTATTTATATGGAGCTTGTGGGAGGTGTTGGTACAACTTCCAAAAGCAACGAAGTGCTAGAGAAGTGCCTCGATGCTAACCTTGGAGGACAGAGATGGTTCTGATAAGCGGTGATGAGCGACACTGAAACACTGAACCAAAGATCGACGTTCAAGCAATGACGTGGGCGTTTTGTTGTGGGGACGATGAACAACGAGACTTCCTCAATCACGAGTGCTCTCCAAAGATTCGAGGTAGGGATTTTATTCGATTATGCATTTTAAATGTTTTCCTCTTTCCTGTTATTGAATAATACAAAGAACACGGACCAACTGACTAAATGGTTGATCCGTGATTCATTCGTTTTTACGGGATGTTGTTGCGGGGTATCTTTGTAGGGTTTTGGATTGTTGTTTAATTTAAGTGATTATTAAACCCTTAATCCCCCCTCATTTTATGAGCTAACATGGAGGGTGTGGGCCCAACGAACCCAGCCCAAACCCTCTGCTACTTTGCGAACCTTGCACCCTCTGTGGAAGATCGTCGGCACGGCGGGACACCGACCGACTATGAAGGAGGAAGTGCATTGATGCACGCCACAAGAGGGGGGCCACGACTCGTTAGCCGCGGTGGTCAGAAAAGGCGGCTAGCTCATCGGCCAGCCGTGGAAGGGAAGGGTGGTGTGTCGTCACATGCTTTTAGTGAGCAGGAGGAATAGGCCAAAGCCGCGGAAGAGGAGACAAAACCCGTGCCTCCAGCGAGTTCCGAGACGACCGAGAAGCACCCACGTGGTGCCGTCGTTTCATGAAACCGAACAACCTCCAGGACGTTCAGGATACCGGGGAAACAATTCCCCCCTTGAGAGATCAGGAAGATAGCAATCAGACCACTATCTCACGGGCCGCTCCCTATGCGGCTGGGCCGCCCCCTTGCGGGCCGCGCCCTGCACAGATAGGCTGCCCCTTACGGGCCGTGCCTCCCGCGCCCGGGCTGCCCTATACAAACTGGGCCGCCCCCCTTGCAGTCCGGGCCAAACCTAAGCCTAGAGGGCTGAGCCCACCGATGCCCAACCCAGACCGGGTTAGGCCGGGTCGGTCCAACCAGGTCGGACCAGACCTGGGCCCAGAAACACTTAAAGGGCCATATCTTGAGAACCAAACATCTATTTGAAGAGCCGTTTGCGGCATTGGGAGTCTCTTGTGGCGAAATATATTTTGGCATACTTTTTGGTGACTTTAATGTATATCAAGATGCAGTGAGTGGCTTGATGATTGGTTCTCCCAAGCAGACTATGTATGAAACCTTACGGCTGACTGAGACCTGAAGACTGTTGACTTTGAACTCCTTACGACTCGACGAATAGCCTAGTGGGAAGTGAGTCTATTGACCCAACATGCCCATGGTACACATCAGGGATGAGTACCTTAGTCCGGCCAAGGTGGGAAGCGGCTCTGTGTGACCCAGCATGCCCACCGTGGGAAGCAGCTTTGTGTGACCCGACATGCCCACAGTACCCATCAGGGATGAGTACCACAACAGTCCAAGGTTAGTGGGAAGCAGCTCTATGTCACCCAGCAGGCCCACAATGGGAAGCGAATCTATGTGACCTGACATGCCCGCGATACCCATCAGGGATGAGTACCACAACAGTCCAAGGTTAGTGGGAAGTGGCTCTATGTGACTCGACAGACCCACAATGCTCGTCAAAGGAGGAGTTCTCCAGTAGCCGAGGATTCTGATGATATGATTGATGATCCTTCTATCCTTGAACTAAAGTGATACATGCTTGTGAGCTGAGTCTTTTACCTTCGTGGTGTTATCTTCGTGATGTTACCTGTGTGGCACATCTACCTTTGTGGTGTTACCTATTTGGTACTTCTACCTTAGTGGTGTTACCGTCGCGGTGTTATCTTTGTGGTGTTACTTGTGTGGTACTTATATCTTCGTGGTGTTATCTTCGTGGTGTTACTTGTGTGGTACTCCTACCTTTGTGGTGTTACCTGTGTGGTACTTCAACCTTAGTGGTGTTACCTTCATGGTGTTGCCTATGTGGTATTCCTATCTTTTTGGTGTTACCTTTGTGGTACTTCAACCTTCATGGTGTTACCTTAGTGGTGTTACCTTCATGGTGTTACCTGTGTGGTACTTCTACCTTTGCGGTGTTACCTTTGTGGTATCCTTCCCTCATGTAGAATATGAGTATATCTTGATAACTTAGGTATATGTATGGGCATATACCTAAGTAGAGTTGATGTCTTTCATTGTGGTATTTACTTTGTGGAACTCTAAGAGACCTACAGGGGTCTCGGGGTCCCTACTAAGTATCGCTATACTCACCCTGCACAGGATATACCCACACCTTATTGTGTCCTATGCAGATGACGTACAATGTTGATCGAGGCTGAGGGAGCCAGGACTGGATGATGCTCGGAGGTGAACCATTTGGCATGACGTGACGTAGGAACTAATGATGGTGAGTTGTACCTACCCTTCAGGTAGGATCCTCAGTGGATGATCCATGAGATTCTTTGTACATTTCAGTTGTATTTGTACCTTTCAGTTGTACTTGTACTTTACAGTTGGGCTTGTATTTCCGGCTCCTTTACTTTCAGCACTCTTTTACTATATTATTTTACTTCATGGATGATTTTTATTACATTATAGTGTGTGTGGTTGCTTCTTGTTGTGTTTTGGGACAATGTGTCTGCACTGGTTAAAAGGCAATGCCTTCCTGTTTTATGGACATGCCTTTCCAGTGCTAGTCGCCAGCCCCTGGCCTATAGAAGGTGGGCTTGGGGTAGTCACGACATGGGCCACAGGGGAAGGGTCATGACAAAAAAGAATAATAAACTTGAAAAAAGTTATTAATAAATTAAATAATTAATATAATTTTATTATTCAAAAAGATAAAAGACATGTGTGACAAATCAGATTCGAGGCAAGGGAATTCTTAACCCAATTTCTAATCTTTGTGTTAAACTTATAATTCATTGGTTTTTCATAATAATATTACGTGTGAAATTAATTTTGATTATATTATGTTTTATTTAAACTTTTCTTCTTTATTTAAATCTTATACACACAATAGATTCATTTTATTAATGCCCACTTCAATAATATGATATTTGTAATAGAGTTTCTATTAAAAATATTCATTTAATTTTACTTTTTTTGAAAGAAAAAAAGCATGTTTTTTTATCATATACAACATGAAAAAAAATTATCACTTTTATGATGACTTAATGATTTGAAGATTCATTTAAAAGTTTAAAAGTTTATTTCCAATGAATTGTTTTTCATATATATCTGCATGACTTTAAAAAAAAATCAAAATGGAAAATTCATTTTCTTTTAAAATGTTTTCAATGATATTTTCTTTAATGAAAAACCATATCTAACTTGTTTTGGGTATGTTTTGTACTGAAAATGGTATTTTAAAAGAAAAGGGAATTTTGATATCAGAAATTGTTTTCCATATGAGTTTTAGGGAGTTTTTCAAAAATTTTATGATGAAAAGTGTAAGCATAAAAATGATTTATTCATGATATGGTACTTGGGAATTATATGAAACGCGTGAGCCTGATATAGCTTATATGATTGGTTGATCCCCATTATAGTTCACATATGAGCTCAATGTAGCTTATATGAAGGTTTTAGCCCCATTATAGCTCACAAGTGAGCCCGATATAGCTTATATGAAGGGTTGAGCCCTGTTATATCTCATAGTTGCACTCAATATAGCTTATATGAAGTGTGACCTTCCACTATAGCTCTCCAATGCATTGGATAATGATTATATTTCATGTAGTCCATATAGTTATTCTAATTAATTTTTTTTGAAAGGGTTTTATAAATATGATGATATATGTTACTGAAAAGGGTTTTCAATTAATTGTTTTGGATTTTAAAGGCTTTCATAGTGAAAAATGTGTGTGTTTTATTCTTGTGAAAATGATTTATTTCATACACTCAAATAGATTTTAATATTATGGTAAATGTTAAATTATTTTTCCTATTTTTCACTGGACTAATGGTTTTCCTTCTTTTTATGTTCATTGCAGATATTTTATGATTATACCATATTTTTAATGGATTTCATAGGTTTTAAGGATGGGTAAGGTAAAAGAAGAGGTCAAGTTGAAATTCAGGAAGATTTTTCATGAAACGTAATCATGTTTGGTTTTAAAATTTTATATGATGGGAAAATGGATACTCATTGGAATCACTCACATTGTATTTTTATGGTTTTGTAATGTATGAGTTATGACATAATTCTTAAAAACTATAAAATCAAAATATACTCAAATGTATAAGAATGAATTATTCACATAAAACTCAAGATTATGTAATGTTTAAAGCCATGTCCTTATAGTTGATATCAAAGGATGGTTTAGAAAACTTTGTAGATTAGGATGTTTTCTTAGTAGTTATGGATGCCATCATAGGTTTATAATTTTAAGGTTGATCATAATTTTAATGTCTTAGAAATCCCTTTTGAGGTTTTAATTTATGAAATTTTAATGTGATTGATGATTTTCTCTTTTGTGGCATTTATTTTTGAAGTAATTATTTTTTATTATGTTTTTGGGATGAAAAATGAAAGGTACACTACTACAAAATAAGAGTTTAATAGTATTGGAATTTATAATTGCTAGAAAAAAGAGTTGATAAATGAAATATTTATCAGTGCTAAAAAAGCACTGATAAATTTTACCCTTTATCAATGCTTTTTTTAGCGCTGATAAAGTGTCCCTTTATTAGTGTGTTATTTTTAGTGCTGATGAAGGGTAACCTTTATCAGTACTTTATTTTAAGCGCTGATAAATGATAATATTTATTAGTACTTTATTTTTACCACTGATAAAGGGTACCCTTTATCAGCACTATATTTTTATCCCTCATAAAGGAATCCTTTATCACTAATTTTTAGCGCAGATAAATTTCTAACAAAATAAAATAAAGTAATTAAATAAATAAAAAATAAAATAATTATTTTATTAAAAATAGTATTACAAATTTTATTAATTAAATAATTATTTATAAAAATTAATAAATTGATTATAATATAAATAAATTATAAATACTAATAATTAGTATGTATAAAATATATAGATCTATGAAAAAGTAAAATTAAATAAATTTAAATTAAAAATAAGTAAATTGAGAAAAATATTTAACATTTTATTAATTAGATGATTATTGATAATGTTAAAAAATAGTATATATTAAATATATATATATATATTAATGTATATAAATATGATTTATATAATACAAAATATTATTTTTTCTTTATATTAAATAGTAGGGTATTTAGTGAATAATGGTTTATAATTAAAAATTAATATGAATTAAAAATACTAACTAATTGCATCGAGTAATGGACATAATTGAATCATTTGATTTTTCAATTTATAACATAGATCAAACATATTATGTTGATTTCACATGTACGTATTTAAAGCATTTTTATATACATACACATACAAAAAAAATTCAAATAGAATTTTATCAATTTATATTATTTATTATATATATATTTAATATGTTTTAATATTTTCAATATATATTCATCTTTATTTCAATATATATCTATTTTTTAATGAGTTATATTAATCAAACTTATCCAAATTTTCAAAATATTCTACTCATTTTTAGTTAATTAATTTTTCTCATTTTTAACATTCATGAACTCAAGAATAAATATTAATTAAAAATGTTAAAAATACATTTGTAAAAAAACATTCAAAAATAAATTTATTTATAAATGTATATTTACTATTTTTATACAATTATAATTATAAATAAATAAATAATATTTTAAAAAAAATTATATATATAATTAAAAATAAATAATTATAAATTTATAATAAATTTATAATAAATTTATTTAAATAATCAATATATTTACTATGTTTATATATATATATATACAATTATATAAATATTATTTTTTAAAAAGTATTTATATAATTATATATAAATAATTATATATTCAAAGAATTATAAAATTATTATTTAATAAGAAGTATTATTATAAGAATTATAATTATATATAATAATTATATTTTTTAAAAAATTATTTTTTTAAAAGTATTATAAGTATTTATCAGAACTTTTTTAGCGTTGATAAAGATAGAGATTTATGAGCACTAAAAAATAATTGATAAAATCAGTCTTTATCAATACTGAAACATTAGCGCTAATAAAGATTGATTTTATCAGTGTTTTTTTTACGCTGATAAATCTTTATCTTTATTAGCGCTATAAAAATTGATGATAAATATTCACTTTATTATCGATTATTAACTTAGCGCTGATAAAAGTGTTAAGATCTATTTTAAGAACCCTAACCATCACGAACCAGTCTGTGATATCTGAAGCTCTCCGCTAAAGCGACCTACTATCAGAGCTCCTTGTTATCGAAGCCAAGCTCAAATCTAGGATATAATCAAGTCTCCAACTATTCCAAGGCTTGAATCCAAGTCTCGAGTGATTCAAGGGTTGAACATAACTATGGCTCGAAAGAAATTCAGGTTCTTTGATATCTCTAATTTCCCTCGGTTATCTACTAAACCATCTCACCCCACATCTGTGTATCCCAATAAGTCTAGTTTCACTGTCCTATAGTAAAAATACCCAAAAATAATTGTTTTTCAGATATATTGAATTATCATGTTCACCTATACCATGCGGGTCTCTTTGGGACAATATTGGTATTGTGCGACTTGAAATATGTCTAACCCAATGTTGGGTTATGTTGTTGTGAGATATATTAGGTTCCCAATACCTATATTCTATGAGATCTACCTCTTTGAAAATGACAAATTTTGAAAAATTTACCCATATAGTAGTTGGTGTTGTCATTGGTTTGGAATATTATATTACAAATCATTGGATGATGAAATATCTGACATAATTGAGGTCTTATATTATGTCGTGCAACAATTGGAATTGAGAGGGTTGAGTGGGGAGGAATAAAAATAAAGGGTTATCCCCTTCTATTTGAAAGATAATTAAAGAATTTGTTTCCAAGGAATGGATGATGAAATATCTAACACATGAGAATAAATATATAATGATTTTTCATGAAATTTTTTCCTAGGATAATGAGCACTGAAATATGGTGTTAAATTAATGGATTTATTTAGGATGATTGAATTATTTCATGAGGCTGGATAGATTTAGGGGTCACTTATGAAGTGTAATCATCAAATGATATGGATGAATCTATAAAATAAAATGGAAAAAAACATTATATATTTTAGATTTGTTGTCTTATTTATTTAACTACTTATTGAAAAAATATAATGTTTTTAGTTTTTATTTTTGAAATATTTTAATTTTCATTTAAATAATATGACTTAAATACTATAAAAATAAAAATAAATGAGATTTAAGGTTCTATAATCCATGGACTATATTATATTAGAAAAAATAATTTTGAGATAAAATTTAATTGATATTTTTATTTTGGTTTTTGAAATATAGTTAGAAAATAAATAATTGGAACAAGTCATTTTCTAGGAAAAACATCAGCATTATGGTGTTTTAAGAAACAAAATACTACTTCATTATGTGGTGCATAATAGTAATACATTTCATATAGATTTATTATTCTCAATCCATTAGGATTGATCAATTTTTTTCTAAAATTGAAATTTTACTTGAAAAGTAACTTATTTAAGGATATTTTTTTATTATTTGAATTTTAAAGATTATTTTAAATCATTCAAGAATAAATTGTATACCACTAGATTTAAATAATTTTGATAAAATATAATATTAACATTGATTGATGTAAATTTAATAAATTATTATTAATAGAATCTATTTCGTTGAAATAAAAAATTATTTTTCATAGATAAAATCATTACACCTTAGAATCCCACTTCAAGCCAACTTTATTAGTTGGGATTTAATAAATTAATGATATTCTCTGTTCACTGTGGATTGTTAATTCTATTGAATTTTATGGTTTACTAACATAAACTTATATACATTTTTTATTTCCTTCTAGTGGCAATATGATTCCCCACAGATGTAACCATCTCAATTACATGACATATTTTTTTTTCATTATAATACATTTCCATGAACTTTTATGTTAAGATATTTAAAAAATTTGGACAAAAAATTAACTAAAAAACTCGTGTATTTTTAAATAAATGGAAATGTTTTGAAAATATATATGAAATAACTAGATCTATAAGAAGCCTTCATTGTTTTTATTAGGACCAAGCTCCCCATGTTACATTTTTCTTATTCAGATCAAGCTCCTCATGTATATATTTGATCTAGTTATCATCCTTCTCATCCTATCCAAATTATTTAGGCTCTTCTTAAAAAAATGAGGTTTTTTGTAGATTTTTACTCCTTCAAGTTTCCACCAAAACTTTCTGATCACCAATCAAATTTTTTTCATTGATTACATCATTGCATGTATTTCTTGCAGTTGATAAAAATATAGCCATACTTGAAATGATAACCAACTCATTAATACTTCTTAAAAATCACTTCATTTCTTTTATCACACATCTAATAAACACTATGTATGTTTTACTTTAATCCATCTAAAAACATATGATTCTTTAACATTGCATTTTTGTTCTACCCTTAGAAATATCTGATTACCATTTGTGTAATTCTCACAAATGGGAGGTATTCACCTTTAATAACTAATGTATTATGTTTATATATTTATTTATTATAAAAAATGAATATTTTATGAACTCAATAAGATATATTTAATTTATTTCAAATGATTCAAATCCTCAATCTAATGCATCTTATTTTCTTCTCATCCTCCTCACTCATTGAATGATTGTTTAGATAGATCTATTTGTGTTTTTTATCATCATTATTGTTTTACCGTTTTCATATCCCTATGGTAAAAAATGATTGAATAGAAAAATCATTATCCCTAAAAATAATGTATTTTTTAATATTTATGTTTAATTTATTTATTTTCAGTATTATTGATATAATAATTGATTTCTTATACAAGTATATTCTTTTCTTATAGTTTTGGTGGTTTGTTCAAAGCTGATCATGCTCATGAGGGATTAGAATTTGAGCCTATAACTGAGATAATGTCAATAAGTAAATGCATCAAGAATGCATAAAACCATTATAAGAAGTTGAATTTATACAACTTATTTAATTAATTTTTTGATCATTTTATCTACTATTTGTAAGTTAATTTCATTATCATTTTATCTAATACATATTTAGTTTTTTTCACAAATCTTTTGGAATGTCATATTTTGATTTCAACTATCTACAAAAAGCCACAAAATAGATAAAATGATTCTTTATTCCAATGTAACCATGTTTTACATTTCCATTTACTTTCTTTCTTGACCTTCCAACACTACATATTGATTCGATGATATTTTCTGAAAAACCTTTCTCATTGTTGAAAGTATTTTCTCTTCTAACTTTCAAAAATGAGAAAGGGTTTTCAAATCAGAACGTCGAGTCAATATAAAGTACTAGAAATTTGACATAGAAAGATAATGGAAACATGGTAACAGTGGTAGTTATAATTTTTTTGAGACTTTGGGATGTGTAGGAATCAACCACATCTTAATTCGACACATAGTGTGTCTGATATGACCAATGTGTTTCTTTTTATTTAAATTTGACATTAATTTTAGTAAAAAGGACAACTAACATACTCAAATATAATAAAACATATTATTATTGTTTTGATACTTTAGGGAAACTATTTAAAAATAATTTGAGATGTTTAGGAATCAGTCGTAGCTCTATTCGACGCACGGTGTGACCGCTATGACTTAATGTGTCCGTTATCAGTTTAAAATCAACAGTTTAGTTGAAAAAATGTGACTCATTGAAAACAAATAAAACACACTCATATTTTCTTGATAATTTAGGATATCAATTCATAAGTAATTTTTTATGTGTAGGAATCAATCTCATGTCAAATCGATGTATGATGTTATCAGTATAAGTTAAAGTGTGTGTTTCTAGTTTAAAATGAAATTTTAGTAAAAAAACATGTGACATGATCAAAACCAAGAAAATACATTAAAATTGTTTTTATAGTTTAGTAAAATGATCCATAAGTGATTTGAGATGTTTAGGAATCATTCGTACCTCAATATGATGTACGGTGTGACCGGTATGACTCATAGTGTGTCTTTTTATTTAAAAATGGAATCAATTTTAATAAAAAGGATAAATGAAATACTCAAAACTAAGAAAACACATTAATATTATTTTTAAACTTTATAAAAACGATCCATAAGTCATTTTAGACATGTAGTAATCATCTGTACCTCAATATGATGCATGGTGTGTCCGGTATGACTCCAAGTGTGTCTTTTTGTTTAAAAAGACATTAATTTTAATAAAAAGGACAACTAACATACTCAAAATTGATAAAATGAATTCAAACAATTTTTATACTTTATGAAAATGATCCATAAGTCATTCGATACGTGTAGTAATCAGTTGTATCTCAATCCGATGCACAGTGTGACCTGTATAACTCCAAGTGTGTCTTTTTATTTAAAAATGACATCAATTTTAATAAAAAGGACAACTGGCCTACTCAAAAAATGAGAAAACAAATTTGGATTATTTTGATACTTTAGGAAAATTATCCATAGGTCATTTCACATGTGTAGGAATCTGTCATACCTCAATTCGATGCATGGTGTGATCGGTATGACTCAAACTGCGTCTTTTTATTTAAAAATGACATCAATTTTTTTAAAAGGAAAACTGACCTACTCAAAATCAAGAAAACGCATTTAGATTGTTTTTATACTTTAGGTAAATGATCCATAAGTCATTTTCAACATTTATAAATTAGATGCACCTCAATCTGATACATGGTGTATGTGATATGACTCAATGTGTCCGTTATCAGTTCAAAATTGACAATTTAGTTAAAAAATATCACTTGTTGAAAACCACGAAAACACACTCGATTTTTTTTGACAATTTAGTAAATTTATTCATGAGTCATTTGTGAAATTTCAGAATTGGTATCACATCAAACCGATACACAATGTGATTGGTATGAGTCAAAGTACGTGTTTCCAGTTTAAAATGTCATTTTAGTAAAAAAGAAAAGTGACATAATCAAAACTGAGTAAACACATTCAAATTGTTTTTATATTTTATGAAAATGATCCATAAAGTATTTTGGATATTAAATAATTATCCTCACCTCAATTCGATTCACAGTGTCACCTATATGAGTCCAAGTGCATCTTTTTATTTAAAATTGACATCAATTTTAGTAAAAAAGACAACTCACCTACTCAAAACTGAGAAAAAGCATTTGGATTGTTTTGATACTTTATAAAAATGATCCATAAGTCACTTTTGATGTTATTAATTAGATTTACCTCAATAAAATACATGATGTGTATGGTTTGACTCAATGTGTCTGTTTTCAGTTTAAAATCAACATTTTAGTTCGTGTCACTCACTGTAAACTAAGAAAATATGCTCAGATTATCTTTATAATTTAGGATAATGATTCATAAGTCATTTGTGATATTTAGGAATCAGTATCATGTTAGATCGACATATGATGTGACCAGTATGATTCAATGTACATGTTTCCAGTTTAAAATGACATTTTAGTAAAAAAGACAAGCAACAGACTCAAAACCAAACATATTCAGATTATTTTGATACTTTAAGAAAACGATACATATGTAATTTGAGATGTGTAAGAATTGTGCTCACCTAAATCATATTCTTGGTGTAACTGGTATGAATGCAAGTGATTTTTTTCAATATATAAGTATCATTTTAGTTTAAAACACATATCATATTTCCAAAACCGAGAAAACATGCCTAGATTGTTTTCCATTCATTTAAATTATGTATCTATACTTGAATTTTCTGATTTCATGGTGTTTTTGGTGATGTGGTGTGCAGTTTCAGAACACTACACTGGTGATGCAGTGTGCTATAATATCCAACTACATTATGCCCCTTTATCAACTCTTTTATAAGCATTTATAAAGGATCCATGTATCAGTGCTTATAAAATAACCGATAAAGGGATCCTTTATCAGCACTTCTAAAAGTACTGATAAATACATGGTCTTTTAATATTTCTATAATATTTAGTGCTTCTATAGTACTGATAAATTCCATTTTAGTGCTGTTAAAGGCTGATTTTGTAGTAATGGTATGAGATAACCTTGGAGGGTATAACTTTTATTTAATGTTGAATATAATTAGGTTATTTTTGAGGATTTCACTCACATTTCTATAATTTTATAAGGATTATATTAATATAGGTTTAGAAAAATTAAAACATGCGGGATGGGTGACAACCCATCAAGTATGGCAATGAAGTGGGTATTGAACCCACAACTGAAGGGAGACAAGGGTGCATCGCCTACCACTGGCCTACGTGATGTCCCGACTAGTATGAAATTCTTTTTCTTTGTTTAAACTATTAGATGTATAATGTTTGACTTCATATGGTATTAGAAAATTATTTGGTGATTAATGTTATTTAGAAAGACGTTCACTATTTTAGGAACCTTATATGATTAAGATAAAAAAATACAATGAGATTTTATTTGGGGAATGAAGTTTGAATTGTATTTTTGAATAATATATGATTATATTCTAGATTTGTGGTGATTTGGGTTATTTATAAAAATTATTAGCATATATTGGAGATTATATGATTAGGGAAATTACATTTTGGTATGAGACTTTAAGTGTGATTGATGTTATTTAAATATAAATTTATCTTGGAAGACTACGCGATCAAATTGTTTTTATTTTTGGGTTTTATTCTTAGTCTAGAATATTTTTGAAGAATTTTAAGGATAATTATTTATTAAATGATCTTTTTTGAACTTTGGGTATTACAGTTTAATTTTTGGTGATTAATTATTTTTGGGTTTTACGTTATATTATCCTAACCATTATTGGTTTTAGTTAATTTCTAAAGATAGGAGGAATAAATTGTTTTTATTTGGTGGATTTTATGATCCATAGAAGTTGATTTTAGTGCTACAAGAATGACCAAAATCATACTCATCATTTGGAATAAAAGATGAGTTTATGGTGGAAATTTAATAAAGGATGAATTTATTATTTTTTATGTAAGTATATTTCCTCGTGTTCTTAGACTAGGAAATATGGTAATCTTGAAATAGGAAACTTTAAAATTTTATTTTTCTTACATAGATATAAATGGCCTTTTAACCTATCACAATTTTATATTTTTTTGATGGTTAACTTTCAAGTGACCATGTTCTCTATCACTATATATCAATCCATGAGAGTTAGTTTTCTATTACATGTCCATGTTTTCATACATGTAAACCTAATATGTGTTATCTTAGGTGACATCCATGCTTCCTTTTCCCTCTTTTCAAGAGGAAGTTTTATTGAATCTTTTTACAATGTGGGATTTCAACCAAGTTATATTCAATAGATGAACCCCAATTACCAAGACCGAGTTAAATATTTTAGGATTAAATTTATTAAGGTGTGTGTGTGTGGGGGGGGGGGTAATTTAACATCCTGATATTTTAAAAGGAAATACTATGTTCGATATCATACAAGATACACCACATCAATCTTAAATAAACAACTAAATATTATTTTGTAAATGTGACATATATAAACTAAACATTAAATTGGTGGGTACTAATAGTTATAACCTAATTATGAAATAAATATAAAGTTTCAAATCAATATTAATGAATTAATAAATGATTATAACATAATAAATTCATTTTAATCTTCAAAAACACGTTTTCTTCAAAAATGGGTTTTTTTATTTTTCATGAATGAATGTTATTGTTAATTTATAGAAAATTTAGAAAATTTATTTTAAAAAATTAATTTAATTTTTTAAATCATAATGTAAAATTATATTAGGATTAATTTCTGATAATTTTCTAAAAATATTTTAGTTTTTTAATTAATAGTGAAAAATACTAGTTTTATTTTGAAAATTATATTTTATTTACAAGGTAAAACTATGATTTGGATTAATTTTAAATTTTATTTAGTTATTTTCAATTTTAAAAAAAATCAAATTATGGTTTTTAAATTTATTTTATACTTGAATTTAGTATAAAAAACATTTTATATTTAAAAAGTGCAATTTTCCAAAAAATTGGTTGTCATTGATTTTTTTTTCAAATTTAATTTTAAATTAAATCATACCACTTATGTTATTTTAATTTGTAAAAAATTTATTCCATATTTTCAATTAGGATTTATAAATTTAGTAAATAGTTTCCTTTTATTTTTGGATAGTATGAATAGTAAACATAGTAAATTTATTACCACAATTACAGGTAAATCAACTAATTAAGGGTAAAAATAATATGATAAGGATTATAAAATTATCTTAAAACTTGTACTAATTTTATTGAATGAGTATTTTTAACCAAAATAATTTATAGGTCAAATATATGACCCTTTGGAACCACTTGGTTGACATTAAGTCCCTTAAAGTATTTAATTTAAGAAAATGTAAACTTGTGGCATTATGGTTTTTAATAAGTATCACATTTTTAATATGTGGCATCAATAATATATGTTCAACCATAAATAGTATTTTTAAAGATAAAATATTTATATTAATAATTATAATTTTTTATAATTTCTAGGTAATAAATAATTAAGTTAAAGTTTTTCACAACAATGATGCAATAATTATTTAATTAATGGGAAAATAAAATGAATGATGTTAAAAATATTAAAAGAAAATTAATTTGAGATAATTAATGTAATAAATTTTTTTATAGATTAACTTTACATGTTTAGGATATAATAATATAGTTTTATTTTATTATACTTTTTGTCTTTATGTTTTTAATTTCAATGTAGTGAATAGTATCAAATTTGAAAAAAATGATTTTTTATGAAATTAATATTTTATTTAATTAATTAAAAATCATAAAATGTTAAATAAGAACAAGTGGATAATATATTTTCAAATATGTCATACCCTATTCATTTATGTTCCATTTTAAATTATTTGTCTCTAAAATAGTCATATTATATTTTACTAATTTGGGAAATTCCAAGATTTCCCCTCCCCTCTCTTATAAAATAGAACCCATTCTTCTCAATCCATCACACTTCAAAAAAAATTTGGTTCGACCAGTATTTCTCAAAATTCCTTATTATAAACCCTATATTAATTCTAGAGGCCTTATTTTATACATAACACCATCCTTAGTAGGCTTAATGTGTTAAACAAAGGAGTTTGTCTGAGGAAGAGGTGTCGTTTTTAATCAAGATTTTATGTTTTGTTTATTCTTACACATCTCTAAAACCTTATTCGATCATGATAAAATAATAAATATAGTACCCTACATATAATTAAATGTTATTATTTTAGTATAATGACCCATATCTACCTCCACTTCTATAAAATGAGAAAAGAATTTATCGTTCGTGTGTATGGCAGACTACCGCCTCGGGAACCGATGTAATTATTTTTTCCATCCCCATCTCTAAATATTGGTTATAATGATGGAATTAATTTTAATATATTATATCCATTTAATATTTATCATTATTAAAATATATTATATCATTTTAATTCTTACCTTTCCATGCATATAAAAATGATAACATCATTCATGCGTATGTATGAATTATCACCCCCATGAAGCGATGTGATTTTTTTTCATCACCACATCACATGGATGATATATATAAGTATATTTAAATTATTTATATTATATAAATTAAATTATTATCATTATTTAATGATAAAATAATACCTACCTTATTTCTATAAGGATCGATGAAAAATGGAAACATTACTCATGCGTACGTACGACCTACCATCTTCATGATTGTAACATAGTTCATTTTTCATAAACTTATTTAATGGATCAATTAAAAAGTATAATTTATGTATAAAATTGATAATTATTTCATGAATAGTATTATAGATATGATTTAATAATGACTACTTTAACTAAAGATATCATACCAAAGTCATTTTAGACACAAGTACCAAATATCGTCAAAATGTCTGAGGTGAACTTAAATAATTAAGTAATTTGTTTATAACATAGTTATAAGAGATATAAAATGAATAATAAATTTTAAAAAGGTTCTTAATAAATTAAATAATTAACATAATTTAATTATTCAAGAAGATAAAGGACATACATGACAAATCAGATTCGAGGTAACAGAATTCTTAACCCAATTTACAATCTTTGTGTTAAACTTCTACTTCTTTGATTTGTCATGATAAGATTATATGTTAAATGAAGTTTTATTATATTATGTTTTATTTAAAAATTTTTATGTGTATTTACATATTATACACATCATCAATTCATTTGACTAATTCTAACTTCAATAATATAATAGTTGTAAGGTAGTTTTTATTAAAAATATTCTTTTATTGTTTCTTTTTAAAAAAGAAAAAAGAAATGTTATTTTAATATATATGGCATGAAAAAAAATTCCCAATTTCATGACTCCTTAAATATTTGAATATTCCTTTACAAGTTTAAAAAATTATTTCAAAATAAAATGTTTTTATATATAAGTGCACAATTTTTTTTTAAAAAATAAGTGTTTTCAAAATGTAAAATTTATTTTCTCTTAAAATGTTTTTAATGACATTTTCTTCAATAAAAACCCATATTTACCTTGTTTTGGGTATTTTGGTAATGAAAATGGGTTTTTAAAATAAAATGATATTTTGATATTATAAAATAATTTCCATTGGATTTTCAAGGAGTTTTTTGATGGTTTTATGTTGAAAAGTGAAAGCATAAAAATGTTTTATTCATGATATCATAGTTGAGCATTATATGAAGGAGGAGCGCCTGATATAGACTATACAAAGGATTGAGCCCCATTTAAGCTCACAGGTGTGCCTAATATATCCAATACGAAGGTTTTATCCCCATTATAGCTCACAGGTGAGCCTGATATAGCATATACAAAGGGTTGAACCCCATTATAGCTCACAGGTGACCTCGATATAATTATACAATGGGTGAGCCCCATTATAGCTCTCCAATAATTTGGATAATGGTTATATTGGAATTCGGCCATATGGTTACTAAAAATAAAAGGGTTTTGAAAGGGTTTTATGGATATGATGCTCAAACTTACCAAAAATGGATTTTAATTTTTTATATGGGTTTTAATGGCATTCAGTGAGAAAAATATGTGTGTGTTATTCATGTGAAAATTATTTATTTCATACACTCAAAGACATTTGAAAGTAAAGGATCACATTAAATGATTTGCCTATTTTTCACTAGATTGATGTGTTTACTTCATTTTATGTCCCTTACTGATATTTGTTTCTCATCCCAATTTTTTAATGTTTTTTCATAGGTTTTAAAGATGGGTAAGGGAAAAGAAGAGGTAAATTTTAAAGTCATGATTATTTTTCATGAAAAGTAGTCATGTTTTTTTAAAGTTTATATGGTGAAAAAATGGATACTGATATGAAGCACCCACTTTTTATTTTTATGGGTTTTTTATGTATGAGTTATGACCTAATTATCTAAAACTATAAACTGAAAAGATCCTTAAATTCAAGAGAATGAATTCTAGACTTAAAACTCAATATTATGTAATGTTTAATATCCGACTGTTATAATTGGTATCAAAGGGTGGTTTAAACAACTTTGGATATTATGATGTTTTCTTAAGAGTCATTGATACCATCATAGACTTATAAATTTATGGATATAATAATTTTAATATCTTAGAAACCCCTTTTTAGGTTTTAAGTTACGGAATTTTAAGGTGATTGGTGATATTTTTTTGAGAAATTTATTTTAGAGGAAATATTTTTTATTATGTTTTTGGTATGAAAAAAGAAAGGTATAAGATAAAATTAGAGTTTAAAACTTTTATTTTATGTTTAATATAATAATGATATTTTTTCGGATGTTTCTCAAATTTTTATAATTTTATAAGGATTATCTTAATATAGTTTTAGAAAAAGGACAACCCATGAGATGGGTGAAACTACAAAAAAACATGAATTAGTGACATTTATTTTTTTCATTAGTGATGTTTGTAAATGTCGATAATTTATTTATCAAAATTTCTAAAAAATGTTGTTAAATTAGGTGTCACTAATTTAGCGATGTTTACAAATGTCGCTATAAAAAAATAGAAACAGTTTTTAGAAATATTGGTAAATCACTTCTCATTTATTGATGTTTATAAAAAATGTCGCTAATTAGAGACCCATCATTTATTGACACCTTTTAGAAATGTCAGTAAGTCACGCCTAAATTTACGGAATTTGTAAAAAAAACTTCATTATTTTTTTTTAAAATTCATAATTTTTCAGGTTTTTTAGCTATTTTTTTTTAAATTTGAACCACCCGCCTCTCTCCTAAAATATATAATATCAAAATAAAATTTAAAATATGAAAATAAAATATAAAATATAAAAATAAAATATGAAATATGAAATATAAACATAAATATATTAATATATAAATAAATATACATATATAATATATTAATTTCTTAAATATTGATATATATGTATATAATATAGATATTTATCAAAATTCTATATAGGTTGGTTGGTTGTGTTCTTCTGTAAAAATCATGAAGTCCATGGATCAATCCCTATAGATGTTTTATTTCTTCTTTTACGTGCAAGGCGGGTTATTTAGTACGTAGGGAATTGGGGGCACTGTGGGTCATGCAATACGTAGGGGATTAGGGGGAGATGTGGGCGAGAGGGGTGGGGGAGGGTAGGTTGTCCGTATAAGAGTGCATGAGGGGCATATTGAGGGATATTGATATAGGAGGGAGGGGGGAATGCAGAGGGGGGTACTAGATGGGGGTATCAGATGGGGGGAGATAGATGTGGGCATACTGGAGGGGGGAGTATAGGATTGGGGGAGCATGGTTGTTTATATTTTCAGATTTTATTTTTTAAGTTTTATTTTTCTGTTTTATATTTTATATTTTATGTTCATATATACACATATATGTTTATATTATATATATATATATGTGTGTGTGTGTGTTTATATTTTACATATATGTTTATATTATATATTATATATATATGTTTATATTTTATATTTTATATATATATGTCTATATTTTATTTAAATATATATGTTTATATTATGTATATGTGTGTGTGTGTGTTTGTGTGTTTATATGTGTGTGTGTAAATATATTTGTATTTATATATATATATATAATTATAAATAAATAAATATATATATATACATTTATATATAGAGTCATGTTTTAAAACAATGGTTAAAATGTTACTAAAATAGTTATGTTTTCTTATTAACGTTATTAAATTTAAAACATTTAATTGTATTATGTTATATATATATATAATAGATTTTAGTATTTAAAAATTTATATTATATATATATTTATATATATAAGTTTATACTTTTTATTTTTTATTTTTTGTCTATATTATATATATATTTTTATATTTTGCATATATGTTTAAATTATATTATATATATATATATATGTTTATTATATATGTGTGTCTGTGTTTATATTTTATGTTTATATATATATGTTTATATTTTATGTTTATATTTTATTTTTATTTATATGTTTATATTATATTATATATATATTCATGTTTATATTATATATATATATATATGTTTATATATATATATATATGCGTGTGTGTATAAATATATATATGTGTATGTATATATATAATTATAATTATAAATTCATATATATATATATATATATATATAAAATTTTCAACATTTTAAAAACCTGGTAAAAATGTCCCTAAAATGGACATGTTTTCTTAAAAACATGTCTAAATTTAAAATATATATGTGTTTATATAAATAAATGTATATATATTTATTTATATATTTATTTGTGTGTGTGTGTTTATATATATATATATAAATATATATATATTTTTATATATATGTTTATATATTTGTGTCAGTATTTATATATATATATATCTAAATATATATTTACATCAATGTGGGGAAATGATCTATATAAATATATATTTTTAGCGACATTTTTTTGGGAAATGTCTATAAATTAGCAACGTTTTCGAGGAAACATCGCTAAATTTAAAATTACGAACATTTTTAAAAAGCATCACTAAAAATGCATCTCTAAATTCCAATTTTTTATAGGGTGACTACCTATAATGTCCGGGTAGGCCATGGGGGTTGAACCCACAACCAAAGGGAAACATGGGGTGCATCTCCTACCACCAGCCTAGGTGATTTCCTAATTAGTATGAATTTTTTTTTCTTTATTTAAACTATCTAATGGATAAAGTTTAAGTTTATAAGGGATTGGAAAATTATTTGGTAATTAAGTGATTAATGTTATATCAGAAAACATTTAATATTTTAGGAATCATATATGATTAATTTAAATTGAGTACTATGGGATTTTATTTGGGGAATAAATTTTGAATTATATTTGGGAAGAATATATGATTATATTGTGGATTTATGGTGATTCAAGTTATTTATAAAAATGATTAGCATATCTTGGAGATTATATGATTAGAGAAATTACATTTTTTATGAGACCTTAAGATTTATTGATGTTATTTGGAGATAAATTTATCTTGGAAGACTATTTTATCAAATCCTTTTGATTTTTGGGTTTCAATATTAGCCTAGAACATTTTTGAGGAATTTTAATGATAGTTATTTGTTGAATAATCTATATTGAACTTTGGGTATTGCTATTGAATTTTTGATATTAATTATATTTTGAAATTATCTTATCTTATCCTAGCCATTATTATTTTTGGTGAATGTCTAAATATAAGAGGAATAGATTCTTTTTCTTTTGTAGATTTTGTGATCCGTAGAAGTTTATTTTAGTGATTCAAGTATGAAAAATTCATACTCATCATTTGGAAAAAATATTAGTTTACGGTGAAAATTGATTAAAGGGTGAATTTATTCTTGTCAAGTAAGTATATTTCATCATGTTCTTAGACTAGAGAGTAAAATAATGTTGAAATAAGAAACTTTATCTGTTTACTTTTCTTAACTAGAACTAAATAAACTTTTAACTAATCACAAATTTATGTTTTTATGGTTAAATTTCTCACAAAAAAATTCTCTATCACTACCTATCAGTCCATGGGAGTTAGTTTTCTCTTCTATGTCCCTATTTTCCTATATGGAAACCTAGTATGTGTTATCTCAAGTGACATTCGTACTTCCCTTACCCACTTTTCAATAGAATTTTTTATTGACTTTTTTTATGATGTGGGATTTAATCAAAGTTATTTTGAATAGATGAACCTTGATTACCAAGACTGAGTTGAAATTGTAGGGACATAATTTATTAAGGGGTGAATATTTTAAATGGAAACACTATGTTCAATAGCGTATAAGATACGCGACATCAAACTTAAACAAACAACTAAATATTATTTTTTAAATGTGATAGATATAACTTAACTGTTAAATTGGTGGGTATTAATAGAAATAACTGGTTTATGAAATAAATATAAAGGTCCAACTTAATATTAATTAATTGGAAAATTATTATAATATAATAAAGTCATTTTAATCTTTAAAAATATGTTTTCTTCAGAAATGTATTTTCTCGTTTTTCGTTAATGCATATTATAATTAATTTAAGGAAATTTTAGAAAATGAATTTCAAAAAATTAATTTCTTTTTTGAACTTAGAATGTAAAAATTATCTTAGGATGAATTTTTGATAATTTTCTGAAAATATTAAATTTTCAATGAATAGTGAAAAATATTGGTTTTATTTTGAAATTTGTATTTAATTTTCAAGGTAAAATTATTCTTTGGTTTTTTTTAATTTTTTAATCTTTAATTTGTTATAATTCAATTATGGTTTTAGAAATACATTTTATACTTGAATTTAGCATAAAAAATTTTTATATTTAAAAGGTGAATTTTTCCAAAAAAAAACTGGTTTTCATTTCATTTTTTTGATTTAACATTAAATTAAATTATATGAAAAATGGAATCCATTTTTGAATCATAATTTAAAAATTTATTGAATAGGTACCTTTTATTTTTGGACAATATGAATAGTAACTATAGTTAATTTATTACCACAGTTATGGATAAATTGGTAAGCTAAGGGTAAAAATAATATGATAAGGATTATCAAATTACCCTAACACTTATACCAATTTTTTTAATGATTACTTTTTGACCAAAATCATCCATGGGTCGAATTAATGTCCCTTTAGAGCTATTTTATTGACATTAAGTCTGATATAGTGTTTTATTTTAAGAAAATTAAAACTTTTCACACAATGATTTTTAATAAGTATAAATTTTTTATTATGTGGTCAACTAAAAGATATGTTAAATAATAAATAGATTTTTGAAATCTAAAATATTTAGATTCATCATGGTATTTTTTTTAAATTTTAAGGAATAAATAATTACCTTAAAGACTTGCACAACAATGATACAATAATTATTTAACTAAAGGAAAAATAAAATAAATGATATTAAAAATATTAAAAGAAATATAATTTGAGATAATTAATATAATACACGAGTTTTATAGAGTACATCTGAATTTTTAGTATATAATAAAATATTTATATCTAATTGTACTTTTTCCTTTTTATTTTTAATGTCAAAGTAGTGAATAATATTAAATTTTAAAAAAATAATATTTTATGAAAATAATATTTTATGAATTTATTTAAAAATCATAAAAATGTTAAATAAGAAAAAGTGTATAAGATATGGTATAAAATGTTACCCCTATGTATTTATGTCCCATTTTGAAGTATTTTTCTCTAGAATAATCTTATTATATTTAAATTGTTGTGAAATTGATCGAACACCGATTGAAACCGCGAAGCATTTCGAAACCGGAAATGTAAAATCGATCATAGGCGAAATGCATCATTGAGAAAGCAAGCGTTGAATTTTCATATGATGATTGTAACGAAAAATATAAATACAAATATAAGAGAAATACAAAAGGTAAATAACACAATATAGAGCCAAAAGTATATCTCATTTCATTAACATATCACCATATTTATAGAGTACATGAGATCTGATCCAACGATGAGAATATGAAAGGTTGTCCATTAAGAGTGGAATTAATTGGGAATTGAGGAGTCATTATTATTGTCATAATTACGACATCCATTAAAAACGTTTCATAACACTCCCCTTGGATGTCATGATTTCATGGAATCTTATTTAATCTTCACTTAAAAAAACCTTGTGGGAAAAATAAGTGAAGCCAAAATAAAATAATTCCATGTCATGCTACCTCATTAAAAACCTTATCAGGAAAACCCAATGGGAAAAAACCTGATGAATGGAAAAAGAGTGAAACATTCCCAACTCCCCCTGATTATATCATTTAGTTGTGTCTTTAGGACATCAATTAATATTATTATTTAATTATGACTTCAGGACATGGGAGGAAGACCATAGGTAATAATGAATGGTCTCATTGAAAATTATGAATCATGGGGAAGGCCAACCATTGAAATTAATTATAGATATCCATAATAATTTATAAAATTCCCTTGGATATCTGTTATGATGTATTATTGACTCATTAAAAACCTCATCAAGGAAAAACCCTTAAGGGGAAAACACTTGATTAGGGAAAAAGAGTACAATAACATCAAGTCCCCAGAGTGTTGCCTCATTAAAAACCTTATCAAGAAAACCCAGTGGGAAAAAATTTGACTAAGGGAAAAAGAGTACAACAGTTACATCTCCCATTCATAGTGATCATCACTACATTTAACTCATAGAATGCCCATGATCAATTCATAACCAAAAAATTCAATTTTGAATTTTGGAATAATAATAACTTATACCCTTTAGATTTCAATGAATGGGGAAAAACATTAACTTGCATCATAATATGATTTATTGTCATTTTCAAGGTACATATGCACATGTACAAGTATATCCTTTAGGGATAAATAAAATGTGCATTTATATTTAATCCTTCTGGGATAAGTATGTTCTTCATCAACCCCTTATGTATGAAATCTATCACTCTTGGAATCAAGATATTTAATTATTCATTAAGGGTAAAACCATTCCAAAATTTAATATTTCATCTTTAAGATGACTAATTCAAAATACAAGGACATTCCATGTAATTTCATGATCAAATAATTCATTTATTTTGGAACTCTTCAAGAGTTTAGATGTTTTTCAAAACACCTTAATAATATGATGAAAACAATGATTCATACAAACCATGGGATGATAAATTCAATTTATATTCTTCCTTAACTTAATATGGATAAATCTTATTCAGTTCATCGCATAATTTATCAGATTGGGTGAAACTTCCATAATTTTGAATATGCTTCATGAATTTCGAACCATTCTGGGATTCATATAAATATCCAAATATACAAGGAAGAATATTTCTTATAATAAGATCATTGATATTCAATAGTATTTATAGTTTGGATAATCAATACAGAACTTTATATGTTGAACATTTCATAAGTTCCTTTAATAATTTTGGCCAATTATTATGATGTCGACATCTGTAAAAATCCATTTTCATCAATGAGTTTTAAATGCATTCATATAAAATATATCATCAACAACATTTGATTAAGATCTCATAATTTTTCTGGTACTAGTGTCACTTTAGAGACAATATCTTTGAAGATATAATGTTTTTGATATATTCATTTTCCTCTTCAAGGGAAAATATATTTATTGCTTTCTACTCATGATGAAAAATGATTTTATATAATTAGTTCAACCACACTTCAGGTGTGTATAATCATAATATTGATTTCCAACACTATACATTCATGTAAGTGTTGTGAGCATCTTGTCAATGGTTATGCAAGACAATATAATATATGGTACTCAGTATTTCTTTTAATCAAAATGCATAGCATTCAATGTATACTCACCAGTAGCAAATAACACATGTGATCATTTAGTGGATTCATCTTTCATGTAGATGGATCACATGGTGGGTCGGCGCGCCCATATATACTTCTTCATAAGTATATGGGAAATTTATTTCCATAATATCTTCTAATGATATAAATAATTTAACTCAAAAATGGGTACCTCATTGTAAATTATCATATAGGGGGAATTCATAATGACTTAATGATAATAAATTCATTGATAATTTTGTAGACATGCATCCATTAAATAAATTCATCATTCTCCCCCTGATGGATGTCTATTATGTTATCAATAAATCAATGCTCGTGTATACTTGAATCAATATCTTTCATTATAATTAATCCCAAATGGCCTAAATTATCATGTCATATATTTGAAGTGTCAGGATCAGTAAAATTCTGGTTTACCATTATTGATTCAATTGTACATAACAAATTATTTATAATCACTTTTATTAATGCTTGTTACATATTGAGGTACCACTTTTGTCTGCATATGATATTCATTTTCATGAATACCATTCATATATCTCATTGTGACTTTAGATATAACAAAGCATTAAGAATTTTTACTACCAGGTAGGAATATATTCGCTCTTCTAGAGTCATTTATTAATTTTCACTACCAGTAAATGTACTTATATGAGCATATACTAACGCATATATGAGTTCTTTGGAAGCATTTAATTAAAATAATATAATATCTCTAGGATCTTTCATTATGCAAACTCATATTTGTCATTATAATTTCCACTTATGGTGGTTGATGAATTCATAATATAATCATAATGGGTTAGGCCCATCACCAAGCAGATTATTGCGTAATTTAGTACTTCTGGCCAAAATATTTTTGGAACTTTGGGCCCAAATATTATTTTACAGTACATCCACCTAGGATAGGATCCCCCACGTCTTTTAAAGCTGGTGAATGTTCTAGCGAGAACCAATGTGGAAGAATCTTCTGGATTCACAACACACATTATCGCCATCCAAAATTATAATTCATAAACAACATTCACTTTATCAAATGAAATATAAATCATTTGATCAAACCTCATCAACTCTCAAATATTCATGATATCATATCGATTTTTTCATGAATAATTTCATTCACTTCAAGGAATGAGATATAGTAATTAATACTACATTCACATAGGGGAATTCATTCATTCATAGGATTTCATGATCCATGAATGACAATTTATTATTTATCAATAATGATCACCCTGTATAAAATATAAATTTTATTGATTATGATGATCATTGCTTTAACCACTTCAGGTGGTAAAATAACTTTCATAATATATATCGGATTATCAAAACTATGTAATTCAATCATTTCATTTATGAATTATATGAAGAACAACATACACTTTAGAGGATAGATTAATTACATAAGATGATATTGATAATCCATAAGAATATGATAAATAATAATGTTTCCCTTGTATTGTTACTGTAGGAACAATAAATTATAAATTAAGATATTCTTCAATATAATGTCAAAGGACATTATTTTCATATTATCCTTTAGGGATGTATTATTTTATAAATATTCATAAAATTTATTATGCTCTGTAAATATTTATTGTTATCAAACCACTTCTGGTGGTTATATTTTTATTATTTGTTATAAAAAAATACAACACAATGATCATTCACAAAACATAATATTCACCTTGAAAATGATTTATAATAAAATCAGGTATATTTTCATTCACTTCAGGGAATGAAATAAATCATTTTCAATAAATATTCTCATTCACTCCAGGGAATAGAATAAACTTATTTGTTTGAGTTTTGTAGTATCTTCAAGAAAATTGTACGAATATTCAATTCAGTAATTTCATCAATTTCATCCACTTTAGGGGATTAATATATATAAAATATATTTACGCTTGTTCATCAAGAATATTTAATTTCTCTAATTTTTTTTTAAAATAAAAGAAAGAGAAAAGAAATAAAAATAATAATTACAAATATTTAAAGTAAACATCATCTCCATCATGAACCTTTATATAGCATAATCAAACTTGACAACATCAGGGTGAACAAGAAATAAGAGGAATGAAATTTCATGGTTTTTGGAATGATTAGAAAACTTTGGATCGATGTACAACAGGTACATGATAATCATCAAACTACGGCTCGGCACACGATGGGTACGTGATGTTCATCAAACTTTATCTCGACGTACGACGAGTACGTGATGTTCATCAAATTTTGGCTCGATGTACGATGGGTACGCGATGTTCATCATTCAACCACTTCTGGTGGTGTAGTTGTTTTTATTCATTTGATGAATGATGTTTTTCTCAGCATTGACCACATCAATTATTAATCAAACACATTCTCTCCGGGGAATGAAGTGAAATTTGTCAACTGTGAGTCATTACAACTCTTCAGGAGCTCATTATTTTTCCCGTAGCAAAAGATTAAGAAAATCATATATTATTTTCAGATTTATCAATAGGGGAAAAATAAATGTAACAATATCTTAAATATAAAATAAGCCTCACCTTTTGACGTAGCTCCTCGAATGAGTGGAGTCGATGCGCATATAAAAGGGTATGTCAAAATAAGAATGTTTATAAAAACATGTGACATACCTTTTTTCTATAAGATTTTTCTTATGCCGATGATGGGGATGAAGACAATGATGTCATGATGCGCAATGCGGAGAAGAAGATCGTGCTGATAACGTGTTGGGAAATTGATCGAACGCCGATTGAAACCGCAAAGCATTTCGAAACCGGAAATGTAAGATCGATCATAGGCGAAGTGCATCGTTGAGAAAGCAAGCATCGAATTTGAATATGACGATTGTAACGAAAAATATAAATACAAATACAAGAGAAATACAAAATGTAAAGAACACAATGTAGAGCCAAAAGTCCATCTCATTTCATTAACATATCACCATATTTATAGAGTACATGAGACCTGATCCAACGGTGAGAATATGAAAGGTTTCCCATTAAGAGGGGAATTAATTGGGAATTGAGGAGTCATTATTATTATTATAATTTTGACATCCATTAAAAATATTTCATAACATAAATAATTTTATAAATTTAAGGAGTGCCCCTCCCCTCTCTTATGAAAGGGAACTCATTATTCTTAATGCATTAAATTTAAAATACATTTAGGATTGGAAAATATATGATCAAATACCTTTCTATACTCCCTCTATTCATTTGAGAGGCCTTATTTTTAGCATAGAACCATACACGGTGGTCTTTAGGTGTTAAGAAAAGTAGTTTGTTTAAGGAATATATATCATTTTTAATCAAGCTTTTCTATTTTTTTTTATTCTTCCACATCCCTAAAACCTTATTCAACCATGATAAAATAATAAATCTATTACCCTAAATATAATTATATGTTATTATTTCAGTATAATGACTCATATCCACTCCCACTTCCATCAAATTGGAAAATAATGTTTCATTCATGTATACGATGAACTACCACCGTGCTAACTGATGTAATTTGATTTCCATAACTGTCTATAAAGACTAGTTAAAATTATGGAATTAGTGTTTATATATGATATTCATGAAATATTTATCATTATGAAAACATAATATATCATTTTTATTCTTACCTTTACATGCATAGAAAAATTATAACATCTTTCATGCATACGTGTGAATTATAATCTCCACGAAGCGATGTGATTCATTTTTCAACACCACATCACTTGGATGATATATATAAGTATATTTAAATTATTAATATTATATTAATGAAATTATTATAATTATTTAATGATAAAATAATACACACCTTTTTTCCATAATGACTAATGAAAAATGGAAACGTTACTCATGTGTACATACGACCTACAATCTCCATGATTGTAACGTAGTTAATTTTTCACAAACATATTTAATGTATGGATTAGAAATTATAATTTATGTATAAAATTGATAATTAGGTCAGGAATATTATTCTATATATGATTTAATAATGACCACTTTAACTAAATAAATCATACCAAATTCATTTTTGACTCAAGTACCGAATATCGTCAAAACGTCTCAAGCGAACTTAACTAATTAAGTATTTTTTATAACATGGTTATAAGAGATATAAAAGGAATAATAATAATGAAAATGGTTCTCAATAAAAAATAATTGATATAATTTTATTATTTTGGAAGATAAACTACATATGTGACAAATCGGATTTGAGGTAAGGGAATTCTTAACCCAATTTCCAATCTTTGGGTTGAAATTCTACTTCATCGATTTTTCATGCTAAGATTATTTGTGAAATGAGTTTTGAATATATTATTTTGTATTTCCAGTTACTTTATGTAGATTTATAGCTTATACACATAATATATTCATTTTATTAATGTTTACTTCAATAATATGATATTTTTAAGGGAGTTCATATTATAAATATTCTCTTAATGTTTCTTTTTACAAAAGACAAAAGGAATGTTTTTTAACATATACAAAATGAATTGAATTTCCCAATTTCATGATTCCTTAATTCTTTTAATATTCCTTTACATTTTTAAAAGTTTATTTCTGAAGATTTTTTTTCATATATAAGTGTGCAACTTTTAAAAAAATAAGTGTTTTCAAAATGAAAATTTATTTTATCTTAAAATGTTTTTAATGATATTTTCTTCAATGAAAAACTATATTTACCTTGTTTTGGGTATTTTTCTATTGAAAATGGTATTTTAAAATAAAATGGAATCTTTATATTAGAATGTGTTTTTCATATGAGTATTAGGGAGTTTTTAAAGGTTTTATGATGAAAAGTGAAAGCATAAAAATGTTTTATTCCTGATATGGTACATGAGCATTATATGAAATGGATAAGCACGATATATCTTATACACACATTTGAGCCCTATTATTGGTCATGGGTGAGACCTATATAACTCATATGAAGGGTTGATCCCTATTATAGCTCACAAGTGAGACCGATATAACTTATATGAAGGGTGAACCCCATTATAACTCTTAAATACATTGGATAATGATTTTATTAGAAGCTGGTCATTCTAATAAAAAGGGTTTTGAAAGGGTTTTATGAATATTATTCTATAAGTTACCAAAAAGGGTTTTTAATTGATTTTATCAATTTTACACACTTTATTTGAGAAAATGTTTGTGTGTATTATTTGTGTGAAATTGATTTATTTCATTCAATCAAAGAGATTTGAAGGTAAAGGTAAACATTAAATAAGTTTTCCTATTTTTCACTAGACTAATGGTTTTTCTTCTTTTAATGTCACTTATTGAGATTTTATGCTCATACAAAGTTTTTAATGTTTTTCCCTAGGTTTTAAGGATGGGTAAGGGAAAGAGTGAGGTTAAGTTGAAAGTCATGAGTATTTTTCCTAAAAATAAATCATGTTTTTTAAAAAGATTTATATGGTAGAAAAAAATAGATACTGATCAGAAGCACCCACTTTGTTTTTTTTTGTTTTTTCTTCATGTACGAGTTATGACATAATTCTCTAAAACTCCAAACTGAAAAGATCCTCAAATTCAAGAGAATGAATTATTGACTTAAAAATAAATATTATATAATTTTTAAGGCCGGGTCATTACAAATACACTAATATATGTTTATATCTTTGGTAATGAACTCATAGTTCAAAACAATTCAATCCATGATCCCTTCTGGGGTGGTATCATTTAAGAATTATTCTGCATTGATAATTTTCTACTGTATCAATAACTTTATATGTTTCATTTTCCCCAATGGAGTTATTTACTTTTGAAACCATCCAAAATATTTATATGGATATATTATGATATTGTTATTCCATCATTGACTTAACCATATAACACTAATCCTCACAGTTTTAGGTTGAGAGATGTTACACGAAATCTATTCCATTTATTATTTGGGGACCTATAATTTTTTTGTATATTTATTATTCCAACACAGATGATTATTGTAATGATTTCAATGTATTATTTTACCAAACAAATTCTTTCCTTAGATGTGTTATGATCATGTTATCCCTTTTATAACATAGGGAAAGGTATTTACATTCAATATGTTATTATTTTTATAGGGATGATTATCATAAATTGTTATGTTGAAAATTTTAATAATTTTTTCATATTATGAATGCATTGGAATTAAAAAAGTGAAAAATGGTTCCCAAAATACTATATCTCCTCAATTAATTGATAGATCTCATGAGACAAAAAACATGGTTTTTGGTGTATAACTTTCCATATATTAGTGAAGTTCTTAGCATAAGGCCTTGAATTTGTGTTTTGATGTCCAAAATTATGCATTCCATTAGTATGTTACCATTAATTGTTGTTACACATGTTTTAATTTCTTTTCATGTATATAAAAAGATTCTAATTATGAAGACTAATTACTCCTTCCTTAATATTTATTCCATGTTTAGTTCATGATTTCCTTGATTGTATCATTTCCCTTTTCAGGCATTTTATCTGACCCATTATTATGTTTCAATTTCCCCAAGTTATGAAGAAAAGTATTAAACCTAATTTTTGTATTAGGATAGCTTGTGTAATGAATTTTTGAGAGATGGTGAAGTCTTATTATGGAATTAGTATTTTTTATATAATGGGAAATAATGTCCATTAGTTGAGAAAGACATGAGATTTATTAGTTAATGTTTTATCATAATTCTATAAATATTTAAACATTAAAGGTATTGGGAATGTATATAATTAAATATATTCCTTAATCCTTGTAAATATGGATAGTTATGTCTAGGAATATATAATTGGTATTAAAGATAGTGTGTAAACTATGTATTATTTTGACTGGGCATGGGATTATAGATTTATGGAATCACAGTTTGTATCAGATCAGTGATTTGATAACATTATAGGTTAGGAAATTTGTTGAGGATAATATAATGGTTTATAATTTAGGTTTGATCATAATTTAAAAGGTATAGAGAACCCTTTTAGTTTTTTGAGGTAATATTCAATATTTTGGGGATTAGGATAAGAGGAATTTAGTGAAAAATCTAAGGATAATTCTAAGTATAGGATGACATACTGAAGTTTTGGTAAAGTAGGGATTGTGTGGTTCTCCTAGTAATTAAATATCAGTATAGATATTATAGAATTATGCAGGATTTGGAGTAGATGTTCCTAGGGGAAATAACCCCAAAAGGAAAGATTGGTTATTAACAAAATCACCACCTAGTTTATGAAAAAGTCCTAACTAAAAACTTGTTTTGACACTCCCAAGGGATATGATATGGTTTATTCACATTTTATATAATGAACCATTGCAAAGTAATTGAGTATGATGTTAAATAATTCGGCCAAAGTGAATAATAATAAAATGACCCTGGATAACCAAGGGATGATCAAAGATAGTCATAAGTTGAACTGAAATTATCATATGTTAAAAAAGAGGGTGTCTTATGAGAAGATATATTCAGAATTATTATTTTATATTCATAATTTGGATATTATCATAATCTTTTTTGTTTTTAGTATTTTTTATACAGGATCATGGAAATGAATATGAGAATGGTATGCATCTAGAAATAAATATGTCTTATAGATAAATAAGTGAGAATAATTAAATGTTTGATAATTTTGGTATATTTCTAACATGATGGACATGGAGAGTTTCATAGTCTTACCTAAGATAGATATGATGATGTCTTAATAAAAAATAAATCTTTACACACTTATCTATTTTCCTTAGTGAGTTATTTTTATCCATAATATTCTAATATTTTCTAAAAGTTATAAGATTTTTTTGAAATATATAAGGATCGTTCTCAAATAAATTTTCATTGAAGTATTAGAGAAATATATTAAATTGTATAAATAGCCTTGAAAAGTTATTTTTATCATAGGTTTATATTTTTTATTATAAATTTTGAATAACACATGATTTAGGTATGGATAAATCTTAGGATTAATACATTCTTTATGTTGAGGTAATAAAGGGTTGATTGATATTGAGAAAAATGGGTTAGATAATATTGAAATTTATTATTGATTTAAAAAAACTAATCAATGATATTTTTTGTGATTCTTATCTAATTCTTGTGATTATAATATATATTTACCAGTTTTTGGAATTATTAACTAGTGATTAATACATATAGATGTAAATATAGAGTTAATTTTTAGAAGAATATATAATCTTGATCTGGTTTTATGTCTTCGAGATTAAAATGGTTTTGGGAAAGGTATGAAACTTATAATATATGATTAAGGTATAAATAGAATATGGTAAATGATTTTATAAATGGTTAATATTTTTTAGGAAATAAAAGTAACTTGTTATAATATAATATAATAAGGTAGACATCATATTAGAAGTTATATCTCAAATGATAAATATATTAAGAATACCCTCACCTACATTCATCAATGAGTAATAATTAAATTTTTGAGGAAAAATTTTATTTAGTTGGGGAGAATATAATACCTATATATTTTATATATGATTACCCTTAAATAATTTAATGTGTTTGTTAACTTTCTCTATAGGAAACACCAAACCTAAATGAAATTTCAAAATATTTTGGTAAAATATAAATATATAATTATTACTGTAAAAACCCAGTCCTTGAATTAGTGTTAATAAACATGAGTAACTACTTTATGAAATATTTAATAGAAGAAATAAATGGATACTTTTAATATGAATAAAATTAATTGATATAACTAAATTAACTAATACAATCATTTCATGCTTAGTAAGGAATTTTTCTAAATATTTCCTTTTAATGAAATAAGTGTTTCCATTTTAATAACCATGTGATTAATGATGATATAATATATTTATATGAATAATTTTATAATAATAATTTATTTTTTAAATAATAGGAAATATGAAATAATAATAATAATAGTAAACATTTGAAAATGTCATTTTCTAATAAAAACGGGTTTTCCTTATATTTTATTATTTTATTAAAAAATTGAATTCATAAATTTGAAAATTTTAATTTCAAAAAATAATAATCATGTTTTGGATTTATAACAACAAAAATATCTTAATATGGGTTTTTTTGGATTTTCTAAAATAATTGTTTTTTGGTGAATAGTGAAAAATATTGATTTTGCTAAAAACTATCACTTTTATGAAATTATCACAATAAAAGAATGAAATAAATGTTTTGGAAAATATTTTATATAAAATATATATTTATAATTTAAATAAATTATTTAAAATTACTATGTTTTTTACAAAACCCCATGTATATAATTTTGTAAACATAAGTAATATTTTATTCTGAAAACTACTTTTATTCACTTATATAAAAAATTACTTTCCATCACATGTAGAAATTAAATCAATAAATAAGGATTTAAAATTTTAGATCAACATTATCATATTATTTAATATGGTAAATTTCAATTTTTCACATAAAAGTATGACTACTAAGATTAATGTTAATGACCATGATAATTAGAAAACTGTTATTATCAAAGAATTGTTCTATTAATATTGTGTAAATTTTATTTTGTAAATTAAATTAATATATTTTGAATTTTGAATATAATATTATTTTTAAAAACATATATAATTATATAAAAACACATTTAGCTGGTAACCAATGTTAAATATTATTAAGAACACATATTGGTTAAAACACTATTTTTCAAAAAAAACTTATATATATATAATGTATTAATTTAAAATATGATTTTATAATATATGAAAATTGAATTAGATTAAAAATAGATTAAATTAATTTTATTAATAACCAAATTTGGTCAAAGGGGTTATTTTATAGTTTTAGTAGAACATAAATTACTTAATTAAAAACTATTTACCAAAAAAAAGAAAAAAAAGTAAAAGGTAAAACCTATGAAAAAATAGAATTACAACATGTTTAAAAAATATGTGAAAAACATGTTTGTATTTGATAAAACAATTATCACCCCAAAATATATTATTTATAACTTTTGGAGTCTTTTACTATTTAATAGTGTAATGATATCATTGGAAATTAAAGGGTGTTCTCAAAAGCCCTATTTTCTTTGCTTGTAAAAGGGTACACTTCCTCTCCTTCCTAAGACACCCATTACTTGAAACATTTTTTTTGAAAATATTCCATTTTTTCATACTCTATTTGTATATATCATGTTCATAATCCTCTTGTCTTAATTAGTTAGACTAGGAACTTCATTTCCAAGGAGACTTTTAATATAATGATCAAAGTCCCAAAGTGAGTATTACTTAATCATTAACTCTATATTATTAATCATTATATTCCAAAAATATACTTAACATATTAATATAATAAAAAAATTATCATTATATAATTAATTATTATTATATTAATTAAAAATTATTTATTTATTCATTTCTATATACTTAGAAAAAACAAAATAATGTTAACCATGTGTTGTGCGAACTACCACCTCCACCAAGTAACATTTTTTGTTTTTCATCTTGATTTTATTTCATTATCCAAAATAATGAAAATATGATTCACTGATATAAAAATATATAAATAATATCAATATTCTTCTGTTATAATTATATTATTCTCTTCCTTACCATACTCACCCATCGAGATATAATGTCTTTATGTTTTTATTGGTTTAACCATTAATTTGAATAATTCTCTAAAAATCGATCATGGATGACTTTGTGAAATTAATTAATATTTTTTTTATATGCTAATACAAAATTAAAGTTTGGTTTTTAGTTTTTGAATGGTTATATTATGTATTAAACTTATTATTAAAATATCTTATTCAGTTACTAAAATTACGAATATAAGCCGACATCGATTCAATTTTCATGAAAACATAAGCAAAAACTATATAATAAATCAATAAAATTTGATAATAAATGGTTCATATTAAAATAAATATATAATAATAAGTTTCTTATGAAGGTTTATAATAAACATAATATGACCATTCATGATGTCAGGTGCATCCACAGAAAGAATATGGAACAAGGTAAGGGTTTTCATCTCAAATTATTCTATTTGAGACATGTTTGGTATTATGAACTGAATTCCATTTATATAGTGTATATACTATATGTTTGAGATATTATATCATTAATTATCATTAAATTATGGTATCTTATGTTCAATTAAAATCCCACCCTTTCATGGGATTTTGAGTAAAATGTTTCTTACAGCATAAGGATTATTTATAATAAAATTTAATTTATTGAGAAATGTTTATGTTATTCACTGTGTTTTCCTTTTAATAGTGTATTAACTACCCATTGATATATATTTATCATTTATTTTTAATGGGAAATATTAATCTAAATTAGTTCCTTTTCATCAAGTGTATTATACTCAATTCCTAGTTGTAAAGATTTTGGTAACCCAATTTTAATTCATTGAGTTATGATCATCCTCTTGGACTTAAAAGTCATGTAAATCCTCCCAATTGATTATATTATGTGGTATTATATTTTTTTATATTAATTTACATTTCTACCATATAGTAATTTTTTTGAAATATTTATTATTTTAAGGTGTTTGTTTCTTATAAGAAATGTTGACAACTCAAGTCTGATTTCCTTGAGTTATATTGTTTCATCATGAACTCATTTCTTACATTCATGTGTTATGCCATCCTAATACTTTATTTTAAGGTAATTTCTATATAACTATTTTGAAAAATATTATTTTGATTCAATATAATTTTTTACTCTTTTTATAATTTGATTATTGAACAAAGGTTTTTTTCAAGATGTTAAATGATTTTTTCCTTTAACTTTCATATGTTTTATCTTCCTCTACACATTTCCCCAAGATAATACTTATTCCTTTTCAAGGAATTATAATTCTAAAATATTTTTAAAAATAATGGTTTTCAAAGAGTTTTCACTTTACATTTTGAAAAATAATTTTTAAGTGACCTATAACATCACATTTTACATCAAAGATAAAAATGTTTTCTAAAAGTTATTTTAGGTTTTCAGATCATTTTTCTATTTCAATTTTAAAAGGATTTACCCTAATAGAGTTTATTTTTCACTATTTATACTGTAATATATATTTATATTTTTGGTTTAATGAAATATTTTTGCTAAACAATCCAATTTCCACCCTATTCTAAGGTAGAATCATTCAAGAATTATTTCAAAATTATGTTTTTCAACTATGTAAACATCTTTCTATATTTTATTTGTTAAAATGAGATTATGTTCTTTTGAAAACATCCATATTAATCATTTTTATTGATTTTTATAATGTTATTCTAGCATCAAAATAACCTTATACCACTACTCCACACTATTTTATCATGAAATATTCTTACATAAAAATTTATTCTATTTATTCATTGGGGAACTATTGAAAATACGTATCTTTGTTATTCCAAAAAATGATTATTGGAAAGTTGATTATGTAATTTTTCACCATCCAACTTATTTATTCAAATAGGTTACGATCATGTTATCCCTTTTATTGACATGGGGGAAATAATTGGCATTATGTATGTTATTATTCTAATAGATATGATTATTAGAAAATGTGATTATGAATTTTTCTACATTTTCTCATATGATTAATGCATTGAACATATAAAGGTTATGAGTGTGGACCAATAATATACACCCCCCTGATTCATTGAAAGGTATCATAAGAAAAAAAAAACTGAGTTTTGGTGTATACACCTACCCATATCAGTATATCATCTTGGAATAAGGTCTAAAAAACATGTCTTGATGTTCGACATTATGCATTCCATCAATATGTGATAAATTATTATTTTTATCCATGTTTTCATTTATTTTCATAGATATATGATGTTGTTAGTTTATGTTGAATATATCATTATGATGATTACTTACTATGTCCATAATATTTATGCTATGTTTATACAATGTTTTCCTTAGTTGTATATTTTCCATTACTAAGTCTTTTAGCTTACCAATTATTTTATATCCATTTACATAGGTTATTAAGAAATGTATTGCACATGATATTTATAGAATGATAGATTGAGTGGAGAATGTTTGGGTGATTTTTAAGTCTTATTATAGATGATGTAGTTCTTATATAGTGAGAAAAAATTCAATTGGTTGAGACAGACATGGGATTTATTAGTTTATGATTTTTCATAATTCTATAATTCTATAAAACTAAAAGATATTTTTAATGTATATAATTTAATATTTTAATTAAATAATTTAAATATGGATAGTTATTTCTTGTAATCTATATTTGGTATCGAAGCTAATATGTAAAGAATGTATTATCCGCATTGGGCTCAATAGGGTGGGTTCAAGGCATTACAGATGGTATTAAGGAAATGTTTAAATAACTATAGAGATTATGATTTTTTGTTGAGGATAATAGAAGGGTTGATATGTTTTGGTTGATCACAATTTATATTTTATATAAAACCCATTATTTTTTTGAGGTAATATCGAACATTTTGGGGATTAGGATAATAGTACTTTAGTGAAAACTCTAGGGATAAATCTAAGTATAGTATGAAATTCCAATGTTTTGGTAAAGTAATAATTGTGTGGTTATCCTAGAAGTTACATTAATACATGGACACTAGAAGTGGATAAAATATTTGGAACAGATATACCTTTGGGTAATAACACCAAAAAGAGAAAATTTAGTATTAACTCAATCATTACTGGGTGCATGAAAAAGAGGTATAACTACACACCTGGTTTGTCACACCCTGGGGGATATGATATGGTAAATTCAAATTTTATCTAATGAAACATTATGAATTATTTTTTTATGATGCTAAATAATTATTTTAGAGAACCTACTAGGTAAATAACCATAGATAACCATGGATTGAACAAATAGATTCATAGGTTAAACTGAAAGAATAATAGTAAAAAATGATGGTGTCAAGGGAGAAGAAATATTCAAATTCATGTTTTCATATTATTATTTTGGATATTAACATAACTATTTTGGGTTTTAGTATATAGTTGAAACATGATCATGGAAATTAAGATGATAAAGGTATGAATCTAGAAACAACTATCTCTTGTATCCAAATAAGTGGTCATAATTAAATTATTAATAATCTTGGTATATTATTATTATTATAGAAATGTTGAGTTTTATATTTTCACTAGTGAGTGATTTTAATTGATGATATTCTGGTATATTCCAAAATTTATGAGATTTTTTTGAATCATTTAAGGAATGTCCTCTAAAAAAATTCATTAAAGGAATGTAAAAATATATTAAATGTTATCAATAACATTGAAAAGTGATTTTCTGGAAATGATTTATTTTTTAGGATAAATATTGAAGAACAGATGATTGGGGAATGGAAAAATCTTTGTATTAATATATGTATGATGTTAAGGTAATAAAGTGTTTATTGATTTTGAAAAAAGTGAGTTATATATTATTAGAATTGATTATTGGTTTAAAGAAACATTAATCCATGATATTTTTTTATTTATCTAATTTTTGGGATGATGATATACTTTGAAGAGTGTGTAAATTTATGAACTAGGAATTGATATATTTGAGCACTACATATTGAGTTAATTTTTCAAATAATATATATTCTTCATGTTGTTTAATGTATTGGAGTTTCAAATATTTTTGGGAAATTTATTTAATTGAGAATATATTCTAAGGCCATATTATAAAGGCACTTGACCCGAACTCCCAGATCCTGTATTGAAATCATGAAATTTACATTTCTAGATTTGAAGCTAATAATTATGACCCAATTTTTTCATATAAGCCTTAAAACATCAAAAGGAAAAATTAGATCAATTACAACCTGGAGGACCTTTTAGGTTTATAGTTTTGGAGAATTAATACAAACCCCTACATAAAAAATTCACCTGACTTCAAATGATAATTTCTCCCTATTTTCCCAAATTTTATTTTTCACATCAATAACTCATCACTATTCATATGAATTCCATTCTAGACATAACACGTTCAACATCATTCTTTAAAACCTGGGGAAAATTAAACATAGTAAGGGTGTGCTCAGATTCCCAGTAAGGGTAAACATAATCATTAACAATTAAATATCATCAATGAGCATAATAAGTGCATAAGGGTATGGTGAAATAATCAAAGTGTATGAGAGAATCATAAAAGAACTCATATCCATTAATGACTAGATCATAAAATATGAAATATGAAAAAGGAAAGAGTCATCAAAATCTATAATCACAAACAATGTGTTATCAATATTGATCATGAGGAACCTTATAAACCCATAACAAGAAATTAAAACCCTTTTGGTAACTTGGATAATCATTTTCATAAAACTATTTCAAACCCATTTTAATTAGGACAACCATATGGATAAATTCTACTATAATCATTACCTAATACATTGGAGTGCTATCTGGGTGCACCCATTGTCCCGATCCATCACAGTGGGGCCTGTGTTGTGACTCCCCAAGCCTGCCTTCAATAGGCCAGTGGCTGGTGACTAGCACCGAGTAGGCATATTACTAACAGGGGAGGAATTGCCTAAGTACACATCTCCAATCCCAAAAATGATGAAATGTAAAAAAACCACTAAGGAACAAAATTCATGCACTCAACTAAACCCAAAAAACACAGTATAACAAAAGTAAAGTGTAGAAAGTAAACTGGGCCAAAATATAAGCCCACCAAAAACAAGAGTCCTAAAAATACAAAGTCTTATATATAAACACAAAGATGTACTGGGACTGCTGCTCATAGCCGTAGGAAAACCATGGCCTGTAGGGAACTTAAGAAGCTAGGTACGGTCCTGGTCTTCCTAGACTCCGTCAAAAGGCCACTCGTCTGCACAAGACACGACATGTGTGGGAAAAGCCTGTGCAGGGGTGAGTATAACAATACTTAGTAGAGGACCCCAAAAACCACAAAGCAATAAAAAAAGGAAAAGTACAGTCCTCTCTACAAAGTATTTTTCTACTGAACATATAACAAGAGAAACACATCCATATATACTCAAAACCCAGAACCATAGTCTAGAAACAAGTCACACAACCACATACCCCACTAGGGATTTAGATTGAAGGTTCCATGAAGCACTCGTCTGGGAGAACTCACTCCACAAGTCTGATAGCTCTGATGATGTTTGTTCAAGAAGTACTATCCCTTGGGAAAATCCATGAGGGATATATACACTAATTCTGGGATAACACACTCCTGAGTGGGGAAATATCACAATACACAAATGAGAATCACTGCCAGAGCCTTAGTGGATACTGTGACTCATCTAGATTCGCCTTCTAGGTAGAGGATTGGTACCCTGTGGGAATAGTCACGTCAATACCTGACTCTACATAGGATCAAGAATGGATAAAGGATCTCACTTTGGGCCTCTCAGGGAGATACCCAAAACTATCCCGAAATGTCCTACTGGAGGGATCATATTCCTGTGGATGGAAACGATACCTGACCTTCAGGGGAATGAGAAAAAAGGGCACTAAACCAAATGGAACATGTCCAAGATATTATGGGAAAGAGGTTTAAGCCATATTCCAAGATATACATGGTGTGTAGAAGGGTTACACACCGTGTCTCTAGACCCTGAGTACTACCCATGTAAAATGGCCCGAGTCATAAGAACATGTCATGTAGAAAAGAAAGTACACGTTGTGTAGTACGGACCACATGCTGTGTCCGAGTAACTAGGGTTACCTTCGTGTACACGGTCATGTGCCCATACACGATTTTAACCTATGTATGTCATCCTGTGTAACTGGTACATGGTCTAGTTCGTACAACCAGCCTGGTCTGGCCATGTGGTGGAGTACACAACCATGTACCCACCCTATGTCTATGTATATTCTGAGATACACACTAAGTTCGTGTAAGGACCTAAACGCCGTGTGACAATGGTCACATGCCATGTTTCTGCTTCCCATCACCCAGAAATCCAGTCGTTGCTGGGTGGGGCCCACATCATGTGTCTCTCCGGAGGCAAGCCATTTTCTTCATTGCTTTCCACACGCAAACCCTAGCTGCTGCCGCCAGTCCACACAACATGTTCATCGAGATACACACCATGTGTTCTAGAAATTTCTAGAATCACAGAACTGCTTCGCTGCACCTCGGTGAAGCTACAATCTTCTTTATGATGATTTGTTTGCTAAGAAACTCTAGATTCTAGGTCTCCCTGATGTCTCAAACTTGTTTCCGTTGTTTTTGGGCCTCCGATCAGCCCTGAAAATGTGTATCAATCCACTCGCGTGAAGAACGCTCGAAGAACCGTCTCTCCCGATCTGAGATGATTCTTCATCAACCATCATTGTCGCACCTCCTCTAGATTGTAGTAATATCGAATCTCTAATTTAGGATCATTTCATTTCAAAATGGATGCACAACGATCCGTTGTTCATAACCCCGTGAAGAACGAGATGAACAAGAGGTTAAAAAGGTGAGAAGAAAACAATAAACAAAGGAGGAACGCACCACCACTATCATTCATCATGGCATTGATCCGATCCCATTAATAGGTTTAATAGGTGAATCAAAATGACAATTCAAAAATTATCATAAATTCAATTCCCGAATCAAAAAACCTAAAAGAAAATGAAATTGACACCCTCCCATAAGAATGCATGATCCGAAGATCATCCTATTTGTGGGTTGATCTGCATTCATTGTTGAATCCAAGAATGGGAAAAAGAAGAATCGAAATAACAACCCATACCTTGATTTGGTTGAAGAACGATATTTGTGTCACGTTCGTTGGTAAGGTTCATCAAATCCGAGATGCATTAATCGACCGCGTCTTCATCATCTGTCAACGGGTACTCCTCCAAATATCCAAAGATAATCCTCAATTCGTATAGTTATGTGACTAACCCTAGGAAATTTCCTTAAGTAGGTATTTAAAGGGGAGGAATTAGGTCGTTGTGTAAAAAGGAAACATTTAAATTAAATAAATTATTAATTTATTTTATTTTCATTAAAACGTCCAAAAACTAACTCTTGTAGCTGACCTATGCCAGTCGATGTTAGGGTCTGCCTATGGTAAAGTCACTACTCTGAACGCAACGGTGCCCTCATATTTCTAATCTGGGAACCCATTTAAATGTTATTCTTCTTTTTCCAGAAAACCACTCACACACGTTATTTAAAAGATTAATCTATCTAAAACATTTATTATGGGCACTCCATGCCTCAGAATCACACTCTGTTGAAAATCCTGGTCTTGAAATAATTCCATATAATACTTAAAAAATAATACACGTAAAATCCAAGACATTACATTCTCCCCACCTTGGGGCTTTATATCCTTAAAAATACAATACAAGAGCTACTAAAAAAGATGTGGGTATTGGGCACAGATCTGAGATTCCCACTCCCACGTACTCTCTTGAAGATTCTTGTGCTGCCACCAAACACGCACCAAGGGAATCGATCACCCACGAAGGATCCTATCCTGCCGATCCTCAATCTCCACCGGATACTCAGCAATGGTCACTCTATCCTTGATGTCCAACTCTCCCCAGTTGATGACGTGTGATGGGTCATGCATGTATCTCCTCAGCTACAACACATGGAAGACAACTTGTACCCAGTGCAACTGTGGCGGTAGAGCTAGGCCATACACTACCTTGCCAACTCTTCACAGTATCTGAAAAGGGCCAATGAGCCTTGGAGACAATTTTCCACTCCGACCAAATCTCTGCAACCCTCATCGAGGTGAGACACTTTGGAAGACATGGTCCCCCTCCTCGAACTCCAGAGGTCTCTGTAGTCTATCAGCATAAGACTTAGGCTGGCTTTGTGTAGTCTTTATCCACTCCCGAATGATATGCACCTTCTTGGTTGTAGCTCGCAACAACTATGGAACCATAAGTGCTGACTCTCTAGGGTTAGTCCAGCAAAGCATTGACTGGAAGGGTCTCCCATATAAAGCCTCGAACAGTGCCATACCAATGGTAGAGTGGTATCTATTATTGTACACAAACTCTACCAGTGGTAGGTGGTCCTCCCAACTGTGGCCCAAGTCCAAGATACAGGCCTACAACATATCATCTAGAACCCGAATGGGATTCTCCGTCTAACAATCTATCTGGGTATGGAACGCTGTGCCAAAAAGTAAATGAGTCTCAAAATACTCCTACAATCCCTTCCACAACAGGGATGTGAAGAGGGCATATCGATCTGATACTATTGTCGAAGGGGATCCGATAAATCTAAATATATCCTACACGTACAGGCATCCCAATATCTCTACGGAACTCTGCTCCCTAATAGATAGAAAGTGGTCCGACTTGGTGAGTCAATCAATAATCACCCAGATGGAATCATGACCCTTGGACATCCGTGGAAATCCTGTCATGAAATCCATTGATATTTTATCCCACTTCCACTCTGGAACTTCTAGGGGTGAGATAACCCTATTGGAACTTGTTGCTCAGCCTTCACCTCCTAGCATGAAAGGCATTGATAAATGAACTCTGCTACTTCCTTCTTCATACCTGACCACCGGAACTACCATCAAAGATATTGGTACATCTTCTCCATGCTAGGGTGTACCACTAAGGGGGATGTATGAACATCCCTTAGGACCTCCTCCCACAACACCATTGATACAATAGTGCATCAATTGAAAAGAAAAATGTGCTACCCACCTTGAAAATATCCATCAAGAGCATGTCCCATGGAGAAATGAGCACGTAAATCCTTAGAGTCGACATCCTCAAACTATGAATCCCTAACTCACTGTAAGAGTGTATGGGTGAAAACCATCGACTAAAGGTATGTTGTATCCTCCTTATCTACAAATAATAACTGTAACATGACTAACTTCTCTATCTCTTCACTCAAAAACTGTGAGCTCGACCTTTTACTAAGAGAATCTGCTACCTTGTTCCCCTTATGAGAAGTATAGATGATCTCAAAATCATAGTCCTGAAGGAACTCTAGCCAACACATCTGTCTCATATTCAGATCCTTCTATGAGAAGATGTATTTGAGGCTCTTGTGTTAATAGTAGGCGATAAATCGCTCGCCCATAAGGTAGTGTAACCACATCTTCAATGCAAAGACTACCGTTGCCAACTCGAGATCATGGGTTTCATAGTTCTACTCATGTGGTATAAGATGGCGTGAACCATAATAAATCACTTCTTGTCTCTGCATTAGGACACAAACAATCCTGGTCCCAGATGCATTGCATAAAACTACTTACTCGACACCCTCCTCCAGTAATCTCAAAATCGGGGTGCTTGTCAAACTCTAACTCAACTGCTCGAAAGCCTGCTAGAACTTCTCCATTCACATGAAGGGTTTCCCCTTCTTGGTCAAGTCTATCATCGGTGCTGATATCTGGTAGAAATTAGGAATGAATCTCTGGTAATATCCTGCAAACCCAAGGAATCTCTGCACCTCCGTTACACTCCGTGGTGTCTCCCATGCTAACACTGCATCTACCTTAGCTGTTTCCACAGCTACCCCATCTTATATGATGAAATGTCCCAAAAAGTGGACCTCATGGATCCAAAATTGTCACTTCGAGATCTTCCCATAAATATGGTGCTCTCGGAGTATGTCTAGAACCATCCACAGGTGTCTCGCATGCTCCTCCTCTAACACCGAGTACATAAGTATTTTGTCGATGAATACCACTACAAACTGGTCCAAGTACGGATAGAAGAGTCGGTTCATAAGTTCCATGAACACTGAAGGGGCATTCGTCATTCCAAAAGGCATCACCAAGTACTCATATTGACCATAACAACATCTAAAAGTCGTCTTCAGTATATCCTCATCCCGTACTCGTAACTGGTGGTAACCTGACCAAAGGTCAACCTTTGAGAACCACTGTTCCCCTCTCAGTTGATCAAAGAGGTCATCGATTCTAAGAAGTGGATACTAATTCTTCACCATCACCTGGTTCAGGTACTGGTAATCCATGCAAAACCTGAAACTATCATATGGATTCTTGGAAAACAAAACTAGGGCTGTCCAGGGCAAAACACTGGGTCTTACGAAACCCTTGATCTTCAAATCCTCTAACTACACACTCAGATTGTGAAGCCTTACGGGAGACATTCAATATGCTGGTGAGTAAATCAGTTTTTTCCTGGGGTGTAAGTCGATTCAGAAGTCGATCTCCCGATGGGGAGGTAGTCTTGGAACATCTTCGGGAAATATATCCTCATACTCTACCACTACTGATGGGAACTAGAATCTCACAACATCTACTGCTCTAAGGGTAAGGCTAGCCAACTCATGAGCGATCGACTTCACCCTCCTATGCATGATCCCATTCTATGATGCATGAGTCTCCTTTTCATCGACATAGGAAAACCTTGTCCCATCGCTGCGGACACACTACACTCTTCGCCTAAAGCATTCAATATGGGCATGGACTGAAGATAACCAATCCATATTGAGAATGACGTCATAAGGCCTCGATGCTGCCACCAAGAGGTTCCAACTGAAACTATCACCTCTAAGGGTAATATCACACTGTCTGCAAAGGTGTTTGATCATCGAGTCTCCTCCCGTAGGTGTCCCCAAGCGTAAGGGTTTAGTCAATGACTCTACCATAATCTCAAGGTTTCACACAACACATATGGTAAGGAAGGAATGACTGCAACCTGTGTCTATAAGTATGACAGCTAAGGTAGAAAAGACATAGATCATACCTCTGATCATCCCTGGAGTCCCTTGGTTGTATGCTTCGACCACATGCAGTTGTCCCCAAACTTCTCCCCCAACCCCCTGAGCCTGGGGCAGACCTCTTGGGGGTGGTGTGAAGGTTCCGAGCACAGCGGAAGCGCATGGGTGGATGTGACCACTTGGCTTTTTGTCACTATCAATGATCAATTCGGGATCAATACGATGATAAACGCCAGTCTCCATGGATCAAATCACAGAAAAAGACAAAGAAGAAGGTTTGTCCCGGAACCAAAAACAAGGATCATTACAGGTTGATTATAATTAATTTAATTAATTATAAAGAAATACCTTTTGGGTGTTCTTTATTCATTGATGTTCTTTATCACGTTGTCGATGTGATCCATCATTGTGTCGTAGAAGCCAAGTGTAGACTCCCTCTAGCGGTGATCCACATGTGTACCTCGTATCTCTGGACGTCGCCAAAGGATTCTCCGGGTGCTAGCCTGGAGAAGCCTTTTCTTTCATTGTCCGCCTTAGATCGTCTTGATCCAATGGAAGAGGATCTCTCTTGGTCTTGAGAGCATTCTTAGAGGAAGAGGTTCTTTCGGCCTTGAAATAATTATCCAGAATTGTTGTGTCTCAGACGGGGGTAGGAAAAGAGTTAGGGTTCTGAGGATATTTATAATCAGGTTTGAGGTTGTAGAGTTATGACAATAAATAAACGCGTTACGCGTTTTATTTATTTCATTGACTCTTATTTAAAACCCCCATGTCGAATAATTAATTCCTTGACATGCTCCCACACTGATTATAATAAATATCATTTAAAACAATATTATATCCTCAAAATCCCGACTGGAAAAACTACATGGAGTGTATTAATAAATACATGGCGTGTACTTGTTTTTCATTGAAAACTACACGGAGTGTACATTAAATGTACACGACGTGTATATCTTCTTTTCATTTATTCATTTCCTTTCCATAAATAAAACTACACGGTGTGTAATTATTAATACACGGTGTGTACTTGATTTCCATGAAAAACTACACGGTGTGTAATTTTTAATACACAACGTGTATATCTTGTTTTTCATTTCCTTATTCCTCCATCATTAAAACGATTTAGGCTTCCTTGAATAATTATTAAACCATGTATGGGAATAATCTTTATTCTAATTGAGATACTTGAATACACTTAGTGTGTGACCCTCTAGGCCTCTTTCTCATTGGCATTAGGAGAGATTGCCTAAAGTCCAAGATTACTGTCTAGAAATGGGTCAAGGCACCCAAGAGAAAGAAGTTGACGACACATTGACGTATCACCTCATACGAATTCTTACTGTGTAATTTAATCCCTTTGTCTCAATATCTCATCAAGCAGGTTTCATGGCAGTGTCATAAACCTATATTCTTGATCCGTTGTTCTTTGACTACCTGAAATAAACTCGTCGTTCACACCATGGCCATGGAATTTAATGTGACAGTTCTATTTCAATCAAAGGGCCGAGATATCAAATTTCATAAATGGAAGGGAAAAATCCTTCCTCGACTTATCCATTAACAACATGTCACTCATGACGCACCCAACGTACCCTACTTCCTGCCAAATATCTGTGTGACGGTTTTTGTCAGTAAATCTAAGTGCGCGAGTCATGACATGAGTTAATGATAATCTTCCAGTCTAAGGACCATTACACACGCTCGTAGATAGCAATGTCTGATGACACCAAGACATGCAGAATTGCTATTGGCGGATCTGTTCTCATAATCTCCCATCTTGGAGATTACCAAGTGCGAAATCCATGAGAGAGAGTCTCATCTTCTTACGAGTACTCGCACATGACGGTCTGTATACTATGTGTCCTATCATAGTATGTCATCCAACCGTAGAACTTTATTTAAGAATATTGTTATAGCATTTCAGGGTTCTCATCATCGCGGGGATCTGCCATGACCTTATCAATGCAACAAATATTCCGGGACATTATTATATTATAGTTATGCAGAAGAATGAAAAATATATAATAATTGAACATTCATGTAATCAAAGTACAAAATAGTTGGTTCTCAGGACACCAACCCTTACAAACTCCCACTTGGACTAGAGACAACTGCCTATGACTTTTAGTCCACTAGACCTCACATGATGATCATGTTTCTGCTGAGTCAAGGCTTTAGTCAAGGGGTCCGCCACGTTGTCTTCCATGGAAATACTGCTCACTACAACTTCACCTCTCTGAGAAAAATCCCTCAAGATATGATACTTCTAAAGTATGTGATTTGTCCGCTGATGTGACCTTGACTCTTTTGCAAGTGCCACCGTTGTAGTATTATCACAATAGATTGTGATAGGATCTTTACTACTTGGTACTACATCCATCTCTTGGACAAAGATTCACATCCATAATTCTTATTTAGATGCCTCAGAAGCTACGATATACTCAGACTCTACTGTAGAATCTGCCACCACACTTTGCTTTGAGCTCTTCCAGCTCACTACACCTCCATTCAAACTGAAGATGTATCTAGTCTGCGACTTCATGTCATCTTGATCAGTCTGGAAACTATAATATACATGTCCTCTGATGACTAGTTCCTCATCTCCTCCATAAACCAGTAACATATCCTTAGTACGCCTCAGATACTTAAGGATAGTCTTGACTTCCATCCAATGGCAGTGTCCTGGATCAGCTTGATATCTTCCTACTGCACTTAATGTGTGAGAAACATCTAGCCTCATACATAGCATAGCATACATGACTGACCCAATCACGGATGCGTAAGGGATCCTTGCCATTCTCTTTCTTTCCTCATGTGTCTGAGGACACATTTTATTGGAAAGATGAATACCATGTGACACTAGAAAAAATCCCCTCTTGGATTGTTCCATACTAAATCTCTTCAGTATCTTGTCAATGTATGTACTTTGACTCAGGCCCAACATTCTCTTGGATCTATCACGATGGATCTTAATCCCAATAATATATGCTGCCTCACCCAAGTCTTTCATGGAGAAGCATTTATGCAACCATGCCTTAACTAACTGTAAGATAGGTACTTCATTTCCAATTAGTAATATGTCATCAACATATACTATTAGGAAAACGACTACACTCCCACTAAACCTCTTGTAGACACAAGGCTCACATTCGTTCTTAACAAAGCCAAATTCCTTTACATCTTCATCAAAACGAATGTTCCATGATCTTTATGCTTTCTTTAATCCATAAATGGATTTCTGCAACTTGCATACCTTGTTTCCATCCTTTGGAGTCACAAACCCTTCAGGTTGTGTCATGTAGACATCTTCCTGGAGGTTCCTGTTAAGGAAAGCTTTTTTGACATCCATTTTCCAAATTTCATAGTCATGGTAAGCAGCAATGGCCAATAGGATTATGATGGATTTCAGCATCGCAACCGGTGAAAAGGTTTCATCATAGTCAATTCCTTGACACTGTCTAAAACCTTTTGCAACCAGTCATGCCTTGTAGGTGCTGACTTGCCCCTCCATGTCCAGTTTCTTCTTAAATACCCATTTATTACCAATAGGATTTACATCAACTGGAGGATCTACCAAAATTCAGACTTGGTTTTGGTACATGGAATCCATTTTAGAATTCATGTCTTCTTGCCACTTGGAAACGTCTGTGCCTTCAACTGCTTCCTTGTAGGTAAGAGGATCATCATTGTCAACCAATAATGATTCACCATCCTTGGTGACAAGAAAACCATATCATTCTGGTTCTCTCACCTCTCTCGTGATCCTACGTAGTTCTTGTGTCTCTGGAACAGATTGTTCTTCCACGGGTCTTTGTGAAATCTGTTCTTGTACCAACTCATGTGTATCTTGAGCCTCAACTTTCTCGAAGTCTATCTCTCTCCCACTATCTCTTTTGGAGATGTGCTCCCTCTCAAGGAATATGGAGTGTCTTGCCACTGTAACCTTTTTGTCCGAGGGGTTGTATAGGTAATATCCCCTTGTTTCCTTTGGATATCCTATAAAGATACACTTTGTGCCTCGGGGTGTAAGTTTGTTACCTGACGAGGCCTTAACAAATGCTTTGCTACCCCACACATGTAAATTCGATAACACAGCTTTGCGTCCACTCCATAACTCATATGGAATACCATTTATCGATTTAGTTGGTACTTGGTTTAGTATGTGCGCTTCTATTTTTAATTCATATCCCCAAAAGGATAATGTAAGGCTCGTATTACTCATCATTGATCTCACCATGTCTAACAGGGTGCAGTTCCTCCTTTCTCTTACACCATTCCATTGTGGCGTGTAAGGAGGAGTGAGTTGAGATAGAATCCCAAACTCCCATAAGAAATCAATGAAGTCCAGATTAAGATATTCTCCTCCTCTATCTGAGTAGAGTTTCTTAATCTTCTTACCAAGCTGGTTCTCAACTTCATTCTTGTATTCTTTGAACCGATCAAAATAATCTGACTTATACCTCATTAAGTAGATATATCCATATCTACTAAAATCATCAGTAAAAGTTATGAAGTACGAGAACCCACCCCTTGCTTCAACTAGAAATGGTCCACACACATCTGTGTGAACTAATTATAGAATCTCTTTAGCTCTTTCACCTTTCTCACTAAATGGGGCTTTGGTCATTTTGCCTTGTAGACACGCATGACATACACCAAGTGGTTTTAGTTCGAAAGAATCTAAATACCCATCTTGATGTAATTTTGTCAAACGTTTCTCATTGACATGACCTAGTCAGTGATGCCAAAGTTGGGTGTGGTATGAGTCATGTGAATTAACTTTGTTATCGATTTCCATTACTTGGTTTGTGTAGTCTAACACATAAAGGCCATTATGTAAATGTGCCCTACCAAAACAAATTCTATCTTTATAAAAGTAGCAACATTCATTTCCAAACTTGAATATGAATCCATCAGTATCTAATCTGGATACTAAAATAATGTTTTTAGTAACAGAAGGCACATAATAATAACCTTTCAAAACCAAGACTATCTCAGTAGGCAATGTGAGGTGGTAGTCTCCGACAGCTACAGCAGCGAGTCTGGCTCCATTGGATGCTCGTAGATCCACCTCAACTCGATCAATCTTTTTGAATCTACTTGGTTCCTATATTTGGATACAGATGTGAGAACCACAAGAAGTATCTAATATCCAATTAGTAGAAATAGATATATTTCATTCGATAACAAACGCACCTGAAGCTTCCCCTTACTTCCTTGGCTGGGTGCAGTTTTTCTTCCAGTGGCCCTTCTTTCCACATGCAAAACAAACAACATCCTGTTCCTTTTCCTCCCCTTTGATCTTCCTTTTCTTAGATGGCCTTGAATAATCTTTGGGCTTAAAGCTCTTCGCCTTCCCTTTACTTTTATTAACCATAAGGACAGAAGGATTTTTATGCTTTATGTCATTATCTACTTGGCGAATAAGGATAAGAAGATCAGATAGAGACTTCTCAATGTTGTTCATGTTGAAATTAACAACAAAGTTCGAGAAGCTCTGGGGGAGTGATGCAAGAATGAGATCGGTGCCCAGTTCTTCAGGGAGTTTAAATGCTAGAACCTCCAAGAGCTCAATGTATCCAATGATCTTGACTACATGAGGCCCAGCTGGGGAACCCTCTCCAAGATTGCTCTAAAATAGAGCCTTGGAGATCTCAAACCTTTCCTGTCTTGCTCTCTCCTGGTATAGACCACGGAGGTGGTCGAGATTGCTGTAGGCATCCATGTATTCATGAGACTTCATGAGATCACTAGACATAGATGAAAACATCAAACATTGAACGTCGAGAGAATCGTTCAAATGTTAATCATAGACCGGGAAATCTTCATCACTCGCCCCTGGGGTAGAAGAATCAGGAAGTGAGGACTCCAACATGTAAAACTTCCGTTCATGGCGTAGGATAACCCGAAGGCGCCTAAACCATTCCTGAAAGTTACTGCCGGTGAGGATATTGTCTTTATCTAGTATTGATCGGAGAGAAAATGTGGTTGATGAGTTTGTCATCTTGATTATACAATTTAAAAGAGCAGATTTATTAGTACTTTCTTGATTACAATTTATGAGAAATAATGAATGAATGAATTAATTCTCCCACTATTTTATCAAGTCCCAATGTCCCTCACCATTGAACTCGGAATGTCCAGTTGCTTTGACATTCTAGTGGCAAGGATCCATATTTCCCTTCTCATAACCTCAACAAGGGTTGGTCAAGCTATTTGAAGGTATTTAGGTAGGCAGGTCTTTGCCAACTGTGAGCTTACAGTTCCTTGATCTGTTGAGTGGACTCCCCAATCCTGAAATCCTGACTTGGATTTCCTCAACTCTTGCCTATAATATTACATCAAGTCTAGCAAGGGCTACTTCTCTTGATGTAATATGGTTAAGTCAACTCGAAACCTTTTATAAGGGATTTCTTTATAAAAGTAAGTGTCCCAATAAGGGTTGGTCAAACACATAGTTTTATTGAGTCTTTCCCTTAATCAGGTAACGGAAGTCATGTTCTGACTTGATATGGTATTGATGGATTTTAGTCTTTATGCGTAGTTTTGCATTATCACATTCTTGTTAATATTAAGTGATGCTTGCTTAAGTGATTAACCATGTTATGATAATGTTTACGCATAGTCCATTTTTTATTTTATTCCATCTTTTCATGCTTGTTCATTTTATTAATTATGTGATCGCGACAACACATACATAATAAATAAACCATGAAATCAGACAGAAATAAAATAAGATGGCATGATCATGAGCTTCTATTGGTTAACTTATCTAGCGGTTTTGATAAGCTAACCCTGACCTAGGGAAAACACCTTGAACCTGTTGGTTCGTGTTTTGCAGCTCCCAACTGTCCACCTTTGTATCTTCTTGCGTCGGTTTCGCCTCGACTTCAGGATTTGAACTGTCTCCTCTGGCTTGGGAGATCCTCCATTACATGGGTTTACATTAAAGAAACCATGAGCACGCATGCCCTACATTTTATTGGAAGAATGCTCGCAGGCCAACAAATTTAAATTAAATAAATTTAAATGAAACCATACACATACAAAGGGTATTTGGTCTAGCTCATGATCATCCATAGTATGAAACAAAATTTACGCATATTTAGAATTCAAATTATTTTAATAATTCTTTTATTTAAGATAAGACGTGCTCGAATTCAATTAATTATGATCTTATAATTAATCAATTCTTTATCTTAAATTCCTTTCTGAATTTCCCTGAGATTCTTCTCATCCATATTCCTTGTACAGGTCTTTGTACATTGGAGGAAACCTGGTGAAATTCCATTTCTGGAAAGTACACGACGTGTAGTTTATAATTACACGACATGTATATTTTTTTCACCCTTTATCCAAAGTACATGCCGGGGCTTTGGCGTGTTTTTTGTACTTTGGAAATTTTGGAGTACACGGTGTGTAGATGAATCATACACATTGTGTACTTCCTTGTTACGTGGTAACCGGCCTGGCGATCCCATGTACGTGGTACGCGGCTTATCTTTCTACACGGTTTCACCTGGGCCGAAACGGACTACACGACGTGTTGCTCTAACATACACGCCGTGTATTCCGGTTCCCATGTGCTGTTCAATTCTGTTCAACACGTCATGATTAAAACTTAGGCATAATCAATTCACACAGTGTGGTTTGGAGGAACAGTGCTGGTTCGTTGAACCTAAGTACACGGTGTGTAGTTTTATGTACACGCCGTGTAATACATGTTGTACAGACAGAAAGAGCGGCTCCTCCGGATGAGTTCCTCATTTTTATTTTAATCAAAATTAAAATTAAAAGGATGTTTCTGTGATATGAATCAAGAAACGAAGGAGGAAGAATAGATCTCATTTATTCAGATTTATAGAATGATTTATTTTGAATTGAATCAATTATAAATGCGTAAATTATCAACAAAAATTAAATAACTATAATCAACGTTGTAACCTCGCTCTGATACCATTTGAAGGTTCCGGGTGCAGCGGAAGTGCGTGGGTGGATGTGCCCATTTGGCTTTTTTCATTAGCAATGATCAATCCTGGATCAATACGCTGATAAACACCAGTCTCCATGGATCAAATCACAGAAAAAGACAAAGAATAAGGTTTGTCCCAGAACCACAAACAAGGATCGTTACAGGTTGATTATAATTAATTTAATTAATTATAAAGAAATACCTTTTGGGTGTTCTTTCTTTGTTGATGTTCTTGATCACGTTGTCGATGTGATCCGCCGTTGCATCACAGAATCCAAGTGTAGACTTCCTCTAGCGGTGATCTACACGTGTTCCTCGTATCTTTGGACATCGCCAAAGGATTCTCCAGGTGCTATCATGGAGAAGCCTTTGCTTGCGTTGTCCGCCTTAGATCATCTTGATCCGATGGAAGTGGATCTCTCTCAGTCTTGAAAGCGTTCTTGGAGGAAGAGGTTCTTTCGGCCTTGAAAGAATTCTCCAGAATTGTTGTGTCTCACACGGGGGTAGGAAAAGAGTTGGGGTTGTGAGGATATTTATAATCAGGTTTGAGGTTGTAGAGTTATGATAATAAATAAATGCGTTACGCATTTTATTTATTTCATTGACTCTTATTTAAAACCCTCATGTCGAATAATTAATTCCTTGAAATGCTCCCATGCTTATTATAATAAATATCATTTAAAACAATATTATATCCTCAAAATCCCGATTGGAAAAACTACACGGTGTGTATTAATAAATACACGGTGTGTACTTGTTTTTCATTGAAAAATACACGGTGTGTACATTCAATGTACACGGCGTGTATATCTTCTTTTCATTTATTCATTTCCTTTCCATAAAGAAAACTACATGGCGTGTAATTATTAATACACGGCGTGTACTTGTTTTCTATGAAAAACTACACGACATGTAATCTTTAATACACAATGTGTATATCTTGTTTTTCATTTCCTTCTTCCTCCATCATTAAAACTATTTAGGCTTCCTTGAATAATTATTAAACCACATACGGGAATAATATTTATTCTACTTGAGATACTTGAATACACTTAGTGTGTGACCCTCTAGGCCTCTTTCTCGTTGGCATTAGGCGAGCTTGCCTAAAGTCCAAGATTACTTTCTAGAAACGGGTCAAGGCACCCAAGAGAAAGAAGTTGATGATGCATTGACGTATCACCTCATACGAACGCTTACTATGTAATTTAATCCCTTTGTCTCGATATCTCATCAAGAAGGTTTCATGGCAGTGTCATAAACCTATATGCTTGATCTGTCGTTCTTTGACTACCTAAAATAAACTCGTCGTTCACACCATGTCCATGGAATTTAATGCGACAGTTCTATTTCAATCAAAGGGCCAAGATATCAACTTCCATAAATGGAAGGGACAAATCCTTCCTCGACTTATCCATTAACAACATGTCACTCGTGATGAACCCAACGTACCCTACTTCCCACCAACTTTCTGTATGCCGATTTTTGTCAGTAAATATAAGTGCGCGAGTCATGACATGAGTTAATGATAATCTTCCAGTCTAAAGACCATTACACATGCTCGTAGATAGAAATGTCCGATGACACCAAGACATGCAGAATTTCTATTTGCGAGTCTGTTATCATAATCTCCCATCTTGGAGATTACCAAGTGCGAACTCCATGAGAGAGATTATCGTCTTCTTATGAGTACTCGCACATGACGGTCTATATACTATGTGTCCTATCATAGTATGTCATCCAACCGTAGAACTTTATTTAAGAATATTGTTATAGCATTTCAAGGTTCTCATCATAGCGGGGATCTGCCATAACCTTATCAATGCAACAAATATTCTGAGACATTATTATATTATAGTTATGCAGAATAATGAACAATATATAATAAGTGAACATTCATGTAATCAAAGTACAAAATAGTTGGTTCTTAGGACACCAACCCTTACATGGTGGTGGGAGTAGATCGAAGTGTTTGCCACCACCTATAGCTTTCCCTTCTCCTTTTCCAAGTCTGCTGCCTGGTGGGTCTGTCTTCTCCACTCTCTGCCTCTGCCTCGGTGGTCCATCCACTACCTCTTGGTAAGAAGCTAAACGGGTCAGACAATCTCTATCGAGGTGTCCCCTACCATCTCATGAGTAGCATCACATCTCCCTAGGCTGACTGGATCCAACCTAAGATCCTTGGACTATCGATCCCCTATCCTGTGTCCTCCTATGATGTCTCCCATGTCCTGATCCTTATGCCTAATGTCGGATCCCTATTGTTGAGTTCTCCACACCTGTCTTCCTATCACTGACTCCCTTCGGCTGTCTCTACTCTGCCAAGAATCTCTTGATCACCAAGGATCACTCGATCACTCCAACATAAGTCTAAATTCATAGAGGCACGTCAATAGCTCAGAAGTCCCATTGTAGAACTCACTCAAAGGTCCGATCTCTGAAGTAATAATCCCTAATAATATCCATTGAGTACCTGGAGAGGTTGGTGAACCTCGATGAATAGTAATCCACCGTCAAACTACCCTACTGGAGCTGAAAAAGCTCTTGGACACACACTGTTCTCAGCGTAACTGGAGAGAAATCTTCTCTAAAGAGTCACTCAAACTCACCCCACAAAGAGTCTCCTGGTCGTGAGTCTGCGTGGTCAGACTCCATCATCTTCCCACTGAACCTTGAAGAAGGATCACTCCTAGGATCACCACCTGGTTCACCGATGTCCTCATTAAATGAAAAACTCAGGTCACCACCTCAAGCCAATCCTCAGCCGCCTGAGGGTCAGGCTTGCCTTGGAACCTAAGGGGTCTCTATCTCTAGAACTCATGGAGCATGCTCAGCCTTCACCCCTTGTCTGTCAGTACTTTAGGTACCATGGGATTCTCCACTGGTGGTGGGATAGTAGGTGCACCACCTAGAGGTAATTCCTAGGGAACTGGTCCCTGTATTGAAGCCTCGTCACTGAGGGGGTCATCCTCGTGATCGTGCTACTGAATCCTAGCGGGTATCCATTGCGGATACATCCTATAAGGAAACAAGATATACCATGGTCAACAAGTATATCTATAACTCCCCTACCCCTCTAGATCAGAGTTGGTGCATTACTAATTACATTGGCATTCTTACATGGAATCAAATCCCGAAGGACAGAGTATTTTAGTAGTCTTGAAGAAACTAGTTACATACATGTAACTCGTATTACATTTGGAAAGGTAACAAAAAATAAAACATAACAAAAAATAAAAGAATGCATCAATGAGAACTCAATAAATGGTCGCCTCTTCAGAACCTGTTGAAGGTAAACAAATGAAAGGGGTGAGCTCAAATGCTCACTAAGGGTTAAAAATAGCAGAAGAATGAATCAATAATAACTAAATCATAAAAAATTAGGCATAGTCAATATGGCATGGTGAATAAAAGAAAAACACATGCCTTTAATAAACTGAGAATGAAACTACATCCATAGGTTTTGTCATAGTGAAAAACTAATGGATAATAATAACTGAAAATGAATAAAGAGAATTCTTATTAATTGGAAATCATGTATCTATCACATGATACCAAAATACAATCAAAATGGTTTAAGTCTGTGGGTATAAACCCATTTTATTTTTGGAAACAAACTCGAAGGGTTTGTCACCAACTGATTTGTCTCATGAGACCCGTCGATGCATCGAGGGGCTATAGCGGGCCCCACCCACTGCTGTATGTCCAAAGAATTATTTATACACAAATTTAATACAATTACAATATTCATTCTCAATATATTTATATATTTGAGGATAAAAATTCATCAAAGGATGTTGAAATAAATAAAGATACTTTTAAATGATACCATTGAAAAATTCTTGAGGAAACAATCCTTAAACATTCCAAAGTGTCCCATAACACCTTGAAAAATTCAAATCATAATCCCTTAGAATATCATGAGAATAAGGAGACTCTTGATATTATATAACAAAGAGTAATACATACACCAAAATAATTAAATAATTGGTGAATAATGAATATATCTCATAAAAGTTAATGTGAGATGAGAAAAATCATTTTTTACTTTATAAAGAAGAGTTATTTTGGAAAATAATTTATATTTTCCATGAAATCATATTATAAAAATTAATATACTAGAAAATAAAAGATGAGGAAATTGAAATTATATTTTAGGCATAAATGATGTCCCACTGAAGTGAACTCATGTAAAAACTAATTTTAAAGAATCTTTAGAATTAAAACATTTTAGGGCGGTTTAAAGAATTCATTAAAGAGATTTTAATGAGAAAAGGAATGTTTTATTTAATAAATCCAGAAATAAACCAAAATAGATTTTAAAATGTTTTATTTAAAAAGATAAACATATCTTAAAAATATATTATAGAGTAAACATCAAAATAGGTAAGAATTTTAAAAGTTCCATGAATCAACTTGCATTTTTGGAAGAATTTTTGAAAGTTTATTTTAAAAATGTAACTTCCCACAAAATAAAGAAGAATTATTATTGGTACAAATATATAGGAAATTCACACAGAATTTATGAGGAGTAAATAAGAATACATAAGAATTTCATTGAGGTGAATAGAGAATAAGAGAAACCCGAATGAAAAATAGAGGTTTGGGTGGAAAGCCTCCATCACATTGTAATTAATCGATTCGAATGACCCAAAATTAATAATATTAAAATGATACATTTAATTCCATGATAATAAAGATATTCATGATATGATACTTCAATGGGAATTATACATACAACATACACAAGTAATAGCAGTGAATACGAAAAATCTCACAAAAATGGTAGTGAGATGAAGAAACCCCTTACCTTAAGTCCGAATATGTTCCACTCTTGAACTTAAGGTCCTGAAATATAAAATTAGAATTATTAATAACTTATTTCAGAACCTATTAGAAATGTATTTAGTTTATCATAATTTTTTTAGTTCATTTATTCCCTTCTTGATAAGTTATTATATTTAATTTTGTTGTTCCATAGTGTTCTTTTTCTTTATTTTCATAATCGGTTCACATGTTTTTAAGTAATGGAGTTCATGTGAAATGGATGTAAATATCCATAATTGAATTCATATATTATTTACGATCATATATAGGTGTTAGTGTTCATTTATATAATTTTGTTACATGGCATGAGGATGAATTATTATATATAACTTTAATGATAACTGTTTCGGTTAATTTGTGGGTTTTGATTACAAGGAACTCATTTTTATTTTTAACTTAATACCATTTGTACAAAGGGATTACAGAACCTTAAATAGGGTATATTATATATATAATAATCTGGTTCAACCATAACAAGAATGGTTTCATGACGATAATTGAGAATGATAATTGAAATCGAAAGCCCATCGTCCTTGAATGTGGAAAATTAACAAATCACAGATGGTGTTCTTGCTACTAGTATAAGAGAAGGTAAAAGGAAAAGATGATGATAACTTATTCCACTATCAATAAAACATTATAGTACATGTTAGGTACTGGAGTCATCACAATATTTGGATAAGGAGAGGTAATAATAGAAAAATAAGATAAATGAACTTGAAAGGAAGAATAAAGAATTGAAAAGAGGAATTTACCTCTTGAACTAAACTTCCTTGGGAGCCTCTTTAAGGTAGAGATTTGTAACATCCCAGTTTCGAAAGCCATCCAGAGGCTCCTCGTACCTGGTTGGTCACATGGCCTCAAGAACATTTCTCTGAACACCAAAGGCTGTCGACTAGCAGTGCGGGCCTTGGGTGTGATAGTGGGGAAACTATGCCCTCATTGGTAGAGTACATAGTGAAATAAAAATAGATATGCAATAACAGAAGCAAGATAATACCATACACAGTTAAACAATGTAAGAATACAAGAATAAACAAGTGGAGCATATATATAATATGATTCATGATACATAGGTATAAGAAAGTATCCAAACACAACACAACGTTGAAATACAGAGTATCCAAAGTACAAAAGGAAAAAAGCTAAACTCCTCAACATCGAAAGCCTCAGCATGGTCCCATGCTCTCCAGCTCCATAGAAATCAAGTACTTGAAGTAGAAGGGTGCTTTACCTTATCTATACCCACAACAATATAATCTGTTTGGGCCCAAAAGCATGACCCAAATAGGGTGTGAGACAAATCCCAGTAGGAAACCACCCAAAGATATGTGCCTAACAGTCAGTTAATATATATAACAGAAAATAATAAATAGGAAGTAGTAACAAGGAAGTACTCAAAATTAAACATCCAAAAAGTTCCAAATATCAAGAAAATATCTAATCAAAGTGGGTAAATACAAATAGGTAACCCTCTGGGAATTACTCATAGCCTGTCCCCTCTAGTTCTACCTAGTAACACAAGCAAGAAGCTAAACACAAAAGGTAACCCTCTGGGAAGTGCTCACAGCCTATCCCCTCCGGTCCTACCTAGAAACACAAGCAAACCTCTGGGCAGTACTCACAGTCTAACCCCTCTGGTTCAACTTAAATATAGACTCTCTGAGGAATCAGTCACTGTCAATTCCCCCTATAGTCTCATATTGGTACTAAAGGTGCTCTAGGGAAGCACTCAACGTCACATTCCCCCTATGACCCGCATCGAGGAACTACAAACACTCTAAGGAAGCACTCAACATCAATTCCCCCTATGGTCTCGCATCGTGATAGTAATTATAGACACTCTGGAGAATCCCTTACATCCATTCTCCCTATGGTCTACTACACCAGGTTCTCATGGCCCTGTGTAAGTCAAACAAGTATAGAAACATGTATCAGCCAAAGTAAACCTCATAAACTACTTGGCTAACAGTCTATGACATATCAGCATATCAGAACAATAGTCACACCATCCTACAATAGTAGGCATGGGTAAACAAGGCCGCCTAATAGGCTAAGCAAAACCAAATAGCCACAACCAAAACATGCATGGGAAACACCTCCAAACAATAAATTCACCCTATTCATAATCAATTCAACCTCTTATCAAGCATACAATAATAATAGGCAACCAATAGGGCTAAAATAGTAAACATGAAATACCCCATTCATGGGTATTAGTGATTTTGCACATATAACTCAAAGACTTTAAACAAAAAGGAACAAACCACCTACCTCGGTGTTGGGAGATCTATATACTTGAATCCCAGGCCTTGAATCACCTTAGAACGCCGTAGATCTATGAAAAATTATAAAACGTTCAACCAAAGATATCTTGGAAAAGAAGTGGAATTAGGAATCGATGCACTATAAGAAGGAAGAGATTACCGAGGCGATCCCAACACAATCGATGGCGATCGAATCAGAGATTGGACGAAGGATTGGAGGAAGATCACGACCGAACGAGAGCTCTCGGACGAACGAGACCTAGAAGAAGGATGTTCTGTCTGTTAGATGTGACCCCAGTGCATTTAATGAAAAAAAAGAAAATACACGACATGTACTTTATAAGTAAATGGCATGTACTTGCCTTTTCCGTACTCCTCTTTAGGTGGCCTCTAAGTCACCCCACATGACCGTGTGCAAGGCCACTACATGACCAGCACACGACTACCCACAGTAACTGATTACATGGCGTGTACTTCAAATTTTTTTAGAAACTCATCTTTTTCCTCAAAAACACCAGAAAAGGAAAAACATTCCTGAAAAGAAGATCTGGGTTCTTACAAACTTCCCCCCTTAAAGAAATTCATCCCTGAATTTCCCTAGCAAGGCGGTGCAGAAGAAGAAACCCCGAACAACTCCAGCCACGGAAAATGTACATCAGACTCCCTCTCCCAAGTCTCGTTCTGTACTCGCCCGTGCTGCCATAAGACTCATACTATAGGAAAAAACTGGCCACGGAGAACCTTCATACTTCGATCAACAATCTGGATAGGATGCTTCTCGAACAAGGCATCCACATCTAACTCAGTCACCTTAGGTTGAAAGACATGAGATGGGTCTGAGAAGTAACTTCAAATCTGAGAAACATGGAAGACGTCATGCATAGACCGGTACCTCTGAGGTAACTGCAACCGATAGGCAACCGACCCAACTCTCTCCTATACCTAAAACGGCTGGACGTACCTCAGTGAAAGCTTACCCTGTCTCTTAATACTTATGTGTCCCAACCTTGGTGTGAAATGTAGGAAAACCTGATCTCTGACCTCAAACTCTAGAGTCCATCTCTGTCGATCAGCATAAGACTTCTATCAAGACTGTGCAGTATCCATCCTATTCCGAATCAACTCTATCTTCTTTATGGTCTGCTGGAGAAGACGAGGTCCTATCATAGATGCCTCTCCTACCTCCAGCCAATATAAGGGTGATCGGAATGACCTACCATAAAAAGCCTCATAAGGTTTTATCAGAATAGTTTCTTGAAAACTATTATTGTAGGAAAACTCCACAAGAGGTATATGCTTCTCCCAAGAACCTTTATAATATAGAATGCATTCTCAAAGAATTTCCTCAAGCACCTAAATCGTACGCTCTGACTGGCCATCCGTTTGGGGGTGATAAGCTGTACTCAAAATAACCTATGTACCCAAATCCTTATGAAGCCCCTACCAGACCCGAGAAGTAAAATATTCATCCCTATTTGAAACAATGGAGTGCGGAACCCCATACAGATGTACAATCTCTCGGATGTACAACCATCCCAACTCATCAACACTGAAGGCCTCATTGATCAGAAAAAAGTGAGCAACCTTCGCGAGTCTGTCAGTGACAACCCATAATGCATCGTTCCCTTAGGATGACCTCAGTAAACCTGTCACGAAATCCATCCCGACATCATTCCACTTCCACTTGGGAATGGGTAATTACTGCAAAAGCCCTACTGGTCACTAATGCTTTGCCTTCACCTACTAACAGGTGGAACACCTCATGAAAAAACCAGTAACACCCCTCTTCATACCTAGCCACCAATACTAACAGTGTAGATCACGATACATCTTGGTGACACCAGGATGAACTGCCCAAACCAAGGAATTAAATTACTGCATCAGCTCCTCACGTATGTCTGCTGACACCCATACACACCCATGAAAATTCAAGACATCGTCCTCACCTATGATCCATCTAGGAATAGGGTCCTCTCCTAACACACTTTCTCGTAGGACTAGGCCTTCAAAATCTAATAGCTGCCTCATTCGTACTTGATCAAGAAGGGTATAGTAACAACTACAGAAGATAGAAACGTCTTCCCCTATCTGTTGTGCACCTCCAAATGAATCTCAGAGAACAGATCCATAAGATGCCAATCACTGATGGACTCCTGAACTGCATGTATCTAATTCCTCCTACTCAGCACATCAGCCACTCCATTTCCCTTCCTAGGCCTATAGGAAAGCTCAAAGTCAAAGGATTGAAGATACTCAACCCACCTTCACTGCCTCAAATTCAGATCACGCTAAGTGAAGATATACTTGAGACTTTTGTGGTTGGTGAAAACCACAAAGTGATCTCCCAATAGATAATGTCTCCAATAATGGAGGGCATAAACAACTGCCTCCAACTCGAGATTGTGCATTGGGTAATTCCTCTCATGTGGCCTCAACTGCCGCGACCCGTACACAACGACTCCTTCCCCCCTGCATAAGCACAACTCCTAGCCCGATACCTGAATCATCACAGTAAATATTATAGCTCTTTCCCGACTCTGTAAATACTAGTATCAGTGATGAAGTCAACCTCCCCTTATACTCTTGAAAGGCTGACTCACAAGAATATGACCACAGGAACTTCTCACCCTTCTTAGTCAGGGCTATCAGTGGCACTACTAAGCGTGAAAAGTCCTGTATGAAGTGTCTGTAGTATCCAGCTAACCCTAGAAAACTCTGTACCTCAAAGAAGTTCTTCGGATGCTCCCAGTAAACTACTACTCTCACTTTATCTGAGTCTACTGATACTTCTGTCTCTGAGATAACGTGACCCAAGAAGTAAATCTGATCCATCCAAAAGTGTCATTTCGAGAGCTTAGCATATAACTGATTCTATCTCAGTGTACTCAGAACGATCTCAAGATGGGTAGCATGGTCATGTTGAGTGCGAGAGTAGACAAAGATATTGTCCACGAAGACTACCACAAAATAATCCATGTATGGATGGAACAATCGGTTCATCAGTTCCATGAAAACTACAGGCGCATTCCTGAGAACGAATGGCATAACCACATACTCGTATAGACCATACTTGATCCGGAAGGCTGTAAGAGGTATATCAGATGGTCTAATGTGTAACTGATGGTAACCAGATCTCAATTCAATCTTCGAGAACACCCAGACTCCTCGAAGGTGATCAAAGAGATTGTAAATCCTCGGCAAGGGATATCGGTTCTTGACCATCAACTGGTTCAACTTCCAATAATCCACGCAAAGTCTGAGAGTACCGTCTTCCTTCTTCACAAATAGGACAGGAGAACCCCAAGGAGAAGTACTGGTTCAGATGAAACCCTTTTCTTGCAACTCATCCAACTGCTTCTTGAGCTCTTGTAACTCAGGTGTAGCCATCCTATAAGGAGGAATGGACACTGGTGCCTCTCCTGGCACAAACTCAATCGAAAATTCTACCTCTCGCTCTAGAGGTAAACCTGAAAATTCTTCTATAAAGACATCCCTGAAATGATCCACTACTAAAGGAAAGTCTATCTATGAAGTCCCCTAATCATCTAGATGAAAAATAGCAATCTGGGCTGTAACTCCTCCTAACCCATGATGCTCTGGTCCTGCTCTGCTCGCCTAGACATCCCATTATCCCTTATGAAGAAATGATCCCCCCTCTTGTGATATGAAACTCACCCTACAACGATAGCAATTGACAACAGATTGAAAAGGAACTAACCAGTCCATTATGAGAATGACATCATAGCCTGTAATCTCTAGGACATAGAAGTCCCATAAGAAGTGACACCCACCAACCTCAAGAGGGCACTCCTTGCACTAACGTAAATTAGATGTTCTTGTCCCCAACGGAGTGTCTAGTGTCAAGATATCAGTAGAAGAAAGGATACAGAGCCCATGGATCTCCACAACAGCAACAGATATAAAGCTATGGGAAGACCCTATGTAAAAAAGAGCAGAAGATAAAACTGAGGCCACTAGGATCGTAACTTGAACTGTAGAGGGCCCGAGATCCTACTCCTGCTGGGTCTGCTCCACTGCAAAGGTCTGGCCTACACCACAACCCTATGACCCTGCCTGACCACTCTAAGTCGATCCATCCTACTATTGCTGATATCCTGGTGACTGAACACTGCGACCACGACCTCCACCTCGACCTGAACAGCTGTAAGAACTCCAATTCCCAGACTGGTGAGAAACTGGTAGAGATGCTTCTGTACAAGGAGTCATAGAAGAACCCCTATCACTAGCTGCTGGTGATAAAACCTGACAGAAAAGGTGAAGGTGACCCATCTTGCTTCAATATCGGCACTCCACAGGATCTCTTTGACACTAAAACCTCGTATTCTCAGCCTTCCCACACTGTTAGCATACCACCTGGCTACCTGAAGGTGTCTCTATCCTCCTCAGATCCCCATGCGTAGACTCCCTATAACTCTTCTTGCTGTTATAAGGAGGGTCACTAGCTCAAAATGTCGAGTCGCCCTGGATCAACACTCCAGAATCCCTTAGATTGTGCTCTGTGATTAGCGCCTGGTTGACGATAGAAGGTATGAAAGTTAGCATGAAGATATTCACCTACGAGCATATGTCCTGTCTAAAACCATCCTCAAACTTCCTCGCTAATAACAACCCATATTCCCCTAGGAAGGGTGTAAAATGCTGAAGCTCGGTGAGACGAGATGAATACTCCATAACCGAAAGAGTACCCTGCTCTAGACTCATGAACTTCCGGGCTTGATCATCCCTCAAGGTATCCAGATAGAATTAGTCATAGAAGATGTGCTGGAACTCCTCCCAATCCATAAACTTCTGATGTCCTATCTGTGAGATCACATCCCACCATATCTTGGCGGAATCCCATAGCATGTAAGTAGCGAGCTTGACCCGCCTCTCTGGAGGCGTCTATATATGATTAAAGATCGTCAGCATGGATTCTAGCCATGACTTTGCAGCCTGAGGTCCTCCTTACCCTTAGAAGGTGGGAGGATGATGCTACTGGAAAACCCGCGTCAAGTCTTCCATAGTCAAGGCAGGAGGCGGTGCTCCCTGGAAGGTCTGCATCATTCTCATGAAGCCTTCCCTGAACTATGCATCAGTACCTGCATCTGGTATAACTGCTGGTGCCAAGATTGGCACAACAAGAGGATCTGCAGGAAGTCCCTGATCATCCATATTCGGTGTCTGATCACTACTTTGTAACTGGAAGACAACTGGAGGACGTCTCGGTGGCATGACTCTTCAAGGTCAAACTCACACCTTAGATTCAAGATTATCAAGAACTGAAAACTGAAGGTACAAGAAGGAAACAGGAGAAAGAAAGCATTGAAGGTTTGAAAAACATGACTACACAGTGTGTATGTCCTATACACGGGTTGTTTCCTTAAACCATTCACATGGGCATGTACTCCTACCACAACTGGTCGTGTAACACCCCAAACACATGGTGTGTTGTCCTAACACACGACGTGTACTTGAATCTTTTTTCCCTACCCAAGTTCCCTTACATGGCTAACCCACATGATTCTCCTAAACAAGACTACATGGGGTGTTTGTGCTAGACACGGTGTGTACAAGATGAGATTCTCCGACCCATGTTGTTAGGGACATGGCCGAATACACAGCTCACACTACATGGCATGTTCCAGGTGGACACGGTGTGTTTAAGAAGAGACCCCACCAACCCGTGTTGTTAGATACACAGCCGACTGCATGGTTTACACTACACGACGTGTGCAAGAGTGACATGGTGTGTATAACTTAATATTTCATCCGCCTGTGTCGTTAGTCACACGGGTGGACACATGGTCTCTATACACAACGGGCACGTCTGGTACACGACGCGTCCTACCAATAAAATCTCAACCCACATCTCACTCCATATGGCATGTGACATAGTTAGAGACTACACAGTGTGTACATACAGTACACAGTGTGTACTTAAGAAAAACTGTTCCTTCCTGAACAGAAGGACACACAGTGTGTGTTCTTAACTACACGCCGTGTATTCTGGGTTTTTCCAAATAGTAAGCCTCAGAAACTATTCTGGAATCCCATAAAACACATAAATGAACATTTAAGTTCTATATTCCAATCCGTGAGGGCCCATACTCCCCGCGATTCAAATTTTTGCATCTTATACATGTTATAAACAAGGGTAACAGTACAATGATCCACTAAATTCCAGTTCATGAGGGCCCATAACACCTCAAGAACCAAGGGTTGGCGTTCATCCAAACAAAACGTTACATAAACAATACCTTATAAAACAGTAGATATTTTATCAATTCATCTATCACAACAACATGTATATCTAGCACAACAACTATCACAATAACATGTAATCGCTAATGCACCCTAAATGGAATGACAAGAATGCATGACATGTGATTTCTAGAAAGTGCCTATATGATGCATGAGATGGCATACCCTCATCTCATCGGGTTGCGACAGAAATAGAACCTCAATAATATCAACGGTAATAGCACAAGGCATGTGAATCATCCAATAGTGAAAATCAAATCAATTGTAAAATTTCAAAACTAGAATAAATGCAATAAACGAGGTAGATTGGATTTTCCTAGTACACGGGTTAGCTACTCCCGACACAGTTTATTACCAAGTACCTATTCCATTCTATCCTTGGCTATAGGGTCCAAATAGTAAGTCAAGAAGAAAAGAAAAACTCCTTTGATACCACTTTGTAATGTCCCGGTTCCGGAAGCCAACCAGAGGTTCCCCAGACCCAGTTGGTCACATGGCCTCAAGCGCATTTTTCCGAATGCCAGAGGTTGTCGACTAGTAGCGAGGGCCTTGGGTGTAATAGTGTGGAAACTATACCCTCATTGGCAGAGTACATAGTGGAAAAAAACAAATACGCAATAGCGGAAGCAAGATAATACCATATATAGGTAAAAAACTAAAGAATAAAAGAATAAATAAGTGGAGAATATATATAATATGATGCATGATACATAGGTCTAGGAAAGCATCCAAACACAACACAATGCTGAAATACAGAGTAACCAAAGTACAAAAGGAAAACAACTAAACTCCTCAGCAACGCAAGCCTCAGCATGGTCCCATGCTCTCCAGCTCCACAACACTCAAGTACCTGAAGTAGAAGGGCACTTGACCTTATCTATACCTATAACAATATAATCTGTTTGGGCCTAAAAGCATGACCCAAATAGGGTGTGAGATGAATCCCAGTAGGCAACCACCCAAAGATCTGTGCCTAACAGTCAGTGGATATATATAGCAGGCAATAATAAACAGGAAGCAGTAAAAAGGAAGTAATAAAAATTAAACATCTAAAAAGTTCCAAATATCAAGAAAATAGATAATCAAAGTAGTTAAATACAAACAGGTAACCCTTTGGAAAGTACTCATAGCCTATCCCCTATGGTCCTACCTAGTAACACAAGCAAGATTCTAAACATAAAAGGTAACCCTCTAGGAAGTGCTCACAGCCTATCCCCTATGGTCCTACCTAGTGACACAAGCAACCCTCTGGGAAGTACTCACAGTCTAACCCCTTTGGCTCAGCTTAAATACAGACTCTCTGAGGAAGCACTCACCATCAATTCCCCCTATAGTCTCGTATCAGTACTAAATGCGCTCTGGGGAAGCACTCAACGTCACATTCCCCCTATGGCCCATGTCAAGGAACTACAAAAACTCTAAGGAAGCACTCAAAGTCAATTCCCCCTCTAGTCTCACATCGTGATAGTAATTACAGACACTCTAGAGAATCCCTTATGTCCATTATCCCTATGGTCTACTACACCAGGTTCTCATAGTCCTGTGTAAGTCAAACAAGTATAGAAACGTGTATCGGCCAAAGTAAACCTCAAGAACTACTTGTCTAGAAGTCTATGGAATATCAGTATATCAGAACAATAATCACACCATCCTATGATACTAGGCATGGGTAGACAAGGTAGCCTAACAGGCTAAGAAAAACCAAACAGCCACAACCAAAACATACATGGGAAACACCTCCAAACAAAAAATTCACCCTATTCACAATAAATTCAACCTCTACTCAAGCATACAAGCATAGTAGGAAACCAATAGGGCTAAAATAGTAAACACACAATACCTTGTTCATGGGTATTGGCGATTTTGAACATATAACTCAAACAATTTCAACAAAAAGGCACAAACCACCTACCTCGGTGTTGGGAGATCGATATACTTGAATCCCAGGCCTTGAATCTCCTTATAATACCATAGATCTATGAAAATGTATAAAATGTCCAACCAATGATATCTTGGAAAAGAAGAGGAATTAGGAAATGATTCTCTAGAAGAAGGAAGAGATTTCCGAGGCGATCCCAACGCAATCGAAAACGATCAAATTGGAGATCGGACGGAGGCTCAGGGGCTCAGAGGAAGATCACGGCCGAATGAGAGCTCTCGGATGAACGAAACCTAGAAGAAGGATGTTCTTTCTGTCAGATGTGACCCTAGTGTGTTTAATGAAAAAAAAGAAAATACATGGTGTGTACTTTAGAAGTACATGAAGTGTACTTGCCTTTTCCATACTTCGCTTTAGGCGGCCTCTAAATCACCCCACATGACCGTGTGCAAGGCCTCTACACGTCCAACACAAGGCTACCCGCGGTAACCGAGTACACGACGTGTACTCATAAAGTACACAGTGTGTACTTAAAAAATTTCCAGAAACTCCTCTTTTCCCTAAAAAACACCAGAAAAGAAAAATCATACCTGAAAAGAAGATCCAAGTTCTTACAAGGTTTTGGTATTTTTATGAGACCAAGGCTTGCTGGACATGGGAGAGGAGGTTGGGAAGATATTTGGATAGAATTTGGAGAAGGAACAAGGCTTGAGAGGAGTGAAGAGAAGAGGGAGTGATGGGGGTTTTTATAGTGGAGGGGAGAGGGGATTTCTCAATTTTATATTCATTAATTTATAATTTCCCCACAAGACAAGGAATAGTGAGTCTTCCATGAACAAGAATAGTAATTTTATCACATGAATCCGAATAAATTGGGATTACATCAGCAGAACATCATACATGACTCTATAATTTGTGTATTTAGTTTATTTTGTAAATTATGGTATTTCACTATTCATAAAAAATTCACGTATTTCAAAAAAATCCCAAAAATTCACCACAACCATTATTCAACGTGTAGAATCTAGAAATGAAGTCCATTTTTCAAAAATAGTTTTTTAAATATGATTAATTTAATATTTAATTAAAATCATTATTTATTCTAAAAAAAGTTTTAAAATATTTATTTACTTATTCCAAAACATAGGTATATCGTACTCCAACATGAATATTATTTATATACTATTATAGGTAAGGTTAATATTCATTAGGGTATATCACTATTCATACAGGTATGTTACTATTCATAAGAGTAGGTTACTATTCACCAAAAATTAAGTTTTTCTTATCGGACTCCAAATTACTTACTGATCGCAACTGTGTATGTTGGATTTTCAAAATTAAAATCACAAGAGTGACAAACATATGTTTACTTGGCTAGGTTATAAAAAATTGGTGTTTTTAGAGACTCAGGGATCCATGAATTCTATAATAAATCTATTTTTAAATTCTTGGGGTGTTACATTACCCCCTCCTTGCAAAATTTTCATACTCAAAATTTGAAGTTGAACTTCAAAATTTAATGGTTGATACTTGAAAATTCTATTATGGAAACCCACATCAGAAGTAGGGTTAATAAAATATCATCCTAAAAAAGGTTAATGAAGATGAAGTGGTCACCCCAAAAAGTATGCATTTGAATGAGGTGACATTGGTTGGAAGAGTAAAAAACTGGATATGGAAGAAAAATCTAACTATAAAGTTCTGATGGAACATGATAGAGGACATGTTTAGATGAATTTTGATTACTACAAAACTATAAACTAAAAAAAAATCATTAATATTATCAATGATAATGATAATAGGAAAAAATTTATTTAAGACTATTTTCCTTGAGTCAAGGAGTTATTCCACTCCATAAGAGTATAAATATACATTTCTACTTAGAAACTCATCCTTTTATTTTAGTTTAACTTTGTATACATCATCACATAGCATGGGTTATTCCATTTGGTGAAGCAATACATTAACCTCTTAAATATCATACAATGAACAACTTAAACCATTTCATAAATGGTTAAAAGAAATTCCAAAATATAATGATTCAACACATTATAATGAAGTCCTCTAAATTTTCAAGATGAACTTATCATTAACCTTAATCAACAAGAAGTATCTCTAAAATTCACATTACAAACATGTGAATAACTTCATCATGTATCCTCTTGAAATATCGTAATAACTTGAATTACTGTAAAAACCATATTGGAAACATGCATTATTCTGTATTCCTTAAGTAAGATACATGTTATTGGATATATTCCATAAATCCAAAAGTGTTGTAAACTTCATTGATGATAGCATAGACCACTTTTAGACAAGTCAATAATCAGTTCTATGGTAGTCAATACGTATCCAAATCAATCACTTCTTCATCATTATCTCAACATCAGATATATATTAAGGGTTTCCTTTCCCTCAATCATGATTTTATTTTCTATAAAGTTTAACTTTCCATTGAATCACGTTTCCTTTGTACCATTCATCGCATGACCTCAAATACTTAATGAAATATTACTACAGTACAATCCTTATATATCTCATAATTCATACAATTAATATATTACTGACAAAATATACAAATGGAATGATTCTTGACTAGGCATATTAATCATTCTAATTCATCTACGGTAGAATCATAACTTGATCATTATCCAAAATCATCATTTGGGGTATATTCCTTTGACAATTGGGACATTGATTTTCATAGTGTCCCATCTCCTTTCAATTGAAGCATTATAAATTAGAAACCATTTTCTTACCCTTTCAATCCTGAACTTGGTGTCCTTTTTTCTCTACACTTGTAGCAAATACCCATTCCCTTCAAGCATTTACCAGGGTGATTCTTTCCATAGTTATCACATGCGGGAAAACACTTCTTTCCCTTCTTCCCTTTATCCTCATATCTCTCTGCCATTATCTTATTCTTTTTACTCCCTTCAAATCCATAGGACTCAGATAAGTCTTTACATACCTTGTTAACACATGATATTATTTCATCATATGATGAGGATACATGGGAGACAATCTTACTTTGAAAAGATAGCCTAAGACCATTAGAGATACGATCCTTCTTACTCTTCGTATCTTGTGCATTGGTGAAGTTTTCGTTCCTTATTCTAGGTACCATATCTAATCAATTCCATATTATATATTACCTCATAAAATTATGAATTCTCTATAACTCTAAACATGGTATAGCGCATAGCATAAATTTATGCATCGTAAATCCTATAACCATATACTTTGGTTACTTTGGGGACCTAAATCCCTCACAATAGTGGGTAAATAAAATGTGAATTATCCTAAGCATATCCCCTTGGAGTGTTAATCCAAGAGTGCATAAAGTCCCATTGTCGTGTACTAGGATACCTCAGATCAAGCCCGAAACTCCTTGTCAGAGTTTTCACTCCTATGTACATCTGTGCTAGAGCCACCTCTACTTATTTGTATCCATACAAGAATATATTTGCTAGAAAGATCCATATAATATATTACTTACCAAAATTATAGGATTTTTTATTTTTTTATTCTCAAACACCATCTTAGGGATTTGTTCCCTAACCTAAATTTTCTAAATCTAGTTCCCAAGGTTTCTACTAAACTTCCTCTAATACCAACTGTAACGCCCTGACCCCTCTAGACCAGAGTTGGTGAATTACTAATTAAATTGTCATGATTATAAGGAATAAAATCCTGAAGGACCAAGTATTTTATTAGTCTTGAAGAAACAAGTTACATACATGTAACTCGTATTACATTGGGAAAGGTGACAAAAAACAACACATAACAAAAACTAAAAGACTGCATCCATGAGAACTCAATAAATGGTAGCCTCTACATAACCCATTGAAGGTAAAAAAATGAAAGGGGTTAGATCAAATGCTCAGTAAGGGTTAAAAATAGTAGAAACATGAATAAATAATAACTAAATCATAAACAATTAGGCATGGTGAATAAATGAAAAACAAGTGCCTTTAATAAATTGAGAATGAAACTAAATCCATAGGTTTTGTCATAGTGAAAAATTCATAGATAGTAATCACTGAAAATGAATAAAGAGAATGCTTATTAATTGGATGTCCTGTATTTGGAACATTATTCCTTAATACCGTCGAAACAGTTTAAGTCTATGGGTATAAACCCATCTCATTTTTGGAAACAAACTCGAAGGGTTTTTCGCCAACTGATTTGTCTCATGAGAACTGTCGATGCATTGAGGAGCTATAGATGGCCCCACCTTCCACTAAATGTACAAATAATTATTTATACATAGATTTAATACAAGTACAATATGCCTTCTCAATATCTATATATATTTGAGGATAAGTATTCATCAAAGGATGTTGACATAAATAAAGATACTTTTAAATGATACCATTGAAAAATTCTTGAGGAAATAATCCTTAAACATTCCAAAGTGTCCTATACCACCTTGAAACATTCAAATCATAATCCCTTAGAAGATAATGAGAATAAGTAGACTCTTGATATGATATAAAAAAGGCCAGTACATACAACACAAGAATTAAATAAGTGGTGAACAATGAATTTATCTCATAAAAGTTAATGTGAGATGAGAAAAATCCCTTTTTACTTTGGAAATAAAAGTTCTTTTGAAAAATAATTTATATTTTCCATGAAATAAGATTTTAAAAATTAATATCCCAGAAAATAAATGACTAGGACATTGAAATTATATTTTAGGCATAAATGATGTCCCACTGAAGTGAACTCATGTAAAAACTAATTTTAAATAATCATTAGAATTAAAAAATTTTAGGGTGGTTTAAAGAATTCATTAAAGAGATTTTAAAGAGAAAAGGAATGTTTTATTTAATAAATCCAAAAATGAACCAAAATATAATTTAAAATTTTATATTTAAAAATATAAACATAGCTTAAAAATAGATTATAGAGTGAACATAAAAATAGGTAAGATTTTTAGAAGTTCTTTGAATTAAGCTTCCATTTTGGAAGATTTTTTGAAATTTTATTTTAAACGTGTAACTTCCCACAAAATAAAGAAGGATTATGATTGGTACACATATATAAGACATTCAAACAGAATTTATGAGGAGTACATAATAATAAATAATAATTTCATTGAGGTGAATAGAGAATAAGAACAACCCGAATAAAAAATGGAGGTTTGGGTGGAAAACCTCCATCACTTTGTAATCAATCGATTCTAATGACCCAAAATTAATAATATTAAAATGATACATTTAATACCATGATAATAAATAGATTAATGATATTAGAAATCAATGGTCAGTATACATACAATAAACACAAGTAATAGTAGTGAATACAAAAAATCTCACAAAAAATGTTAGTGAGATGAAGAAACCCCTTACCTTAAGTCTGAATGTGTTATGCTCTTGAACTTAAGGTACTAGAATATGAAATTATACTTATTAATAACTTATTTAATAACATATTAGACATGTATTTAGTTTATCATAATTCTGTTTAGTTCATTTATTCCCTCCTTGATACGTTATTATATTGAATTTTGTTGATCTGTAGTGTTCATTTTCTTTATTTTAATAATTGGTTCACATGTTATTAAGTAATAGAGTTCATGTGAAATGGATGTAAATATCCAGAATTGAATTTGAATATTATTTATGATCATATATAGGTGTTAGTGGTCATTTATATAATTTGGTTACATGGCATGAGGATGAATTATTATATATAATTTTATGATAACTGTTTCAGTTAATTTGTGGGTTTTGATTACAACGAACTCATTTTTCTTTATAACTTAATACCATTTGTAAAAAGGGATTACATAACCTTAAATAGGTTATATTAAATACATAATAATGTGGTTCAACCATAAAAAGAATGGTTTCATGAACATAATTGAGAATGATAATAGAAATTGAAAGCCCATCGTCCTTGAATGTGGAAAATTGACACACCTCGGATGGTGTTCTTGCTACTAGTATAAAAGAAGGTAAAAGGAAGAGATGATGATAACTTATTCCACTATCATTACAATATTACAGTACATGTAAGGTAATGGAGTCATCACAATATTTGGATAAGGAGAGGTAATAATAGAAAAAGAAAACAAATGAACTTGAAAGGAAAGACAAAGAATTGAAAAGGGGAATTTACCTCTTGAACCAAACTTCCTTGAGAGCCTCTTTAAGGGTGAGGTTTTGGTATTTTTATGAGACCAAGGCTTTATGTACATGGAATAGGAGGTTGGGAAGATATTTGGATAGAATTTGAAGAAGTCACAAGGCTTGAGAGGAGTGAAGAGAAGAGGGAGTGATGGGGGGGGGGTTATAGTGGAGGGGAGAGGGGATTTCTCAATTTTATATTCATTAATTTATTATTTATACACAAGACAAGGAATAGTGAGTCTTCCATGACCAAGAATAGTAATTTTATCATGTAAATTAAAATAAATCGGGCTTACATCAGTATAACATCTTACATGAATCTATAATTAGTGTATTTAGCTTATTTTGTAAATTATGGTATTTCACTATTCATAAGAAATTCACGTATTTCAAAAAAATACCAAAAATTCACCCCAACCATTATTCTATGTGTAGAATCCAAAAATGAAGTCCATTTTTCTAAAATAATTTTTTAAATATGATTAATTTAATATTTAATTAAAATCATAATTTATTCTAAAAAAACAGTTTTAAAACATTTATTTACTTATTTCAAAACATTGATATATCGTACTCCAACTTGAATATTATTTATATACTATCATAGGTAAGGTGACTATTCATTAGGGTATATCACTATTCATAATGGTATGTTACTATTCACAAGGGTAGGTTACTATTCACCAAAAATTATGTTTTTCTTATCAGACTCCAAATAACTTGCTCATCACAATAGTGTATGTTGGATTTTCGAAATTCACATCACAGAAGTGGCAAACATATGTTTACTTGGCTAGGTTATAAAAAAGTGGTGTTTGTAGAGACTCAGTGATCCATGAATTCTATAATAAATATATTTGTAAATTCTTGGGGTGTTACAATATATGGATAACTGATACAAAGGACATGGAAGACACACCCCATCATTATATGATGCATATACCATTATTTTACTTTCCTAAAACTAGTGTTTTCATGTACTGAGTCAAAAAGTAGGTTATCAGAGTCCTGGTGTATGGATACGTCAGCAGCCCGCACCAACACTGGAGTCTCTGGCCTGAAAGCCGAGCTCGAAACACTTAGCATTGTTCCCCCCAAACCAATCTCACAGACTCTTAGTCCTAAGTTAGAATAGACCACCTCTGATACCACTCTATCACGACCCATCCTAGTGGGGCTCGAACCGCGGCTCCCCAAGACCGCCTCCAATAGGGCAGGGGGCTAGTGACTAGCACCGAGTAGTCATATTACAAACATGGGAGGTATTTACTAAGTACCGGTACACACACACTCATCTCCAAGCCCCCAAATGTTGAAATTTAAAAAAACCACTAAGGAATGAAATGCATGCACACAACTAAACCCAACCAACAGAGTACAAAAAACGTAAAGAGTGGAAAGTAAACTGGGCCAAAATACAAGACCACCAAAAACAAGAGTCTACAAACTACAAAGTCTAACCTGAAAACACAAAGAGGTACTGGGACTGCTGCTCATAGCCGTAGGAACACCACGACCTATAGGGAACTTAGAAAGCTCAGTTCGGTACTGGTCCGCCCTAGAATCTATTAAAAGGCTGCTTATCTGCACAAGACCTGACATGTGTGGGCAAAGCCCATGTAGGGGTGAGTATAACAATACTCAGTAGAGGACCCCGAAAACCAAAAATCAATACACAATGGAAAAGTACAGTCAAATCTACATAATATATTTCTAGTGAACATATAATAAGAGGAACACATCCAAATATACTAGAAACCTAGACCCGTAGTCTAGATACAAGTAAAAAAACCTCATACCCCTTATAGGGATTCAGTTTGAAGGTTCCATGAAGAACTCATCTAGGAGAACTCACTCCACAAGTCTAATAGATCTGATGACGTTCTTCTGAGAAGTACTATCTTTCGGGAAAATCTATGAGGGATAGATACAATCATTCCGAGAGAACACACTCCTGAGTGGGGAAAGATAATGATACACAGATGAGGATCACTTCCAGGGCCTTGTCAGATACCGCGACTCATCCATATTCACCTGATAGGTAGAGTATTGGCGCCCTGGGGGAATAGTCACGTTGATACCTAACTCTACCTAGGGTCAATAATGAATAGAGGATATCGTTTCGAGCCTCTTGGAAGGATACCTGACTCTATCGTGGAATGTCCTGCTGAAGGGATCATACTTCTATGGATGGAAACGATACCTAAACTTCAGGGGAATGAGAAAATAGGGAACTAACCCAAATGAAACAAGTCAAAAATATGATGGAACAGAGGTTCAATCCATGTTCCAAGATATACACAACATGTAGAAGGGTTACATTCCGTGTCTCTTGACTCTAGGTTCTACCCATGTAAATTGTCCCATTTCAGAAGAACATGCTGTATATAAAAGAAAGCACACAACGTGTAGTATAGAACACACATCGTGTCTGAGTAATCAGGGTTCTCTTTGGGTATGCAGTCGTGTGCCCATACACAGTTTCAACCCTTGTATGCCATCCCGTGTAACCGGTACATGGGATAGTCCGTTCAACCAACCTAGTCTAGCTATGTGGTGGAGTACATGAATGTATACCCACCCTGTGTCCATGTATCTTTTGAGATACATGTTGAGTCCATGTAAGGACCTACACACTTGTGACAATGTTCACACACTATGTTTCTTATTCTCGTCACCCAGAACTCTAGCCGCTACTGGGTGGGGCCCATAAGACTATCTCTCCGGAGGCACGCTGTGTTCTTCATCGCTTGCCACATGCAAACCCTAGCCGCTGCCACCTATCCGCACGACGTGTTCATCGGGATACACACCATGTGTTCTGGAAATTTCCAGAATCATGGAACTGCTTTGACGCACCTTGTAACGCCCCGACCCCAGTTACCTAGAGTCGGTGCATTATTACATAAAATTGGCATGATCACATGAAAGATCAAGTCTCGAAAGACCAATTAGTTTAGTAGCCTTGGAAACACTAGATATATTCATAAAGTTTTACATTACATCATAAAAATGAAAACTAAAACAACATAGTGACCATATTACACACTCTTATCCCCTCATACTATCCCTCTAGGTCATTCATAATTTACTTCTTCACATCCAGGAAAAAATAAAACATAGAAAAGGGGTGAGCTCAAATGCCCAGTAAGGATAACAATATAGCGGAAACTTTCATAAATAATAATAAACATTTAAGGCAATGTATAACTAAAACAAAAGCCTTTTAAACTTGAACTTCAACATAGTATGGAAAAAATAAAATGAAAAAATTCCATTTACTTATTCACATGGATATTCTACTAATCGAATAATCACATGCAATATCAGTAACCACTTTCATAATGATGGAATGCATAATGCCAGACTATCATAACCACATAGCCAAGGACTCGTGCCAAGACTACAAATAAGATTTTGTCAAGTCCTTGTGCCAAGAAACTAGTTTGTCTCATGAGACCTACTGATGCATCAAGGAGCTATAACGGGCTCCACTCGTCACATATTAAGTCCAATGCATTCCCATATGAAAAGGTTTAAACATAAACATTCGTATTAAAACTAGCATACGAAATGTAAATACTTTATCCATAAACCATGAATGGTATAAAAATAGAACATCCACAGTCAAACATATCACAAAACCTTCAATACAATATAGAAGTTTTGTATCATAATAAATCAACTTCAAATAAGCATAAAATCCATCAAAGGATGTTGACATAGATGAAATCAAAACTCTTTTTAGAGTAATATCTATTTTTATTTTGAAATAATTTAAGAGTCATTTATTTATAAAATATAACATTTTCTTTGAAAATATTCTTATAAGCTTGTAAGGGAAGCTTAGAAGATTTTATAATGGTGGAAAATAGCTGCACCCTCCGTATAAGTTAAAAAAGATATTCTTACCTTAATTCTGTCAAAAAGGTTAAAAAGAACCTTGTTTGGAAAACGACGGAAAGATACCTTTATAAACCTCTTATAAAAAGTCAAACAAGGGTATAAATGACTTTAACCCATATTATTGTAAATGGTAAAAATGTTTTTAAATACATATTTAAGAAACATGGATGTGGATGATAAATAAGTCCCAGTAGATAATCACGTATAAACAACCTCGGATAATTAAGAGATTGAGAAATAAACCCTTACCTTGTACTTTTCCTTGGTTGGGGGTAGGTTAACCTCCTGTATAATGGTGAAATAATTTTTATTAAATTATAAAATAATCATATACATTCATATGATATCATATATGATCTTTTAACATTGATTTGTTAATAATATCTTAGTATTATCGTTGTTTCGGGTGTTAACTTACTCGTTTTCTTTTATATGTTTTGTTATGTAAGACATGTTTTTCATGGATAGGTTGTATATTATTCATATCCAGAATGATATCTTGTCCTTAAACATTATTTTTAAATCATCAAATGATAATTATACTTGAATTGATACGATGGAGAATGAATCTTATCGCGTTGGTGGAGACGGTAGTCCGTACGTATGCACGAGCGACAATATCATTCTTTTGATATTAAAATAATATATAATTGGATGGTATATCATATATAAAAATTCATTATAATGTTATATTTATTATTTACATGAATTAAAAATCATTATTATACCCATCCAAATAATAATATGTTGAATAACAATTACACCACGACGTGGAGACGGTAAGCCGTACGTACGCACGTATGGTGACATGTCATTCAAAGGATGGATAAAATACTGAATATGGTTGTACCATATTTATAATAATATTACAGTATATAGGAGATACTGGATTCATTATTTTAGAATGGTAATAACAAAGAAATAAGAAGTTGAAGAAGAAATGAATTTGAAAAAGGTTGGTGAAAACATTACCTCTTCTTCGGGTTCTTCCTTTTGATTTGATCAAAAGGGATCCTTAGGTTGGATTTATGATCAAACTAAGGCACCTAGGTTGTAGTGAGGGAAGTTGAGAGAGTATTTTGGCAGGGTTTGTCTGAACCAAAAGGCTTTTAATGTGTGAATTAGTGAGAAGGGGGGGGGGGTGCCCTTTTATAAGAGGGGTGAGGGGCACCTTTGGAAAAGCTAGAAATATTATTTTATAATAATTTCATATTCGGTTTCTAATGGCTCTAAAGTGTATTATTTAAATTTTAAGGTGGGTATGGGTCTAAAACCACTCAACCAATAGAATTTAGAGAGGTTTGGGTCATTATATTAACCTTATCTTTTAGTTTTAACTCTTAGTTAATTAGTTTGACACTTACCACGTCACTTTGTATTTTTATATTATATAGTTAATAAACTTACTATATACCTCCAAGAGACCCTAAATTGGTCCATTAATGATACAAATATCATGATATAAGTCTCCTGGCCGAACTTTAGATTTTTACGAACTTAATATCAATTAATAATATAATATTTGTTTTAAAAACTCTTTTATGTCAATCTTGACACTATTCAATAATTGATTTTTATGAAAATCATAAAAGAATTATTACTTCAAAAAAAGTTAATTAAATCAATACTAACATGACATATTATCCTATAAAATTAGTGTAATTCATAAAAAGTCTCAAATTATATTTATTTGGGTATTTATAATATCAATTATTTTAATTTTTTCACTATTATGGTAATTACTGCATCATCATTGTGTCATAAATAAATTAACATATTTAATGTCTAAAAATTATAAATAAAATATCATTATGTAGAAAATATTTTTATATTTCTAATGAATATTTATAATCGAATTTATCTTATGTATAACCCTATATTAAAAATGTTTTAGTAAATAAACTTTGATTTTAACTCTCTTAACTCTTTTTTGAATTAAATAATAATAAATGTCCTAATCTAATCCAAGTGGACCTAAATGATAATATTTTATTCCTAAGGTTGTTTTTGGTCGAGATACACTTGTCCAATAGAATTAGGACATGTGTTAGGGTAATATTAATATAATTTTTACCCTTAATTACCCTATTTACTTTTAACCGTAGTAAATAAAAGTAAAAAGGTACTATTCACCAAAAATTATTTTCATCTCATTGAACCACATTTTACTACTTGATATTAACCGTGTCTCTCAGATTTTTAAAATTACACTCACAGAAGTGGTAAAATTAAGTTTTATGAAAAATTCAGTTTTTTAACTACCACTTAGTGGTTTTACTATTCATAAAAAATTGAAGTTTTTCAGAACAATGCCAAAATTTCACTCTAAGCTATAATTGATATTCCGAATTCAAAAATGATGTCTATTTTACAAAATTACAAACATATAAGTTGCATTAATTAATTTTATAATTAATTCCCGCTGTCACAACAAATAGCGTGTTTTTAAGAAACAATATATATCAAAAGATTGACAATTGTTTATGTCCAATTTCAAAGTGAAATTAATTCTAATGAACACCATTGGATAAAATGATAAAAATATATTATAATTATACTTTAAAACCACTCAATAGTATAATTTATCACTATATATTATTTTGATTAAAAAAGTTATTTTAAAGTATTTTTTCACTATTCATAAAAATTGGAAGTTCTCAGAAAAATACCAAAAATTAAACTTAGGATAATTTCGATATTACGAATCCAAAAATGAAGTCCATTTTGAAATATAAAATATATATAATTTCAAAAAGTAGGTATTACTATTCATAACGGCTAGTTTGATTGGTTGTGGTGTGTTAGAACTCGATGTTGCGTACAACACATGCTATCACATTATTCAAAGAGAAGCGTACCATAGAAGCTTGGGGTGTTACATTCTCCCCTACTTCAAATAATTTCATCCTCGAAATTTCTAGAATACTACCGCATGAAAATACTCGGGTGGTTCTTCATCATAAGTTCCTCGGGTTCCCACGTTGCCTCTTCCATCTTATAGTTTCTCCACAAAACTTTTACCAGACGCGTCGTCCGATTTCTCAGCACTTGTTCTCTCGTATCAAGAATCTTGATGGGATCTTCACAATAAGACAGATCGGGTTCCAATTCTAATTCTTCATAGGTGAGTACATGCATTGGGTCAGGCATGTATTTCTTCAATAGAGATACGTGGAACACATCGTGAACTTTGGAGAGACTTGGCGGCATTGCCAATCGATAAGGTACATTCCCAATTCGTTCTAGAATTTCGAAAGGTCTGATGTACCTGGGACTCAATTTACCTTTCTTACCAAAACGTATGGCTCCCTTCCATGGAGATAACTTCAGGAAAACATGATCACCGACTTGAAATTACAAATCCTTCCTTAGATTATCGACATAGTTCTTCTGCCTACTTTGAGATGCTTTGATGTGATTTTGGATTACCTTCACCTTTCCATTGTTTCCTCCACAAGTTCTGGACCTACAAGTTTTCTTTCACCAATGTCATCCCAATAGGTTGGTGTGCGACATCTCTTTCCGTATGGCGCTTCTTATGGTTCCATCTGAATACTTGAATGGAAGCTATTGTTATAGGAAAATTCTACCAAAGGTAAATATTGATCCCACATACCCTAAAAGTCAAGTGATCAAGATATCAACATGTCTTATAAGGTTTGAATTGTCCATTCTGATTGTCCGTCTGTCTGAGGGTGGTAGGTAGTGCTCAAATGAAGTTTAGTATCCAGGGAGTTCTGAAGACTCTTCCAGAATCTTTAAGTAAAACGGGGATCACGATCATAAACAATCGATAGGGGTACTCCATGAAGTCTCACAACATCATTAATATATAGTCTTTCTAGACTTTACAGTGGTAGATATTCTCTTATAGCAAGAAAATGTGCTGACTTGGTAAGACGATCAACAATAACCCATATTGCATCGTTCCTTCTAGGAGTCTTTGGTAGCCCCATGACAAATTCAATCGTAATATTATCCCATTTCCACTCCGGTATGGGAATAGGTTGCATGACTCCTCCAGGTTGTTGCCTTCCAGCTTTCACTTGTTGACAAACCATACATCTTGACACAAAATAAGAAATCTCCCTCTTCATGTTGTCCCACCAAAAATGTTCCTTCAAATCTCTATACATTTTGGTGCTCCCAGGGTGTATAGAGAAATTGGAACTATGAGCATCATCCAGCAATCCCCTTTTTAGATCAGGTATATCAGGAACACAAAGCCTCTTCCCAAATTTCAAAATTCCATCTTCATATACAAAGTCTCTCAATCTCCCATCATTCACAGCTTTAATCTTCTTTTGAAATTCTTCATCATCGGTCTAAGAACTCTTAATCCTTTCTAGTAAAGATGGTTTGGCAACCATTTGAAAAAGAATTGATGTTTCACCTTCCATGGTTATTCCCATGTCCATCTTCACTAGATCCATGAAAATTGGGTCCCTTTCAATTCTCATATTGTTCAAAACTCCATGGTCTTTTCTACTCAAAGCATCTGCCACCTTTTTTGCTTTCCCCGGGTGGTAGTGTATCCTACAATCATAATCCTTGAGTAATTCAAGCCATATCCTTTGACTCATGTTGAGTTCTTTTTGTGAGAAAATATACTTCAAACTCTTGTGATCAGTATAAATCTCACATTTTTCACCATAGAGGTAGTTCCTCCATATCTTCAAAGCAAAGATCACAGCTGTTAACTTGAGATCATGAGTAGGATAGTTTTGTTCATGAATTTTCAACTGTCGTGATGCATAGGCAATAACCCTATCATTCTGCATAAGGGCACAACCAAGTCCTTTCTTCGATGCATCACTATAAATAACGAACCCATCATTCCCTGATGGTAGAGTCAATATAGGAGCATTGAATAATCTTCTATTCAGTTCTTCGAAACATTCTTCACACTCTTTTGTCCAAACAAATTTAACCCCTTTACGTTTGAGCTTTGTTAATGGGTTAGCCAACCGGGAAAAATTCTGGACGAAACGTCGATAATAACCTGCTAAAACAATAAAAATACATACCTCAGTTATACTCGTAGGTGCTGGACATTCTTGGATTTCCTTGGTCTTAGAAGGATCAACAGAGATTCCATCTTTAGAGACAATATGGCCAAGAAAAGAAATCTCCTGAATCCAAAATTCACACTTGCTAAACTTCCCATATAATTCATGTCTTCTCAGAGTCTTTAGGATAATGCGCAAGTGATTTTCATGATCTTAGTAGCTTTTGGAGTATACCAAGATATCATCAATAAATACCACCACAAATTCATAGAGATATTCCTTGAAAACTCTATTCATCAGATCCATGAATACAGAGGGTGCATTAGTCAATCCAAAAGGCATTACAGTAAACTCGTAATTCCCGTACCTGGTTCGAAATGCTGTCTTCGGAATGTCTTCCTTCTTTACACACAACTGATGGTATCCAGATCAAAGGTCAATCTTTGAAAATTATTGAGCTCCATGTAGTTGGTCAAATAAATCATCAATTCAAGGTAGGGGATACTTGTTCTTTATTGTTATAGCATTGATCTCCCTGTAGTCAATACATAACCTCATAGATCCATCTTTCTTTTTAACAAAAAGAACAGGGGCTCCCCATGGAGAAACAATAGAGAGAATAAATCCATTATTACTCAATTCCTCTAGTTGTTTCTTTAGTTCAAATAATTATATAGTGGCCATTCTATAAGGGGTATTCGATATAGGCCTTGATCCAGGAATTAAATCAATGGAAAACTCAACTTCTCGTTCTGGAGGATGTCCAGATAAATCTTCCGGAAATACATCTACATATTCTTTCACAACAGGTACATACTCTATTTGAACATTCCTTTCCTCACCCATAGTCATTTCATTCTCTTCCTCTCCAATAATTGAATTTAGTTGAGCTACTGGGGGTGGATCTAGATAAGAATTAGGTGGTGACGATTCTGCTCTAAAGATAAGGTGTTCCTTATCATCATCATCAAAAATCGTAACCTTCTTCTTCTTATAATAAATCTTCACATCATGGTTCGAAAGCCAATCTATACCGATGATTATATCAAACTCAATCATAGGTATGATGATGAGATCAGCAGATAAAGAACATTTATGTGCTCTAATGGGGACTGATTCACAAAACTTTGTTGCAATGATACTTCCCTTAGGAGTTTTAACTGACAACTCCCTTGTTAAATAAAATTGGAAATATCTAATTTTCTTAGAAAACTGGGAAGATATGAAACAATGCGATGATCCAAAATCAAATAATGCATTTTCTAAACTTGAGGAAACCATTAAATTACCTGCCACCACGTCTTTCAGAGCTTCTACCTCAGCAGTAGTGATAACATAAGCTTGGCCTTGATCCCTTGGCCTTTTCTGAGGTAAGTTCCCCTGACGCTTAGGACATTCATTTTCATAATGTCCCATCTCCCTGAAATTGTAGCACTGAACATTGGTAGCTTCCTTCTTCCCTTTGCAGTCACGAGCTTGGTGGCCTTTTTCACCACACTTGTAACAGACACCCATTCCCTTCAAGCAAGTACCAGGGTGTTTCTTCCCACATTTACCAAAAGATGGATATTCAACCTTTCCTTTATTCCCCTTATTTCCATTCCCAGATTGATTACCAGATCTCTTTTTCTCTTGCTTTGCTTTAAAGTCATAAGACTTAGAGAATTCCTTTTCGGTCTTGATAGCACATGAGACAATGTCTTCGTACGACGAGAAGGATTGTGAGACTAATGCTCGACGGAGAAATGGTTTTAACCCATCAAAGAAATGATCAATATTACTTCTTGGGTTATGTATATAATCTCCATAATACCATTCTAACCTTGTAAAGTTATCCTCATACTTTGCAACATTCTCATCCTCCTTTTGTCTTAGACTCAGAAATTGCTTTTCCATATCTGCTCGATGGTCACGAGGAAAGTATTTTTCTAAAAACAGATCTTTGAACTCCCTCCATTCCATATTTGATACTTCATCATCTTCCTTCGTGTTTTGAATCAATGACCACCATTTATTAGCATCTCCAGTGAGGTGGTAAACTGCCATGATAACTTTTTCCCTTTCACTAATGCCCAAAGCCTGAAATATTTTCTCTAGGGAATTTATCCATTCCTCAGATACTAATGGATTTGTACTCCCATTGAACGTTGGTGGTTGTTGCCTCATGAATCGATCTAACATTGATCCTCTACACTGCGGATCGGGGTGCTCCATATGGGTACAATTATTATTCATAACCTGAGTGAGTTGTCTGAGTATGGTGATTAGATGATCAACACCAGTTTCATCACCAGCTCCACTATAATTATCTTGAGCAGGAGGGAAATCCCTACATGGAGTGCGTGCATTGATACGGTTTCCATTTCTTCCACTAGGCGCCATTTCTAAACAATGGCATAAAATAGATCAGTTTATGAATCAAAATACATAATTCCATACTTACAAAAAACTTAACATAAATTGAACTATTTATGGATATAATCCATAATCATAAAAATGTTTTATTTGAGGAAGTATATACTCATAAACCCTTCATAATTATTTGTAAATAAAATGAGAGTTATCCTAAGCATATCCCCCAGGAGTGTCGTAACCAAGAGTGCAGCAAGACCCGTTGTTGAGCACCAGTTCCCATTCGAGTCTAGATCAAAGCGGTGTTTTCGGGTTTTACCACTAGGTACATCTGTGCCAGAGCCGCCTCTACCTGCTCGTATCTATATAGAGATGTATTGCTCGAAAAACTCCCAAAATCTCTACAATACCAAAATTCTAGGAAGTTCTTCTATACTAATCCTCGAAGTCCATCTTAGGTCTATGTGCTCTAATCAGAGTTTATCTAAATCTAGCTTCCAAGGTTTGTACTAAACTTCCTCTGATACCAACTGTAACGCCCCGACCCTAGTTACCTAGAGTCAGTGCATTATTACATAAAATTGGCATGATCACAAGAAAGATCAAGTCTCGAAAGACTGATTAGTTTAGTATCCTTGGAAATACTAGATATATTCATAAAGTTTTACATTACATCATAAAAATGAAAACTAAAACAACATAGTGTCCATATTCCACACTCTTATCCCCTCATACTATCCTTGAAGGTCATTCATAATTTACTTCTTCACATCCTGGAAAAAATAAAACATAGAAAAGGGGTGAGCTCAAATGCCCAGTAAGGATAACAATATAGGGGAAACTTTCATAAATAAGAATAAACATTTAAGGCAATGTATAACTAAAAAAATCCTTTTAAACTTTAAGTTAAACAAAGTATGACAAAAATAAAATGAAATAATTCCATTTACTTATTCACATGGATATTCTACTAATCGAATAATCGCATGCAATATCAGTAACCACTTTCATAATGATGGAATGCATAATGTCAGACTATCATAACCACATAGCCAAGGCCTCGTTCCAAGACTAAAAATAAGATTTTGTCAAGGCCTTGTGCCAAGACACTAGTTTGTCTCATGAGACCTACCGATGCATCAAGGAGCTATAACAGGCTCCACCCGTCACATATTAAGTCCAATGCATTCCCATATGAAAAGGTTTAAACATAAACATTCGTATTAAAACTAGCATATGAAATGTAAATACTTTATCCATAAACCATGAATGTTATAAAAATAGAACATCCATAGTCAAACATATCAAAAAACCTTCAATACAATATAGAAGTTTTGTATCATAATAAATCAACTTCAAATAAGCGTAAAATCCATCAAAAGATGTTGACATAGATGAAATCAAAACTCTTTTTAGGGTAATATATCTTTTTATTTTGAAATCATTTAAGAGTAATATATTTATAAAATATAAAATTTTATTTGAAAATATTCTTATAAGCTTTTAAGGTAATCTTAGAAGATTTTATAATGGCGGAAAATAGCTTCACCCGCCGTATAAGTTAAAAAAACATTCTTACCTTAATTCTGTCGAAAAGGTTAAAAAGCACCTTGTTTGGAAAAAGACGGAAAGATTCCTTTATAAACCTCTTATAAAAAGTCAAAAAAGGGTATAAATGACTTTAAAACATATTATTGTAAATGGTAAAAATGTTTTGAAATACATTTTTAAGAAACATGGATGTGGATGATAAAGAAGTCCAAGTAGATAATCACGTATAAACAACCTCAGATAATGAAGAGATTGCGAAATAAACCCTTACATTGTACTTTTCATTGGTTGGGGGTAGGTTAACCTCCTGTATAATGGTGAAATAATTGTTATTAAATTATACAATAATCATATATATTCATATGATATCATATATGATCTTTTAAAATTGATTTGTTAATAATATCTTAGTACTATCGTTGTTTCGGGTGTTAAATTACTCGTTTTATTTTATATGTTTTGTTACGTAAGCCATGTTTTTCATGGATATGTTGTATCTTATTCATATCTATAATGATATCAAGTCCTTAAACATTATTTTTAAATCATAAAATGATAATTATACTTGAATGGATACGATGGAGAATGAATCTCATCACGTTCGTGGAGACGGTAGTCTGTACGTACGCACGAGCGACAATATCATTATTTTGATATTAAAATAATATATAATTGGATGGTATATAATATATACATAATCATTATCATGTTATATTTATTATTTACATGAATTACAAATCACTATTATACCCATCCAAATAATAATATATTGAATAACAATTACACCACGACGTGGAGACGGTAAGCCGTACGTACGCACGTATGGTGACATGTCATTAAAAGGATGGATAGAATACTGAATATGGTTGTACCATATTTATAATAATATTACAGTATATAGGAGATACTGGATTCATTATTTTAGAATGGGAATAACAAAGAAAGAAGAAGTTGAATAAGAAATGAATTTGAAAAAGGGTGGTGAAAACATTACCTCTTCTTCGGGGTCTTCCTTTTGATTTGATCAAAATGGATCCTTGGGTTGGATTTCTGATCAAAATAAGGCCTCTAAGTTGTAGTGAGGGAATTTTAGAGAGTATTTGGTCAGAGCTTGGCCGAACAAAAAGGCTTTGAATGTGTGAATTAGTGAGAAGGGGGAGTGCCCTTTTATAAGAGGGGTGAGGGGCACCTTTGGAAAAGCAAGAAATATTATTTTATAATAAATTAATATTCGGTTTCTAATGGCTCAAAAGTGTATTATTTAAATTTTAAGGGGGTTATGGGTCAAAAAACACTCAAACAATAGAATTTAGACAGGTTTTGGTCATTATATTAACCTTATCTTTTAGTTTTAACTCTTAGTTAATTAGTTTGACACTTACCATGTGACTTTGTATTTTTATATTATATAGTTAATAAACTTACTATATACCTCCAAGAGACCCCCAAGTGGTACATTAATGATGAAAATATCATGATATAAGTCTCTTGACCGAAACGTATATTTTTATGAATTTAATATCAATTAATAATATAATATTTGTTTTAAAAACTCTTTTATGTCAATCTTGACACTATTCAATAATTGATTTTTTGAAAATCATAACAGAATTATTACTTAAAAAAAGTTAATTAAATCAATCCTAACATGTCATATTATACTATAAAATTATTTTAATTCATAAAAAGTCTCAAATTATATTTATTTGGGTATTTATAATAACAATTATTTTAATTTTTTCACTATTATGGTAATTACTGCATCATCATTGTGTCATAAATAAATTAACCTATTTATTGTATAAAAATTATAAATAAAATATCATTATGTAGGAAATATTTTTATCTTTCTAATTAATATTTACAATCGAATTTATCTTATGTATAACCCTATATTAAAAATGTTTTAGTAAATAAACTTTGATTTTAACTCTCTTAACTCTTCTTTGAATTAAATAATAATAAATGTTCTAATCTAATCCAAGTGGACCTAAATGATAATATTTTATTCCTAAGGTAGTTTTTGGTAGAGATAAACTTGTCCAATAGAATTAGGACATGTGTTAGGGTAATATTAATATCATTTTTACCCTTAATTACCCTATTTACTTTTAACCGTGTTAAATAAAAGTAAAAAGTTACTATTCACCAAAAATTATTTTGATCTCAGTGAACCACATTTTACTACTTGATATTAACTGTGTCTCTTGGATTATCCAAATTCCACTCATAGAAGTGGTAAAATTAAGTTGTATGAAAAATTCAGTTTTTTAACTACTACTTAGTGGTTTAACTATTCATAAAAAATATAAGTTTTTCAGAACAATGCCAAAATTTCACCCTTAGCTATAATTGATATTCCGAATTCAAAAATGATGTATATTTTACAAAATTACAAACATATAAGTTGAATTAATTAATTTTATAATTAATTCCCGCTGTCACAACAAATAGCGTGTTTTTAAGAAACAATATATATCAAAAGATTGACAATTGTTTATGTCCAATTTCAAAGTGAAATTAATTATAATAAAAACCATTAGATAAAATGGTAAAAATATATTATAATTATACTTTAAAACCACTCAATAGTATAATTTATCACTATAAATTATTTTGATTAAAAAAGTTGTTTTTAAGTATTTTTTCACTATTCCTAAAAATTGGAAGTTCTCAGAAAAATACCAAAAATTCAACTTAGGATAATTTTGATATTCTGAATCCAAAAATGAAGTCCATTTTGAAATATAAAATATATATAATTTCAAAAAGTAGGTATTACTATTCATAACGGCTAGTTTGATTGGTTGTGGTGTGTTAGAACTCGATGTTGCGTACAACACACGCTATCACATTATTCAAAGAGAAGCGTACCGTAGAAGCTTGGGGTGTTACACGCCTCGATGAAGCTTTAATACTTGTTATGATGATTCTTTTTCCATGAAACTACAGATTCTAGGTCGCCCTAATGTCACAAAGCTGTTTCCATTGTTTTTGGGCCTCCGATCGGCCCTGAAAATGCGTATCGATCCACCCGAGAGAAAATGCGTATCGATCCACCCAAGAGAAAAAGAAATTGACACCCTTCTGCAAGAACACACTATACGCAGATCACCCTGTTTGTGGGTTGATCCTCATTTATTGTTTAAATGAAGAATGGGGAAAAGAAGAATCGAAATAACAACACCTACTTCGATTTGGTTGAAGAATGATTGTCGCGTTGCATTTGTTTGTGAGGTTCGTCAAATATGAGATGTGTCAATCGATCACGTCGTCGTCATTCGCCAACGAGTTCTCCTCCAAAGCTCCAAAGGTAATCCTCAATTCGTAGGGTTATGTAGCTAACCCTACAAACTTTCCACAAGTAGGTATTTAAATGGGAGAAAATAGGTCATTGCATAAAAAGGAAACATTAAAAATAAATTAATTGTTAATTTATTTTATTTCCATTAAAACGTCCAAAAACTAACTCTTGAAGCTGACCCATGCTGGTTAATGTTAGGACCTATCTAAGGTAAAGTCACTACTCTGAATGCAATGGTGCCCTCAGATTTCTGATCCGGGCACCCATTTAAAAGGTATTCTACTTTTTCAGAAAAACTACTCACGTGTGCTACTTAAAAGTTTAATTTATCTCAAACATTTATTTTGGGAACTCCAGGCCTAGAAATCCCACACCGTTGATTCCATATAATACTTCAAAATAATACACATAAAATCTGAGACATTACACCTGTCATATAAACTATAATGGGCTTACCTAGTGCTATATGAGTCACACCATGTTTAATATGTAATGAGCTTACCCAGTTCTATCTGAGTCACCTCATGTTAAGATATAACAGGTCTACCCGATGATATTTGGGACACCCCATGTTTAAGACATAAAAATATCCTTTTTATTTTGAAAAACACTTTTTAAAACAAAAAAATTTTTGAAAATATTTTACTTTGAGAAAAACCTTGGAAACATATAAAGGAAGTTTTAAAAATCATTTAAAACATTTTTGGGTGAATATATCCATTTTTATTTGAAAAAAAACTTTTTAAAACATTTTTTAAAACATTTTTAGAATACATGGTTTAGGAATAAATCATATTTTCGATCGAAAAGATGATTTTTCATAAAAAAATATTTTGAACTATTGCGTACATAAAGAGAGGAATATGAAGGGAAACACGTATTCTAATAACATAAACAGATGATAATAAAATCCATGATAATTATTTAGACTTAGATCATAATATTTCAACATTGGATACTTAATCAGAGACAATAATAATAAATGATGAAATTTTAACATGAAACTCTTAACACTTTAGTAACATTAAATCATAATACCCAAGATATAATAACATTAAGTGAAACTTAGAATATAATTAAAATAAGGATATTAGTGATATAACATGTCAAAGGGGCAGTATATACAAATAATTAAAGAAGATAAGTGTATAACATGATAAACATCTCAAAGAAGGAAAATTGTGACAAAAATCAATTACCACTTTGGTAACTTTGAAACCGTAAACCCCATGAAAATGATATCATAAAATGGATATGTAAATACACATAAATTTAAATATAATAATCATATAATATATTCATGGGAATTATATACACCACATAAAAAAATAAGTGGTGAATAGGGTATATATTTCACAGAAATAAAAGTGAGTCGAGAAAAACCATTACTTTGAGTCTGATTGGTCATGCTTGTTCTTTTTATTTCTGAATAATAAACTTATTTTTAATTATTTACTTTAATAATAAAATGTTTCATGTTTATCATTAAATTTATTTCCCTTATTAACAATTTAAATATAATTACTTAATCAATTAATATTAAGTCAGACGTTTTGACCATATTCGGCTTATGTGTCAAAAATGACTTTGGTAGGTCAAATAGGGTCAATGAGGTTATTATTTAAACATATACATAATAAATATCATTAAATAATTATAATATTTATGAATAAATTATACTCTTAAAATCAATCATAAAATATGGTTATGAAAAATTAACTAACGTTACAATCATGGAGATTGTTGGTCGTACGTATGCATGAGTAACGCACCCATTTTTCAATGATCATTATGGAAAGAAGGTATATAATATATTGTCTTTATAGAATAATAATTATATAATAAATACCATGTTATTTAATTATATATACTTATATATATCATTCTTGTGATGAAGTGATGAAAAAAGAAGAATCACATCACTTTGAGGAGGCGATACATCCACAAACGACATTATCACTTTTTTAGTGTGTGAAATGGTCAGAAGAAAATGATATATTATATTTACATAAAGATAATTATGTTATTAATATCATAATTATGTAATTTATATCATATATATTAATTATATATAACCTTATTACTTTCCATGTAACACATTAGTGAAAAACATTTCACATCGCTTCGCGAGGCGGTAGTCTACCGTACACACAAGCGATGTTATCATATCCCGTACTGTATTAAATGTAAAAAGGGTGTATATGATATAATTAAAAAAATGTATAATTATGTTATAAATATAATAAATATAATATATAAACATTATTTACATCATTATGCACAACCATGAGAGGTGGTAATGGAAAAATGATCAACATTGTTTCGTGAGACGGTAGTCCACCATACACACGAATGATGATTTTGTGACCCATTTGATGGAAGTGTGTGTATTTATAGGTATTAACCTTAACATAACAAAGTATTATTATATTTATGATACTTAGTATCATGATATAATAATAATTTAATGGTATTGAGGAAGAAATAAAATAGAAACACTCATTGTAGAACATTACCTCTTCTTCGGGTATCTCATTTTTGTGTGCACCAAAGGACCTTCTTGGTTGGAATTATGAAAAAATAAGACTTATAGGATAATAGGAGGTAAGTGGAGAATTTATCTTTTCAGGTATTATCCTATAAAAAGGTCTTTATATGTTTTAATAGAAGAGGAGATGTGGATACCTTTTATAAGTAAGGTGGGTGGAAAACTTGTAATTTTTTGAAAGAGGGAAGTCCACCCACGTTTATTCCATGTCAAGTTCTTCCAATAATGCAAAAAACTCAATAATATAAGGTATAAGGTACAAATATGTCTATTAAATTAGTTCTTGAAAAGTGTTTAGGTCATTTTACCCTTATATTTAAAGTTTAACCACTAAGTAAACTCATTTTACCTTAATCGCTGTAATTAATTTTAACTATTTTCACTAATCAATTTGTTCAAAAATTAAGTTGAACATATTATACATTATAAATTATTATGATTCAAAATATGGAATCCATTTTACAAAAATTAAATTTACATAAGTGTAAAGACTTAATTATTATCTATCATTTAGTCACAACGAGACATCAAGTTTTTAAGAAGAGTGTTTTTTTAGAAAAAGATGATTTTACATTAAATATATAACTAATAATAGTCATTGTTTGAAAATAAATTGAAATTTAATAAAATTGAGACTATAAATTTTATTTAAAATATTATCCATTATAGATTATTTTAATTAATTTAAAAGGTGAAACATTATGCATTTTAAAATAGTTTTTAGAAAAACTCGTTTTAAACCCAAAAAAAAAATTATATTAAAAACCAATAAATTGGATTAAAAGAAATTAAGTAGATTAAATATAATTTAGGTTACTTTAAAACATATTGGTACTTTTAAATTACATAATTTATTAAAAAGAAATGACTTTTAACAAAAAATTATATTTTTTTACTATTCACTGAAAAATATATATTTTTTGAAAAATCCAAAAATTAAACTCAAAATAAATATTTATATCTAGATTCCAAAAATGAAGTTTATTTTATTAAATAATTTTTTTATAAAAGTTTTAAAAATTAGTTTGAAAATTAATTCGCCATAAAAAGGTGACAAAACCGTTTTTTTGAAAAATATACATTTTTAAGAGAAAATTGGATTTATTTTTATATAATGTATAAAAAACACATAGGATGAATATTAAAAATTATATTGAATATATTATATATAAATATATTCTAATAATAGTGTTTTTTTAATTTATTGGTATAAAACACACTTTTTTTCATTAAAATTATTTTTCATAAAAAAGATTTTCTTTTATTTTCATAAGGGGTTTATTTTGATTTATAATTAATTGGTCACTAATGAATTAATTATATATACACGTGTAAACCATATTTCCATAATTCAGTTAATCCTATTCATACCCGTTATTCCAATGATTAGGTTATGATGGTAATATATATCATGGGTCGTTTAAGTTTGGTGTAACCTGTTGAATATGCTATCAAACATAAAAATATTGGGGTTACTTATAATGAAAGCTAAACTGAGTGTTGCATATAACTCAAGATAAAATTAGAGCTGTATGCCCTTTACACCATTTAATACAATTTTTTTATTTTAAAATCTCATGGTGTTACACTCTTGCTCTTAAAATTCACCCACGAGACCTAGAATTGTCTGTTGGATGCATCTGTTCGCCCATGGCTAGTCCCTAGCTTATGTTGACATTACCCTTCAAAGGGGTGTCCATGAACATGGTTGCTTGTTGTTGGTTCAACCCCTTTTTTGAAAATTCTTCAAATATTTTCCTTTCTATGCAAAGTAATTCCTAAAAATTTCACTTCATTTCCTTGACCTCAACTTCTTCATTTCTTTTAATCCTTCATCAAATAAGAATTCAAACATCAGTGTCTCAAATGGAAACACTCAAAATAAAGTGGTCAATAATGACCATGTTTTAAGTATTTAAGAGTATATAATGTATTAAAATGAATTCTTATTTTAAAAATAACAAAAACATCAATTATAATCATATTTAATCACAAAACACTAAAATATACTAATATATATTCAAAATATTATATAAAAATAATGAAAAATTTGACCAATGAACATTCCCACACACTTAATCCTGACTTATCCTTAAATAATTCCTCTCAACAAAAGATCTCACCAGGAATCCATATCCTCTCAATCTTGATCCTTGTTCATTGAATTTTAATTATCAAGGATTAATTTTAATCATATTTTTACATGAAACATCTTTGTAATCTCCCCTCACTAAATATCATCATCCCAATTCAAAATTTTACCTAATAAATGATCCATACTTATGCACCAACTAAATACATTCATTTTAATATTTTTTGATGTGAGTTCAACATTCACCTTAATCTCTATCTCTTTCCATAACTAGGAATATCACTTTTTTTAGATATATGATGTTCAATACACTTATTCAAGAATTTAGTTTTGCTAATTTCAAACTAATTAATTCCAATCAATAAATATCCCATAGGACTAATTGGAATAGACTGGGCATGGAAGTAGGTTTGGGTAGTCAAATCTCAAATCTTCTTTTACACTCATTAATGGTTCTTTATTTTTCACACACACACCCTTATGACAATGCTATTTCAATAGAAATTAATTTGGATCTTAGTAAATTACACTACTACAATTCAAATTATTTATCCTATTTTTGTTTAGAGTGAACCATTAAATTGTAACATTTTTTTAGAAAAATATATCACTCGAGGTTTATTTTATTAAACAAGTGTAAGCATGAAATTTTTTTATCTAACTAAATCTTGTATTAATAAAATTAAATTCACAGGTACTCTTCACAAGGTATTAAATGTTTTCAAGCTGATGATTTTATTTTAGAGATTGATAGATAACATTTTCTCAAAGTGTTTTTGTTCACTACACATAGAACACAACACACTTCTTCTTTTCTCCCACACACATTTTTGATTATATTTTCAATAAATGTATAACTATAGATATGAAATTTAGAATTAAAACATTGATTTAAGCATCATATAAATAAGATAAGAGGGATGTTAGAACACTCCCCTTCCATTTTAGCTTCTTTCTTTATATTGTATGTGTCACTTGCTTCCAATTCCTCTCACTCTTCTAATTGAATGATCTTACTATAAAATATGGAAAAATAATTCAGTATGGTGGTTATATAATTTATTCAAAATTATCAAATAATATTATAAAAAGAAAATAAAGATCATATTCTTGGGTTACCTCCCAAGAGGAACTTGTTTTTAAGACTTCATCCTGATATCTTCATCTTCATGTTCAAACATGATCTATTGGTAGTTAAAGATTCCTTAATGGGAACCTATGTGTTTCCTCCACAACTAATTTGTCCTTGACATTAATTGTTTCTAGATATTCAGATTCTTCTGTGATTCTATACCCTTGTAATTCCAATTCAAACATGTAGTCTTACACTTCATTATGACCACTTTTAATTTCAAAATCCTCTCTTGATATCTAGTCCTTGTGGTATATTAATGCTTCCCTTGTCTGGTCTATTATTTCCATATGAAAACAATGTTTTTTTATCTTTGGTTTCTTAATATCTTGAAATAAAATTTTCTCCCCTCTGTTTTCTTTTCATAGAGCATCAATTTCCTACTCTTTGCTATATATTGAGCCTCTTTTTCAAATGATAGTGTGTATTCATGATCAATGATTACACTTTGATCCACTTATAATCCCCTTTCTATTAGTTTTAGAATAAGTTTTTGTTTTTCCAATACATCCTCATCATTTGTCACTTAATTTCTTCCATTATTACTTTTTATTTTTGGTTGTTCTTTTTCCAAAATTTTAATTTCAGCAGGTTGTATTAAATTTCAAATTTTAGTATCTCTTCCCTTATTTTCTTCTTCAAATGCAATTTTCTTAAATAGTAAAAATTCAATGGGTTTTTTCTCCCCTAAAACACCCCTTATCAACCTATTTTTAATTTACATCAATTAATTCATCTCTATACCTTGTAGAGATAGTCAGGACGCTCTCCATTGAATGAATTTTATATTTTAGTGGAATAAATTATTTATTATTTTCTCTATTTTTCCTAGAAAACATCTCTAATTAAGCTTCAAAGTCATGAAAGCATGCTTGGGTATTTTTTTAAAGTTAATAAATTCTTGTATCAATCCTATAAAAGATGATTTGAGTGTTTTATATGTGGGCTTGGGTGGTTTGGATGAAACTCTCCAATATCCCTTCATTCCTTGAGAGTTCAGATTGAATTCTGTGCAAATTTTCCAAAATAATTTCTATTCCATTTTCTTCCTCTATTGAGATTGAGGGTTGATGTTCATGTGCCCCTAGTTGAGTTCTCTATTGTATATTGGGCTGAAATTGCTCCTAAAATTTATCTTTTTCAACTTTCTGGAAGTCTTATAGATCCCTCAAAGGCAAAGTCAAATTGGTCCCTCTAATTTGGATAATATGAATTTGAAAAAGTATGAACCTATACTTGATTCCCTTTCTGTCCAAGATATATATGTTTTGGAATTTCATTGTTTTCAAAATGCCGGAGGCCCTCTTGATACCTCCTTGAAGTGTTGGGATGATTCCCCCCAGATGGTTACTTATTCCATTGAATTTTAGAGGATTCATAATGTTTAAATTCTTTATAATCCCTCCATGAAGTGTTGAATTTGTTTCTCTAAGTTAGATGAAAAGAATTTGAGAAAAGAACATCATTTACAAGTTATTTTCTAGAAATTCCATCTTTATAAAATTTTAATTTATCCCTCAAAGAAATGTTAAAATATCCCCTCCATCATTGACCTTATGGGAATGAGAATATGTCACTCCTTAGAGAATGATTTTCCATGTAACCCATGTCTTTTTCTTCTATTCAAAATTGTGAGTTTGATACTATAAATTCAAAATTCCAACATTGATTTTGGTTATTCCTAAGCTTACAACATAAGTAACTGTCATCTTTCTTCCCTTGGGAACTTAAAACTAACTCTTTTATTTATTCTTGAAGTTTAGTAATATGAAATTTCACTTCATTAGTGGCCTTGAATTCATGTATCCCTTAACTTATTCCTCTTATTTATTTATATTGTGAGTTAATTTCAATACATTGAAGATATTCTTTAATTCTGCAGCACTCTTGTTACCAAAATACCTACCAAAAGATGTGTAAACGAGATTTTGTCCCATTAGGGTGACTCCATAAAAATATTGAATATGAAATGGGGGTGGGAGTTGATGTTTTGTGAATTGTAGGGTAATACCATTTATATATTTATCATTCTTCATGGTATTGTTTATCTTCTTCTTGAGTGGAGTTAATGATTCTCCTCCTCATTTCCTTAGTTTTCTCAATGGTAATGTATCTTATTGAAAATTCATAATGAATTTACTTTTATGAATCAAAAGATTAATCAAATTGTTTTTGGATCCACTTACTTTCCTCCCCCTAAAGAAATAAATGAAAAAAATTAAACTTAGTTCATCCTCAGTCATTATATTTAGGGGGAATACATTCACTCCTGTAATAAATTATTTTATGAACATGAAGGTATCTTCTTATGATGAACCATTGAAAGTAGGTAAAAATATCATGGTTCTTGATATCATAATTTCCTACCCAATTTTATATCTTGACGAATGAATGATTTCCTTTCCCTTGGGGTACTTGAAAATCCATCAATTTGAGTGACACATGATTCCATTTCTACCTGGGTAGATTATATTTCCAGTGTCCTCCTAATTCTGGCCACATAATGTGATGCTTTGATTTTCCTTCCATGCCACAATACTTTCCCAAGATCCAAATGATATTTTCTTCAATTATACTAATCAATGGAACAAATGGGATGAAATGGGTCCTTAAAATCAATTAATATGTATTTGAAAATTAATTTACAAGAATTATTATTCAAGAATAAAAATATTTTTGACTATTCTGTGAATTCTAGAATGATTGTATTTCTTTTTTCTTAGAATTTTTATCTAAAAATTAGATAAAAATTATTGGATCAATTGAAAACTATCCTCGAAAATGGAACTAATTTTTTACATTGATGAAATATGAGCACAATATTAGTGATTAACCGGGTTATCTCTATAGGGATAAGTAATTTAGTCAATCCAATAACTATCATGGGTATAAATAATAAAAAATCAAATGTTTTTGGGGTTTTTGAGTGTTGATAATGTCATAATTTTAAAAAGTTTTAGGGGTTTTGTATTTATGTGTGAGTGTGTAAATGGTAAATAGGTAACAAAATCATTTGATATTGTGATGAGTGGGGGATTTAGGGTATTAGTCATCATTGGGATTCATTAAAAGTGAATTAACCAATATAAATGAATTAGAAACATAATCCATCCCTTTAAATCCACTCTCATGGTAGTCAAGGGATTACTCATAAAATCAAGAGTCACTATAAGGTTTATCTTGTTCCTTATGAGTAGTGATTAAGTTCCCTATTTTATGATTTAGTTACCACTACATCCCTTGAAATCTCATTCTTTATAATGTAATGATCATGAAATTGGTTCATGGTTTGGGCTTCAATTCTAATTCCCTCACCCTCACTGTATTTTCACTTAACCAGTAGTGAAACATTTAAGAGAAATAATAATAAAAGAAATACTAATAACAAATATGGGATTTATATGACATACAAAAAATGATGAAATCACTTCTCTTCTATTACCCCTAAAAAATGTATACCCAAGCATGATAATTTCAAATAAGAACAAAGAGAGTGGGAATAACTCCCCCATGAGATGCTTGGCTGCCTTTCCTACTGCAGCTAAGATTATTTCCTACCCACTACTTAGATGATGGATCAAATGGAGTGAATGGATGAGTATGAAAAAATGAGGTGAGTTAGAGAATATAGGCTCAATAGAGAGTGTAATAGGGAGAATGAGAGTGGGACTATGCAAGGTTGGATCTCTCAGGACAAATGGAGTGATATATATATGTAGAGGGAGAGTGATGAATGGGTGATGGAGATGATGTCTTCCCCCTGGAAAGATAATTTCCCCTTGGATGTCCCTTTATCATTGGATGGATTCCATGTGGAAAGACCTCCTTATTTCTATACAAAAAATCCAAGCTATTCCTGAATTTCCCACACTTTGAGTGGGGGACCGGTGTGAGTTAGCTCCCATATCTCTCTTCTCCCTCTTCTTCCACTTGGAAATATCCCAAACCACTACTAGATTTGGGAAAACTAAAATTTATAAATATTCTCACCCATTTCCTGTGTTACATATAGATTCTGAGATGAAATAAAGGGATTTGATCAATCTGTAAGTGATTTGGGTGTTGGGATGTTTTTAGAGGAGGTTGATATTTCGTTGGGGCATGAGGATCCATCAGCAAGGGTTGATATTCTATTTGAACTCAACATGGTTTTGGAGATCCATGAGATTTTTTCAGGGTTGTTTTGATTGACTGATCACAAATAGATATGAATAGAGGAAAAATAGACTTTATTCACCAAGAATAAAGGTTACAAAATACCCCTCCCACACACCTCCCTTTCTCTCTATCTCATGGAGCTCTCAAGGCTCTCTAAAAATAGATATAAGAGATCTCTTGGCTTGGATATAATCTATTATAACCTCTCTTATCCCTCCTTAAATAGCCATGGTGGGAGGTTTCATGTTAGAAACATATCCCACCGATCCCACATACACCCACAAAAACATTGTACTTCACCCATGGCTTTCACCTACCACGGTGGGTGGAATTGGTTCACCAACGACCTTTGACAACAATGGTGGCATGTAGTTAGATATCTCCATAAATTCCCCCCATCCATCTGTAATCCACTTGAGAATCTTCAATGGTCTATCTTCTCCTGAGCAAACACATTTTTCAATATATCCTCTAGGTTCTCCTTTGTGTGGATCTTCATAAGTCACAACATCTATCGATCAATCACTTCACATATCCAATGATAGAAAATGTCAATGTGCTTTATTCAAGAATGGTACATGGAGTTCTTGCTCAATTTGAAATCACTTTTACTATCTTAATGAACTCTTTACTCCTTTCGGTTGAATCCAATTTCCAGGATAAAATTCTTTAACCACAACCTCTCCTTTCCAGCTTGTAAATCATCAATATACTATTCTTCTGTCGTAGATAAAGTGACACACTTTTGTAACCTTTACTACCATGATACATCTCCTCCTACAAAAGTATAGATGTATCCTGATGTAGAATTCATAATATCAGGATCTTTTTCCAAGCCTTCATCTATATAGACCTCCAAGAGAGGCTCATCTCCCCCGTAGCACAAACATAAGTTTAAAGTACCTTTAAGATACCTCAAAATCTACTTGACTACATCCCAGTGCTACTTATCTAGGTTGGAGAGAAACCAAATCACGATCACCACTACATAAGCAATATCAGGTCTCATACTCATCATATCATACATCAAGCTTCTAACTATTGAATAGTATGGTATCATATCTATTACCTCGATTTCTTCCTTATACAACATGCATGAACTTTTTTCCAACTTAAAATGAATGGGAAGATGAATTCTCATTGGTTTGGATTTTTCAATTTTGAAAATTTTTAGTACACATTCCACATACTTCTCCTGAGATATCCATAACAACCTCATATTTCTGTATTGAATTATTTAAACCCCAAAATATGTTGAGATTCTCCTAAGTCCTTCATATAAAAAGACTTGGATAAGTCCTTCTTGAACTAGATAATCTTCATTGCATCCTTCCCAATGATCAACATGTCATCAACATAAAGTAGAAGAGAGAAAAAGTTACCATCCTATAATCATTTTATGTAGACACACTGATCTTCCTGTGTCCGATTGTATCAATGACTCACCATGAATGGTTCAAAATTCTTGTACCACTTCTTGGGAGCTTGTTTCAGTCCATACAAGCTCTTCTTCAATTTATAGACAAGGTTTTCTTTTCAAAAACCACAAAAACTTCAGGCTGATTTATATATATCTCCTCAAAGAGGTCACTATGAAGAAAAGTTGTCTTCATGTCCATATATTCAAGATCTAAGTCCAAGATAGCCACCAATTCAAAAATGACATGGATTGAATCCATCTTCACCACAGGTGAAAAAATATTGTCAAAGTCAACTCCTTTTTTCTAAAGGAATCCCTTGACAACTAACTAAGATTTGTGCTTGAAGTACTTTTTTACATCCTTATTTAGTCTAAACACCCATTTGATTATTAGTTCCTTCTTACCATTAGGTATTTCCAACAAATAATATGTCTGTTTCTTTGTAAAAGACTCCATATCATCCTCCATTGCATGATTCCACTTGAGTTAATCAGGATGAGACAATACTTCATGGTATCCTTCTAACCCCCTTCGTCAGTCATCAATAGGTGCCCCAACTTTGAATATTTTGTTGATGGAATCCTTCCTTGTGAAGTTCTTCCAAATTGTGAATGTTTAGTTCGAGAGGCATAACATCACCTACCTCCTAGGATGGTTCTGTCACTTCTTGTGGAGAGGATTGAGTCTCCCCTACTCAATATCTTCCTCCACCACCTTCGGGTCTACTACTGATGAGTATCCTTTCACCTCCTCCTCTTCATTGACAAGTGGTTCTAGTATAGGTTTTAGATCATGAATTGATTCCTCAACACATTCCCTCCGAGACATTCTAAGGTTTTGAATTTCCTCGATTGTATGGTTCCCTTGCAACACAACATCTCTACTTGTGATATCCTTATTATCCTTTGGGTCCCAAAGCTTGTATCCAAACTCCTCATATTCACAGATGATGGAGATACATGGAGTATATCTCTTGTAAAGCTTCTACTTGAGCTCCTTGGATACATTTTCAAATTCCAAACATCCAAATACTCATAAATGAGATTAAGATGGATGTTTACGAGACCATCTCTTTTTTGGGATCATAAAATTTAGCGGGACCAATGGTGATCAGCTGACGGGGTAGCATGAAACCTGAATATCTTCTCCCTATAATTTCATAGGTATCTTAGCCAAACAAATCATGATTATTCCCTTCTCCCTGATGGTTCTGTTCATCCTTTTCGTAACTCTGTTGTGTTGTGTGGTGAGTGGGATCGTCCTCTCACGTTGGATACCTTGAATCTTACAATATGCATCAAATTGTTGGAACTAAGGTTGTTCTTTGTTTTAAATGGAGAATGGGTTGTGTATTTTTTTAATCCTCACATGGAAGATCAAGGAGTTTTCAAGGAAAGTAATCTTACAGATCAAGCATAAAACAATATAGAAGGTGTTGTTGTTTCCCCATGTTTTACAAATTATTTTTTCTAAATATGAGAGAATGGAGAAAAGTGTTTTGTAAAATGGATTTGAAATCCATTCAAGATAAGGTTTAGAAAATTTCACGCTATATTTTTTTAAAGATAATTTCATCAAAATTTGTTAAAGGAAAGAATGGAGGGTGAGTTTTGGAGTTGGTGCGCAAGTTGAGTTGCGCGACAGAGGCTTGGGAGAATAGACTAGCGCATTTGGGGGAAAGTTTTGTTCCATTCACTTAGGGTCACCAAAATTACTATAAAGAGGTTATTACCCCCTCTCAATACTTAAAAAGTTTTTCCACAAAGATCCATTGACTCGGCATGCAAGGGACTTGCGTGAGAGCGACTTGCGCAGAGTAAAAAATGCACGCAAGTATTCCTTTTGTCTCTAAAAGTCAAAGTGAAACTTATGGTGTAGTTGCATCATAGATAAGATCTGAATGATAGATAAGGGTTCCAGTATAGATAATGTAACACCCCAGGTAAATAAAGAATATGACATTTCATATTTATCCATATTTGTGAATAAAATATTTAAATGACTTTAAAGGAGACGCTATGCTCGATGGCGTACCCAACACGCAACAACGAGTTTCTTGGGAATCTTACGTTGCACTCTAATAATTAAATAATATTATTCTAAATGGTAGTTAACATGTAGCCGTTGTAATGGAGGGAATGGATAGAAATAACTAAAATATTATTATATATGTTCTTAAATATTTTTACATTTATACAATAAAAGATAAAGGCTTAAAATACGGAAAGAATTCAATTTTAGGCGTATATGCCCTAGTTTTCACTAAAGGTTCACTTATCACCTTTTGATGGAGAAACGTCATTAAATATAGTTTTGTTCACTATTAAACATTCTTTTGGACCAAATAAAACTCTTATTAAGAATCGGGACATCAAAATTTACTTTGTGTAAATTTTTGGTATCTTTCCGATAAAGTTCATTTTTTTAATGAATAGTGTAAAATGTTGTATTTTAATTCAAAACCACTTTTTAATCTAATTTATTTATATGATTAGATTATATTTTGATTTGGTTTTAAAGTGAAATTAGAAAATATTTTAACCATTAAATCCAATAGTGGTCGTTGGAATCAATTTCACTTTGAAATCAGACTTAAACTAGTGTCAATCTTTTGATACTTATTGTTTCATAAAACACGCTATTTGTCATGACAGCGGGAATTAATTATTAAATTAATTAATGTGACTTATATGTTTTGAATTTTGTAAAACAGACTTCATTTTTGAATTCAGAATATCAAATATAGCTTAGGGTGAATTTTTGGGATTTTTCTGAAAAACTTCAATTTTTGATGAATAGTGAAACCACTAAGTGGTACTTATAAAACTGATTCTCCGTTTAAATGAAATTTTGCCATCATTGTGTTTTGATTTTAAAAAAATCCGACATAAATGGTTGTCATTAAGAAGTAAAATGTGGTTCAATGAGATTAAAATAATTTTTTGGTGAATAGTAACTTATTAAGTTTTTAATCGCGATTAGTGGTAATTAGTGTGGTTTAAGGTAAAAATAATGCTTTAATAAAATTAGATGAGCTTGAAACATGTCTTACCCTCATTGGTTGTATCATGGCCGACCAAGACAAGCCATGGGTTAACTTGGGGACCCCATGGATCCACTTTGGTTGGGAAATGACATAAATAACATTTTATTTAATGTAAAAGTAAAATTGACACAAACATGATATGTTTTACTAAAACAATTTTTAAGTGGGGTTATACAAGTCATATTTTTGATTATAAATATTAATTGGAAAGATAAAAAGATTTCCTACATCATAGTATTTTTTTATAATTTTTAGACATTAAATAAATTAAATTATTTATGACATAATAATGATGCAGCGATGACATCATTATTTGACGATTTAAATAAAATGGAAAGATAGTGTAAAATATATGAACTACACATGTCCAAAACTTATTGTATGAGTGGATTTCTATGCCTTATCACCTTATCAACTAATTATATCAATGTGGGACCTTTTTAAACCGAAACACATTTTCAAATAAAGTAATATTTCTTTACTTTCCAAAAGTGCCCCTCCTCTCCTCTTATAAAAGGCCCCCACCTCTACCTCATTTAACACACTCCTCAAGCCTTTGGCTCGGCCAACCCCTGCCCATTTACTCTCTCCACATCCCTCTCCTCATCCTAGAGGATTCCCTTTGGGCAGAATCCTTTCAAAGGAAGCCTTTAGGCTCAAATCAAAAGGAGTTACACTTTTAAAGGTAATTCATTCTCTCATGTTCATTTGTTTTATTTTGCTTCTCCAACCCCCTAAACTCTTTTTATTTACTTCTTTTGTAACAACACCAGTATCTTAAATATACTAGGATGTTTTTATAAGATTTATTCGAGCTACACTATCACACAACTACATCAAATGGTTAAAGAACATACGGTTTCCGTGGATGGCGAAATTCTGCCTCCCGAAACGATGATTGTTCAATACTCATTTAACACCTTCAAAGGTAGCCATTATGATGTCACTATTTTTATATATGATATATAATATGTTTATGTTTTCCTTAAGCTTCTGTTTTTTTTTCATTTTGGGCATACCTTTATGGTTTCCATTATGGGTAAACGCGATATCTTCATTTAAGGAAGTGCGGACTACCGCCCCCTCAAAGTGATTTGATTCGTTAAATACCATATGTGGGACGTATAAAGGATGGAACTATGATATTCTATATGATATTATAATGTAATTATAATATACCTTTATATCATTATTATTCCATTCTATAAAATATGAAATAGAAATGAAAGTAGCGTTCATGCGTACGTACGGCTTACCGTCTCCATGAACGGTGCATTTCATTTCTTACCTCTAAATGATTATGTAATGTTATAAATGCATGAATGTACTGGATATATATGACATATATGATATCCAAATCATGAATATGATTCTGGATATAATAAACATTTGACCACACGAACAACATGTAATGGTAAGAAGTCCACTTTCGACTTAAGAACCAAATATCGACAAAACAAACATTATTAACTTAAATGTTTACATAATGTTTATAACATGGAAATAAGTGATCTAATAGGAATAATGAACTAGAAAAAGGTTCTTAATAAAGTGGAAATTAACTCAAGTTTATTATTCAGGACGTTAAAGAACGATCGAGTCAAGTCGGATCCGAGGTAAGGGATCCCACTCCTCTCTTTCTTTTTAAGTACACACTTTTATGTCATTACTTTTAAAGCTCATCTTTCTTGTTATTGGGATGATATTTTATATTACACTTACTGTAATTTTTATGTTCATGTGATGAGAGACCCTATTCTCTCTCATCAATCCATTTTGGAAGTTTTGAGTGGCGCCGTTAGGCTGCCGAATTTTCGTAAGGGATTTTTCATCTCACTTTTATTCTCGTGAGTTTTATGCTACATTTGCCACAAATTCCATTGAGTGGTGTATGTACTGCCCATTATTCTACTCTTTGTGTAACATACTTTTATTTATGGGTATTTAAATCAATGATCTACTGTCCTTCTTTCATGGGGTGTATGTTTTGATAGATACCCAAGTCGGTAAGGGAACCTTTCACCCTCCTCTTTTTTAAAAGACTTCTTTTGTTGGGTCTTTTAATTTACATATTGTTATTTTGGGATATGTTATCATATATCCTTGTTGATGTAAATTTTATGTCCAAGTTATGAGATACTCTTTTTATCTCTCATCAACTCTTTTTGATGTGATGCCATTAGGCTGTCAAGGGAACTTTTTAACCCAATTTCGATTTCTTTGGGTTCAACATGTAGTCATTGAATATGTCATCCATTGAATATGTGTGAATGACCTTTTATTGTTTTACACCTAATATCCACTTATATTGGGTGTATTTATATTTTTCACACATATTTTTGAGATTGATTTGTCCTTAATTTAAGGATACCTTCTTTATAAGGGATTTCATTACATTTGACATTTCTATTGAGGGTTCATTGTTGTTATGCACCAATTCACTCTTATATGGTGTATATACTATCCTTTGGAGTATTATATCATTAATCCATTTATTCTCATGATATTATAATGTTATGACTAAATGTTATTCCTCAATTATTGTATTCAAGTGTCTCTGATTTTGGTAAAACCCCTTTAACCAAAATATCGTTTTAAATGTTTTAATTATTTGTTCTTATTAATATCCATATTTTCAAAATGGTTTTAAGGATTTATTTATATGGATATTAATGGTTTAAAATTTTAAGCTTCAAGGTGGTATGGGACACTTTGATTCAAAAATCTCTTTATTAATTATTTTAAATGGTTTTGGAAATGGTTTCTTTTTGAATGGATTCAATATTTCAATATACTAAAATGTTATATTGTGATTGAAATATGGAAATGTTATGTTTCCTTTATGCATGTTTTATGTTACACATTTATGTTATGGTTCTTGGGCATTGTTATGAAAATGGGTGGTTCCGTGATAAACTAAGGGCGGGTGAGCCCGTTATAGCTCTCCAATGCATTGGGTAACGCGAAGGAGTGAAACGTTAAGGTTTCTCCGAAGAGATTTAGGGAATATACTGTGATGGGTATTCCAAACGTAACCAATAGGGTTACTCCCTACGTAAGAATTTTATGAATGCCTCAAGTTACCTTTATGTCTTATATTTTCTATGATTTATTCATGATTTGATATGCCTATGTTTTATGGGTAAAGTATGATTTCATTATTATGTATATATGAACTCATGTTTCCTTTCCATATTTTTATAACCCTTACTGATCTTTTTATGCTCATCCCAAGTTTTTGAAATGTTTTTCACAGGTCAAGGGAAAGGTACATGATGTGACGATAGTGTCAAGGATGTGTCAAGAAAGAATCCGTGTTTTATTTTAAATAGGTTTCCATTGATGGGAAGAATGAATATTGTCTTTTATGTAACCACTTTGTTTAAATGTGGAATGTAATGAAAGTTTCATGATCTAATTCTCTAAAACTCTAAACCTGAAAAGATCCTCAATGTGAATTACTCATTTAATTCAATATTAAGTAAGGTTTAAGGTTGGGGCCTTATAGTTGGTATCAAAGGTCGGTTTAGATAACTTTAGAGGTTAGGGTATTCTTTAGGCATAATTGACAATTACCATAATAGTTAGGATTTCAGAAAGAGTCTTAGTTTTAGATAAAGTGAATGAGTAAGTATATCTTATTGTCTATCTTACTCATTAGTACACGATGGTTTTGTTGATATACTCACACTGACATTTATATTTTTAGTGAATGGATGGATCTAGCAGGCACCAAAGAGACAACAGGTTTGAAGGAAACTGTGGTGGTTCTCTGATTAAGATACTAGATAAAATGGAGGATTCAATGAGGAAACTCGTGGTTGTTCTAAACCAAATATCAAGGAGTCATGATCAACCACTTCAACCTTGGTGAGTTCTCTAATGCATCATGTATGAGATGGCCAACTCGATGTGGAAATTCAGGTAATAATTATTAAGGTAACCATTAGGGTTTATATGATACTTAATTTTTAGGTAATTATGGGTTACTCTATGATATGATGGAAAATGAAAGGAATGAGACAAACTTGAGGTGAAAATATGTTATGATTATTCTTGAAGATTTTATCTCATTTTGGGGAATGTTTTAAGAATTATATAGTTTTGGAAAAAGAACAACACGTAGACCGTGTGACATCCCATCACGTCGGACAAAGCTGCGGGAATCGAACCCACAACCAATGTGCGACTGATATTTATCACCTACCACTGGACTACGTGAAGTCCCTGGTTAGTTTGACTGATTCATTCTAGTTATATGATTTTATGAATTAAGAGTAAGTTGATTTTGGGTTATTTATGAAAATGATTAACCTATCATGGAGGATATGTGATTAGGTTAATTACTTTTCAATGTGAGACTTTAGGAGCAACTGATGTTGTTTGGAGATAAATGTTACAATTTAACTTGGAAGACTATGTGACTAAATCCTTCAAATATTTGGGTTTCAATCTTATATTGGTTTACTTTGAAGACTTTTATGGACAAATTGACTATAGAATGGTCCTCGCTGAACATTGGGTTTTGTTGGACAAAATTTGGAGATTAAGAATAGATTTTATTTTTATAAAGGGTTATCCTTTTCTGGATTATCTGATCTTGTACTAGCCTTTTTGGTTTTGGTTTTGGTTAAAGTCTAAAGACATGGGAAGTATATAGTTCTATTTTGTGGATTAGGTGATTCTCTAGAAGTTGATTATAGTACTCTTAATGTGAACAAGTCTTCCTAAATACTCGTCTTTTGAAGAAAATATGAGTTTGTGTAAGGAATCTAATAAAAGTTGAAAGTCAATATGATAAGTGATTATGTCTCCTTATGAATAAATTCCTCAATAAAAAGTAACTTAAAACAAAAATGTTGTCTATTAACTTTTCCTACTGGGTAATCGAAGACCGTTTAACCCATCACAAGTTTGTGATTTTCTCGTGGTTAACTTTCTCCTAAACATGTTTTCTATCACTCTCCATCAGAACATGACCCTTTGTTTTTTCCTCCATGTCCATATTTTCATACTTGGAATCCTAGTATGGGTTAACTCGGGTGACCTCTGTACTTATATTTCTTTATTTTAAAGTGATTGTTTTACCGACTATTGTTCCGATGTGGGACTTTCAAGGATGTTTCCAAGCGTAATTTTAAAATTGCGAGGACGCAATTCCCAAAAGGGGGGAAGGATGTAACACCCCAGGTAAATAAAGAATATGACATTTCATATTTATCCATATTTGTGAATAAAATATTTAAATGAATTTAAAGGAGACGCTATGCTCTATGGCGTACCCAACACGCAACAACGAGTTTCTTGGGAATCTTACGTTGCACTCTAATAATAAAATAATATTATTCTAAATGGTAGTTAACATGTAGCCGTTGTAATGGCGAGAATGGATAGAAATAACTAAAATATGATTATATATGTTCTTAAATATTTTTACATTTATACAATAAAAGATAAAGGCTTAAAATATGGAAAGAATTCAATTTTAGGCGTATATGCCCTAGTTTTCACTAAAGGTTCACTTATCACCTTTTGATGGAGAACCGTCATTAAATATAGTTTTGTTCACTCTTAAACATTCTTTTGGACCAAATAAAACTCTTATTAAGAATCGGGACATCAAAATTTACTTTGTGTAAATTTTTGGTATCTTTCCGATAAAGTTCATTTTTTTAATGAATAGTTTAAAATGTTGTATTTTAATTCAAAACCACTTTTTAATCTAATTTATTTATATGATTAGATTATATTTTGATTTGGTTTTAAAGTGAAATTAGAAAATATTTTTACCATTAAATCCAATAGTGGTCGTTGGAATCAATTTCACTTTGAAATCAGACTTAAACTAGTGTCAATCTTTTGATACTTATTGTTTCATAAAACACGCTATTTGCCATGACAGCGGGAATTAATTATTAAATTAATTAATGTGACTTATATGTTTTGAATTTTGTAAAACGGACTTCATTTTTGAATTCAGAATATCAAATATAGCTTAGGGTGAATTTTTGGGATTTTTCTGAAAAACTTCAATTTTTGATGAATAGTGAAACCACTAAGTGGTACTTATAAAACTGATTCTCCGTTTAAATGAAATTTTGCCATCATTGTGTTTTGATTTTAAAAAATCCGACATACATGGTTGTCATTAAGAAGTAAAATGTGGTTCAATGAGATTAAAATAATTTTTTGGTGAATAGTAACTTATTAAGTTTTTAATCGCGATTAGTGGTAATTAGTGTGGTTTAAGGTAAAAATAATGCTTTAATAAAATGAGATGAGCTTGACACATGTCTTACCCTCATTGGTTGTATCATGGCCGACCAAGACAAGCCATGGGTCAACTTGGGGACCCCATGGATCCACTTTGGTTGGGGAATGACATAAATAACATTTTATTTAATGTAAAAGTAAAATTGACACAAACATCATATGTTTTACTAAAACAATTTTTAAGTGGGGTTATACAAGTCATCTTTTTGATTATAAATATTCATTGGAAAGATAAAAATATTTCCTACATAATAGTATTTTTTTTATAATTTTTAGACATTAAATAAATTAAATTATTTATGACATAATAATGATGCAGTGATGACATCATTATTTGACGATTTAAATAAAATAGAAAGATAGTGTAAAATCTATGAACTACACATGTCCAAAACTTATTGGATGAGTGGATTTCGAAGACTTATCACCTTATCCACGAATTATATCAATGTGGGACCTTTTGAAACCGAAACACATTTTCAAATAAAGTAATATTTCTTTACTTTCCAAAAGTGCCCCTCCTCTCCTCTTATAAAAGGCCCCCACCTCTACCTCATTTAACACACTCATCAAGACTTTGGCTCGGCCAAACCCTGCCCATTTACTCTCTCCACATCCCTCTCCTCATCCTAGAGGATTCTTTTTGGGCAGAATCCTTTCAAAGGAAGCCTTTAGGCTCAAATCAAAAGGAGTTACACTTTTAAAGGTAATTCATTCTCTCATGTTCATTTGTTTTATTTTGCTTCTCCAACCCCCTAAACTCTTTTTATTTACTTCTTTTGTAACAACACCAGTATCTTAAATATACTAGGATGTTGTTATAAGATTTATTCGAGCTACACTCTCACACAACTACATCAAATGGTTAAAGAACATACGGTTTCCGTGGATGGCAAAATTCTGCCTCTCGAAACGATGATTGTTCAATACTCATTTAACACCTTCAAAGGTGGCCATTATGATGCCACTATTTTTATATATGATATATAATATGTTTATGTTTTCCTTAATCTTCTGTTTTTTTTCATTTTGGTCATACCTTTATGGTTTCCATTATGGGTAAACGCGATATCTTCATTTAAGGAAGTGCGGACTACCGCCCCCTCAAAGTGATTTGATTCGTTAAATACCATATGTGGGAAGTATAAAGGATGGAACTATGATATTCTATATGATATTATAATGTAATTATAATATACCTTTATATCATTATTATTCCATTCTATAAAATATGAAATAGAAATGAAAGTAGCGTTCATGCGTACGTACGGCTTACCGTCTCCATGAACGGTGCATTTCATTTCTTACCTCTAAATGATTATGTAATGTTATAAATTCATGCATGTACTGGATATATATGACATATATGATATCCAAATCATGAATATGATTCTGGATATAATAAACATTTGACCACACGAACAACATGTAATGGTAAGAAGTCCACTTTCAACTTAAGAACCAAATATCGACAAAACAAACATTATTAACTTAAATGTTTACATAATGTTTATAACATGGAAATAAGTGATCTAATAGGAATAATGAACTAGAAAAAGGTTCTTAATAAAGTGGAAATTAACTCAAGTTTATTATTCAGGACGTTAAAGAACGATCGAGTCAAGTCGGACCCGAGGTAAGGGATCCTACTCCTCTCTTTCTTTTTAAGTACACACTTTTATGTCATTACTTTTAAAGCTCATATTTCTTGTTATTGGGATGATATTTTATATTACACTTACTGTAATTTTTATGTTCATGTGATGAGATACCCTATTCTCTCTCATCAATCCATTTTGGAAGTTTTGAGTGGCGCCGTTAGGCTGCCGAATTTTCGTAAGGGATTTTTCATCTCACTTTTATTCTCGTGAGTTTTATGCTACATTTGCCACAAATTCCATTGAGTGGTGTATGTACTGCCCATTATTCTACTCTTTGTGTAATATAATTTTATTTATGAGTATTTAAATCAATGATATATTGTCCTTCTTTCATGGGGTGTATGTTTTGAAAGATACCCAAGTCGGTAAGGGAACCTTTCACCCTCCTCTTTTTTAAAAGACTTCTTTTGTTGGGTCTTTTAATTTACATATTGTTATTTTGGGATATGTTATCATATATCCTTGTTGATGTAAATTTTATGTCCAAGTGATGAGATACTCTTTTTATCTCTCATCAACTCTTTTTGATGTGATGCCATTAGGCTGCCAAGGGAACTTTTTAACCCAATTTCGATTTCTTTGGGTTCAACATGTAGTCATTGAATATGTCATCCATTGAATATGTGTGAATGCCCTTTTATTGTTTTACACCTAATATCCACTTATATTGGGTGTATTTATATTTTTCACACATATTTTTGAGATTTATTTGTCCTTAATTTAAGGATACCTTCTTTATAAGGGATTTCATTACATTTGACATTTCTATTGAGGGTTCATTGTTGTTATCCACCAATTCACTCTTATATGATGTATATACTATCCTTTGGAGTATTATATCATGAATCCATTTATTCTCATGATATTATAATGTTCTGACTAAATGTTATTCCTCAATTATTGTATTCAAGTGTCTCTGATTTTGGTAAAACCCCTTTAACCAAAATATCATTTTAAATGTTTTAATTATTTGTTCTTATTAATATCCATATTTTCAAAATGGTTTTAAGGATTTATTTATATGGATATTAATGGTTTAAAATTTTAAGCTTCAAGGTGGTATGGGACACTTTGATTCAAAAATCTCTTTATTAATTATTTTAAATGGTTTTGGAAATGGTTTCTTTTTGAATGGATTCAATATTTCAATGTACTAAAATGTTATATTGTGATTGAAATATGGAAATGTTATGTTTCCTTTATGCATGTTTTATGTTACACATTTATGTTATGGTTCTTGGGCATTGTTATGAAAACGGGTGGTTCCGTGATAAACTAAGGGCGGGTGAGCCCGTTATAGCTCTCCAATGAATTGGGTAACGCGAAGGAGTGAAACGTTAAGGTTTCTCCGAAGAGATTTAGGGAATATACTGTGATGGGTATTCCAAACGTAACCAAGAGGGTTACTCCCTACGTAAGAATGTTAGGAATGCCTCAAGTTACCTTTATGTCTTATATTTTCTATGATTTATTCATGATTTGATATGCCTATGTTTTATGGGTAAAGTATGATTTCATTCTTATGTATATATGAACTCATGTTTCCTTTCCATATTTTTATAACCCTTACTGAGCTTTTTATGCTCATCCCAAGTTTTTGAAATGTTTTTCACAGGTCAAGGGAAAGGTACATGATGTGACGATAGTGTCAAGGATGTGTCAAGAAAGAATCCATGTTTTATTTTAAATAGGTTTCCATTGATGGGAAGAATGAATATTGTCTTTTATGTAACCACTTTGTTTAAATGTGGAATGTAATGCAAGTTTCAGGATCTAATTCTCTAAAACTCTAAACCTGAAAAGATACTCAATGTGAATTACTCATTTAATTCAATATTAAGTAAGGTTTAAGGTTGGGGCCTTATAGATAAGGGTTGCATGAAAAGTAAGTGTTTCATGAAATTTATCCCGCGTGACAGTTCCCATACTTGATTTCCAAAGGTGGTGTGCCACATAAGTGCAATGTTTACTTTTAACAGGCTTCGATTATCTAGTTTGTTCGTTCAATGATTTCAAGTGCATCTATTCAGGAAATTGATGTGAATAGATTCTCATTATAGATAGATAAAAATAATTCATTGAAAATATATAGAAGATAACTTCAAGTCAATAAAATAAGTTAGACTTCACCCAAGGTAGTGAGCAAGGGAGAGTCAAAGGAAGTGATCCGTGGGACACAGTGTGATATCCTTTAAATTTTGTATAGAAAGTGTGCCTAACACATAGTGACTATGTCTATAATTTTTAACTTATTAACTATTAAATATTATTGTATTTTGGTATGAATGACACACTATCGGTGTATGATCCTTGAACTAGCCCTTAGTGGTGAACCAAGTAAAATTGTTGTGTCATTTATTTTCATGTGATTTTTTTATGAATTTTATCTTGATGTGGGTTTAAAAGGTTTCTACCAAAATGGGAAAAAGATCTATCTTTTAAAAGAAAAATTTGACACTATGATTCACCCCTCCCCTCTCAGGCTGTTTCGGGGTCCTTCAAAAATTACTTGGATGTGTATTCTCTCCCACTGTCTGAATGAATACACTTTAGCTTCCTTCTAGTTTTACACTCCACCATGGCATGAAACATCTTGAAGTAGTACATTACTTAGTCATTAATCCACAATAATAACACCCACACCCTTTGTGATGCATCATCTATAAAGTATAGGATGTATTTGTTACATCCCAGTGAATCCACCTTCATGGGTCCGCATACATCAGAGTGCACCAGATCCATCAACTCTGATCTCCATGATGAATCTGTATTGAATGAGACTCTATGATTCTTCCCATACAAGTATTATTTATTGGGATCAATTGATGCATTATTTTTAATACTGATGTACTTCTTCTTAATCAGGGTAAATAACACTCTTTCACTCATGTGGCCGAGTATTCAATGCCACATAGTGTATGATGTCTCTCCTTACCCCATGTTTAGGGTATCTGCACATATATTCAAATGAATTTTGTACAATTTACCGCATATGTTTCCTTAGGTGATGACTATGGATCCTTTCTTCATCTTCCATGTTCCATTGTTGAAGATTTTGACATAGCCTTGGCGATCAAAGGCTATACCTGATAACTAGTTGACTCGAAGGCTTGGAACATTCCAAATATCATTCAAGGTGATTGTGTATCCAACATTAAACTTGAATTTAAAATCACCCATGCAAAAAATATTCATTGAACTGGTATTTCCCATATTCACTATACTAAAGTCACTAGCTTGATAAGTCAATAAATACTCATGATGCGGAGTAACGTGGTACGATGCTGCAGTATCGACCTCCCATTCCGCGTCATTGCTTGATGTATGACAGTATCTTTCTTCATTGTCTTTGGTGAAAAGAGTGATATCTCTGGAGACTATAATGTGAACATCTCCATTTATTTTTTTTGGTTACCACTTTGACCCTATTATTATAGAAACCTTAAAAAATTCTTCTTCTTGTGATCCATCATGCCATAATGGTATCATTTGTATGATGATATCCTTCCATCTATAGACCTACTCTAGATTTTCCACCTATTTCCGATCCCTCGACCACCTCCCATGGATGGTACATCCATTTAATTTAAAATATTTATAAAATTGGTGAAGAAATTTAAAAAATTGAATTTACTATTGTGTTCGGAATGGTAAAAAATGGTGGAATTGACTCATGGATCATCAAAATAAGATACTGATTGATCAAGATATTACCAAATCAATATCAATGGTTGAGATCATCTGATGATGTGGAGATGATGTGGCACTGATGTGGAATGCTAAAATAGCTACTAGAATCTCTCTGGAAATGTCACCAGTGTTGGAACAATACCTTATTCTCCAGTAAGTGGGTACTGTAGCACCTAAAGTTTGACCAAACTTTGATCAATCCTAGGGTGATCATTTTATCTCTGTTTGTGACATTATCTGTGATGTTAAAATTAGATAGAAAATAAATTTCAGAATTTGCATTCAAAACACAATTTAGGGAAACTTGAATTTTTTTTGGTCACTGGAAAAACTCCACCGCTTGCCACCGTTTCACTAGAACCTTCTTTGATACCACTTGTTTTGATTTTTTGATCATGAAGAGAGATGAATGTAGGGAAAAAATACTTTATTTCACCAAGAATAAAGGTTACAAAATACCCCTCTCACACACCTCTCTTTATTTCTCTCTCATAGAGCCATCGAGGCTCTTTAAAATTGGATATAAGATCTTTCTTGGCTCGGATCTAATCAGATATAATCTCTCTTGGCCTCATTAAATATCCATGGTGGGAGGTGTCAAGTTTGACAAAACTCCCAAAAATCCCACCTACACGAACCAAAACATTGGACTTCACCCATGGATACCACCTACCATGGTGGGTGCTGCCGGTGCACCAGACACCCTTGATAAAAATGGTGGGCAACAGCTAGATATCTCCATTAAAGTAATGTGGTGTCATTAGAGAGGCCATGATATTCTTTTAACATCAGGAATTCTAGGGATTAGATTTATTCATAGAGTCCATATATGATGATAACATCCTAGAAATGTTGAATTTGATCTTTGGGAGATGAAAATGGCATTTCATTTCCTAATATTCTCCAATCAAGGTGTGTTTATTGGGTATACTTGGACTTCTATAGATGAGCTTTCAGGATCCATTGGTGGAGGATGAAGATCGATGTAGGTGGTGAGGGAATTCAAATATTGATGGCGAATCCCTCGATCGGTGCTAGCATGTAATTTCCTAATATTATTCATGGGGATTAGTATTACCCATGGGATTGATATGTTTTCCCATGGTTGGTCACTTCCCCCATCACCGTTATTTCCATGAAAGTATATTCAATCTTAATGTTGTGTCTGAGTCTTTTAAGTATGAATAATACTACCCAAAGTAGTAAAGTAAGCAAGATAATGGGGTACTTACCAATAGTATTAATGTGAATTTCATTTTAATATATATAGTAAAATAGGAATGATTATTAGATCAAGAGTTTTTAAGAAGATAAAGGAAGTTATATATTGTAGGTATAACAAATAATAAATTGGATCCAATCTAGTGAGAGATTCATGGGCTAGATGGTGGTTCCTGTGGAAATAAAAATAGATGTTTAGGAAACATTTTACCATTTGAGTTAGGTAGTGGATCATAGAGCTACTAAGATATATCATGACATAAAACACTATTTTTTTTTGTCAAGAATGAAGAAGGATATTTCTAGAAATATTTCTTGATGTTTAAATGTTTAATGAATACATGTGGAGCATCAACAACTAATCAGTTTTTTCAAACCATTTATCATTCTAGCATGGAAGTAGAAATATATTTCCATGTATTTTTTGATTAGATTACTAAGATCCCAATATAAACATAATGGTATTTGGGTAGTGGTGGATCAATTTATGAAATTATTATATTTCCTACATATTCAAGAAAATTTTTCAGTTGATGATCTTGGAAAGCAATATATGGAAGAGTTTTTTAGACTTTATGGTGTTTTGAATTCCATTGTCATAGATAGATATCCAAGATTCACACCTATATTCTGAAAGGGGATCCATAATGCCTTATAGATGTTGTTAATAATGATTATATTTTATCACACAAAAACTGATGGGAAAATAGTGTAAGTTAATCTGATTCTAGAAGACATGCTTTATGATTTTGTACTTGATTTTTTAAAATCTTGAGGGGATCATTTTTCAATAGTAGTGTTTTTTTATAATAACAACTATAATTCAATGATTTATATAGAAGGTTTTGAATCTTTATTTGTTCAATCTTGTCAGTTGATATTATGTTGGGCCAGGACCTATGAAAATACTTTCTTTGGTCCAAGTTTTGTAAAAGAGGAAACAAATCAATTTAAATTAATTAAAAAGTGAATGGTTTCATCTTAGAGTTTATAGAAGTATTATGTCAATAAATGAGAATGTACTTTGAAGTTTGATGTTGGATATGGTGTGTTTTATAAAGTTCCACCAAAGTTGGGAAACCAAAGGTTTGGGAAATAAGGTAAATTAATGTAATAGTATGCAAAACCCGTTGAAGTCATATAATAGATTGATTAATTGGCATATTAGTTTGAATGGACACAATTATATATGGAAATTAATAATGTTTTCCATGTTTCTTAGTTAAATAAGTGATTTTATGGTGAGTCTCATGTCTTGGATTTGTTGGAGTTGGTGTCCTAAAGCCAACTACCTATGAATTTCAGTTCACTAGACCTCAAATGATGATCATGTTTCTACTGAGTTAAAGCTTTAGTCAAGGTGTTTTACACATTTCCTTTCATGGAAATAATAATCATTACAACCTTAACTATTTGAGAAAAATACCTCAGGAGATGATACTTCCTAAGTATATGCTTCATCCGCTGATATGACCTTGAATATTTTGTGAGAGCCACCGCTACAGTATTATCACAATAGAGTGTGATAGGATCTTTACTACTAGGTACCACACCAAACTCTTGGATGAAGTTTCACATCTATACTAATTCTTTAGTTGGCTCATAATCCGTAATATACTTGGACTCTACTATATAATCTTCATCTACAACCTGCTTTGAGCTATTCCATCTCCTGACACCTCCATTAAAAGTGAAGATGTATCCTATTTGTGACTTCTTGCCATCTTGACCAGTTTGGAAACTAAAATCTTCATATCCCCTGATAGATAGTTACTTATATCCTCCGTAAAATAGTAATATATCCTTAGTACACCTCAGATACTTAAGGATAGTCTTGAATACCATCAAATGTTAGTCACTTGGGTCATCTTGATATCTTCCTACCACACTTAATGTATAGGAAACATCTATCCTAGTACATAACATAACATATATGACTGAACCAATCACTGATGTTTATGGATTCTTTGTCATCTTATTTCTTTCCTCATGTTCCCTAGGACACATTTTCATAGAATGATGAATATCATGTGATGTTGGAAACAATCCCCTCAAAGATTGTTCCATACTGCATCTATTAAGTATCTTTTCAATATATGTACTTGGATTAGGATGAGAAACCTCTTGGATATATCATGATGGATCTTGATCCCAAGAATATATGTAGCCTTCCCCAAGCCCTTCATAGAGAAACTTTTATTCAACCATTCCTTAACAGACTATAAGACCTGTATTTCATTTCTAATGAGTAATATTTCATCAACATATATTATTAAGAAAACAACAAAAATCTCACAAAAGGTTCGTAGACACAAAGATAACATTGATAATTTATGAAACCAAATACTATTATTGATTCATCAAAACAAATTTTCCATGATCTTGATGCTTAATTTAATCTAAAAATGTATTTTTGAAATTTTCATATATTATTGGCATACATTGGAGTCATAAACCCTTTGGGTTATGTCATATAGACATATTACTAAAAGTTTGTATTAAGAAAGGTTATTTTGATATTCATTTTACAAATCTCATATTCATTTTAAACTAGAATGGAAAGTATAATTTTGACAGAATTCATCATTTCAACTAGTGAAAAGGTTTCATGGTCATCAATGCCATGAAACTGTTTAAAAAATTTTGCAACCAAATATGCCTTATAGGTAATGACTTTTCCTTAAATTTCATGTTTCTTCTTGAATACTTATTTGAAACCAATTATATTCATATCCATGGGAGAATCTACCAAAAATCCAAAGTTGATTTTGGTACATGGAATCCATTTCAAAATTCACATCTTCTTTCCACTTGGAAACATCTATGCCAGTTATTACTTCACTATAGGTTAGAGGATCATTATTATCCACTAATAATGATTATAAATTCTTGGTGACTAGAAAACCATATCATTCTAGTTCTCTAACCTCTATAATACTCCTATGCAGTACTTATGTCTCTGGAACAACTACTTCTTCCATGAGGCTTTTTTATTTTTTTTTCTATTCCAAATCTTGTGTATCTTGAGTCAATAATTCATCAAAGTTTATCTCTCTCCCACTATATATTTTAGAGAAAATATTCTTCTCAATAAATGTGGTATATTTTTCAATTATCACATTTTTATCTAAAGGATTGTATAGGTAATATTCCTTTGTTTCTTTGGAATATCCTATAAAGATACACTTTTTACCTCAGGGTGCAATATTGTTACCTAAAGAGGCCACAAAAAATTCTTAACAACCCCACACATGTAAGTATGATAATGCATGTTTTTTTCCATTCCAAAATTGGTATGGTATACTTCCTTTCATTTTAGTTTTCACTCAGTTTAGAATGTATGATACTATTTGTAATGTGCATCCTCAAAAGGATAATAAAAGACTCACATGACTTATCATTGACCTCACCGTGTCTAAAAAAGTCATGTCTCCTCCTTCCACTTACACCGATCTATTGAGTTTTATAAAGAAGAGTGAATTTAGATTAAATCCCAAACTCTCACTAGTAATCAATGAAGTCCTGATTAAGATATTCTCCAACATGGTCTGAGTGGAGTTTCATAATATTCTTACCAAGATGGTTCACAAATTCATTATTTTATTCCTTAAATATTTCAAAGGAATCTGACTTATACCTTATTAAGTAGACATATACATATCTACTTAAATCATTAGTAATATTTATGAAGTATTAGTACCCTCCCATTTCTTTAAAAGAAAATAGTCCATACATGTCTGTATAAACTAATTATAGAATCTCTTTAGCCCTTTCACCTTTTCCTCTAAATGGATATGTGGTCATTTTTCTTTATAGACATGTATAACATAAACCAATTGGTTTTAGTTATAAAGAATCTAAATATCCATCTTTGTGTAATTTACTCAAACAATTTTCATTTACATGACCTAATTGATGATGCCAAAATTGGGTGTGGTATTAGTCATGTGATGATGTTTCGTTATCAATTTCTATTACATGGTTTGTTTAGTCTAACACATAAAGACCGTTATTTAATTGTGACATACCAAAAAAATCTATCTTTATAAAAGTAGAAACATTTATTTACAAAATTTAAAATAAAACCATCACTATATAGTCTAGATATAGAAATAATGTTTTTGGTAACTAAAGGAAAATAATAAAAACCTTTTGAAAAAAGATCATCCATGTTGTCAATTTGAGGTGGTAGTACCTGATAGCTACAATATTTAGTCTAGATCTATTAGATACTTGTAGATCTACCTACCCCCAGTCAATTATTTTGAATATACATGTTTACTGTATTTTAATACATATGTGAGCACCACAAGTTGTATCTAATTCCCAATTTGTTGAAATAGATTAATTAAACTCAATAACAAGTGTACTTAAATCTTCCTATTACTTCTTATTGGTACTATTTTTCTTATAGTATCCCTTCTTTACACACATTAAAGAAATAACATCATGTTCCCTTATTTTCCACTTGATCTTATTCTTCTTGGAAGGGCGCTACAAAGAATCCTTGGCCTTGGGGATTTTCTCTTGGACTTTCCAGTTTTTCATCGTAAGGATCAAATAATTTTCTAGTTTCTTCTCCATATATACTTGGAAAATAAGACTGACATGATACGGAAGAGACTTCTCAGTTATGTTCATATTAAAATTCACAATAAAACTATATAAACTCTGAGGGAGTGATGCCAGAATGAGATTAGTGCCCAGTTCTTCAGGGAGTTTAAACCCTAGAACCTATAAGCTCTCAATGTATCTACTGATATTGACTATGTGAGGCCAATATAGGACACCCACTCTAAGTTTTATTTAAAAATGCACACTATAAGTCTAAAACCATTCATTTATAGCTCTGTCTTAATACATGCCACAGAGATGCTTGAGCATGCTATACATATACATGTTTTTGGGAGACATTTTCATCTCACTAGCTATAAATTAAAGCATAAAACATTGAATGTATACCACATAATTCATATATTTCTCATAGATTAGGAACTCCTCATCAATTTCTTTCTTAGAATATGGATTAGTAAGTAAGAACTCTAGCACATATGATATCCTTTCATAACACAAAACAACCTGAAGGTTTTTGTACCATCCCTAGAAGTTACTTCTATTTATGAGGTTTTATTTCTCCATATTGATCGTGGGGATAGTGTGGATGATGAGACTGATATTTTATTTTATAATTAAAAAAGTATATTATTATTATTTTTATTTATTAAAAATTATGCGAGAAATAATAAATTATTTTTTTCTTTAATTCTACCACTATTTTATCAAGTCCCAATAAAGCTCATCATTGTACTTGTAATGTATAGTTTCTATGAAATTCTAGTGGAAATGATCCCCATTACTTTTCTTAATGATCCATACATTATCCATAAAAACCATAAGAATGTAATTAGGTAGGCGATCTTGGTAACTGTGGGCTTAAAACTCCTTGATTCATTGTTTGGATTCTTATATCCTGAAATTCTGACTTGGATTTCCTCAACACTTGCCTTAAATTTTTTATTGAATAGACTTTGGTTATTAAAATCAATATATGTTCGATTAAGTCAACCCAAAACCCTCTTGATAACTTCCCGATAAAAGTAAGTGTCCATAATTTTCCCTTGTACTACAATTGTTTCTATGGTTTCATTCCCAATAAAGTTATGGAAGGCTTAGTATGACTTAATATTTAATTTAGGGATTTTAATTTATTATGCATAAATTTTATCTTATTTTAACCTTTATATGTATTTTCAATATTTATGTGGATTTTACTTAATTAATTAACCATGTTGGATAAAACATTTATGCATAATCAATTAATTTAAATTCTATCTTTGTAGATTAATTCATTTATTTATATGACCGCGGTCTTCAATACATGAAATAAATAATGCATAGACAAAAATAAATTAGTAAAGTAATTAACCTGATCATTAGCTTATCTAATGGTTTATTTAATGGGAGTACATTGAATCAACCTATAACCTAGGGGAATAACTCCGTTTTCCAGTCTTGGAATGAGTTATAACATTCCACTTGTACACCTATGTATCACCTAGGTTAAAATCACAATAGTTCTATCTTGAACTAACTCCACATGCCTTGGGATACTCGATTAATTACATGTATTTATAACTCACATTCTGGTGAGGGGAACCAAAGTATTGGTTAAAGGGTATTACATAAATAACCATGGAATTGAAGGTATTATATAATAAGAGAGGGAGGGATGACTCACAGTATATCATTTTATTTTGAAATAATTACAAACCCATGAAATAAATTAAATTAAATTAATTCCATCACATACATAGGTCTTGTTCAAGATCATGATCGGCCATACATGCAACAAATACTTAAAAATAAATGACTAGAATTCATTTCCTTATTCGATCTTTAATATTAAGATGAATGTGACTGTATTAATTAATTAATGAATTGATTAATTTTCATCCATCTTAGTGAGAGTGGGAGTCTATTAGAGTTGGTTCCCTAGAACCAACTACTTTTCTACTTTAGATTACATGAATATTCAAAGGAGTGAATATTAATATAAATATATTATCATATATTTATTGTTATTCTACATAAAATTGATGTGATAATGTCATGGAGTATCTTTCACATTGATAAGTTCATAGAAATTCCATGTTATGATGAGAACCATGAAGTTTTATAACAATATTCATAAATATAGTTCAATGATTGGATAACATACTATGATAGGGAACATGGTGTTTAGACCATCATGTGTGATTGATGATAAGAAAATGAGGCTTCTTATCATGAAGTTCACACTTAGTGATCTCCAATATGAGATATTATGAGAACAGAACCACTAGTAGTAATTATGCATGTTTTGGTGTCATTATATATTCCTATATATGAATGTATGTAATGATACTTAGACTTTAATATTATCATTAATTCATGTCATTACTTGCACACTAATGTTCTCTTAGAAAAACCATGATTCCATATGTTTGCAGTGAGGTAGATCATGTTGGGTGCATCGCGTTTGACATGTCATTAATGGATAAGTCAAAGAAGGATTTTACCTTACATAAATGGAATTTTATATCTTATCACTTTGATTAGAATAGAACTGTCAAATTAAATTCTATGGAAATGGTGTAATGACATGTTTATTTCTGACAGTTAAAGAAAGACTTATCAAACATTTATGTCAATGACACAGATTTGAAACCTACATGTTGAGATTTTTAGACAAACAAATTTTATTACACAGTGAGCATTCATATGTAGTTGTCATTGTTGCGATATTATGTTTTTCCTATTGGATTCCTTAACCCATTTCTATATATAATTCTTTGACTTTAGGAAATCCCACTAATGAGAATGAGAAAGAATATTAGAGGGTCACACACTAAGTGTTACCGTTGATCTCAATTAAATCCTCTTTAAAGTTAACTAATAAAATAAATATTATTCTCAAGACTGAGGAATAATTTTATTAAGTTTAATTAATCACATGTATCAAATAATTTTTTATTCACGAGATTGTGAATAAAATTTATTTATTTATTTTATTGAATATTTATTCAATATTTATTCACTGGTTAGTGGATTAAAATATTTATTTATGAATTAAATTTTTATTTATGTATTCAATAAATACTAAGGAGAAATAATGGACCAAGACCACGTCCATTGAAAAATATTAATTCTCGAACAGGTAAAATGTTATTTATCATTACAAAAGTTAGAGTACACTATAAAATAATAATAATATTTTATTATTATATGGAATGATGTTTGTTAATAATTATTATATTATTTAAGTTCTAGTTCACAATTAAATAAAATTTTAAACTAAACCCTATCTCTATAAATAGATGGTTATGTTTATTATGTAGAGTCAATCAAAAATTGATAATTGTGAATCATTTTAAACAACAAAATTCTCTATTTAAAATTTTATCCTCTCATCCTCTCAACAATGAGAATAAATCCTTCAATACTGAAGGAACTTGAGAAATCAATATAAACAACACAAGATGATTGACTCACTGTGCTAACACCCAGAAATCAATCGGATTTATTCAGAGATCAAAGGAGAACATGTGAATCACTGCTAGACAGATTTTATATTTGAATCCTTATAGTGAAATGAAGGTAAAAAAAAAGGGTTCTCGAAATGATAAATATATACATTAAATAAAGAACCTAAGATGAGGTAATCATTTCCTATGATCTAAAAAAATTTATTACAAATTTAACCTGAAAATATCCTCTATTTGGGTTTTGGGAAACTATAAATTAAAATAAGTTTTAATATATATCATACAACACTAGTACTTCTATTATACCTGGATAATATAATAGTTTTATGGAAACATGGACCAATCCATGATGATAATTCAGAATGAGAAGCTCATATACAACAGGAGTGGCTAGATATTTTCTACGATGAATCTACTTGATGACCTTTAGCAGGTGAAAAGTTTCATGGTGGGGATAATTGTAATTTTAGTGTTTTTTTTATTTAATAAATTATATTTCAAATTTTGATTATTTAAAAAAGTGTGTTTGACATGAAAATGTGATTAAAATTTTGGCTGATTTAATCATTTAGTTTTATTTAAACTATGTGATTGTGGGAGTTTTTGATTGTGTGAATCATGGAATTAATTTATGATAATAAAATAAATAGAATTATTTCTTGATTTAATGTCATAGATTTATTAAAATTTATAGAAAATTAATTTAGGTAAATTAATTTATTGAATAAGACTTTGACATAACATGTATTGGATATGCAGTGTGTCATGAGTTGTGTAATTTATGATGGTTAATTAGTGGAATCAGAGAATTGGGAGAAATGAATGGATTTAATTTTAATGTGTCAAGGGAGTTTAATAACCCATTTTAGACTTTATCAATATCCTTTCCATGTATTATGGGGAAGATATAGATAATGATTTAATTTATATAGTTTAAATTGATGTTATTTATAATGGATGTTACATGGAAAATTATTGATTTAGTTAGAAGAAATATGAAATATTAAAATGGGTTGACAAGGGAAATTCAACCTTGTGTTTAGGGGAAGTTAATGCTTTAGGATTTGTCTCATTAATAAGGTTCTTCATGGAAAGTTAATGAAAATTTTTATGAGAGTCTATAAATGTAATGCCCCCAAAACTTGTTTCTCGTGTAATAGTAATATTGAGGTTTTATTTTGTTATCCAAACAAAGTAAAAACATCAAAGTAAATATTATCTCACTTTGTTTATAGAATAAAAATTATTATTATTTTCAAACACAATCTATTCTTATCGAATAATTATTTAATATAATATTTTAAATAATAACTATAATAATATAACTAATTTTATTGTTTTCCAAAATGTGAAATATATATATATATATATATATATATATATTTGTATATTGGATTGGAATGAAAATACTATTATAAAATTATAATTTTATATTGCGGATATACATTGTTATTTTAAAATATTTTAATGACATCATTTTGCACTATTTTAACTAAACAGGTAGTTGCTTAAACTATTATATAAATAATTATATGTGTTTTATACATATACAAAAATATGAAACTTATTAGATTATAAATTGGATTAATGTTTCATAATATTATTAAAATTTTAAATATATAATAAATTTATTTGAATGATTAAAATTGTACATATATGAATGATATTTTGATAAAAAATATTGTTTTCTTGAATCATATATAAATATGTGTAATATTAAATTTTTATAAAGTTTCAAAATTACAAATTATGATAATACATATCCAATTATCAATTAAATTTGTAACATTTTTTTAAGTATATATAATTTTACCATAATAAAGCGATTTATATTTAGATGCTAAAAAATGTATGAATGATAATATGTTATAATATAAAAATGTAATGATGATTTATATAATAAAATTATAAAATCTTGTCATATAAGAAAAACAAATGGAAAAAATGATTGATAAAAGTAAATGTAAAAGCAATATTAAAGAAGAAGAAAAAATGGTGATTGATTTAATAATTTTAATAGATTATTAGGTTTAAACTTTCTACTTTTTAAAGTTAATAATAGTATGATATACGATTAAATAATTAATGATAATGTTATAATAAGTTAAAGGTTTTAAATAATAATAATGATATAATAATAATAATAGGGATATAATAAGAAAAGTAATTGGAATAAAAAGAAGAAGCATGAAGACCTGTGGGGGGAAGTGTCGTGACATAGAGAGGAAGAGGGCGGCTGCGTCTAAGGTTTCAACAGGATGGGGCGAGCTTGGTAGTGGAGTCGAGCAGATCTCCGAGGTTGTGCTAGGGCCGGAGTTGAGTAGGGCGGTGGTCCGGGACGAGCAGACCGAGCACCGACAAGGTACGCCTCGACCTGGTCTTCAAGGGCCTTCTGCGTCGGGATGAGCTGTGGTTTAGGGTTCCAATACGTCAGGAGGGAGTCGTGCTAGCCGACACCGAGCTCAGTTACGGGTCTGACCAAAGATGCTATAGGTATTCTAGGTGGTGAGGGCTTCATTTTTCCAGACCTAGCAGGGTAGGATTTCCCTCCGAACATCGTTCAAATTTAAGTATTGTATTTTTTTTTCTATTCTCAGTTTTGTCAATCCATGGGTAGAAATTATATTGATGTTGTTTTATGTAATCTGTCAATTTTTGAAACAATCTCTTTAACAGAGTTTTGATTATATGATTTATATATTCTATTTTTAATTCTTCATCAACTCACACAGCTTGCAAGGCACACTTATGTTTGTCTGGATTTGACTTTGGGTTGATCCAGTCAAAGTATTTCTATATTATTTCTGTCCATTTGATTTTTGTTTCTATTATTTTGATGGGGGGATGTGCATTTTAGCTTGCACAACAAGCTTGTTTTGTGACACTATTTATATAGTGGGTATTTTGATAATAAAAATCCTTATTTGAAAGTGAAAATGGGAACTTTTCACCCTTAACCTCTCCAGACTTCTTCCTCTCAAACCTCCAGCAATATTCCACGAGTATCGGCTAACTCTCCTAAGCCCCTCTTCCTCCTCAAGATAAGGTAAGGGATTTATATTTTTCTTTCTTGTTGAGTTTTAATTTGTATGTTTATATACACTTGTTATAGAAATATACATCACCTTGTGGTTGAGTTTGAACCCCTCTTTACCTAGAATAGAGCTTCATGATTTTTTGAGTTTATAGAGATTTAGTGGACCCAAAGCATATATAACCCTTGAAAACTTATTTACATACCACTTCCACATGCCTTACAGACACACACACACACAGACACACACACACACACACAGATATATATATATATATATATATATATATATATTTGCATATGCACGACCCTACTATTTTTCATAAAACCATATGTCTGGAGTTAAGCTTTACTAAAAAATTGAGTTTCAAAGTTAATGAAGAACTATAAAATGCATGGAGTCATTTTATTAAGGGGAAAATTAGTATTTTTTTAAAATAGTTCTACTTATTTTGAATTCAAGCAGTATTCTGTTCCAAGTAGTTAATTATTTTCAAGCTGTTGGTTATTTGTGTAAGGGTTAAATATTTTTCTCGGATATTTATTTATTTTATGATCTTATATTTTGTAAGGGAAATACAATTTATTTTCAAATGTCTATTCATAAAAAATTTATTCATGCAATGGAAACAGTTTTATTCACCTTTTTCTATTGCAAATCATATAAGTAGGTTATATATTTTATTTAATGTTAAGTTTTTAATTTAAGTTTGTGTAAGTGTTTAATATACTTTGTCTTTATTTTAAAACCATGAATATACACTAGTATATATATTATATATATACATTTATATAGTTTTATTTCACCTGGTTTTAAATCTTCGAAGTGTTAATTTGTGATGATGTTTTAGAACGTGATTGGTGTAAATTATTTTCAAATACAGTATTTGATTTTCAAATTTCTATAAGAGAATACTGTAAATTTTTAAATATTTAATTATCAGAATTTTTATTTACATAATTGAAATGGTTCTCTCCATTTTATCCTACTACAAATCAATTGAGAAGATTACATATTTTATTAAAGAGATTTTATTTTGTAAAGGTTCACAAAAAAATTATTTGGATCAAAGAAGATTATTTATTTATTATTTTCTGGTATTGTATATGAGAAAAATAATTTATTTTTCAAACTTATATTTGTTTGAGATGTAATTAGGTTATAATAAAAAATTTATGATTGTCAAATTTAAATCCATGACAAATACATATTTGTACATAAATATTAGTATGTGGTCACAAGATTTTCTTCACCATACAAATATATTTATATAAGTATTTGATTATAAACTCAACGACTATTTGTTTCAAAGCAAAGTAAGTGGGAGCGACATTCATATTATATATATATACATATATATGGTTGTATGTATGCACCGATAAGATTGAACCATAATCCGAATTAACTTGGCCTAAAACAAACTTCAGTGGTTAAATTATGTTTATGATACATTTAATTAAATTCTCATGAATTCATGCATTAAACAATTGTTGCACTGCAAATCAATTGGATTTATATGCTATGGAGCATAATTCATGGCCATTTATTAAGACAAGACCATTTATCAGCACATGCATGTGTACAAATGACCTCTATATTAATTTAAAATTATCCATTTTAAACTATAAATATTCATTCCTATAAATCAAGGAATTTTAAAATTAAGGAACTATCATTTTATGTGGTAACCCGATTCGTTCATTACTTGAGTGTTTTAAATTAATATCACATCCACAAAGAATGTTTAATAGTTTATGCACGTTGTTGGGAAATTTATTATTTAGTCCAATGTCATTTCCTTTTATCAACTCATGAATTGAGCATGTATAATACCTATCCGAAGTTATAAATATACAATGTAATGCATTGAAAGTTTATGGAAATAGTTGTAAGGTTATTAATTTATGTGATAAATCAAACTATTTATTATTCATTACTTATGATAATGAATTGAGAATTAAATTATTTGGAGTGGTATGGGACACCCCAAATAAAAGACATGGAATTAGGTATTAAAAGTGGTATGATACACTTTGGATACATGACCTTATTAAACATATGAGGAATGTATTGGACTAGTATGTTCCGTGTTGGGGACCTGTAAAAGTAAGCCCTCTGGGTTGGGGACCAGTAAAAGTAAGCCCTCTGGGTTGGGGTCTGGTTATAGGAGACCATTCGGGATGGAGTCTGGTTAGAGATGCTCTCGAGGATAGAGTCCGGTTACAGAGGCTCTCCGGGTTGGGGTCTGGTTACAGTTAGCCCCTAGGTCTTGGCACGAGGCCTTGACATAGAAATTGAAGTCCATCATTTAACATTCCCTCATTATGTGTATGATAATTAATTAACCGAATGGATATTTGACTAGTATAATATCCATGTTTAAGAGCCATTACTTATGAGTATCAGAAAAATAAAAGCTTATGGCATGACGTATGTTTTGCACTCAGTGATTTTAGTATTCTAGGTATGAAATTGATGTTATTACCTTTATGCGCAACTCTGATTATTCATTACTCTTAGCTTTCTAATTTGTGATTACATATTCTTATGTCATATATGTTTTAAATTTTATTTTATTAATTACTCCAATTAAGCATGACTATTTTCGAATCATGTATCCTTGTAATTCTGTTAGCATGTTTTTAATTGAGAACTTTTATAATATGTTACACGTGTTATAAATTTTCTTTAAGAGAAATGTTTTATAGAAAGTTTTAAATAAAGTTTTCAAAAGTGTTATTGGTTTATTTTAAAACCCCTTACTGGGCATTCGTATGATCACCCTTTGTTTTGAAATAAATTTTTTAGGTATCAGCTTTTAGTAGAAGAATATTTTCAGAAGTAGCTGGTTTTCCAAAACCTGAACCAAATCGATCCTCTTTATGGCACCGACTCCAGGTATTTGAGAGCTGGGGCGTGACACTTGGTATCAGAGGATTCTGTTTAGATAACTCTGGAAAACTAGAACTGAACAATGAAAATTTACTTAATAAATACTAAGAATGATGTTTTCCTAATTTCAGATGGAAAATAATAGTGCTATTCTTTTGTCTCTTCCAACAGAAGTGTTAGAGACCATAGTGGGAAAATCATGTGTAGAAAACTACAAAACTTTTGAAAATATTCCTTTATCATGAAAAACCCTCTACTGAGTATCCTACTCTCCTCGTGTACTCCAACTTCACTAAGGAGTAGGTTTCATTTATTACCTCATGATGAATGCTCAATCCCCATTCTATGTATGACAAGGGAAATACTTTTAGGGTATCTTTAAATGTTTTACCCTGGCCAATAATTTCTTTTCTCTTAAGGCCTTTGAGGAGGCTGCACAAGGGGGTGACCTCTGGGCATCATATCTATGTCAAAATTTGACCTACGGTCTCTATGGTCAAGTTATGAACTTTCAATCCCTTGAGAACGAGACTACCTATTTGCATTATTGGCATCAAGTTCATACTGATGTCACTCAACTTGATACCTGACATGCTTCTCTCAATCTGAATTCTAGATGTCCACACACAGTTGACCCCAGTTGCACACATTGCATCTGGACCAAGGAGATAGAGGAATTTAGATCCACTTTGAGGATCTGTTTGTCTAAAAACTGGGAAAATCCCCAACATTAGTGGAATTTATGAGGAGTCATCTTAGAGGGTGTCAGTAAATCCATACTAGTGTTTTGTGAGAGGGAGAAAGAGATTACATAATTTCTAAAGTTTTATAAATCATGTCTAAATAAATGATGTTGTATACTCTATTTTGATATGCTTTTATATTAAACAATGACTCTTATTAAACTAGAATTTCTATACTGAAGGCTGACTTCTTAAAAATTTTTCAGACAGAAGACATGAGTTCACCAACCAATGTTTTATCTCTTCCTATCGAACTGTTAGAGACTATAATCATCAAAACATGCTCCGAGAAGTACCAGCCCTATGCCAACTTACACCTGACTTGTAAACAACTCCATCAGGTGTCGAATTGCCCAAACCTTCTCCATCTTTACCAAGGCATCAATCTTGTCTATTACCGTATAAAAATTTCACAATTTTCAACATATAGGAAAATAGGGAAGTTTCATGAAGATCTTTTTCTATGTTTCACTTTGGCTGATAACTACCAAGTTGTAGGTAAATTTCTAGAAGCTTCTTTGGATGGTGACCATTGAGCGACCTACCTATTCCAGGTCATGATTTTTAGTATATACAGAGAACTCTACGACATCAATATTTTCAATAACGACATGATGCGTGGGACTTATAGGGATTTATTCCACTCTGAAGTTTCCAACCTCTACACTTATCGTGCCTCTCTAAGGAAGGTTGAGTGCTTTAGGCACAGGTATGACCCCATCTGTTCATAGTGTGTCTGGGTCAAAGAGATTGAGCAACTGAATACTACCTTAGGAATCCACCTGAGGTCATCATCACCCTACCATCGGTGGTGTTACCAGTAAAGGAACCTTGTGAGTGACGTGTGTCTGGCGTTGCTGTGGTTTTCTACGAGCATTTTAGAATTCCAAGGATGCAATTCTTTGTATAGGGAATTATGTAATGCCCCAAAAACTTGTTTCTCGTGTAATAGTAATATTGAGGTTTTATTTTGTTATCCGAACAAAGTACAAACTTCAAAGTAAATATTATCTCACTTTGTTTAAAGAATAAAAATAATTATTATTGTCAAACACAATCTATTCTTATGGAATAATTATTTAATAGAATATTTTAAATAATAACTATAATAATATAACTAATTTGTTTGTTTTCTAAAATGTGATATATATATATATATATATTTGTATATTGGATTTGAATGAAAATACTATTATGAAATTATAATTTTATATTGCGAATATACATTTTTATTTTAAAATATTTTAATGACATCATTTTGCTCTATTTTGACTAAGCAGGTAGTTGCTTAAACTATTATATGAATAATTATATGGGTTTTATACATATACAAAAATATAAAAATTATTAGATTATAAATTGGATTAATGTTTCATAATATTATTAACATTTTGAATATATAATAAAATTACTTGAATGATTAAAATTGTACATATATGAATGATCTTTTGATAAAAATTATTATTTTATTGAATCATATATAAATATGTGTAATATTAAATTTTTATAAAGTTTCAAAATTACAAATTATGATAATACATATCCAACTATCAATTTAATTTATAAGGTTTTTGTTTTAAGTATATGTAAGTTTACCATAAAAAAAGTGGTTTAAATTTAGATGCTAAAAAATGGATGAATGATAATATGTAATAATATGTTATAATATAAAAATGAAATGATGATTTATATAATAAAATAAGAAAATATTGTCATATAAAACAAACAAATGGATAACATGATTGAAAAAAGTAAACGTAAAAGAAATCTTAAAGAAGAAAAAATGGTGATTGATTTAATAATTTTAATAGATTATTAGGTTTAAACTTTTGACTTTTTAAAGTTTATAATAGTATGATATACGATTAAATAATTAATGATAATGTTATAATAAGTTAAAGGTTTTAAATAATAATCATTATATAATAATAATAGGGATATAATAAGAAAAGTAATTGGAATAAAAAAATAAACATGAAGACCTGTGTGGGGAAGTTTCGCGACGTAGAGAGGAAGATGGAGGCCACGTCTAGAGTTTCAACAGGATGGGGCTAGCTCGGTGGTGGAGTCGAGCGGGTCTGCGAGGTCGCGCCAGGGTCGGAGTCGAGCGGGGTGGTTTTCTGGGATGAGCAGACCGAGCACCGATGAGGTACGCCTCAACCAGGTCTTCAAGGGTCTTCTGCATTAGGATGAGCCACAGTTTAGGGTTCTAGTACATCGAGAGGGAGTCGCGCCGACCGACGCCGAGATCGGTTGCGGGTCCGATCGAAGCTGCTATAGGTATTATGGGTGGTGAGGGATTCATTTTTCTAGACCTAGCAGGGTAAGAATTCCTTCCAAATATCTTTTAGGTTTAAGTTTTATATTTTTTTTCCTATTCTTAGTTTTGTCAGTCCATGGGTAGAAATTCTATTGATGTTTTTTTATGTAATCTATCAATGTTTGAAACAATATCTTTAACAAAGTTTTGATTATAGGATTTATATATTCTATTTTTTATTCTTCATCAACTCACACAGCTTGCAAGGCACACTTATGTTTGTCTACATTTGACTTTGGGTTGATCCTGTTGAAGTCTTTTTATATTATTTCTGTCCATTTGATTTTTGTTTCTATTATTTTGATGGCGGGTTGTGCTTTTGAGCTTGCACAACAAGATTTTTTTGTGCCACTTTTTATATAGTGGGTATTTTGATTATAAAAATCCTTATTCGAAATTGAAAATGGGAACTTTTCACCCTTAACCTCTCTGTACTTCTTCCTCTCAAATCTCCAGCAATCTTCCATGAGTATCAGTTAACTCTCCCAAGACCCTCTTCCTCTTCAAGCTAAGGTAGGAGATTTATATTTGTCTTTCTTGTTGTGTTTTAATTTGTATGTTTATATACACCTATTATATAAATATACATCACCTTGAGGTTGAGTTTGAACCCCTCTTTACCTGGAATAGAGCTTCGGTATTTTTCAAGTTTATAGAGATTTAGTGGACCCGAAGCATATATACCCCTTGAAAACTTATTTACATACCACTTCCACATGCCTTATTCATCTATATATATATGTATATATATATATATATATATATTTTCATATGCACGACCCTACAATTTTTCATAAAATTATATGTCCGGAGTTAAGTTTTACTAAAAACTTGAGTTTCAAAGTTAATGAAGTACTATAAAATGCATGGAGTCATTTTTGTAAGGGTAAAATTAGTATTTTTTTAAAAGATTTCTATTTATTTTGAATTTAAGAAATATTCTGTTTCAAGTAGTTAATTATTTTCAAGCCGTTGGTTATTTGTGTAAGGGTTAAATATTTTTCTTGAATATTTATTTATTTTACGATCTTATTTTTTGGAAGGGAAATACAATTTATTTTCAAACGTTTATTCATAAAAAATTTATTCATGCAATGGAAACAATTTTATTCACCTTTTTATATTGAAAATCATATAAGGAGGTTATAGATTTTATTTAATGTTAAGTTTTTAATTTAAGTTTGTTTAAGGGTTTAATATACTTTGTCTTTATTTTGGGAACGTGAATATACACAAGTATATATATTATATATATACATTTATATAGTTTTATTTCACCCAGTTTTAAATTTTCAAAGTGTTGATTTGCGATGATGTTTTAGAACGTGATGGGTGGAAATTATTTTCAAATATGGTATTTTATTTTCAAATTTCTTTTAGAGAATACTGTAAATTCTTAAATATTTTATTATCAGAAATTTTATTTACGTAATTGAAATGGTTCTCTCTAGTTTGTCCTATAACAAATCAATTGAGAAAATTACATATTTTATTAAACAAATTTTATTTTGTAAAGGTGCACAAAAAAAATTATTTGGATCAAAGAAGTATATTTATTTATTATTTTTTGGTACTGTATATGAGAACAATTGTTTATTTTTCAAAAATATATTTGTTTGAGATGTAATTAGGTTATAATTAATCAAGTTATGATTGTAAAATTTAAATCCATTACAAATAAATATATGTATGTAAATATAAGTATGTAGTCACAATATTTTCTTCACCATACATATATATTTATATAAGTATTTGATTATAAACTCAATGACTATTTTTTTCAAAGTGAAGTAAGTGGGTGAGAAATTCATATTATATATATATATACATATATATGGTTGTATGTATGCACCTATAAGATTGAACCATAATCCGAATTAACTTGGCCTAAAATAATCTTCGGTGGTTAAAGTATGTTTATGATATTTTTAATTAAATTCTCATGAATGCATAAATTAAACAATTTTTGCACTGCAAATCAATTGGCCTTATATGCTGTGGAGCATAAGGCATGTCCATTTATTAATACATGACCATTTATCAACACATTCATGTGTACAAATGACATCTATCTTAATTTAAAATTAGTCATTTTAAACTATAAATATTCATTTCTATAAATCAAGGATTTTGAAAATTAAGGAACTATAATTTCATGTGGTAACCCCATACCTTCATTACTTGCATGTTTTAAATTAATATCACATGTGCAAAGAATGTTTAATAGTTTATGAATGTCATTGGAAAAATTATTATTTAGTCCAATGTCATTTCATTTTATCAGCGCATGAATTGATCATGTATAATACCTATCCAAAGTTATATACATGCAATGTAATGCATTGACATTTTATGGAAGCAGTTGTAAAGTTATTAATTTATGTGATAAATCAAACTATTTATTGTTCATCACTTATGATAATGAACTGAGAATTAAATTATTTGGAGTGGTATGGGACACCCCAAATAAAAGACATGGAATTAGGTATTCAAAGTGGCATGAGACACTTTGGATACATGACCTTATTAAGCATATGAGGAATGTATTGGACTAGTATGTTCCAGGTTGGGGACTGGTAAAAGTAAGCCCTCCAGGTTGGGGTCCGATTAAAGCAGACCCTCCTGGATAGATTTCAGTTACAAAGGCTCTTCAGGATGGAGTCGGTTACAGAGGCTATCCGGGTTGGGGTCTGGTTACAGTTAGCTCCTAGGTCTTGGCACGAGGCCTTGGCATAGAAATTAAAGTCCGACATTATACATTCCCTCATTATATGTATGATAATTAATTAAACGAATGGATATTCGACTAGTATAATATCCATGGTTAAGAGCCATTACTTATGAGTATCATAAAATTAAAATCTTATGGCATGACATATATTTAGCACTCAGTGATTTTATTATTTGATGTTTGAAATTGATGTTATTACCTTTAGACACAACTCCGATTATTCATTACTCTTAGATGTATAATTTGTGCTTAAAAATTCTTATGTCATACATGTTTTGAATTTTATTTTATTCATTACTCCTATTAAGCATGCCTATTTTTGAATCGTGTATCCATGTAATTTTGTTAGCATGTTTTTAATTGAGCAATTTTATAATATGCTACATGTGTTATAGATTTTACTTAAGATAAATGTTTTATGGAAAGTTTAAAAGAATGTTTTCAAAAGTTTTATTGGTTTATTTTAAAACCCCTTACTGGGCATTCATATGCTCACCCTATGTTTTGAAATAAAATTTTCAAGTATCAGCTTTTAGTAGAAGAATATTTTCAGAAGTAGCTGGTTTCCCAGAACCTGAACTGAATCGATCCTCTCTATAGAACCGGCTCTAGGTATTCGAGAGATGGGGCGTGACAATTAATTAGAGGTTGATAATTTATTTTTTGTCTTTTTGAGATCCCTCTTCTAAGCATAAGATAATAGTGTAATTCAAATGACTAGATAGACAGAAGGAGATCATAAGTTGAAGGATGTAATGATACAAAATTTTATATAAGGAATTATCCTTTTGATTAAACACGAGTTATATTTTTTAATACAATATACAACATATGAAAAACACCCCCATAAATATATTAATTTATAACATTATTATTAGATAAAAAATTTAAAGAATCTAAATCAAAATACAATTAAATGTATGTGTTAAATAGGATAAAATAAATCCATGACAGAAATAAATAATTATTTTAATTTTGTAAGAACATATATTTTTTATTTTCATTTAAATATATTTTTATGAGAACTTTAGAAATTTGAAATAAATGATATTTCAATAAAATTGTTTTTATCAAACAGTAGTTCTTTTTATAACAATGATAATATAATTTTATGAAATTATAAGTATTTTTTCTATGGGTTGGAAATTTAATCATGTTAAAAAATAATATTTTTTAATAAAAAATATTTTAATTAAAAATTATGTTTTTAATATTTAAAAAGGTATATTGATAAAAATAATTTTATTTTTGGAATCAAAATTTCAAATTTATCTTAGGGTAATTCTTTGGGATATTTCTAAGATAGTAATTTTTTGGTGAATAGTAAAAATATGTTTTTTTAAAATACCATGAATTTTATGACGGAATTATGAAATTGGTTTGGCTTAAAAATTTATGAAACCTTTAGATTTACTAAAAGTTTTTTAAAGGTATAAAATAATGGATTTAATAATATTATGTTGAATTTAGAAACCAATATTTTATATTTTGGAACCTAAATTATATTTAACTCTAATAAAAAACTAGTTTTGGTTCTTTGTATTTAATTAATTGGTTCAAAGGTTGAATCCTATTTTAGTTTGATCTAAATATAAAATAACCCTCAATTGTTTAATAATAGTAATACATATATTTTTAGTAAATATTATCCATGGAAAATGGCCTAAGTGATAAAATAATCAATATTTTACTCTAAAACGCATATCTTCTTCCCTTATAAATACTACCCTTCACTCCCTAAATTCTCCTAACACATTATATTTCATATATTAACAAATATATACCAAAATAACTTACCAAATCCCTTAAAAATGTCCTAGGAGTTCCAGTCTCAGCAAAAGATCATTCCAATGTGCCTTAAGGTGTATTCTAAGGGAGGACATCCAAAGGAGGATGTAATGTTCTTAACCAAGATCTTTTAATATTTTATCTTCTAACTCATCAAATGAGTTCCATTAAACTTGGACTAATTACATAAGTATCATAAATACAAAGAAATGTTATTATGTTAATGGAATATATATTATCTAATATCCTCTCATTTTATTATAAAATTAAAATGTTTTTTATATTAGGTTATTTCACCACCTCCATGAACAATGTATTTAATTTTATTCACCACCTTTATGGATGAATATAATATAAATTTAATGGTTATATATAATAATAATAAATATATTATATTATTTTTATTATTCTAGAATTAGTAAATAAACATGAGATTTAAATGAAATCAAATAAGTTCACCATGGTCGAAAAAACTAGTTAAATTAAATAACCATTAAAGAATCACAATTACACTAAAAACACATACCTACAATGGAGAACTTTTGGATATTTAGAACCATTTAAAATCTTTTTATGAAATTAATTTCATTTCATCATACTTATATACTTATGAAACCATTTCATAAATATTTCCATAATTATCTATAAACTGACGCGACCTTGGAACAATGATACGAATAACCACAGGAAAATAAATATTGGCTTGATATCTCAATAATTTTTTTATAAAATAGAATAAAATAATAATAATAATAAATTAAATATACTTTAAAAATTTTCTTAATAAAGTATTTAATAAACCAATTTCTATTATTCATGAATCTAGACATATACCAAGCGAGTCAGGACTTGAGGTAAGAGAAATTTTGAACCACCATCTTCTATTTCAGGTTATGATATATCTCTATCTACCAAAATTTATCTCTCTATTATTATCATATAATTCCTATATATTTTTTATATATTAGTTTTACATATATAAAAAGTTTATTTTCCTTATATTTTTTTGGGTTTATACATATTTTTCAAGTTCCCTTCTCAATGTTTCTTTAAAACAAATTGTTTAAAGGGAACTTTCATATTAATTATTTCTTTTTAAGTTTAAATATTTCAAAATTTATTCCATTGAATGTTTAATTTTGTATATATAAAATCATTCTTTTTTATGACTAGTTTTAATTAAAATTCCAAGAGCTCACCTTCTTCCAAGGTTCTATACTCATTCCTTAAAACATTTGTTAAGATATTCAATTTTATACCTACTCCTCCACTCCTTTATTTTGAATTTATCATCATTTAAACTTGATATTTATGTATCATACCTCTTTATTCAAAATTTAACCTCTAATAAAATTTAATTCCTTTTTATATTGGGAATAATTATGATATATCATTTGTTCATATTTTTAGATAATATTATGTATCCCATTTTCTTTTCATGGGGTTTTCCTATGATTATACCTTATGTATTAATTATTTATATGGAATAAATATTCATGTACAAATTATAATTTAATGAATGAGCCTATAATTATACATCCATAAATTCATTGGGTAATTTTTTCATCTCAATATATACCATGTATGGTGCACGGGCAGTTAGCCCAAGACATTATGTTATGCTGCCTTAGTAGTAAGCCTCAACTTATACTTATGATGTCATGTTTTATTTTTTTTAAAACATTATTATGATTATATAAATTATTATAAATAATTATTTTTGTTATTATTCTTTATTATTATATATTATCCTCAAAATTTATGATATCATGTTATTCCCCCCTTGGTTTTTATGTTACATTTCATGTTTATTCCATCATTGGGATTTATATCTCACACTTTTTATTTATTAATTTCATCAGGATATCATATTATCTAATATAATATAAATTTTATTTAAGATAAAAATACATATATTTAAATAAATATATTTTGGTCTATGTTTAAGATGTCAACTTATGCATATAATCTCCCAAAGCCACCCAACCTCTAAATTTTTGCATTGTGTTTTATGGACTTTTATATAAAAAATTATGTAATATTTTGTGTATGAAATACAATTTTATATAATTAATATCAATTAAAGGTTTAATTATTATTGTAAATTAAGACTATAATATATTAGTGGAAACCCTAGGGATAAATCTAAATATAGATCAATATCCTAAAATTTTAGTAAAGTAAAGAGTGTGTTGTTTCCTAGAAATGACATACCTATCTTGATACTATAAGTGGATGAAGTCTTTGAATCATATGAAATCAGAGGTAATAAAATGAAAAGGTTTTTTTGGGTGTTAAATTGATCTCCAATCAATTCATAACAACTAGGCCTAACTACACACCTGTTTTAACCCTCTCAATAGGTATTCTTTGTATGTTTCACATTTACAAACCATTATTAAGGATTTGAATACATTATTATTGTATTTTATAATTTAATGATGTAATTTTTTACTATTTCCCAATTATATCGAGTTTAAGATTCTCAGATTAGTAAATTTTTAGTTTATATATCAAAGGTATGTAAGTGTTTCACAAGATCCTGAAGTGTGGATATAGGGGAATCTCAGTTGGTATCAAAGAACAATATAGCTATTTTTAGGGATTTTCTTAGTGATCCTAATATAAAATAGAACATTCATAACCTAGTTATATATGTTTTTTATGAAACCTGAATCAATAATTTCCCCTTTAATATGTATCATAGTGGGGACAATGGGGTTGTCCCATGAGGAGGTTGTGGGCCAAGTTTTAAAATTTTCACTTTTTTAATTTGTTTTCGTTAGATTAAAATCAGAAGCATGGATTTGAAATGAGTTAAAAAACTTAAACTATTTTTTTTATTAAGAATAGAAATTAAAGATAAGAGGTTCGAAATAATATTTATAGAAAAATAATTACTAGAGATAGTAGTAGTGGATAATATTTGGCCTTCAGACACTCCTTTTATCATTATCTATAAACGAATTTACCAATTAAATTTCCCAATTTATACTTCAATACCTTAAATAATACACCAAAATCACCTAAAAAATATTAATACCTAAAATATGGGTGTTTATCCCCTTATAAAAGTTATATAATGACCCTAAGACCTTTGAGAAACCGAAAAAGATTAAACTCATTATGCTCAAAGGCTAGACCTCACCAAAGACATTTAAAGAATGAGAGTAACAAATTTACATTCACAAGTTGAAAAAAACGTAGAATAAATTATAAGAAAGTGGTTTCAATATATAAAATGACCCTCTAAATTCATGAAAAATAGTTTCCAAAGAAATACAAAAGATAAAAATGAAAACCACAAACTCAAAAGGGAAGAGTATCCTCTAGATTCCACCATCCATGACCACTTGGGGTTTATCCCTTCATGTATTGATTAATTAATTAATAACTCATCTTATATAGTTAATATATTCCATCACATCACACTTCCTCATTATAACCATCCTTTGAAATGAACTAGTGATGAAAATATATAGTAAGGAGGGGTACCAAATATCTTTTCCTATTTCTATACACTTATTTTTTACTCTATTTATACCTAGTTGGAGGATTATTCTCATTAGGGTCTCTTCTTTAATTTTGTTAATAAATATCTTAAATTTTAAACCACAAAATTTTCAATCCATATGACATAGGGTGAAAAAGTTATTATCAAATTCGGGAAGTGAACCTTTTCTGGTTGAGGTGTCTCTTAAGATTCCTCCATTTTGGTGCTTTCAACAACTACCTTAATGAGTGAATTGATCTATGATATTTAATGAACATGTATTATATAGAGTCCTTTTTATTTTCCACCTAAAATCACCTCACATGGAGGTATGTACCCCAAGTAATGATTCTTTATTGAATGTAAGTCAATTTTATCCAACCATTCATCTTCAAAAAATGAATATTTTTTTGGGCCTAAAAATGGTCAATTAAGCTCTTGTTTCAATTAGAAGAAATGAATACCATGAGCCAAGAGATACTAAAAAAAGATTCAATAATTTGATCAGAATTTTAAAAAATTATTCCCAAAATATAAAAGTGATAAAAAATAATTAAAATTCCAAAATTGGGGGGATTTTTAGAATTTTTCTCAAAACTAAAAAAATTACAAACATTATCCAATTTAACTTCAACAAAAAAATTGGTGGGGATATATTCGTTGAAATACACATATAACATGTTGAATATATCTGCTCTATCAATTACCACCACACTCGACACTTTTACTCATGGAAAAGTGGTCACTCAAAATAAATTAACATTGGAAAATTCAAATACATGTTAATGAATTTATAAAGATTAAAATAAAAAACCCATACTATCATGCCTCATTAACTACTTCAATTCCAAATTCTTTATTATTTTCATTCATTCCATTTCCAGTTCATTAATTCATCCATTAATAAGGATTCCTAACTCCCTTATTTTTCTCTCTCAACTCATGGTTTTGATTTAAAACAAAGTTTTCCTCATATAAATAAATTCCAGGGAAACCATATTATTGAAAAATTTATAAATCTCCACCCAATTGAGTTTAAGACATGTATCCATCATGAGGATGTAGAAAGGGGTTTTAATGAGGTTTCAAAGTTAGTTGATGTCATATTTAAAAAAACATTAGGCAGAAATTGATGGCTTGGATATTTATAGAAGCAATATTCAATGATTAATATTTCTAGTAAAGCATGATCTTCTCCTATTTATTCTTGGAATAAAATGAAATCCAAAATAAATTCAAAATTTATTTCATGGATATACTACACATTTCCTAGTTTAGTAGGAATGTCAAAAAAAATTCTTCCCAAAATTTGAGAACTCTTTTAAAAAAATCCACAAAGGAACGTCTCCTTTTTCATTGAAATATATAGAAATGAACAAATTTATTTTCCTTGAAAGTTACATAAAATTTAAAATTTAAATTTCAAAAATTGTTTCTCCATCATTTTATTTTCTCCATCCCATGTAGCCCAACACAATATAGAAATTGACAAATAACCCCCCATACTTTAGCTTTATAAAAATCATGAAATGTATTTTAAGAGTAAGACAAATAGGGAGACAGTCTTGTAATGAGACTAACTAAATAGGAAGTTTATGGATACCATGGTATCAAAAATATCAAATATAAAAGGTAGTATGAATAAATAGGGGTTTTTTTTTATAAAAAGGTACTTATAATCATAAATGAATATACTCTTTCATTTTGAACAAAAGTTCCTTAAATATCATATGTTTCGATAAAATTTAGTAAATTATAGTAAAATAAAGAATTATTTGGTTCACTCAAAAACAATTTTATAAATTTGAATCTTGAACCTAGAAAATTTCAACATTCATTTGAGTTAATTTCCATGAATTAGTTTTTTTATTTTCATTAAAAACTATTTTTAATTTATAGTGGTCATTAATTTTAATCTCACAAGTTTCAGATAACACAATATTTGAAAAGATAAAATTAAAATTAAAATTTTAAAATAAAACAAACAAAATAATAAACTTCCCATGATATCCCCCCACAATTATTTTATACAATTTCCCCATTGTGCATATTTTATATGATAATTTGAAATCAAGAATATAATTCATGATAAAAAAATAGAGAGGAAAGAGAAAACCTCATGCTTATTGTGTAGAAGAATCCTTGATCAAGCCTATTAAAAGATGAAACTTGAAAAAATAAATGAAAAAAGAAAATAATGAAAATTTTATTAAAAGAAAATAATGAAAAATAAAATGAAATAGAATAGAAAATTGAATTAGTTTGAACACCCAAGTGGGTTCTAGTACTTCACTACCCCTAGTTAGGAAGTTGTAGTTGATTAACCCAAATCTGAATGTGGGTGTGGTTTCTTCCACATGAAACAAAAAAATGAAACTTCTCCAGTATTATTCATCTTACACAATATTTAGAAACACCCAAATGAATATTTATTCAGGTTCCCTCAATGAAATTTTTATTCCAACGATATAGTGGAAGTGGGAAAAAATGTAAAAGAAAATTACCAATACTTTATCCTTTCAAATGACCTCCAATAGTTGATAAAATTTAATTTTAGGATGTGTTTTATCTTAAATTTTATCTTGAAAAATGATTTATTATTTGAAAAAAATATTGGTGTCTCCAACCTCTTGTGTACCAGTGTACTCCTCAATCGAGCTCACTATTATTTCTTCAATTTCATCCTTCAATTATTCTTTATATTAAAAAATTAGTGCACACAAAATTAGTAGAAATAAAATATACACATAGAGAAGCAATTAAAATTTATTATCAAAATAATCTATAAAAAGTGGATTGAAATAATAGTCTCCTCCTTATTTATTCTTAGGTTTTAGAATTTTTTTGGTAGTGAAAAATAGTTGTATTAAAAGTGGGAAACATCTCAGGTTCTTCCAAATGTTCTTCAAAAATAAATTGCTTAAGTATTTATTCTACTTTGGATACATTTTTATACAGGGGTTTTGATTTTTATTCTTTAAAATAAACGATTTGACATGGAATTTTATTTTCAAAATTTTCAACATAATAATTTTCCAAATATTTTGTATTTACTAAAGAAATTTCTATTAGTCAATCAATGATAATTACATTTTTTAAATTTAAAAAGTATATTATTATTTATTTTTGAACTTACAAATAAAATTTTCTTTAGTATGAATAGTTTATAAGACAATATTTTCCTCTTCTTGATCTTATTTTTGATATTTTAATTCTTTCAATTATTTTAAAGCAGTGATAAAGATTTAAATTTGATTTATTACTTATAGAAGCATAAAAATATTTTTATGAAGTACTAAATCATTTTGTTTTATATTTAAAGAATATTTTAGGATTGTGAAGGAATTTTATTGGAATTTTAATTTTTTTATAAGAATTTATATTTAAAAATTCTTCAACACTAGACTCCAAATTTTTTTGATAATAAGGGAAATCATAGGATTATTCACTATGAAAATCATTTTTTTTTGGTTTTTTAAAGACTTTGAATTAGTGGTTAAAATATTATAAATTCAAAAAAATTAAAAAAAACTTGGACAAACTCCCTAGAAAAGGTTCCAATTGATGTAAGGTTTTTTTTCATGAAACTACAATCAACAATTTCCCCATTAAAATGTAGCATAGTATTTCCCATGAGGTAGTCTCATGATAAGGTTATAGGATAAGTTATGGAACTATCACATTGTTAATTTATTTTTATCAAATAAAAACCATAAGTGTGGATTTGAAATGAGTTAAACAAATTTAAGAAAAACAAAATAATATTAAGACTATAAATTGATGTTAAGTGGTTAAAATCAAAACTGATAAAAAAATATAGCCTATAGATAACAACAATGGACAAGTTTTTGCCTTTAGAAACTCCCTTAATCATTTTATACAAACTAATTTACTAATTATATTTCTAAATGTATACTTAAATACCTCAAAGAATACACCGAAATTACCAACACACCATATTGAGATCTCAAATATAGATGATGATCCCTTTATGAATGTGATATGATTATGCAAAGACCTCTGAGCAACCAAAACAGATTAAACTCACTTTTCTCAAAGCTGATACCTCACCAAATTATTTTAAAAATGAGAGTAACCAATTTACACTAATAATTTTAAAATAATTCAGAATATATTTAGAATAAAGTATATTCAGGAAGGAAAAGGACACCCTTCATTCATGAAAAATAGTTTCCAAATAAAAATAAAAGATAATAATGGAAAGGAAAAACTCAAAAGGGAAGAGTATCTTTGAGCTTCCACCATATGAGACTGTTTGGGGTTTATACATTCACATATTGATTAATTCATGAAATATTAATCTACTGCAAATAATATCCTCCATCAAAACCCACTCCCTCACTCTTACCATTCTTTGAAATTATATAGAGAGGAAAATATATAGTGAAGAGGGGAAGAAAATATACTATTATGTTTATATCCAAAAAATGTTTGATCTATTTCTACCTAGTCAGAGACCAAATATTTCTAGGGAACCTTCATGAATTTTGTTGAAAAGAATCTTATATTTTCACCCATAAATTTATCAATCCATTGTACCCATGGTAAAAAAGTTATAATCGAATTACTGGGGTGAACTTTTTCCGGCCGATGTGTATCTTCATCTTCCTCTACTTTAGTTTTTTCAACAACTTCCTTAATTAGTGAATTTATCCATGATATTTAATTATCATTAAATTATTATATTTTTATTTCCTTTCCAACTGTAATCATATCATTTGGAGTATTGTAGCTGATGTTATGAATTATTTACCAATGGTTAGTTAATTTTTTCTGACCATTCATCTTCTAAAAATCAATGATTTTTTTGGGCCTCAAATTTTTTATTTATAACATGGTCCAATTAGAATAAATAAATCACATGATAATAGGTATCCTTTATAAAATAATTTCTATAATTATATTTTTATTGAAAAAATTTATGTTCAAAATAAAAAAGTGATAAAACACTATTAAAATTCCAAAGTTAGGGCTTTTTATAATATCGAACACAACTAATCAAAATTCCAAAAATGATGTAATTTAAGTTTAAAATAAAAATTAGTGTTGATATATTAATTAAAATACAAATAAATAATATTAAAAATATCATCTCTATCACCTATATTAAAACCTATAAATTCTTAAAATATGATATACATGACCTTTATGAGTTAATTATTTTTAAAGTTCCTATTTTTCAATTTATATGATTACTAATTTGATTATTATCATCCATAATTTTAGTTTATTTTAGTAAACAGTTGGAAATAGGAGGAATCATGCCAACAATTCATGTGATTTTTAATATAATGATTTTCAAATGAGATGTATGATATGAAGGGAGTGTGAGTTGAGAACCTCATGATGGTACTTGTACAACTGAATCAAGTTGTGAATAATAACATGAATCATGTGGAAATTACTTCTTATCCAATGAAAGAGAATGTTGTGGTTGATTCATTTAGGAGAAAAGGTCTCCCAATGTTAATAATTCTTTTGGTCCCTTAATTATGGAATAATGGATTAATTCCATTGATAAGATATTTTCTATCCTCCAATGATCCAAGAACAAGAAAGTTATATTGGTTATTTATCACATTGATGGAGAAGTTGTTCAGTGTTAGACACTGATCAAGAATATGAAGACTAAGAATGACATTAAATCAATGGATTGGGATGAATTCAAGGATTATTTTTCAATAAAAATTTTATTTTCACTCTCCATATTAAAATAGAAATAGAGTTCCTTAAAATCATGTAAAGGGATTATGAATCAATCATGTCTTATGAGAAAAAGTTCACAAGGCTTTCAATTTACACCGTTGGTGTTTTCATGGACCCTGATATTAAGGTAGACCACATTTTTAATGGAATAAATTAGAGTCTCTGAAAATATTTATCAATTAGATACTTTTATATATATGAAGAAATAATTTTATGTTCCCTTAAAGATGAAATGGTGATTAGTGACTCTTAATGGTTTCATGTGGATATAAATAAAAATCAAAGAATAGATTTTAACTCTAGAGAACAAATGGATAAATATCATGAAGGAAAGAAAATAAAATTATCCACGTGTCATAAGTGTGGGAAGAAGCATCTGAGAAACCACCTCAATTAAATAAAAGATATATAAATAGTAGAAAATATGGTCATTAAGTTAATAAATTTTGTAGGGAGGTAAATAGGAAAGCTAATATGATAGAAAAAGAAGGTCCAAATCAATCCTCCACCTATGGTATAATATTACAACTACAAGGAACATAGACACTATGTAACTCAGTGTACTAAGCCAAGGGTCATCAAGGATAAATGATGACGATAAACTCCAAGGCCAAGAGAGTAAGTCAGATCTTACGATATAACTACTACTATAATAGTTGGTCCCCATAGACAGATTAAACACCCTACCTTAACATGGTTGTTGGGACTTGTCCCTTCAAGAACTAGCAATTTTCTCTACCTACATGTGGTCCCTTACTAGGGGCCACCCACTTTCTCAAATTGATCATTATACTAATGACCGTCCCCATAGGTCAACACATGTTCTTTTCAGTATGCTTTATCCTCAGTCACACACACCCTGGGAAACTTCCCAGGAGGTCACCCATCCTGACACTACTCTAGCCCAAACATGATTAATTTTTGAGTTTAAATCAAGTAGGCTCCTAAAAATAAAGGTACATCTTGTTGACATGGGTAGTAACATTTATCCTTTTGAACCTTTATCTCTATAGGGTGTTACAATCACCCCCGTTAGAGAATAATGTTCCCATTGTAGACCTGACATCTTAACCCAGGTAGAGCCACTACACTTATTGTTGGGTGTCACCTCTAATACCAATGTAACATCTGGGCCTCATTGAAAGCACATACAACCCGATTTAACATGGTTGTTAGGTCCTGGTCCTTCAGGTATCACCAGTTTCCCTGCGGACATGTGTTCCCCACATGGGGCCCACCTACATGATCAAATGGATTATTAGACTAATGAATGACCCCATAGGAATACACATATTCTTTTTTATGGTGCCTTTTCCACACTCACACACACCTTAGGAAACTTTCCAAGAAGTCACCCATCCTAACACTACTCTTGGAAAAACATGCTTAACTATGGAGATTTAATCTAGCATAATCCAAAAAAGAAATGTGCACCTTGTGACATGGATAGTAACATTTAGTCTTTTTACCCCTTATATATCTAGGGTGTTATGACAAATGAGGTGGATCATGACAATGAAGTGGTGATTGGTATGATTTTTATTCATTTTAGAATAGAAAATATATTATTTTATTCTTGATCTATTCATTCATTATTATCAATAAATTCTAGTAGAACTATTCCAACACCACCTCAAGACATGAAAGTTAAATTTTTGATAAAAGCACCAAGTGGTTTAATTTTTGTTCCTCAAGTATATAACTCTTACCTAGTTAGCATTGGTGGGACGAATCTCCCAAAAAACCTTATTATACCCCCTTTTAGTATAATTTTATATTATATTGATCATGGATTTGTTGTATTTATATAGATCCAACATTAACTTTTTGGAAAATAAAATAAATTTATATATCCCAAATCATCCTCTTATTCTATATAAGTGTAAGGAGGTGGATGAATCTCTTTTATAAACTCAACAATGTATATTTTTCCTTATGTGTAATAATATCTAGATAAAATGATTTAGATAAAGGATAAGTTTATCCTTGAAGACATTCCCATTGTTATGGAATATAATAATGTATTCCCTAAAGAGTTTTCTAGTCTTCCTCTTAACCAAGAGGTTGAGTTCTAAAATGAACTTGTACTTAGAGATCTTACCATATCTAAGACTCCCTTTACAATATCCCCAATTGAATTGGAATAATTGAAGAAAAAAATATAAGAGGATCCGAACAGGGATTTCATAGACCCAACTGATTCATCAAGGGGTGTGTTGGTCCTCATTATCAAGAAGATGGAATGCCCAATGAAGCTCTGTATTGATTATCATTTACTTAATAAAATACCGATTAAGAACCATTATCCCCAGCATAGATTCATGACTTGTTTGTTCAGTTACATGGTTCCCAAACTTCTTTAAAATGGAACATTGATTAGGATAACATCAATTGATGGTTAATAAGGAGTATGTTTCCAAGACTACCATTCAAACAAGGTATGGACACTGCGAGTTTATAGTTATTTCGTTTTAACTCACTAATTCTCCTTCAATCATTATTAACATGATGAATAGAGTATTTATAGATTACCTCAAAAAATAGTCATCTTATTTATATATGACCTTCTTATATACACTAAAATCAAGGAGGAACATGAGAAGCATTTGAGTATTATTCTATATACCTTGAGAAAGGATAAGTTACATGAAAATTATAGTAAATTTAAGTTTTGGATTGATCATGTAACATTCTTAGGGCATGCCATCATAAGTAAAGGTATAATTTTGGATCCTTTGATGAAAAATGTGATTGAGGAATGAACTAGACAAAAAACTTCAATTAAGATCCCTAATTTCCTAAAATTAGTAGGATACTATTAGAAATTTTCGATAAAGTTCTCATGATTTTATTACCCTCTAACCAAGATATCCTATAAGGGAAAAAAGTTTTTCTGGACTGATGAATATAAAAAATCTTCAAGGAATTAAAAAAGTGTCGAATTTTTGCACTTTTACTCACACTACCCACAAGAGGGAATTGATTTGTGATCTAAATTAATGTTTCAAAGAAGGTATTTAGTTGTGTACTCATGAAAAATGTTAAAATTATAGTATATTCCTCAAGATAGTTGAAGGTTTATGAGTATACTTATTTGATACATGATATGGGATGAGCTATAGTAATATCTTCATTGAATATTTAAAATTATTATCTATCTGGATAGAAGTGTGATATACATATTGGTCATAACATCTAGGAGTATATATTTACATAGAAGAATCTCAACATGCTACAAAAAAGATGGTTAGATATGATCAATGACTATGATTTCTCAATCCATTACTATTTTGAGAAGGTAAATAAAGTGGTAGTTTCTCCTACTAGAAAAAATAATGTAGATTTATCCATGATAAGGATTAAAATGGATGAAATCTTCTTAGATATTCAAAGGATGTATATGGGGATCATAAAATAAAGATAATCATCACACCTTACTAAAATTATTGTTCAAAAATCTATTCTATAGAAGATTAAAAAGGATCAAATGGATGATATAAAGATATAAAAGAAATTGGATACTATAAGGAAGAAGATAAAATAAATTAAAAATGTGGATAAAGATGGATTTTTGATATTTGGGATGTGATTATACATTTTATCAAATCCCGAGATAAAGAAATATTTATTGAATAATGACCATAGCTAAACATTATTTATCCACCCATGGAGAAAAATGATGTATAGAGATCTTTGATATCACTAATGGTGGGGTAATATAAATAAATAGATTACTGAATATAAATTAAAGTTCTTGGTATGTTAAAAAGTGAAGGCATAAAGACAAAAGTTCAAGGGGATGATCCAAAAATTACCTATACCTTCATAAAAATGAGATAACATCACCATGGATTTTTTTTCATGGGCCTTCCAAAGTCATACAAATAAAATAATGCAGTATAGGTTATCATAGAATATCTTACCAAAATTTTTCAATTCATAACTATTATATAGGACTTCTCTCACTTGACCAACATAAAAATTTACACATTAGAGAAGTTTTAAAGTTGAAAGTAACACCAGTATCAATTGTAACTGATTGAGATCTAAGGTTGAACTCAAAGTTTTGGAAAATTATTTAACAATATTTTATCATATAATTGAACTTTAGTTGACCATAACCCCTAGAATGATTGTTAATCTGGATAGACTATCCAAAAACTTGATTATATGTTGAGATACTTCTCTATAGACTTAAAAGTTTGATGAGATCAACATCTAACTTTGATTGATTTCTCATATAATAATAGAATCCAATAAATTATTTAGATATATCCTTATGAATCACTATATGAAAAGAAATGTAGAACTCAAACATTTTGGGAAGAATTTTATGAACACAATCCATTGGGAACTAAACAGGTCAATGAAATTATAAAAAAGTCGAATCTATTCAGTAACACATCAGAGCATCAAAGAGTCAATATAAGAGTATAATGAAAATAATCGATGATAAATGGAGTTTGATATTAGAGATAATTTGTTCCTTAATATATATTTGTGGATGATTCATGGGGTTTTCAGGAAGGGAATGTTATGCCTAAAATACATTGACCCCTATGATATTATTTATCGCATTAGATTTGTGGAAAATAGATTAGATCTCCCACAAAATCAACCTCAAGTGCATGACGTGTTCCATAAATCCCTATAGGGAAAGTACATACTAGATCCCTCACATGTATTAAATCTAAAGGTGGTATAGTTTAATAATGATCTTTTTTATATGCACCAACCACTTGGGCCTACGGTTCATGTAAGGGTTCCCCTTAAACCCTTAAATAGGGGGATTATCAATAATAAAAAACAAAAAATAAGGAATTTGGGCCATTTGGGTAAATTATATTTTCAAGTTAAGCAAAGATATCGATGGTTTAAAACATACCCCTCATGCATGGTAAGAGAGGTTAACTAAGTTTAATTTGTCAATTTATTTAAAAATAGTAAAGTATGATTCCACCCTTTTTCTCAAAAAAAAATTCAAATGATTTATCAATAATTTAAATTTATATTGACAATTTTATTTTTAGATCAACAAAAGAAACTCTTTGCAAATAATTTTAAAATTTAATGAATAAATAGTTGGAAATAAGTTTTATGGGAGAAATTAAATTCTTCCTTAGTTTTCAAATTACTTAAAATTCGGATGGAACCTTTTTAAACCAAAGTAAATGCACTAACGAGATTCTAAATAAGTTTTACATGGATCATGATAATGAAATTAGAACACCCATTATTACAAATTATAATCCAACGTTGGATGAAGCTGGTCAATTGGTCAATAAATAGATTTATCAAAGTGTGAATGGATGTCTAATTTACCTTATTGTAACCCATCCAGACATCATGATCAGTGTATGAATTTGTACACATTTTCAATCCAATCCAAGAGAATCACATTTAAAAGATATCAAAATAATTTTTAATTATTTTAAATGAACTAAAAAAATTATATTATTTTATCCAAAGGAAACCTCATTTGAAAATAATTGTTTTTTATTCTTATTTTAGAGGATGCTAACTAGATAGAAAATTAATAGTTGAACTTGTCTTATATTAGAATAATCCCTCATGTATTAGAGTAGTATAAAGTAAATTTTTGTTACTCTTTCTATATATGAAGTTGTATACATACACTCTAGGATGTATTGTTCCCATGTTATATGGGTGAAACCTCTCTTGGACGTTGAGAAAACATATTTTTTTTATTTATCAAGTGTGAAAACTCTATTTTATTAGTATTTCTAAAAATACTATTCAACACTCTTTAAAAAATCACATTTACTTGATACACCGTTTTCTAAATGATCAATTTCAAAAAGGTGATAATGCTCTTGATTTTTTTGCACCAACATTCGACCTATTGATATGTTTACCAAAACCATTCCTCTTGATCTCTTTAACTTTATTAAAATAAAATTTGGGTATGATTATATTGGGATTCTAATATCATAATAACCTAGAAATATTAAGGATTTATCATTTTGTTTTTTTAATTCCAAAATGCATTTACAATTTTATAATGTTTTTCAAATATTTTCATAATTTTGGAAAAGTAAGTGAGTATGATACTCCTTAAAAAACATTCCTATCTTTAAAAAAAATAAGTGGATGTATTTCTAGATAATATAATCCAAGATATTTAGCCTAAAATTTTTTGTTGAGTTTTTAATCCTTTCTCCATCCTAGATATGGTGAGTGGTCCTTTACCGCATAACAAGTTTGACACTCTTGGGGAATTTTGTATAGTTTATTAAAATAATATTTTCTAAACTTTAATAATGAAATTATGTTTCAAAAAAATTTTATAAGTATTTTATTTATTTATTTTAATATAATTTATTTGATATTATGCCTTTAAACTCTATGGATTCATTATTTTAGAGGGATATAATTTTTTTAATACTGTAATAATCCTAGAAGAGACGTTTTCTTCCTTAATTTTAAAAAATAAATTTTTTATTTATTTTTAAAAAATATATTTTCTTAAAAATAATTTTTAGTGTTTAAAACCTGTATTCAAAAAACATTTTTTCTTTATTTTTTCTTGAGATTCTTTGAAAATAAACATTTTAAAATTTTTAATGTTTTTCATTTTTTTTTTCAAATCTTTATTTTTTTCTCTCTCAAAAGATTATTAATGATGATAAACATAGTTTTTAAAGTTATATATTTATTTTATAACCTTTTTTTAAATACTTTTTGATAATCTCAAAGGGGGATAAATTTTACTGTTTGTTAAGATGTTTTCTCTCAAATGGGGAGAGGCCAGAAGTTTTATGTTTTTCTCTATAAGATTTTACATTTAAAAAATTATAGAGAGTTTTTTATTTATTTTTAAAAGGAGAATGAAATCTCAAAATTATGGTAATTATTTCTATTTATCTAGTTATATTCTTATTTAAATTTAATTATTATAAATGTTTTTTTATTATAAAAATATGTTACTTTTTATATTGTCACCTATTATTGTTTTTAATGATAAAAAAACTCTTAAAAGTGTTTAATTTTTTTCATTTAAGTGATGTAAAACAAGTGTTGATGAAATAATGATAGGACCCTCAAATTATTGTTGGAAAATTATTAATGGAAGTTTTTAAGCCTTAAAATAAGGATAGAATAACCATACAGTCTCATTTAAGGAAGTGGTGAAGCCAATTTGTGAATTACATGGACATAGGCAGCACCAACTAACTAGTGTAGTGCTACAAACCAACTGGTGGCATGCTCAGGAGGTTCCCCATACACTAAGTTCCCACTAGCTACCTAGTAGAGGAGCACCATATTGTCAGTGATAAAATATAGTGTTTATGTTTTTCTACTGGTGACCATCGCTCAGTTTGTGGATGTGATTTGACTAACTGTTGGTAAGAGATAGAGTTCACCTTTTTATAAGAATCCCACCAACTACCAAGTAGAGGATACTAGGTATTCGGTGGCATCAATCCAACTATTACAAGACTAAAATTTATGTTAGTAAAAGATCATTGAACTTGGATGTCTTGATACTAAATCCCTACAATGGATTTTAGAACATCACTAAAGGTATTAGAGCCTCTAAATAGAGACCTTGATGGATTTTTCAATAAAAAACAACTCACTATCTCATCTGATATACAATTATAAGAGGCTCATTTAATAAATTTCTCTCAAAGTTCTCTCTTTATAAATTATTTTATTTATTCTAGAGTGCATTGTTAAATTATAATATCCAATCACTCAGTTCTAATATTTTCATTCACTCCCAATATTCATTATATTTTTTAGAGAATTGATAATTAGCTACAAAGTGATTGATTACTAGAAATATCATAATCCTTCCTCTTTTATCTATTTTTAGTGACCAATACCATTAAATAGATTGAATTAGTTTTATTACCATTCTGCTAATAAGTAAAGGTACTATTTTTCTATAGGTTTCTATCTTTTCTGTTAAATATCTAGTGTCTATTTTAATTCTAGTTTGTTTTCATGACCTAGTAAGTAAGGGATAGTTTTGGTCTCTTGGATATCATTAAATATAATAGACTAATAAATTAAATACTCAAGTTATTTATGTGGTAGATATAGGGGATATTGTAAGCTATTTTTAAACTTCTTTACCAAATATCTTAGCTCATTTACATTTTTAAATTTTATTTATTTATCATTGTTAATTATTCATTATTTTTTAGAACCATCAATTAATGCATAATCAATTAATCATTTTTATATTTGAATATCCATATCATTTTAAATTGATCTTTTTTTATTCTTCTACTTTTATTATTTCATTTTTAATTTTGATAATTTGTTAATGTATTCAAAATTTTATAAATAAGGTTTTGTACTTGGATTGTTTTCCTTTAATTTTTTAATTATAAATTCACCCTGTTCCATTTTACCCATCTCCATCCTATATTAATGTGTCATGAAAAACTCATTTTTGATGTTCTATCAAATATGGAAATAAATAGGGATTTTCTGAAATTCTTCATGGGTTATTCTAAAATTGAATAGGGTCTATACTTCTCACTGATAATGTTTCCTTCTAACACTCATATTTATACACATTATAACCAATGGGTTACATGGGGTTATTCTAAATGGAACTAGGGTGTGCTACTTTCTAAGGGTCATGTAAATATTTCACGATTCATGCCAAATTATTCATTAATATAAATATTTGACCTCTTATTCATATATTGATATTTATAAAGGATTATTTTAATAGGACTTAGTTTTTTACCTTAAAAGGATCATCAATTTGAGAATTTGTGGGGAAAATGAAAAATATTATCTTGTTAGTTGTATTTGATAATTTCTATGATTTATTTAATTAATTTATGATTTTTTGATTAATTATGATGATGAAATGATTTGAATATTTGAATTTTTTATATAAACCCAGATATTAATATAAATTTATTAAAACCTTTTTTTAGAAATATTTAGTGAAGTGTTTATTTGGTTAAATTATTTAAATGTAGTATATTTTATATTACCTCATGGTGAAAATGAAAGTGTGAAAATGGTTTTAATGGGAAAGATTTTGAAAATATATATACTTATGTCATGGTAAATTAGGGAACTTGGAGAGCAAGTGTTAAGGTAAGAAATGACCAAAAGGTAACAACTCACTCTTTTCCATAATAAAGGAGAGTGTTTTGAGTTAAATGTGTGAATGGGTTATGACTTGGTTTACAAAGGGCAAATTTTTTAGCTAATATATTACAAATTTTTTGTGATATTTTATACATTAACATGACTTATTTTGAAGAAGTAGGACGTTATTAGTGATTTTTAGGAAACAAATAGTTTTTATTTTTGTTTTAAGAAAACAATAAGTTTTCTATAAAATTAGAACAATGGAAAATTTTCTAAATAAATGATTTTAGGTTGAATTTTTTTTGAAATGAATTTAATATATGGGGTTTATTTTATTGTTTTATTCCAAGAAACATGGATTTATATGAAAATGGATTTAATTTTATAGAGTTTGACATCTTGAATTTATATTTTATTTAATAAATAATTATTTTGGGTTAAACTATATTTATTTATCATTAATGGTTAAAATTGAATTTGTTGAATTTTCTAGAGTAAATAAATTTATTGGAGTGTTTGAGAAATATTTCCATGTTTATACTCATCCCTACACACACACTTTTATTAGAATGTATACTTGGTTGTTCATGATTCAAATAAATGGAAGGTACCATACTTTTTCATGGTAGATTCATAGATTCACTATGGAGACATGGTAAGAGGATTCAATATCTTGGAAAAGATACAAATTATTTACCTAGAGTTAACATATTTAATTGTACCTTTTTTGGATTTTATATAATTTTTTTTCTTTGAAATTATAAAGGATTTTATAAAAGGGTTAAATTTATCACATGAATTATTTATCGTTTTTATTATATATTATAGCGTTAAATTATTTACCAAAGGTTTATTTCATCCCTTAGAACTAGTTACCCACCTTTGGTGATCAGGGGAATGTTCTTAATGTTAGGTGGTGATTTGTTTCAAATATCAGGTTTTTAGTCTCCAAGTTAGGTTATAACATTTTTGGTCACATGAATTTTAGGCTAAGATCTCATTAATGGTTTCCACTATGAATTTTGGTGGAAATAGTCTTACGGACATGGTTGTATTATATGGACTTCATTGAAGTGGTTATGATTTTTTAAAATTTAGGGGGGTGGTGATAGAATTGGGAATGAATTATAGATTTTAAGGAGTTATTGGTACTGTATTATCTCAATAACCTATAGTTTGAGGACACTATGTTTACTTAAACTAATGGGAGGAAAGGGGTTGACTAAATTTGTGCTAGGCTAGGTAGGTTGGTCTCTACCTTAACCAATAAAAAATATTTTTTTATCTCATTTGTACAACATTTATTAAATATTACTTCTAATCATTAATTCTTAGTGGTTAAAGTTGTAAATAGTAATGGGGGATCTTCACTTTGTTGGGATAAGTTTCAAATTTTCTTGATAAATAGTTAATACTATGAATGGGTGGTGCAGTAATCATGGATAGAAGACACTGAAGTAACCTTGGGGTTTGATAAATCTTGTATTATATTATTTTAAATGTATAATGTGAAAGTTAGTGTATAATTAGAGAATATGAGTGATTTATTGGAGTGTGAGTATCCACCCACTATAATAAGGTTAAGGTGTTGGATATTGTTTTCTGAAAGGTTTGGTGATTCTACTATCCATGTTTTTGGGGAAAAAATTTCTTTATTGATTAATAATTTGGATTGAAAAAAGGACTAGTATCCTATTATATATAATGATTGATTAAGATGGAGTTAATTCCTATAAAAAGTGCTAGATATGTTGGAGGAACCATCATAAACATTGGACTGAGGTGGAAGAGTAGAAGAATTTGGCTACTAAATCCAGATTGAGATTGATTATAAAGTTGTATTTATGAAGTAGAAATCTGATTCAAGGATTTAAGGAAAGATAGATTACAATAGGTGAATTCATCAATGGGTAACTTAGCATGGAGGTATTGATATTAGTGTGAAACTATACTTGGATGAAGTTTTAGAAAGGATAAAGTGGCATTGAGAATGTTGAAGGTTGTGGGGTTCTTAACAAATAATCAAGGTTGAGTGTATATGCTATTATGTTCCTTGGAATAAGATAAAATAGTTTATAAATTTAAAAGTGGTTAGTTCTAAGTCTTATAATATTAAAAAAATCAAAGACCCTATTTTTATTTGGTTTGGGGGAGACACATTACATGGCCCATAGGCCCTAGAGACAAATTTCTATTGACAAATCATGAAGGCCCATGCATAGCCTAAAGGACCCATGGACTATAGGCCTAGAAGATTTCCCATAATTACCTAATCCACTGGCCTGATAACTGACCCAAAGGCCATTGAACACTTTCCTTGGCCTATTTGATTACTCCTAGTTCATGATACTACTGCTGCCAGAGACCGTCACTATCACTTTTTCCTAGTTCATGTCATTGTCGCTACCTGTGAGCTCTGCCCTGTGTCACCACCATCCATGCAGTCCCACCATCACGCTGACCTATGTCACCAAAATATTCCTAGGATCACCATCCTATGCTACCTCCAGTTCCTATTTCTAGCCCATCAGAGGATTTTAATTCCAAGCGCCCCCGTGCCTCAATATCCCTTGTGCCTTGAGGACAACATCTGTCATCCCACTGGGTGGGAAAAATCCACCACCTAAAAAATGGGGTATAAATTATTGAGATTAGAATTTGATCCCTGTACAACTGGGTGTGGTGCCACATTTGAGTGATATCACTTATTTTTAGTGATGGTCACATGGGTTTGAAATTATTTTAATAATTACATGAGTTAATTGGAGTTGATCCATGATGTTTTGACAGGTTAAGAGAAGGTATAAGATGAATTTGAAGTTTTTATGATTAAATTTCTAGTATTATAAAATTTCATAATAGAAATAAGAAAATCAATTATGTATGGAATCCAAAAATCATGTAATTTGGGACTCAACATATGATCCATCTCAAAGGAATCCAAACCAGAATAAATGTTAATTCAATCAGTAGAGGTTTCATCCCACAAAAATGTATGTGTGTTTAAATATTAGTGTATATGTGTTTTTTATGCATTTTAGGTGTCATATTATTCAAAATAGGTGTCATATGCATGAGAATACATGCTATTGACTCATCATATCTTTGAAAATATTAGGTGTATGTCTAATTAGTTCTCGGTGTAGGTGTTATTTGATAGTGAAAAATAGAGAATGTTAAAAATCAAAAAATAGTTTGACTTTCATATTTAACATCTAAAGATTAAAATTATTTGGGGTGATTCTTAGACTGATCAACAAGTATTTAAAAATCATAAACATCTAAATGGGTTTTTTATCCATGAAATGAAAACTAAGGTTCTAATATTAATCCATGGATAATAAAGATTAAATCAAGATAAAAAGGGTGTTTCTAGGGTTTTTTTAATTCCAATGAAATGTAATTTTGATGATTATTTTGTTGTTATTAAAATTTTCAAGCATTATGATGCTTATTAAATCCATGATCCAAGATTTTTTTAGAGATATGAAATTATATGATCCATTTTATGTATTTCTTGATGATGAAAATGATTTTACTAGGCTTTCAGGAATAATGAAGATGAAGTTACATTGAAGATCCCACTAGCTATCAAAGCCTATATTATTGTGATATGATATGTTTGAGTGATATATTGATATTAATTTATGAGATAAATAATATTAATAATGAGATTAATAGATTAGAATTTTTCAAATCCCAAATTAAGAAGAATTCCAAATTTCATGAAATATGGAAATTCTAAATCAATCGATTCCAAATATCTACTTAGTTGTATAAATATAAAAATTATAAGTTATAATAAAATATCAAATATTAAGAATATAAGGTTGAGATACTATTATTCAAAGTGTGAATATTTAAGATGAATTTGTATAGGATTTCATAAGAAGCCGTCAAGATTAAACGAATTTATCCATAATACAACATGATTTTTCTATATGAAATTCATATATCAAGTGATACTAAATTGAGGTTTATATGATAATATTTTGACAAAGAGAAATATTTGAACTTATTAGAGAATACTTAATGATATATTTTTCTGAGTAAAATAGATGATAAGGAAGAATAAATATAAGAGTATTATTTCTGTAATAAAATATTGGGTTGTGGATGGATAACAGTTGACAAATGAAAAAGAAGATTTTGAGAATCATGGGAAGTTGGAAAAGTGTTCAGATGATGCATGTGAATTTGGATTCAATTAAAATATCTAATTTTGACTTGAAGGAGATCATTCTATGGGTAAAAATACATCATAGTGCTGAACATAGATCTACTTACAATAAAGAGATAAATGAACCACTTGAATATATATGGTGTAATTCCATAGATCTTATGTGATTTAGGGTATAAAATGAGATCACAATACAAATCTATGATTGTTGTGAAAAACTATTTAAGAAGTATAGTGCTAATCTCTAAAGACAACACCTATGAGACATAGTAAAAAAAGTGGTTGGTGTGACTCTAGATGGGAGAAAATCAATGGGGATATGATCTAGTGTTGGTTTGTGAAGCACCCTAAATTATATCGAGTGATTGATTATAGTGGAGAATAATTGATTAGGGTTTACAACCAATCAAGTGAAGGAGTAGTACTTAGTACTGATCCTTTTAAATAATTTTTTTCATATACCGTTTTTACGACATTATTCAGGTGAGGTTGTGAAACATATGATAGAGTATGTTAAGAATGACCAAGCCTAGGATTTTTCATTAAAAAGAAATAATTTTTTAATGTTTTAGGAGACCACTGATTCAACCATCCACTATTAGTGGCCCATCAGTACATTGGGTAACATTAAGTGGTATTATAACCATGGTTCCCTAAAAAAAGATCAAGATAAAGTATAGATTTGTGATTTTTTAAGAAGAGTCTCAGATAAAGAATACTTTCTCTATTCCTTTTGAATCTGAAATGGTAGTTTCATCCAAAATAGTGCAAAATAGGTTGAATAATAGGTCCATGAATAAAAAGAATAATGGGAGGAAGGGTAGGGATCATCCACTATTTGAATTTTTTTGAAGTAATAAATTCACATATAATGAATATGTTATTAGAGATCCTTTTGATGAAAAAAGTATAAGATATGAAGAATGTGAGAAGTATGGATAAATTGGAATAGTTGAAGACTTATACTCACATGTTGGAAAATATCTGAATAAGGTTCTTACTATAGTTTTAACCTACATATTGTATTTTTTTCAAAGACCAATTTGATGATAAATCAGAATAATAGAAAGAATCTAATGTGATGGATATTTCATTATCTAATAAGGTTGGCACATGAAACACCCTCACAAAACTAGTGATAGAAAAGGATCAAAATGTATCACTTTGTAATGAAATATATTTTCAAGATGTTGAATATGTGAAAATATTATTTTATGAGAATGAAGTGTTCAAAATTCATTTTTATAATGCATTACATGTAAAGTCATAATGAATATCAAAGATCCATAGTTGGGAATAAAGAGAAATATGTGAAAGAGCTTGACAGTTCGATTCAATAGTTGAGAAATATGCATGATGAAAATAACAAAAATTTTATTAGATATTGGTAATATAGAATTAAGTCACTCAAAGATGAAAATATCCCCTCAATATGAAGTTTTTAGATCATGAAGTCAAGTTGTAAAATCTATAATTAATCCACAGTTTACTTTACAAAATAGGTAAGAATATAAGTGCTACAAAAAGTAATTTCAATAATAGTATTATATCTAAGAAGACTCAAATGTGTAAAAAATGTTTTAGAAGTGTTAGGGAAGCATGCACCTCATTCACATGGGAGAAGACCACCCACAATCCTAAATGCGATGCATGCATTGAATTTTTTTTTCAAAAAGTATGGGAAAAAAATTAAATTATGTACATATGTGGATAAAGAAAAATTATAATAATACTACAAAATGAACAATGGTAGATGTGATGAAGTGTTGGGAAATTAGTTCCCAAAATAGATCCCAAATATTTGGGGATCTATCCCAAAATCTATAAGAGTGAAAATTTGGACAAACTATACCTATAAGAAAAATGTAAAGACTTATTAGAAGTTGTTGGTGATCCCAAAAGTTTATACATAGGAAAATTTATTTTTGGAATAGTATAATATTATTTACAATTGTTATAATCCCTAAATCAATGGGGAGTAAAGCTGGATAAAGGAACAAACCTGCTGTAAATAAGAAGTCTCCACATATGAATAAAAATCTATCCATAAGGGAAAAATTTAAATCTCATTATAATTTATGTTATATATAGAACATTTCTAGCCACTGTTATATAAAATATTGGAACAACCCTTCTAGGTATCATTCATATAATAAAGATGAGGGAGAACCACCATATATTAAAATATAGGTAAACAAATAAAGTGTTTCTACCTTGGGATAGAGTTTTATGAATAAATTTACAGAGAATGTAACTCCCAAGAAGAAAGATAATATAGCTGAGAAGTTTCCCAAGAGTGTTAAGTCCAAGAAGAAATAAATTTTGTGTGTCAATTGTAATCTTTCTAGAAACACTTATAATAGGTGAATTAATAGTTTACTAGGATAGATGGAGATGTTTAAGAAATAAAGGTAAAGTTCCAAACTTTTATAGTTCTAAATTTTATACTAATAAGATGAAGTACAAAAATAGAAATAAAGAGTCTATACTACCACAAGGCATTAAAAATTGAAAATATAAAGATAAATGAAGTATAAAGAAGATCATTAACTTTATATCATCAAATAAAATTTCTACTAGGTTGAGAATGAACTCTTAACCTTAGTGATAAAACTAAATATCTTCTAAAAACCCACCTCATTCCTAAGAATTGGTGATTTTAATTTGAAGATGGAATTGAAGGTGAATCTAGAAGAAAGTTTACCCATTATGTTGTTCTAAAACCTAAACTATTATTCAGTTTCAAATGGTATCATGTTTCAACTGGTACCAACATATCTTAGATCCTATTTAATAAAATAGACAACCATGGTGATGAAGCATAAATAATAACCCTTGAGGGGGAGATTCTAAATAAGTTAAGGCTACTAGATATTTATTAATTTCACATGAATCTAGAATTATGGATATCTCTATAAAAGTTGAAGAGTAAGGTAAGTATTTCACTCTTCTTATCATATATTTGGTTTAAAATGAGTATGTTTTCAAAGGGTGAGTGACTATATAATAAAAGGGGAATAACCAACATGCACTTAAATTTTTTTATGTTTTTTGTGAATTTAAGTATAGGTTTATAAATATCATAAAAAATATGATTGTACAAACCCCATATAAATAAAATCTATGATGGTACCACATTGAGGAGTGTTTACGAACAAAATTGTTGATTTAGTAAAATCACTCATATTTTCTACATCATGATTTCCCACATATTCATAGAGGTTATTTAATTTAGTCACATTAACAAAGAACATGTGGTTTCATCCTTATCTTAAAAGGAATTGACACACTCTCTCAATAATTTTATAGAGAATTGTAAGAGTGGAAAATAGGTATAATATGTCTTTATTCCATTTCTAAGAGTAATTTTTAGATTAGAGAACCATTCCATATATTTTCTAAATTTACTAAGGGGAGATAAATTCATGTTATCTCATGTTTCCAATATAATAAAGGGTATAATTTTTTTTCTTCTAATTTTACATTTATCGTAAAAAAATTGTAAGTAAAATACATCAAATTTGGGATAATTAAGTGTTAGCAACAAATCCAATGATGGGAATTAAAGTACCCTTAGGTTTTGATGAAGCTTTTATTTCATTTTTTTAAATTTATAATGTCAAATTAAATGTATATTATGAGAATTTGGGATATTAATTGTAGTGTGAGGATCCACCCACAATAAGAAGATAAAGGTAATGCCCATTTTTCTATAAAAAAGTCAGTGAAGCTAAAACCTATTGTTATTGGAAAATTAATTATTTGTTTTTTATTAATGATCTAGCAAGAAAGATTTAATTAATATATTATTATATATGATGATTGATTGATATATAATTCATGTATATGATAAGGGATATATATATTAGAATCATTTTCTTCAACATTGGAATAAGCTGGAAGAGTAGAATACTGAATCCCACCCAAGACAACATATAAATATGTATTTATGAAGTGTAAATTTGATTCAAGGATTGGAGGAAATCTATATTACAAGAGTATAATTTGTCCTTGTGTACCTGAGCATGGATCTAATGATATCAATGTGAAACAACACTTAGATGAAGTTTTATAATATATGAAGTGGAGGTGGGAATGATTAAGTAATTGGGGTTCTTAAAAAAAATACTCAAAGTTGATTATATATGTTTTAAAGTGCCTTGGATTAAGATAAAATGGTTTTGTAATTATTTTAATAATTCATTGAGTTAATTTGAGTTGGTCCAAGGTGGTTTTATATTTTTAGAGAAGGAATTATATGAATAAGAAGTGCCTTAGATTTAATTTATAGTATTATGGGATTTCAAAATAGAAATAAAAAAACTAGATAAGTCTAAAATCCAACGTACATATCATTTGGGCCTTAATGTAAGGGTCATCTCAGAGTAAGAAACACCCGTGTTTTTATGAAGTCAATTAGCATAAGTTTAAACCTCCAAAAACACACAAATGTTTAAATATGAGCATATATGTGATTTTGATGTAGCATAAGTGTCATCTGTATGAGTGTACATGTTATTTCCTTAACAGATGTGTGAAACTTATTGGTATATTTGTCATTTGTTCTCAACACTGGTGTCATTTGATTGTTAATAAAAAATAGAGAATGTAGGAGATTGAAAAACAATGATATTTATTGTTTTAATATTTTAGGATTAAAATAATTTGGGATGATTCTTGAACTATTAAAAAAGGATTTAAACATCATAAACACCTAAATGGACTTTCAATGTAAGAAAGGAAAATTGAGGAGATGATCTACATCTATGGATAATGAATATAAATGTAAGATGAAAAAGGGAGTTTCTAAATTTTTTTAATTCTTATAAAATGGAATATTGATGATTCTTGTGTTGTGATTTTATGTATGAAGCATCATAATTATTATTAAAACCATGATGCATTCTTGTTTTGTGTAAGATCAAATGAGAGAACCACAACATGTATTTCTTGATGAATAAAATAAATTTTATGGGTTTTCAAAAATTAGATAGATTTTTATCAAAGATTGATAAATCCATCAAATCCTATATCATTGTTATCTAAGATATTTGAGTGAGTTATTTATCTTTATGTTTGAGATAATGAAAATCAGTAATGAGATAGAAGGCATGGGATTTGTCCAAGATTGAATTGAGAAGATTCCCAGATTTCATGATATATGGAAATTCTAAATCAATTGATGTGTAAGATATGATAATTTAAATAAATGTCATTTATAGAATTTGAGATCAAAGCTTGAAGATAAAGAATATTATATTGAGATATTTAAAGTGTATAGATTCAAGTTGAATCTGTAAATATATTCATGAGAAACTTCCATGATGAATTGAGTTTCTCCACATAGTAAAATGATTTATCTATATGATATTACTATAACTATGGAAATTAAAGTGAAGTTTCTATGAGAATATTTTAATAAATATAAATAGATATACCCATAAGATAATATCTAAATATATATTCAACCATGTAGAAGAGATGAGTGGGAATAAGAAAAATTTTCGGTGTATTTTTTTAATACACTATTGAGTTGTGAATGAAAATAAATTGAAAAATAAAAAAGAATATTTGGAGAATCATGGGAAGTTATAAAAGTGTGTAACTAGTGAATGTGTATTTAACTTTCATGTTATCTTTTTTATATTTCCATTTATATAAATTTGATAGGAATTTATTGAAATGGTAGGTTCTGTTGTACCAAAAATGTAAGACCCTCATAAAAATTGAAAGGGAATCCAATTGTAAAGAGTATAAGATATAATATTTATAACCTAAGATAAGCATAGATCTTAGAACTCTTAAATAGGAAGAACAATAAGCCCCTATAACTATTATTGAGGAAGAAAAAAAGAACTATTTCATGATTTATCAAGGAAGAGATAAAGTCTATATTGAACAAAGAAAGAAATATCACTTGTATATGAAGGATGAAATAATAATAAGTGATATTTAACCATTAATTTGATACCAGATTCAGTGAGTCAATGTGCATTGAGTTTTCCAAATAGGTAAAAAAAATTAGAAGACTATGAAGTTGATTTTCTAGTAGGAACCAAATTGCATGTAGAATTTCATGAAGAAATAATGGAATTAAAATATTTTATGTTAAATTTAATGAGATCATTCTATGAGTTTAGAAACATCTAGGTTCTGAATAGAGATTTTATTCCAATAAGAAATTTAATGAACCACTTGTACATATATGGTGTGATTTTATAGAATCTGTGTGGCTCAAGGTATGTGAGGGGATTATAGTGAGACTCTATGAATGTAGTGAGAACTATTGAATAAGTACAACGAGATTCTAGAAATAGAAATCCTATGAGATGTAGAAAAAATTGGTTGGTGTGACTCTGGATGAGATAATATTAGTGGGAATGTGTGGGTGTGTAAATCAGCCTCTATTTTATTTGGTGTTTGATTATCATAGAGAATACTTGATAAAGGCATATAACTAATCAAGGAAAGGAGTGGGTCTTAGTACCAATCCTTGAAAATACTTTTATTCTTCTAAATTTATTTACTAAATTATCCTGGTGAGGCTAAGAGACATTATATAGAGTGGATTAAGATTGAATGGTCCTTTGAGATTGAATTAAAAAGGATTAATTTTTAAAAGTTTTAAGAGACCACTAATTCACCCCTCCCCTCTCAATGGTCGGTAAGTCCTTTGTAGAACATCATATACCCCTGATTCTAATTTATAAGAGGTAATATTGCATATATGTTATGTGAGATGTATCCAGTGTCATTGGAATTGAGGTTTTATGGGTAATATTTAGTAATATATTTATAAAAAATAGGAGTATCTTGGTCATTATAATATAGTGGGTTTAGAGAGAGACCTTTCCTCTAGTAAGGAGAACCATTTAGAATATATTCTTTTTATTATGGATTCTAATAAGATTATATGCAAACAATGGAAAAATGATTTATCTAAGAGGTGAGGATTCTAATACTTTTTTTCATTCTAAGATTACTAATTGTTAGTATTAAAATTTTATCAAGGTGTTACAATATTCAAATGATTCCCAGATTATTAATGGGAATGAGATGAATAACCTGATTTTATGATATTTCTAAACTCTTTTCTCCCTTATTAATCAGGTAGGTATGGATTTAGATTTATTTTTTATTGATATAAAAGTTACCAAGGATGTGAATAAAATTATTGTTATGCCTTATACTATAAAGTAATTTCACACTGCCCTATTTCATATAAATCCAAATAAAGTCTTCATTTTTAACAATATAGATGCTTTTTATCAAAATTATTGGAATATTATTGGTATTAATGCAACTATATATTCTTTAGAGTTTATAAATAATGATTATTTTTTGAATGTTAATGAGATAGTTTACATGTTGATTCTCAGGGTTAATAATCCTAAATTCTTAAATGAGTTTACCTTTATTAGTCTCTGTAATGTTTTTTATAACATCAACATAAAGGAATTTTCTAACTGACTATACAGTGTCCTCCTGAGTGGTATTTCTGAGAGGTAATGTGCTTTGTTTCCATGGGAGTAAACCCTCAGATAATATTATTATTTATTTTGAGTTATGATTCATTTTAAGGATGTTATAAGGATTTATAATGGTAAGATAGTTTTTATGTTTGACATGAGTAAGGTTTATGACTTTGTTGAGTGGGGCTTTTGGAGGAAGATATGAGGATGCTGGGGTTTGAGTCTAGGTTTGTAGAGTTTATAATGGTTTGTGTTTATCAATGTTTCATATTCATTTTTATTAATAATAAATTCAAGGTAAGGTTAGGACATCCATAGTTTATCTTTAAGGGGATCCTTTATCACCTCATTTATTTCTATTTTGTTATGAGGTTTTGAATATGCTCCTAGAAAAGGATATAAGGGAAGGGTATTTTGATGGTACCTATATTTTTAGGTTAGGGATTATGGGATATCATATTTTGTTTTGTATATTATTTGATTATCTTTCTATGTTCTTTAGGATAGAACTATCAATATTTGGTGGATGTATTGAATTATTTTGAGATTATCATAATTCAAAAATCTAATTTTGGTAAAATTAGCCTCTTATTTAGTATTAATATATTAGATTTGGTTAAAAGTTTTGTTAATGGGTTTCTAATGAACATATTTTATTAAAAATTAATGCATTACAAATCAAAGATACAAATTTATTAATACCATTATAACTTTGTTTCCAATGCTTTCTTCACGGCCCCATATGCGATGCATGTCTCTATTTCCCTACATTACCACTTTCCAAATGCATTTAACTTTTATCACTCTCAAAAATTATGTATTATCCTTAATTTAAATAAGATGATGGGATGTTAGTTTCTCCTTCCATGGATTACTCTATAGAGATCATCTCCTAGTTTGAGTCTCCCTTATAATGTTAAGTCTTGTTCATGGAACACATTCCTAGTTCCATCTCTTTGTGAATGCTAGTAAATAAAACTGCATATTTCTAGAAATTGTGACTCTTTATTAATAAGGAAGCATCCTTTGGTCAGAATATTAGTTATTTTGGGAATCAATAACATGTTTGGGTGCGTGGAACATTGGTGACCTATATTCTTTCTCATAGGAGGGAATCTCATGTGAGGAATCTTAAGGCATAAAACCCAATACATCCTGTGTTGATTACAAGGTATCAATTCTAGGGAAAAAATTATTCCATGTATTTTCACCTTAGGAATCCCATGTTCAGCATGGAGTATGTATCTGACTCCGTGGGTGCATATTTTTAAAGTATTTCAATTTAGGAATCCCATGTTTTTCATGAGATATCTGACACCGTGGGTGCATATATTCCAAGTCTTTTACATGGGGAATCCCATTTTTTTCACGAGGTATATAGTTTGGAGCTAGGTCACGAGTTTAATGTCTTATGGGGATGGGAAAATATTGATCAGAATTCCCCATGGAGGTGGATCAAGAATGTGTATCCCTGGGAGTTAATATTCCACACCATGATAGGTTTACCGATGGATGGGAATTCCCCATGGAGGTGAAATCTGGAGATGGATGGATCAAAACATCCCTTGAGACAGACCTAGGGAGGTGTGTCCGTAGGAGGGGTAATATCTCACCTGAAAGGTTTAAGATGGATCAAGATGATCCATATAGGTATACCTAAGATGGATAGACCATATTTTCCTGTAAGAAAGACCTAGGGAGGTGTGTACCTAGGAGGGATGATGTCACACATGAATGGTTTACTGATGGATTAGGATTCCTTATGGAGGCAGACCTGAGATGGATGGATTAGAATGTCCCTTGGGATCGACCCATGATGGTTGATCAGAACACCCATTAAAGAAAGTTAGGGAGTTTTTTTCCATAGGATGGACCACCTAGGTTTACCGTTGGACAGGATTGAACCTTATGGAGTATTCCTATTTACACTTTTTAGAGGATAGAGATCAAAACCCACTTAGTTTTATGTCACAGTTTAAGGTAGTTTGACAGGACCAATCCATGTAGTTTAACTCCATGTGGTAAGGATGATCATGTCATGAAAGGAGAATATAAGAGGGATGGTATGGGGATTACACATTGTATATTCTCTTTACAAGAGGATTTATCTTGTTTGAAGCATTGTGGGACTTACACATTGAGCTACCCAAGTGATTCTAGGATCTTTGATGATGTGGACGGGGCTTACGTGTGGTAGCTTCTCTTTATAAGAGGATTACTCTTTAGGGTAGGAGGTGGGGATTATGTTTGTTAGTTTCCCAATATGGAAGGTTTGTGTACCGTAGTGGGAGGGAGGGTGATATCCCATGATGATTACACATGGGGAATTCCATGCTTGTTTCATGAAGTATGAGGTGGGGCTATCCCATGTCAATCACACATGAGGCATCATGAACTTGATGTATAGGGTAAGGACACAGTTTTACATCATGTTCTGAGGACATTTTCCTAAATTCTAACACCATATGAATAGGATGTGGAACTAGGAAGTTTTATATCATGCATCTCAAACATGAGGGATTCCCTCCTTACCAATCAGGCTTACATGACCACTACTCACGTGCCTTTGGGTGGTTTGTAGCATTGGAAATGCTGTAGAGGAGTGTATAATCACAAGGTCCATGTTTCAGTCACCATGTTGAGAAGTAATAGGGGTTACAATACTTATACTGAGAAGAAAAAGGTAGGTGGGAGGCTTGATCCACACTTGAGGTGAAGTATCCAGACATAGGAGTGGGTGGCACAGGTCACATGGAGACTCAAGGTGTATCTGGACTGGTCTTGGTTGGGTGTGTGGACCCTAAGCACTCATCCTTAGCAAAATAGGGTTAGAAAAATAGAGGCACCATGGATAAGACTTGGATAGGGGTTTTTTGAAGCCTAGGGACTTGTAGAGAGGTGATTCTAAAATATCAGTAACTTAATTGAGGTCAGGGGTTCCATGAAGGAGTAGGATTCGCAAAACAGGGTAACCCTTCATTAGGATGAAGTCCTGGTTCATGAGAGGTGTTCTTCATGAAGTTTGAATGATTCCTAAAGATCTAAGAGCCTCTGAGGGTCTTCTTCCTTCAAAAATAGCATATTCCTTCACAAAAGGAATCTTCACATGGAGTGGAGGATTTTTATAACACATAGAAGGGGATTTTGTAAAGCTTGGGTACCTTGGATGATCTATTTTTGTTTTGGTTCATGATGCTCATAAGTTTCACGAAATGAGAGAAATTTTCATGCTAAAAAGTTGGGTAACCATCCCTAAAATATCAAAATTAAGGGCGTATTTATAGGCAAGAGGTTTTGTGAAGATTGGTCTTTCTCATGAAAAATTATTGGGCTTCGTGAATGGGCACAACTTTGGAAGACCAAATGTCGGACTTACAAAGACATCATAAATGATTCTCTAGTTTGAAAAGTTATTCATAACTCCAAGACTTCTCTACATGGAGGATTTTTATCAAAATTTATCATGTTTATAAAGGAAGTGATTTTCTAAGGAGCTTTGCAAGATCTAACCATTCAAAAAAGGAGAAGGGCTTCACGAAGCAAACCCTTAAGAGAGAATTTGGGCCATTTTGGATCATATTCGCTTTGAATTGACCATGGATTATTTTATTATTCCCTTGGAATGCATATTTTAGTGCCAAAAAAATTACCCCACAGAATGGGAGGTGATATGAATAAAGGAGGTCTGAATTCAAAGTTAGAATCATAGAAAATTGGCAATCAACTCTATTTCACTAAGTTCACTCATGAAGCACATTCATGAAGCACACTAATAAAGATTGGGCATGATGGTCACGTGCAAGAAGGCCATTGTGAAGTGATGAGATGACCATATACCTATTAATAGAATTGGGAGGGGGGCTCAAATAAATCATAATTTAATGACAATAAATGATTTTTTCTCTATTTTCATGAAGATATTCATCTATGAAAACTTTCTCGATGAATGATACTTTGAGAACCATAATTTAAAAATGTTTCTCTATGAAAGATTCTTAGAAAACCAAACACCGTGAACTAGATATTTGTGAAGCAATCCCTATGAAAAAGAGCTCTATGAAATAGCTTCACAAACAAACTCTGAGAAGAAACTTCATGAAACAGACTCAAATAATCAACTAAGTCTTCAATCCAATTGCCTCTTAGGGAATCAATGAAGTTACTGCTTTAAGGGAAGACATGGAAGGGAATATTATTATCAAGGAGTGTTCTGAAGCACCTCAGACCATGAATTATTGCTTGGACTATTGATAGAGGCTCTGAAGGAAAACATTCTCTTCAAGATGCTATTGCTCTAAAACTTTGGACTAGGAGATGAAGTATTCATCACAAGGAGATTATACATGAACTAGCCTACTCATTCAGAGGTATACCAGGGAAATACCAATGGAAAAGGGCTAATTCTAGACATATCTAGAAGGACCATGTTCCCATTATATTAGAATGTCTCAAAAAACATATGAACAACATTGATGGGGATAAGATAGAAGATAAGGAAACCCCACCGCAATATTAGATAATCCTCGAAGAGGGTTTAGGGGATCCACAAAAGGGATGGAATGATGGTTGAGAGTTGCGCTAGGTTGGAAACTTCATATATGAGTAGGCCTGGGCCTACTGAGCATGCATTTCATTCATTAAATTTGAGGCATAAAAGGGGTGTGTAGAACTTAATGAAGTATCATGGGCTTCATAGTTCCATATCTACCTCTCTTAGGGGATCAATCTTTAAATGATGAGAATATGGTCACCAGGGACTAACATGTTCCATTTTTATCATGGGGAGGTCAGCGTCAGCCTCTGTTACCTTCACAAAATCACCGGGAACCTAGTCCTTGGGGTGATGTATGAATAATTCCTCCCTATAGAGAATGTGTGGGATGACCAAGATTAGTTTTTGACCTTAAAGAATGCATTTTTGGATCTTGTGTAAGGAAATAGTGAAGAGAATACATGGATGAGAGACATTCACTGTAAGTAGTGGTTTAGATAGTTTTTTAATGAATCAGGGGAAATTCTAGTTGAAGGGGGGAGGGGAGCCAGCATAGAAACTACCAATGAGGCAACATGCATGTCGCAGGGGATATCAATTGGGTAAGGAGGGATACCACTATTAGAGAATAGAGTCAAGCCAGTGGAATCTGTGGGGTTACCACATCAAACCAGAAGATCAACCCATAGACAGGCTAGTGGGATTCATTTACACACTAAACTACAAATAAATTCTCCCAGTGAGGGATTCAAACATCGGGGTGTGGCCGAGTACCTTTATAATGGTGGCGATGCTGGCAATAGGAAAGTGTGTCAACCTCACTATTCTAGTACATTCAAAGTTTTACAATGTAATTTTCCACATTAGCAATGGGAAGACACCATAGCATGTGTGTGGTCCCTTCTACATCCTATATATATGGGTTGCTAAAAATATTAGGGTATATGAGTATCTGCACCCCATACCTCCTCCTATGATAGAATTCTAGCCAGTGATCCTGAATATAGTGGGATGTTTCCCATTCAAGTTGGGTATTGTGGAAGTGATGGAGTAGGTCCATCTAGCAGAGCACTTCATATTTCATCCATTCCCCTAATAATAGGGACATCGACTGATGAATGTATAGGTACCGTTGACTATATATCATTCCTCCTTGTCTTTCGTGGTGGGGTAATGGTGGCGAGGGTTGACTACGAGCCAATCTATCCTACATCGATTCATAAGGTAGTTCGAGTGTCTACAAAGGATGACTCTGAAGGTGTAATCAGAGGTGAATCATGAGTTCCACCCTTTAGTGATAAGTCTTATATGGAACATGTTCACGCATGAGAATGGGAAGATGCATAAAAAGTTGCAACCACCTACTACCACATATGGATTCTTTCTTCGGTATGCATAGAGTTGGGTAAGTGCACATCCTAGGGTAATGCTGATGTAGAAGGCAACTAGAGAAAATGATGGGGTGTCCCTTTGACCATGGAGCTAGGGTCGTGTGATGGTTGATGCGTGCCATGGAGGCAGAGCTAGCCCACTGGGCAGGTATGCAGTAGTGGGTTCAAAAGTTTATGGGCCCGAACCAGTAGGAGTCGCATAGAGTGGGGAAGCACAAGGCCTAACCCTTTTGGGTAGATGGGCATGGGAAGAAGGAGGCCCTTCTAGTGTGATCCCAATGGTTCATGTTCAAGGAAAATGGAAAACATTTCTTCACCTAATCATACCTATTGATGTCATGTTCCCCAATGCCTAGGATACTTGAGTACTCCATAAGCATCTCACCACCCCTTGGGGTGTGTGGAAATATCTTATCATTTATGGGATATTCCTCACCAAACTATGCCCTCAAATACTCAATTTCTACCCTCCTCATGTTGAAGCAATGCATTATATGACAGATACAAAGGAGGTGATATACTACTAAGGTACCAAACATCCCTTAATTAATTGGGTAAGTAAATATTTGGGTGATTATTACCCTTCAGTCACCCTTGCCAGTCGTGCAGTTTCCAGTGTGGCCAAGGGTGGAGAATCAGAAGACTCTTGGGTGAGTGATTCCAACTAAATCCCAGATAGAGAAAGTCATTCTACTGCTTACCAGGTAAATTCACTGACCTTTGTATGATTTTTAACACCACTCAACCCTTAATACCATGGAATGATCTCTTATTTTACTTATGTAGCAATCTATGAGCATTGAAGAATAATAAGTACCTAACAGACCTCATGTGGAGGGTTATAGAACCTAAACCCCTAATGGGGTGAGTGAGGGGTCTCTTCCTAACATGTGGTTGTGAGTGGTGAACCATCGATGCCTAAAACTGATGCATCGTCTCTTGAAATTGAGGTGGTGATGGTGGATGTTTCTCTACCAGTGGATATGGTTAGGGAGGCCACAGGGGTTGGGCCAACCATAAAGGTTCCATTTGAATGGACTACTAAGACTTTGCCCTCAATGGAGGATGCCGAGTCGGTTCCCACTATAGAACTTACTCAAGGAGATGCATTGGTATTTCCTATCAAAGAGGTTATATAAGAGGAATCTATTAGATCCAAATATACATTGGAAGAGATGATGAATGTACTAAATACTAGAGTAATTTGGGAGGCTACGTTGGATGTTCCTGCACTGAAATTGCTACCAGTGGGTGCTATGGGAGATGAACATGTGGTTATTCCACTAACAGGGTTTTGCAATTAATCTGGGATGATTGATTCCACCTCAGTGATACCACAAGGTGCATCAGAGTCTTTTCTCATAGGCGGGGATGATGATGATGAATAGTTCCTAGAGATAGTTCTCTAACCTCTCACACATGGGGACCTGAACTTGAAAGATATAACCAATACTATACTGGTGTTGTTTACTCCTTACTATCCTATACCACCTTATGGATTTTAAGATTCCGACTCAGAGGCTGTAGAGGAAAATCGGGTTATGTACCGTAAGGTGTGGAGGTATGTGTGGAATTTTATTATAGATGCTCAGATAGTTGAACTACCATAGTGAGTGGGGTCTCTCTGCCACTGGATAATTAATCTATAAGATTGTGGGGGTGAACTCCAACAACCTTCACATGCTGGATCAGGAGTTTCTTATCGAGCAGGAACACGTGGAGTGAAAGGAGATTGACTTGTCCTAGAAGAAGAACAAAGTCAAGGGATCCAAGTGATTCAAGTATCTAGGGATAATATTTACTACCTAGAGGGGTTGGTTTAGTAGCATGTGGAAATTTCTGTTACCCAGAGCAAGATCATCAATAGTATGAATCCTTATTTTGCGATGATTGAGGAAAAGGATGAAAAGAAGGCATCCTTGGTGGCTGAGTGCTGAGATGATAAGAACCAGTAGTGGATCAGGGCCGAATATGTTTTCTCCAAGTGCAATAAATAGAAATAAGAATTGAAAGTGTGATAATGAACCACAGAGTCCACTCATCAGAGGATGGTTGATCTTGATTTCTTAATCATCGAGGTTAATCATTGAAGAAAAGTTTTAAAGAGAGTCACTGATATATGGATGTCCCTATGAAACATTGGCTTGTTTTAAAATATTTCATGTCTGAACATGATCTATTTTTTATTTATCATTTCACCTAAATCATATTCATAATCCAACCAAATACGAATCCATAAGATCATGTGAGACATGATCAGTGTGGGAAACAAGGGAGGAATATGTGATTGATCATTCATATGAGAGTATATGAGATGAGAGAGGCTGTGGAAGGAGAACATGGTCTACATAACAACCAACTTTCTTTTATAATGTGCACCAATTCATGAATGAGGTAATGATGGGGGGTGTTAAATTCTACCTAATAAAAGGGTAAATGGGGAATGTGAATCACAATACCCAAAATTTGAAACACAAGGAAGGTGGCGTGACAATACATGATAACTATAGACCTTGTTTGAAACACAACATACATATCACTAGCCTAGAATGGGGATAAAAAAATTAGTGTCAATAACTGAATGAAACCTCTATAATAATTTCATCCAAAATTTGTTGGGATGTTGGCCCAAGATGGTAGGTGAGCCTTGGCCAGAAACCATTCCGTTAGGGATCACCTTTAGACGTGGAGGAGGATAAGGATCCAAATAAGGGGTACATGAAGTGCGTGAATGAAGTGATGGAATGTTTTAATGGATTAAAACACTATTGAGATGACTACACCATGTATTAAATAAACTTTATGTGGGTGTATCAGTCTGAATTAAATTTAAACTCATTTTCTAGGGAAGCATCATCTCAGATTATGAGAAACAAAAAAATGAATTGTGCAATAGATGATAAACACTGGTGGAAGGGATTATCAGGAAAGGTCCTAATATGAATTGAGGTTTTATATCATGAAATAAATATGATGAAAATGTATTTTAAATTCATATAGTGAGGACAGTTCATGAAACAGTTTAACTTCATGTGATCTGGACGTACCCCACAGTTTAGTGTCATGTGACTGGGATGTCTCACACAATTAAAGGTAATGTGACCTAAACCATAGAATTAAGTTTAAACACATGTTTCATGCACTAAAGTGGAAGTGTCTTTATGGGGAATATGCGACATATAAGTAATATTAAACGATGTGAATGGTGGGGCCTAGGAGGCCACTTGATGATGCATAAAAAACCCTTTAGAAAAATCATGCACTGTTTAAGGTCATGATGTTTGGACTTGAGTTATGTAATTAGTTTAATGTCATAGTGTTAGGACTATTGGTGAATCTCAAAAAGAAATATGCAGTGCAGATGAATGACAAACCCAACATAAATTTGGTCCTAGGAGACCTGGTGCCACACCGCATAATTCTGAGAGGATTTATATATAGTTTAAATTAATGATTCTTGGACTATGATGTTGTGCGACTTGAACACATTGGTAAAATTCCTACCAATACTAATAATACCACACAATCCATTATCAGTGTGATAAATAAGGGGTGATGAATAAATTTCTTAGACACATGGAAGGGAATAGCTGGGGGAGGAAGGAGTGATATTGAGGATGTACCAATGACTGAATTTCTTGTTCGACACACATAAAGGCATAGAAGGGTGAAACAAAGGGTATTAGAATTCCTCAAAGACATAAGGAGGTGAAAGGTATGTAAATAAAGGCATTCTAGGTCTGGATAATGTGTATAATGACAGGTAGGGACCACTATTGACCATATTAAAAAAGACAAGATCAACAACTACACCAATCATGAATAGGGTAAAAAAATATAGGATCGACTGTTGAAAAATAAAATAAAAGATAGGATATGATACTTATTGAAATAGATACATCAAGGAATTTCCTTTTATGGTATGTGAGCCTTGTCAAGACAAAATTTCCATTAGGGTTTCTGATTTTAATTTTAAGTATGATGGAAATCCAAATAAGAAAGACTTGAAGTGTAGAGATGGGTTGAGGAAATTTTCGTGTGGGATTCAACACTCTAAGTTCCACACCATAGTGCATTTGAGCATGTATATGGAGATTATCTCCATGTTGGATTTAACCCATTCTCAAGGATGGTGATAATGTTTCCACCTCATACTTTCTATACAAGGCATTCTGACTTTTTTTAGGGTAGGAATACAATTTATCATTTTTCATTGAGGACATTGGGATTGGAAGTTTAAAGTAAGGAAACTTGAAATATAGGGGGTAATTGGTATCCCATAAAGGCTTGTGTGGTATGGAAGAGTGATAAATCGATTTTAATTTGGGATGAAAGGTCAATATACTATATAAATATTGGAAAACTACCCTAAGCCAACATCATTATATGGGAATGAGAAGATCTAATAACAACTCATTGGATGGGATAAACCCAATATAAAATATCCTGGTGTTTCTATGTATCCCATGAGGATGGGAATCAAGAGAAACATAGTTCTAAAACACAATTTGGTTGAAGTTCGACATAATAATGGGGATTCCCTCTTGAACAAGGGTTTTGGATCATCTGACACTTGGATATAAGGAATCCAGGGTTTACATGGGGTAGGTACATTATAGAATTTTAGGATGATGATGTTCCTTCATCATATCAAGCTATGAGGGCATCCCAAACTGATGATGGTTCAAGATAACTAAGTGGGTATTATACCTAAAAGGAGGTATGTGGGACATTTTTGGGGTGATTACATAGTAGGTAATAGATGGTCTTGGGGTGAATATGTAACTGAGCCTGAAGAAAAAAGTGTAGGCATAAGTATGCATATCATGAGGGTGGGAATCAAAACCCATGTAGTTCTAAAGGTGGATGCACACATTTTAAGGTCATACGGTCTAGACCATGGGAAAAAGGGAATTAGAGGATGTTCATGTGGTGGAAGAGTTACAAACAGACTTGAATGATCCAACGAGGCTTTTAACCATGTGAAGTGATACTAAAGATGATTGAACATAGTTTAAGTTCATTCACTTTGGATCATGGAAAATAGTTTTAATTCATGTTTCTTGGAATAAAAGGTTTATCTGTTTAATTTCATGACATATGAACTATTAATGGTTTTTTCTTCAAGTATTATTTTATTAAACAAAATATGTAAAACCTAATATGAAAGAGATAAAAGAGACTCATGTATTACACAAGAATTGAGAGACAAAAAGAACACAATTCAGGTCGGTAAGTCCTGGACCATGGAAATGATAGAAAATATTTTAACATCATGATTCTTGGACCAAGGAAATGTTGGACTCATTGGAACTTATATGGAATGGGTATAGGGGACACATGGTGTCTAGAGAGCCTATGGAGGATCACACACCACAAATGGGGCCAGAAGGACCAAGTGTAGATAAATTTGCAACTATGATAAAAAATGAGAAGTATGGGTTTTTCTACGTATCCCATGAGGATTGGAATCAAGCCACATGTAGTTCTAAAACATAGAATGGTAGAATACCAATACTGTTGGAGGAAATGTTCTCTAGAGAGGGAATTGAGGCATCCCATGATTATTGTGGGGTATCTGATGCTTAAGGAATGGGGTTAATATCACCTATTATTCATATGTATCCTGATATTATCTAGGTTAGAATATTAGTTTATCATTGTGCACAAAGAACATCAAGAATTGTAGTTTAAATCCATACAACTCAAACTGTAGAGGTTTTTAAAGGTTAGAGTTCATAATTCATAGACCAATGAGGCTCTTAGTTTATGGTAATAGATGTTGGACCTGGTAGAAGGGGTTTTTAGAATGGATATATGTAGTGTGGTGGTATGACAAACCTAGTATGAATGGGGTCCAATGAGGCTCACTACCATGTAACATACTCTTTAGAAGGATTGTACATAATTTAACTTCATAGTGCCAAGACTTGCATTCCTTGTTTAAGGTTATATAGTTCAGACCTAGAGTTCTTAGTTTAAGTTCATAGAGTTCGGACCAAAAAAGTGGGAGTTCCTAAGGAGGATATGTGTAGTGAATTTTTATTACAAACCTAATGTGAATGAGGGCCAAGGAGACCCAACAACACACACCATATTTCCATATGAGACTTTCATATAGTTTAAGGTCACAATTATTATATTTGGGATTCTAGTTTAAGGCCGTATAACTCAAACCTTGAGAAAAAGGCTTCCCAAAATGGGTACATGTGGCATGGTTGAGTGACAAACCCAATGTGAATGAGGGCCAAGGGGACCAAATTCCACACCAAACATTCTCATGAAGGCTCACACATGGTTTAAAATCATAATTTATTGACTTGTTCTCCTAGTTTAGGGTCATAGAGTATAGAACTTGCGCATAGTTTAACATCATGTGGCTGAGATGTGGGATCTTAGTTTTTGATCATAGAGTTCAGGCCAATGGACATCCCTTACATTTAGTACTACTTTAAAAACATGGTGTTGGTGGTAGGAGTGATGCACTATATATTTATATTTATCAAAGAGTACACGCCATTGGAATAGACATTATGAAAGAGTTAAGGTCCTTCCCTTTTGGGATCAAACTTTTGTGAATTTTTCTTGTATCATTTTCATTCTGAGAGCCAGTAACATATCATCCTAGAGGAAGGAAAAAAGGTGAAACTTATTTATGAACAATCTGGATATCATTTTATGTTGTCTCAATATTTTTCAAGGAATAAGGAATGTTATCTTTGAGGGCTTTCAGCTCAGCTAGATGGACTTATGCTATTTTTTCTAACATCTTTTGGTCATAAACAACTATTTGGAGTGATGTAAACTAAACCTCGATGGTAAGTACTACCTTTGTTCAATACACTAGGGAGTATGGGGTGACCTGGGTGGAATTATAATTCATTTTTTGATAGGCCCAAAGGTCTTTGGGAAGCTTTTTCACCAAATTTTCTTATTCTAGCCTACCATCTTATGAAGAATGTTATAGACGGTCTTATTGAACACCATAATATATACATTTTCCTATGAATTATAGTGGTAATTATGGTTGGACCAGATATTTTACTTATAATACAATCTCTTTAGATCAGCAGACTTTAAGTTGGTGTTGTTTTTTATGAGAATAGTGTGAGGGATTCTGAATCGAAGGATTATATGGGATCTCACTAATTTGATCATAGACCAGGCCTTGACTTTTTTGAGGGGAATCACTTCTACCCACTTGTAAAATAAATCCATTTTGGTCATAATTAACCCACATTGGTGATCTATCATTAGCGTATTGGGTCCCACAATATCGAGTCCCCATACTACAAAAGACCAAGAATACTTAGTGGTTCGGAGGATCTCCAACTATTGATGCACAAAAATGGAATGGATTTGACATGCATTAAACCTCTTGTAATATTCTATGAAATCATGTACCATGGTGGGATAGAAGTATACAATCATATGAATATAGTGGGAGAGATTCAACCTTACCTGATGGGAACCACAACACCCGACATGAACATACTATAGAACATGAAGAATATCATCTCATTGGATCTAATGAAATATAATTCCATCAAACCCTCATCTGTAGAGAGTTGATTAAAAGTTATCCCTACTATTTAGGGTAAACTATGCTACATGTTGATGGATTCACTCACGTTCGGCTTGGTATGGTGGAAGGATATCATGTTTTAGGTACTCAACAAAAATATTTATCAAGTCAGAGGTTTCTTTTACTATAGGAGAACCTAGGGGTCCCGACGTAGAATCCATGGAATTCAGCTGGTTTACTTGTTGGTTTTCATCATAATATGGGATGATGGGATTGATGAACCTCTGATGTTCCACATGAATGAACAATCCATCCTGAGTAGGCTCTGGAAGAGAGGTGGAAAGATTGGATAAGGCATTGGCTCGACCATTCTATGACTGGGGGACATGATTCACCTCTAGATGATAAGGGAACTATGCTATTAGCTAATGATTGTACTCTAGTAGGGGAACAAGCTCTCGATTTATGATGATTTAATCCCCATTTATCTGTTTGATGACTAGACTAGAGTCTCCCTTCGCATGTAAGAAGGGGACACCAATATATGTTGACATATTGAAACCAATAATGAGTGATTGATACTTTGATTCATTGTTGGTCCAACCTTCCAATAATAGGAATGAGTAAGGTAGGACAACCTATACCAGGGTTATTAAGACAGTCCCTAGACCTACTATATTGAGATTGGGATCGTTGATCCTTCTAGTGGTTGTACTCCAGATGGCACCATCAAAAGGAATATGCTAAACCGACATGGATCGATCCACTGAATGGATGGAAGAGTCTCAGAAATTTACATATAGAGATAATTATTCATGATATGGATGAGTGTCTATAATTTCATCCAACACCTAATTCTTGAAGGCCTTGTATGGAATGGACTTGATGTCAAACTTCCGAATGATCAATGCCTATAATTACAACTATTTTTTTAGCATGGGGTAGTTCAGGATATAATTTAGTGGATCCACAAAGGACACCTACTATATCTCATGATTTTGGAAATAATGACAAAATTTCCACACTATAAAAACCAATGTAAGGAATATCTTCTCAACAGGGGAGTATCTGGACTCTATTTTGAGGATCATGTGATTGAGATAGTATAAAATGTTTTCTCTGCCCTCAATATTATTCTAAGTGAGAAGGGCACTGAGGGAGCATTCTAGGGTTTCCATGTAGATAACCAGAGGCTTCATGAGGTGGGTGGAATCAAGACTAGATACTATAGAAAATACTGCTTGATTTCCTTAAAGGTTGTCTAACACACATCATCCCAATAGTAATAAGTACCTTTATTCATGATCCTAGAAAAATGATTACACTTACTGTATAAAATCATGATGAATTGGTGTATGTAGGATAAGTAGCCTTGAAGTCCTCACAAATACCAAAGTATTATAGGGGTAGGTATTTGGATGATGGACTTGATTTTCTCTGAGTCAATCTCAATGCCTCTATATCTCATGACGAAGCTGAAAAACATCCCATAGGTATCCCCGAATGCACACTTTAAGGGGTTCATCTCCAAATTCCAGAAGCGTTGAATATTGAACACTTTCTCAAGATCTATGAGATATTCTTAACACTGGTGGTATTTAACCACTAAATAATTCACATATCATTCCATTAGAGTCCTGAGGATTGGTTTGAATATGTGATGCATGACCCAATGATAAGTGGATCTTTCATTCTTTAGGCCAAAGGTCATTACCTAATAGAACAAATTCCCTTAAGAAACTCTGAATGTGGTAGAATCCTTATCTTTAGGGGAAATCTAGATATGACTGTACCCAAAATATCTATCCATGAATGGGAGTGCCTGGAACCCGTCTATATCATCGATCAAAAACTCTTTCACTCGAAATGGAAAATAATCCTTTGGACAATGGTGGTTTAGATCCCAAAATTTGATATAGAATATTATTTTCCCATTCTTCTTCCTAACCTGGTAAATGTTTTCTAGAAACTTGGGGTACATGAATTTCATGATAAAGTTGGCTTTGATAAACTTATCAACCTCATACTTGACCATGGAACCATGAGAGTTATGCATCTTTATGGTATGCTTCTAGAATCTATAGTGACTCCTTGGGAGACTAAGACAATAGATAGAGACTAGAGGATCTAGTCTTGGTATTTCATCATAGCTAAAAGTGAAGACATCACAATGATGCTTCAAGAAAGACATATACTATTTCTTCATCTCTAGATACATGACTTCACTGATCATAATTGTCCTCAAATCTTCCTCTATATTGATGTTTCCCTATACCATCCCATTGAAAATAGTGGATACACCCTCTTTATTCATCATTGGAGGTAAGAGAATCAGTGGGAGGAAGTTCATCTAGGCCCATAAAGTTGGGGGGAGCACTGGTACCTGGTTGGGAATATGTGTAATCCTCACTTGGGGACTCCATATCTATTGAAACCATGGTTACAGAGGTTTTCGATCCGATTCCATTAGTACTTTGATTGTAAGGTCAATGCATGATGTCAAAGAAATGGCAGTGGGTTAGATTCTATTGATTCAACCCTGCTATGTGGAATAGATGAGGGTGCCATGAAGTTGTGTCCATGGGATGAACCACTCAGTACTTCATAGGGGTAGGGGATTCTGTTATCATACGGGTATGTACGGTGTAAGAGTATGAGGTAATATTAATATGTTCTTTCCATTTAGGGATGAAATGTTCCTTTCTCATAGAAATTAAAAATAAACTTCCCAATTATGGGGTTGTGTCCTCCAATCAATGGATTAGGAGAATGAAAGCATCATCCAAGTCTACCCATGGACTAACCACGGTGGTTGCGTGCTCAACCTCATTGGTCTAAACTTGCTTCCCTTATCTCTTTTAATAGTTAGAATCCATATAGTAGGATTCATAGTAATTTAAGGGGGACACATCACCTTAAATTACCCTTAATAGAATGTTGAGGGAGTACATGAGGCATTGGTGATACGAGGAGGGAACTTCCGCATGCAAATGAATCCAAAGCCTACCCATAAAATTGTTGTAGGTAATATCCTATAAGAAAACCATGAATTGAACACTTACTATCAAACCACCAAACTAGGTCTTCAAATGAATCCTTCCACATGGTTTATACTCTGTCATATCATAACCCTGAATCTTTAGGTTAAAGGGACTCAAATATGCTTTGGTTAGCTCCATCATGTAGAGTGTCTGAGTCAGGATGAGGTTAATCCTAGAACTTATTTCGACTAGGTAGTGACATATCTTCTCACAAATAAAATGTCCTATGAGGTACAATGGGAATATTTTCCCCTACATGAGAATACCCTCATCTTCTCTAGAGAATGAGATGATGAATTTAATTCTGATCACTCAAACTCCTTGGCATAGTAGGTCTTTTTAGACACTACCTATACTTCAAACTACAATGGTCTCTTTAAGGATTATATGAGGGCCTCATGCATTTACTTATACAAGTGGAGGGCCTTGATGATTGAGAGCCTTGAATGTATTATATATGGGTTCTTCATCACATCGTACCTTCTAGCTATAGGAATGATCCTACCCATATGGGGTGCTTCTGGTTGTGCCTCTTTGTTCTTGATAGTATTGGAAATGACTTACTACTGACTAAATAAATTTCCTAGAACCATTATTTGATGAATGTTATCTAGTTGAGGAATAAATTTGGCTAGGCGTGGCTGAACAGAGTGCAGTCACGGCTGATCTACCTGGTCAGTAAATAGGATCAGCAATGGTTGTCTTGGTCAACCAGTTAACATGATCAACTATGGAGGCATATCTAATGGAGTGGTCTAGAAGGAATGTTTCTTTTGAACTTTGTGAAACACCTTCTGTCTATCCTTAGTAGAATGTGCATCGCAGTTTGAGGTGGCGGCCTAAGAATTTTTAAAATTTTCATGTTCTTGACCTTCTCTTTGAATATGTTGATCAGAGGCATTCAGAGGGTCTGCAAAGAACTCCTCATCATTGGAAAGTCTGAAGTCATCTACAAACTAAAATAAGTTCACATAATAATACGCCTTCTCATCATCAGAGGGTTCTTCCAATGTCGGGAAGAATCTGGGAGATATTCCCAACAAAAGAGGCATGAAATTGATAAGATTATAGGTTGGATTCAACACCGATGGGAGACTTTTTTCCCTTGAACTGTTAGAACCTACTATTATAAAATTTGGAGGGTTGTGAAGTAGATATAGAAGAGGCGATTGGGGAAGGAATGGAGACTTTAGGATTTTTAGGCTGACCTAATCAGGTACGAATGAAACTATTGGAATGAGAGACTGATCTACGAGCCAACTAGTCATCATGATTCTGAGTCCCACAGTTGGAAACCTACTAACATTCACTTTAACTCTCGTTATTATTGCTGGGATCAATAGAGATATGTTACACTATTGTTGGGATGTTTCCTAACATGACCAGAACATTATCCACTTGGTCATGAAGCTAATCCTTGATCACATAATAGTCCTTAATGGTATTTCTAAGGATCCTATGGCAAGGGATATAATTGGGGCTACTAGTTCATCCGGCGTCCTAGAGGCTCTTTAACTATAGAAGATTCAGAATCCTATACTCTAAGGTAATGAGTAATTAACCATATACCTATGAATATATGAAATAATAGGTTTGGTTCCTTCTATCAAGGAAGGGAACCCATGGAGCAAATCCCTAACGATGGTTTGGAGTCTTTCAAGGGACTAGAGACACATTATCTCATCTAGGAGGCTGTGATTGGTGGTTCGATGACAATAAGTCTTGTGATGGGTGAGGCTGATCTTGGTAAGGATGCATTCGGAAAGGCTTTTCTAGTATAGAGGACAACAAGTCCAATATCTCGAGGGGCTCTACTTATACTGTGGAGGTAGTCCTTTCCCTGGAAGATCTTCTCATGATAGATGGAGGAGGCAAGAAACATGTTTTCTTATCATACTACAAGGCCTTCTCCAAATGATTGGCCTTGTTAGAAATATCCCAAAACCCATCTAGGAAGTTTTGAGTGATAATAGTAGGTATTATATTCTTATTAAAATTAACTAACACATCATTATTAGTTTCTCTAGATTCAGTTTCACATCGAGTATATATGTGAGGCCTTTCCACATGGAGACAAAATCCACAACTCGCTCATAAGGATTTTTCTTGGACTTAACGAGTTTTTCAATGATTTTAATGCACGTGGTGGAGATGAACATATAGATTAAATTCCTATAAATATCTTTCAAACTAGGGATGAACCTTAAAGGTAGTTCATAGTACCAGATGAATGTAGGACCTTCCAATTTCTAGATGAAGCACCATAGACTGGTAGCCTCCTATTTCTTTAGGGTTCCCAACATGGTCCTGCACCTGAAGATGATGTGGAAAAAATTATACAGTGGGTATCCCATCTCTTTTAATGAGGAAAATTTGGGGTTTTCAAAATCTGGGGGTGTTTTCATGTTTTCCACCCATGTTAGGTAGAGCTTTCTGTTAGGTGGGATTTCTACTTATTGCATTTATAGGTCCTAAAGGTGAGCGATGATAGAGTCTACCAAATCATCATGTCGAGGGTCCTTGTATTGATGAGGATTCCTGATGACCAATGCCTTGAAAGACTCTTTATATTAGGAAGCATGCTTAGTGGATTGGGGAGCGATGTGTCCTAGATCACACCGCTCAAGGTGGGTGGGGGAGGGGTGGGGGGGGGGGGTCGATGTCTCATATCTTGGTCTATTTCAACTAATAAATATCTGAATTAATGGGATCACCAAGATCGATTAGGGACAAATAGACAAGGATGGCTTGGTGCTACCCTAGTAGAGGAGAAATGATATCCCATCGAGAAGTGCCATAATCCAATCATCAATAAAAAATGAGGACATCAATGATTCTATTATGATCTATGGATTTATGGAGGAAGGAGTCCACCATGGGATCGACCTCTATATTTGGTGCAATCTTAGATGGGTCAGAAGGATTAGAGGAACCAACATTCTTTTTACCCTTTTGTGGTGCTGATTGGTGGGTAATGTCTCAGAGGGATCTATAAGGCTAATAAATTGTATCTTTTAGTGGTTGGGGACACCTTTATGGGAGTATACCTAGTGATATGATACCCCTGGGGGAGGGTTTTCCCTATTAAACCTTGTCTCAAAGTCCATGTCTTTGGAAAACTCAAGAACGGACATGTTTACCACAACTATACCTGGAGTATAATTTTCTTCATCGATGGGTAAGTAAGACTGTCACAAGATAGGATTGAAGTGTTGATCATTGTACTATCCCCAACCCTTGATATGAACATGTGGATATTCCTCTTCCATGATTATTTTGAGCATTATGAGGATCTTAGGTCATCTTTGTTAGAGTATTGGGTGATATCTTGGAGATCCAGGGTGCTGATTCATTAGAAGTGTGACCAACTCAACCATTCGATACTGCTGATAAACATCTTTGCAGTTCCCCTGAATTATAAAGTAAGCCAACTGGAAATCACAGAGGTGGTGAAGCATCACCCAGATGGTCTACCAGAAACATGAACACTATCCCTCTATGAGGGATTCTCAGATATTGATGTTGGAAGTTTCATTTGGACAAAACAGCATTGACAACTGATTGAACACCAGAGTCTCCCACAACATTTATTACTTAGAGGTAGGGAACTAATCTTGGTTGGACCAAGATTTGATCAATGCAAGCCGAGATATAGGTGGTGGAACTAACATGGATCAGTGTAGTAGTTGGTTGGATAGTAGAGGATCCACTTCATGGGTTACCTATTCACTGCACACTGGGTCATCTCCTGGGGGAGGTACCAACCATGTCATCACATCCTTATATGATTGGGTGTTCACCACTGCCTCCTGTGTGAGGGTGGTGGTGCCCCTTGGTGGATCTTTAGGTAGTTTACCTTCTGAATGAGTAAGACTAAACCATCATAGATCTCCATTATTTTGGGTAGTGGTATATAGGTATACTAGATATGATAGGTATGGATGCACCATGAGTCCCTAAAAGGGAGTGAGAACTTCTTCTACTTACATGTACTTGTGGAGGGATCTGGTGATCCTACAAATTTATCCTTATAGGATAGAGAACTTCACCTACCGGGATCCTACCCCAGACTCTATAAGTTGGGATGGGGTTTCCATTATCGAGTCATTTGTGTCCTAGGAATATGAAAGATTGACAAGACTGATGATGACTTGGCATTTCCTAACATTTTTCCTTTGGTGGAAATTGTCTTCTCTTATTCCCCTAGATAGTTTTTCGGGGATGGGTAATCCCTCAGAACATGAAGGGCCTCCCTGATGATGGGTGGTAGAGTATGGAAGACCTACAATTTGTTTTTTTTAATATAAGGAGGGACTTCATATTGGTTATTTTCAGAGTGGGGAGGACCATCGTGTTGATTGGTGAATGAGTGGGGTGGACCTCCACTTTGGTTTTCGACGAAGCAAGGAGGGCCTTCACTTTGGTCAGTGGGAACATGAGGAGGACCTCCATGTTGATCATTTTTAGTATGAGGAGGACGTTAATACTGGTTTAAATGGACATGGGGAGGACCTCCACATTGAATATTTGGAGTATATATATAAGACCACTATACTAGTTGCTGAAAGAGTGTGAAGGAACTCCACTTAGACTGATAGGAACATGTAGAGGGCCTCCATTCTAAGTGTTGTCAGGGTGAGGAGGAACTCCACTATAATGGATTGTTATATGGGGAGGACCACCCTGTTGGTACATAAAATTATGAGGAGGAACTCCGTACTAATTGTCGATGAACCGGGGAGGAACTCTTCCTTGGTTGGTGTAGGAATAGTGAGGACCTCCACTCTGATGGATTACGACATAGGGAGGACCTATGTGTTAGAAAGTATGAGTAATTGGAGGACATCCTTTTCAGAATTCATCATAAATGGTTGGCCCGTAATGACTGTCTATGGTGCCAGTGATTGATAGAGTCAAACCTGCCTTCCTGTGAGGTGGTTAAGGTCTTGAACCCAATTGGAAAAAGATATATCCATGTTTATGAGTTTTAGAGATCTGACGTAACACACAGGTGGTGGTAGGTCCCATTGGATCCCTTGAAGATGATTCCCATTTTCAGTAATTATACTAAGACTCCCCCTGACATTGGTGTCAGGTGGTTTGGACTTATGTCAGTGGAGAAGGTGTAAATTATGAATGTTCCTCGACCCGAGGGACTAGTCATTGCTGACACTGATGGGGCCTGGTAGGATCCCTCCTTGATGGATCCTGGGGAGTAGTCTTAGAAAAGGTGACCTGATCCTCCCCCACCTCCTCTACGTAGGGAATCAAGTCATAAGATCACTCTAGGGGAAGGATCCCAAAGTGGTTTTCTATTGAAATGTGGTGCAGTTTCTCCTTGAGAAACCCTTGGGGGAAATAGTTTTAACAAGTAACTGAAGCCTCCAGGTCCTAGAGAGCCATGTCCCTTGTGGTAATGACACCCTCTTACTCATTTCGGCATACAAGGGTTTCCATCACCCTTCATCGTATTATCTATGAAGGTAGGATGGGGAGTGGGTTTCTGGTAGTATTTTTAATGGTATATTTTGAGGTGGATGTGGAGTTATACGCGATTTATTCTTCATTTTTTTTTCCTTCCCTTACACCTATGGGTGTTGGGTAGTTAGTCTCCTATATAGAGAGTATTACATAGAAGGTGGATTAATCTATCAATGTGGATACAAGGAAAGTAAGGATCAATTCCCCAACATCTTCAAATATTCATAAGTAAAGAAGGATCTATGCTGATGATGTCACAGATGGAGGAATGTCCAACATTTACTGCCCCAATTTATGGTGAGTTTCATGTTGGGACAACCATTTCTTGGTGGGACCTAACAACATATGTTTGAGTCTAATGACTTCCTATTAATTCTTCTAGTATCCATGTTGAGGAGATGAGTTTCACATCATCTTTAGAATTTCTATTTTTGATTCTTACACCGAGGCCCCATACACAACATTTTTCTTTGTTTCCCCACATTCTCAATTTAAAATAGTGGGAAACTTTCATCACTTTCAATGGTGATGTATTCTCTTTGATCATAATTAGATGATGGGATATCGGTTTCTACTTTCATAGATTCCTCCTTAGATATTGTTGCCTAGTTTGGGTCCCCCTTGTAGACTTAAGTCATGTTAGTGGAACTCATTACTAGTTCCATATCTTTGTGGGTGTTGGTAAATTACACAGCTTCTGTATGGGAAATCTGATTCCATATTGACTAGGTTGTAACCTTATGTCATAAGAGTAGTAATGTTTGGCATCACTAGCATGTATGGATGTTGGGAACATTGGTCACTTGTATTCTTCATTGAAGTAGGGAATATCATGTGAGGAATCTTAATGCGTGTATCCCAAGTCATATCATGTTGATCATGAGGTAGTAATTCTAGGTGCATAAGTCTTCCAAGGATTTTTACTATAGTCATCCCATGTTTAGCATGGAGTATGTATCTGATGTTGTGGGTGCATAACTTCTAAGGCTTTCACCTCGGGTGTCCCATGTTTTTCATAACGTATCTGATGTTGTCAGTACATATATTAGAATTATTTAACCTCATGAATCCCATGTTTTTCTTGATTTATGTATTTTTGAGCAAGGTCATGAGTTCAACATCTTATAGAGATAGGAAAAGGTCGATCAAAATTATCCATGGAGGTCGATCAAGAATGTGTGTCCCACAGAGGGATGATGTCAAACCATGATAGGTTTACTAATAGTTGGGAACACCCCATATGGGTGAACTTGGGAGATGGATGGATCAGAACGTCCCTTGAGATAGGCCTAGGGAGGTGTGTCCCTAAGAGGGATGTATCATGCCCGAAAGGTTTATCGATGGATCAGGATACCCTGTGGAGGAAGACCAGAGATGGATGAATCAGAACATTCCATAAGACAGACCCAGGGAGGTGTGTCCCTAACAGGGATGATGTCACACATGAATAGTTTACTAATGGATCAGGATTCCATATAGAAGCAATCCTGAGATGGATGGATCAGAATATAACAACCCTACACTTTATTACACATTAATTCATGATTTATTACATGATATTACACATAATACAACCCAAACGATCAATAAGTCTAGAATATTTGGGAATTAGGTACATTACATAACAACTTAAAATAAGTAATACATCATCTTTATTGAAAACATCCTTATCATGTTTATTATATTCGTTCTTACCTAAAAAATCATGGGATAACTTGGGGAATACATAAGAAAGGGGTGAGTTATAAAGCCCAGTAAGGGAATAAACAGTAATAACATGAAGAAAGTAATACATGTTAGAGAATTGGAATATCAATGAGTCATAAAAGGAGTGAGAATAATAAACATGAATGATAAGACATGATATAACATCATAACATAAAGGTAATATGGGAAATGTGGAAACAACTTAAAACACTACATCATAGAAAAAAGTCAAGGATAAATTCCAATACATCATTATGGAAAATTTACCATAAAGGAATATGGTTTACTCCCTATCCATATATGACATCTCATGAGATTAAAAATTACCCAATGCACCAATGTGCTAAATAATCTCGGGTGCACGCAACACTTTCCTTTCATTCTAATGCCTAAGTGTTCTGTATAGATCATAAAACATGGGATCATTTATCATCACATTTTATTCCAAAATCATAGATTGTGGAATAAGTATATGTAATTACCCAATAAAATAATTAAAATTTCATAAAGGTGAACACATCTAATCAGAAAAGGGTAAGGGTATTCACTACACATTTGTTTTTCATGGAATGTCACGGTGAAAATTTGGTAGCATAACGACATTACATAAGAACTAATAAAATGGGTTGATATGATAGAAAGGGTTCAATCATAATTTTAACATGAAATGGATTGTAATAGGGACATGGAATATCATATCCCAATAAAATGAATTTAAAATATAAGGCATAAGATAATTAATTAACTTGAATAAAAGAGGGAAGGAAAAAATCTCTTACCTTGAGAGTTTGACTTAAAATGCATGGAAGGAGATTCTTGAGATATTTAGGGTACCTTGGGTGGACTATATAGAGAGTAGGTAAGATTAAGAAAACACTCCAAGGATTTTTAGTGAAGATAAATGGGAGCATTGATGTGTTTATATTGGAAAAGAGTGGATATTTCTTTATTATTTCTCAAACATAGGTTTTGGAATCTATATAATAAAATAACCAAAAACACAAACATTACCATGGTTTTTGACCATTTTTATTCTAAATTAGAGTTTTTTTAATTATTTTATAACTCCAAGTACTGAAATTAATTAAATAATACCCTTTCTTATGTAGAAGTGAGTCATATTTTTAAAGAAATGATTTAAAAACCTTAAAATATAGTAATGGTTTTAAAAGACTAATAAAGGATTTGTAAAATTAATAAAATAAACATAAAATAACATTATTTTAAATGGAAAACATATATTTGTTCATTTATACCATTTATAGTGTTTATTACATCATTTTGGGTCATTTTGATGTCATAGTACACACTGTATATTTATACCATATTTAATTTTTACCCGAAAATTCAACTATCTCAGAAAATTTGGAAAAATCCACCATTGGATAATTTCGATGTTTTGATTCCAAATATTAATATTAATTTTATCTAAATAATTTTATAAATATGCACATTTACACTTTTAAAATAAAAATTGACATTTATTGAGAAATGCTTGGGTTTTTTTTGACAATAACAGTTTTCAAACCCTTATAAAAATTACATTTGAATTCATAAAAATTATTTGATAATTTATATTTAATAAAAATTATTTAATAATAATATTTTATTAAAATAATATTTATTTAAAAAATCAGTTAATTCTCAAAAATTAATCCCTTAATTTAATTTGAATATTACCCAAAAATACTATTTGTGTTTTATTGTTTCAAAATAAAAATCATTTATAAAGTAATAATATTAATATGAAAATTTAGTTATTATTATATAAAAATTAATTTAGAAACTCATACCTCTAGGTTCTTGATACATATCTCTTTAATACACTAGAAAAGTCACTAAGGGTAAGGTGTGCGCTAGTGATACTTTCATGCAGTGGTCTGGCGTACATGGTTTGATTCGTGATCTTGATGAGATTTTAATTATCCTGTAATTGATTTCCCTCATGATTATATTATTGGATATACTATTAGTCTTGATCAAGGGTAAATCCTAGTAAATCTATCTCCCTTGTAACCTCCAATAAATGGGCTTCGTAGGGTATAATCCTACTGGTTTAGGCCATCACTTCCTTTGTTTGTGTCAATTGGATTTGTTAAAACCCCATATTTATACTAATAATAAGATCAATATTCAATGTCTATGTTATCATTGGTAATGATTTTTAACATTATTTTAAATATTATAGGATATAATAAAACCAAATAATTTTATGAGTTTTCTATGTCTGTAATATATAACAACACAGTTAATTAAAATGCAATGGGAATTTTATTTATAAATGCTCGGCTTGTTAAATTCTTCCCCCTTCAAAAATTTATACCTCAAAAATTTAATTTCCCACACTAAAATATATGAGGGTAACTCTATTTCATTACTTCCTCTAATTCACATGTTACTTCTTCAAACTTTGGTTTCTCTACAGTGATTTGACCAAGTTTATTTTCTTATTTCATAGAAATTTGTCTCTGCGATATATGATCTTCACTAGTTACTCCTCATATAAGTGATCATTTTCCAATGGTACCACCTTTGAATTGAGTGTATGTGAGGGGTCTATTATGTAATTTTTCAAGAGGGATACATGGAATACATCATGTAGTTAAGCTTGGTTATGTGGGAGTTCTAGACCGTAAGCCACCACTCTGATGTGATCAAGGATATAACAGGGTCTGATGTATCTTGGACTAAACCATCCCTTATACCCAAATGTAATGAATTTATTCCATAGAGATATATGTAGGAATACCATGTCTCTAACATCAAACTCTAGGTCTCATCAATGATTATCAACATAACTCTTTTGCCAACTCTAATCAGTCTTGTTTTGATGTTTAATTATATTCACCTTTTCCACTAGTTCCTCAACTATTTCATGACCTAGTAGTTTGCATTCACCAACTTCATCCCATTATAAAGGTTTTATTATCCTCTCCCCATAAAGGTATTCATAGGAGTCTATTTTGATGCTTGAGTGGAAACTGTTATTATATGAGAACTCAACCTGATGAAGATGTTGATCCCATACTCCTTTGAAGTCAATTTAGAATTCTCTCAGTATGTCCTCAAGTTTCAAGATAGTCCACTAAGATTGGCCTTCAATTTTAGGGTGATAGGCCATACTGAAGTTCAACTTTGGATTCACAGTGTGTTTGAGACTCTTCTAGAACTTAGAGGTAAATCATGGATCTCAATCATATGCAATTGATAGCGGGGTTCCATGTAACCTCTTCACTTTTATAATTTATGTCCTTACAAGTTTATCAAGTGAGAAGTCCTATAAAATTACAATTTTTTGAGATGTTTTCATAAGATGATTAACCCCAACCCATATAGCATTATTTCCTATTGATTTCTTCAGAGACCAATGACAAAGTCCATGGTGATATTTTCCCATTTACATGTAGGTATGGGTAATGGATACATCGTCCCATTGGATTTTTTACATTCTACCTTGACTTGATGAAACACAAGACATCTTGATGTATATTCATAAATATCCTTCTTCATATTTTCACACCAATAGTGATCTTAGAGATCTCAATACAACTTTTTTGCTTCCTGGATGGATGGACAAAGTCAAAGTATGTGAACCATCCAACATGTCCTTATTTAACTCGGTATTTGATGGTATACATAATCATAGCCCAAATATTACATCTTCTTCTTCATTAACATTGAAATCCAATGATTTACCTATTCTGATATTTTCCATTTTTGTATTAATTCCCACATAATCTCTTTGAGAATCCTTTAACCTCTATAGAAGGTATGGTTGAACAATAATTTTTTGAAGGATTGATGATGTTGCATTCTTTATAATTCCCATATCCATCCTTTTTCAATTCTAAGAAGATTTGATCCTTCTCAATTATCGTCAATAATAATAATTCTATATCCTTTATACTTAGAGTGTTTTCCACTATATTCTCTTTACTAGAATGGTAGTTGATTAATTAGTCATAGTACCTTATCATCTCTAACCATCGTCATTGGAACATATTCATCTATTTCTATGTGAATATATACTTGATGATTTTGTGATCTATATATATTTTAAACTTATCCCCAAAGAGATAATTCCTCCATATTTTTAAAGATAATATCACTACTACTAACTCAAAATAATGCATTGGGTAGTTCTATTTTTGATCTTTTAGCTACCTTGAAGAATATGATATGACTTTTTTATTCTAAATTAACACATAGACTAATCCCTTCATTTAAAAATTTCTAAATACCATGAAAATATCTCCACTTATGGGTAGTGTGAGAACATGGGTAGTGATAAGCCTCATTTTCAACTCCTTGAAGCCCTCTTAACATTCGTCATTCCAAGAAAGCTTAAGTCCTTTATGAATTTAATTGGCTACATGGTTTTAAAATCATGAGAAATTTCTCACAAATCGATGATAATACCCAAATAATTCAAAGATACTATGGATATATATCACAACTTTCAGCCTCAACCATCTTTCAATTGCTTCAGTTTTTAAGGGTCCATAGATATCCCATTTCTTGTGATGATATTTCTAAAGAATGATACTTCCTTCAACCAATCACATTTGGTGTACTTTCCATAAAGCTTCTCCCTTCACAAGGTCTTTAGCACATTTCTCAGATTCTCCTCATGCTCTTCCTTGGTTTTAGAAAATATTATAATATCATCAATAAATACTTCCAAACATTTATTGACATAATATCTAAAGACTATTAATTATTTCCATGAAGATTTATTGAGAATTAGTGAGTCTGAATGACATTATTATGAACTCATAATGCCCATACCTTATACCAAAATCAGTCTTGGGGATATCCTCCTTCTTCACCCTAACTTGGTAATATCCAAACTGTAGATTCACCTTGGAGAAGTATTTTTCTTTACATATCTAATAGAATAAGACATCAATCCATGGAAGAGGATAATTTTTATTTATCATGATCTTGTTGAGCTCATGATAATAAATGCATAGGTTCATTGACTCATCCATCTTCTTAACAAAGAGGACAGGTGCACTCCATGGTAAATCACTTGGGAATATGAACCCTTTATCTAGATTCTCCTATAGTTATTTCTTCATCACCTCAAGTTTTCTAAAATTAACTCTATATTGAGTCTTGGATAATGAAAATGCCCTAGATATAAGCTCTATTGAGAATTTTATATCTCAGCTATGAGGGAAATTAAGAAATTCCTTAGGAAACACATCATCAAATTCCATCACAATTGAAATGTATTCAAGGATGATTCTTTCTATAGACTATATAATTTGATCAATATACACTTACTCTTAGGTAAATAACATTTATACTTGAGATTTTTGTGCTAAAGAAGAGTTATACTCCTCTTTACACTTTTTTAGAATTGGGGGTCGATTCGTGATACTGGGATTGATTTCCTTCTCATGGTAATTTAGGTTGGATCTATATAGGTAAAAACACTGCATACTTAGAATTTCATCATATTCCACTAAAGGGAGTATCATAGGGTTCATTAGGAAATTCTTCCAACAAATTTTTATAATAGAGGTGTTATATAATTGGGATGTAATAATATACCCATTTTCAATTTTCATTGACAAATCTACTTCCATGACTTATGGTGGTGCTTGAATAGTTATACTAAACTTTTTTAATATGAAGGAATGTGTAGAACCATAATAAAAAAGTACATTCTCTATCACAGAATGAATAACTAGAGTACTTGTCACCATTTTGTTTTCAGGATCCACCTCAGCAGTTGTGATGGAAAAAAGATCACCCTTTCTTCCTTGGATGTTGTTGGTTGTCTCTAAAAACCCTTGTATTAGTGTATTAGTTTGAAAAGTTCCTTGGTTCCTTGAAGTTAAAGTAATGAACAATGTGCTGATGGTTGACCAGAGCATTCCTAACCTCTAATGCATAAGTGGGTTTCTCTCATTGGTAATTGCTAGCTATGTGTCCTTCCTTCCTACACCTAAAACATTTCCTTTTCCCCCTTAATAAATCTATAGGGTGCTTCTTTCCACACCATTGAAAAGTGGGATGTTGAAATTTATTAGCACCATTATATTTTTTCATCAGACCACCAAAATTAAAATCCACTTTCTACTTCTTATCCCCATGATAACCTTGAGATTCATTGATATTAATTTAAACTTTGAGGTCACATAGGATAATTTTCTCATATCTATCAAAGTATTGGATATCCAGGTATTTTTGTAGACTAGGTTTTATCCCACAAAAGAACCAATCAACCTCGCATTTAGGGGTAACAACAAATTTAGGGGTGTATCGTGAAATCCTTGTGAAGTTTTCCTTTTATAACCTGATATATTCATCGTTTATTTTCTTGATGGAAAGAAACCCCATTTTAATGTTATGTCCGAGAATTTGAGGAAAATATTTATCAAAAATTATTTTCCAGAATTTCTTCCACCTCACAACTTCGATCTCTTCCTTAGGCTTCGTATTCTTGATTAATGTCCATCATTGATTAAATTCTACCTCCATATGATAAACAACTAGTATAACCCTATCTTCTCAAAATATTTAAGGATATAGAATACATTCTAATGTAATTTATCTATTGTTCCATGATAAAGGGATCATTTGATCCGTTGAAATTTAGAGGCCTTTGTCACATAAAATTCTCAATTAAAAATTTTTCTTTCTTAGGGGTATTGGGTGATCCTCATAATATAGGTTTCTATTTAGAACATAATTCATATGAGATTCCATCATCATAAATTTTGTGATTCCCACTCCCATCGTGTTGGGAATCTCATTCGGGGAAATCATCACATTTCCCTTCACATTGGTTATTTACTTGATTACTCAAATTTTGGTCCATTGATTAGATTAAAGTGAAAATTAGGGATTTTTATTTTTAGGCTATTAAAACAATAAACATTAATCCAATTACATTAAAGGGATAACTTATAATTTACATATATTTCCTTAACTTATGAATTTCTAGTATTCAATCTTTGTTATCCATGATCTATTTCCTAACATATATTATTATGGGTATTTTTTTGTTCCCTTAATAATGTTTTATAAAGAGCTTATGAATTTACTAAAGCATATCCCATAGGAGTTTCAAACTAGGTGTATAGAAAGGCCCATCATTGTGCACCCATTCCTGGTAGAGTATAGCTTAATGTAGTGTCTTTAGGTCTTACCCATATGCACATCTATGCTAGATCCACATCCACTTGTAGTATCCAAACATGGATTTATTTCCTTTATAACCCACTTAATCTATAATAACAAAAATTTAGGGATGTTTAATTATACTTAGTCATATCCCTAAGTCATCCACTAGAGTTTTCTAATCCTAATCCCAAAAATAACTAAACTTTTCCTTTGATACCAACTATAACAACCATACTCTTTATTAAAAATTAATTCATGATTTATTAAATAAGATTATATATAAAACAACCTATAATATTGATAATTATAGTGTATTTGGGAATTAATTACATTGTATAACAACTTAAAATAAGGAATAAATCATCTTTATTGAAAACCTCCTTAAAATTTTCATAATATTCCTTCAAACTTAAAACTGCATGGGATAACCTAGGGACATACATAAGAAATTAGTGAGCTATAAAGCCCAATAAGGGAATAGACATGAAATAACTTAAAGAAAACAATAAATGTTATAAAATATACATATAAATAAAAAATAAAAGGGGTGATAATCATAAAAATGAATGGTAAGACATGATATAGCATGATAATAAAAAGGCCACATAGGAAATGTGGAAACAACTTAAAACACTTCATCATAAACATAGTTTAGGACTAACTACCAAGACTTAATCATTGAAAATTACAAAAAATGAATTAGGTTCACTTCATTTCCCAACATGAAATCTCATGAGAATAAATATTACCCAATGCATTAGAGCGCAATATAATTTTGGGTGCACCCATCACTTTCATTTCATTCTTATGCCTAAGTGTTCCACATTGATCAGAATACATAGAATCATTTATCATAAAATTTTATTCCACAATCATATAGCATGGAATAAATACATGTAAGCACCCATTAAATGAATCATAAGTTCATAAAGTTGAACACCCTTGATAAGAAAATGGTATGAGTATTCACTACACATTTGTTTGGTATGGAAAATCATGGTAAAATTTTTACTGCATAATGATGTTACATACAAATTCATAAAATAGGTTGATGGGAGATATATGGGTATATCATAATTTTAACATGAAATATAAAATAATAGGGACATGGGAAAACATATCCCAAAAATAGGAATTGAAAATATTCAGCATAAGATAATGAAGTAACGTGAATAAAAGAGAGAAGGGAAGGATCCCTTACCTTGAGAGTGTGACTTAAAATGCTTGGGAGGAGATTCTTGAGAGCTTGGGGAACCTTTTAAGGACTCTAGATATAGTATGTCAGATTAAGGACATGATACATGGATTTTTGGTGAATATTAATGGGATCTTGGGCCAGTTTATATAGGAAAAGAGTGGGGATTTCCTTATTATTTATCAATCTTAGGTTTTGGACTCTATATAATAAAATAACCAAAACAAAAAAAATTCCCATGGTTTTTTCTAATGGTTTCTAAAAAATTGGATTGGTTTTAATTATTTTATAATGCCAATGATTGAACTTAATAAAATAATACCCTTACTTATGTGGAAGTGGGTCATACTCTTAAGGAAATGATTTTAAATACTTAAAACATATTAATGGGTTTGTAGGATTCATAGAGTTTATAAAATATAAAAAATTAATATAAAATAGAATTATTTTAAATGGAAAACATATATTTAGTCATGGATACCATTTATAGCTTTCATTACATCATTTTAGGTCATTATGATGTCATAATACACACCGTATATTTATACCGTATTTAATTTTTACCAAAAAATTTGATTGTTTCAGAAAATTATGAAAAATCCACCATTGAATAATTTTGATATTATTATTAAAAATATAAATATGTGAATTTACACTTTTATATTAAAAATCATCTTTTATTGAGAAATTATACGCTTTTTTATAGTAATAGTCTTTGAAACCTTATAAAAATTACATTTGACTTCATAAAAATAATTTATCATTTATATTTAATAAAAATTATTTAATAAAAAATTATTATAATATTAGTTATTTAAAAAATCCGTTAATTCATCAAAATAAATTCCCTAATTTAATTTGAATATTACCCAAAAATACTATTTTTTATTGTATCAAAATAAAAATCATTTATAATGTAACAATAATAGGATGAAAATATATTCATTATTTTATAAAAAATAATGTACATACTCATATTTTTGGGGTATTGATACAAATCCCTTTAATACACCAGAAACTTCCCTAAGGGTAAGGTGTGTGATAGTGAGACTTTCATGGGGTGGTTAGGCATTCATGGTTTGGTCCATGATATCAATAATCTTGAACTTCTCCTATAAATTGTTTCACTCATGATTTAGTTGTTGGATCAATGATTTGGATTGATTTAAGTAAAGTCCTAGTGATTATATATCCAATAGAAGCTTTGATAAATGGGGTTTGATAGGGTATGTTCCTACTGGTTGAGGTAATTACTTCCTTTGTGTGTGTCAATTGGATTTTTTAAGACCCCATATTTACACTGATCATAAGATACACATTAAATGTATATATTACCAATGGTAATGATGATTAATGGTATTTAAAATATGATAGGATATAATAAAACAAAATAAGTGCATGTGTTTTATATATCCATAATATATAAAAATACATTTAATTAAAATGCAAGGGGAATTTTATTTATAAAAGTTTGAGTCATTTCATAGAATATCCCATAAGACAGACCCTAGATGGTTGATTAGAATGCCCCTTGAGGTGGATCAAGGGGGTGTATCCATAGGAGGGAGCACCTAAGTTTACCATTTTTTAGGATTAAAACTTAGGGAGCCTTCATATGTACCTTGTTTAGAGGACCTGGATCAAAACCCATATATTTGGATATCATAGTTTAATGTCATGTGATAGGACCGACCGATGTAGTTTAATTTAATACCTTAAGTATTATCATGTTGAAAAAAGGAGCATCAACAAGAGATGGTATGGGGATTATGCTTTGAATTTTCCCTTTGAAAGAGGATTTTTCTTGGTTGAAACATTTTGGGGATTACAAATTGAGCTTCTCCAATGATTCTAGGATCAACGATGATGCTGATAGGGATTATGCATGGGAGATTCCGTTTCAAATAGGATTTCTCTTTAGGGAAAGAGGTAGGGATTATTCCAATTAGATTCCTGGTATGGAAGGTTAGTTTACTATAGTGGGGGAGAAGGTGGAATCCCATGATGATCATACATGGGGTGTCCCGTTCTTGTCCCATGAGGTAGGAGGTGGGGCCATTCCATGTTAATCACACATGAGGTATCTAGTTCTTGATGCATAGGGTAAGGAAAAAATTTTATGTCATGTGTTGAGGATATTTTCATGTAGTCTAACATCGTGTGACTAGGATGTGAAACTAGGAAGTTTTATGTCATGAATCTCAGATGTGGGGGGACTCAGTCGATACCCCTTGGTCATACATGACCACCACTCACGCTCCTTTGGGTGGGGTATTTTTTTGGAACTACTATAGAGGAGTGTTTAATCATGAGGTCCACATTACGATCCCTATGCTGAGATGAAATAGGGGTTACAGTACCTACGATGAGAAGAAAAAGTTGGTGATAGGATAGAGATGCACTTGAGGTGATGTGAGTGGTAACAGGAGTGGGTAGAAAACGTCAAATGGGGACTCTAGGTGTAGCTAGACCAGTCCTGGTTGGGTGTGTGGGCCCTAGGCACTTAACCTTCATGAAATTTGGTCAGTAGAAGGAAGACACCATGGAGAAGAATTTTACATTGGTTTCATGAAGCCTAGGTACTTGTAGAGAGGTGCTTCACAAATCTCAGGCACTTCATGGAGGTTAAGGGGATAAAAAAGGAGTGGGATTCAAGAAATAGGGTGACCGTTCCTTATGATTAAGTCTTGGTTCATGAGATGAGTTATTCAAAAAGGTTGAATGATTCACGAATCCTCAAGAGCCTCTGATTTCTTTCTCCCTTCACGAAGGAAGCATTCTTTACTTAAAATCTTCTACACCTAGGGTGGAGGATTTCACCAACACATAGAAGGGGGTTTCTTAAATCTTAGGTACCTTGGGTGATCCATTTTTGGTTTGGGTTGTGATGCCTAGGAGGTTTGCAAATTGGGAGAAATTTAGAAGATGAATGTCCAGGTAACCATCCCAAAAATATAATAATAAAGGTTTTATTTATAGTAAATGGGTTTCAAAAATATTTTTATCACTCATGAATAATTGGTGGGCTTCACGAATGGTCGCATCTCCGTGATTTTGAATGTTGGACTAGTGCAAACTCTATCAACACTGTGGGGGTTTTTGAAGCACTTTGTGACTACAAGACTTTGTTTCATGAAGTATTTCCATAAAAAAATTTGTGAATTTTTAAATGAATCACTTAGAAAAGGGGATTCAAAAGATCTGGCCATTCATGAAGGAGCAGGGCTCTGTGAAGCAGACCCTTAAGAAATATTTGTCGATGTTTTGGATTATATTTTCTTGAAACTAGATGAAGCTTCATTGAATATTCCCATAGAATTAATATTTTAGAGACAACAAACTAATAATGGAAAATATAATAACATAAATAATTAAATTATAATTTATATGTCACCTGGATCATATTCTCTAATAAACATCACTTTTATAACAAGAACAATAAAATAGAAGAAGAAAACATTTGATAGAATCGATATATTAACAGAACTAAAAATAAAAATAATTATTTAGGTGATTGTTTTGAATGGATTTATAGAAAGTAAATATTTTAATTAGATGATCATTGGGAATAATGACTATTGGACACTATAACTATTTGGAAATATGATCATTGGGTATTATTATCAGGTGTAATGTAGTTTTTATAATGTAAATTTAAGAAATTGTGTATATTAAGTGTAATTATGAGATCTATTTAATTAGAAAAGGAGAAACTATGACTTTAATCAATATGAACCTTAATTATGAAGTTAATTTATTAGATCTTGGAGAGGAGGTTGCATCATTGGGGTTTTCCCTTAACTATGCCTAAGAAGAACTTCAATAATTGATGTTTGAGTAGAATCATCTATAGGAGAAGTTTATGTAATTGGAAATCACTACTAGATGAATTCGGGTCAAACCACCCCCATTAAAGTAACACCATTACACACCTTACCATTATGGATTATATTAGTGTGATAAGGTTTTGTTTATCTTGGGATTAATTAGTATTAAAGTGTATATTCTTTTATAAATGAAACAATGTTTACTCCAATACCACATTTTTACCAAATGTATCACCCTTATATAACAGTTAAAAGTTACATGATTAGAGATTGATATGATAAAATTGATTTAATATTTATAATTTTGGTGTTGAAATTATCCAAGGGGTGTATTTTGGGAATTTTTGGTAAAAATAGTAAAATATGATAAAAATGGTGAAATAAAGAGAAATACAGTAAATATGACATCATAAGGTAAATATAATGTCACTAAATCAGGTAATAGGGTCATGTGGGTGTATTAGAGAACTTATGATAATGAAAAAAAATAACATATTCATTAGTTTATTCCATGAAATTCCACTCATCGCACCTATAAATACCCACCAACATTTCTCATTTCTTCCATACTAAATTAGAATTTATATCATCACAGAACTCTCAATAAGTATCTCCCATACATTTATATTGAATCTTTAAGAGTTTGGTTGGTTCTAAGGTTATGATTTAGACTAAGAAGCTCAAGTAAAGTAAGGGTCTTTTCTCTCTCTCTATTCGATACCTTTTTACATTTCCACTATTGTATCCTTTTAAATTGAATTATTATTATTTAAATATTATTATAGTATCAATTTAAGTTATATAATTATGATATCAAATATGTATTGGACCCTATTTCACTCACATCACACTCCTTTCATAAGCTATTTTAATTTCGAAATTCATCTAAGAGGCATAAAACTCTATATTATTCTGTGATAAAATGACCCTACGTGTTCCATATATATGTGGTATTATGGATTTATAATTCTAAAATTTTGGTATTTTTCTATGTAAGGATGACGAAAATGTATCTATTGGAGCCTCTATAAGGTTCCAAGTGGATTAAACTCAATTTTGGAACAATTTCACATTTTCCATCAATGGCTGCCGACCTATAATTATTTACTAAAGGAAAATATATATCCTTAATACATAAAAATTATTTTTATTAAATAATACTTATTTATAGATGGTTTATCCATAATTTATTTTTAATACTACCATTGAAAATATATGTATTCTACAGACTAAACACATTGATCATCATAATATTTGTGAGTAACTGATAACTATAATTGCATGTTATTCACCTAATAAGGGTGGTTATTTAAACATTACAAATCCCTAATTATCCTTAATAAGTTTCAATGGAATTCACCTAGATTTTCTTATTAATTAATTGATTAGGGAAATCTATTAACATGCCCATATATTCCTTTGTTCCACACATGAAAATTTTTCAAGTATTGTATCATTGATCAATTACGATAAGTATTTCTATGTTGGTAATTCTTGAACATTATTACATGTATTACCTATTAACTTTTAATATGTTATGGAATTAATTGGAATTTATGTGATGGGTGGGGTTGAAATTATATATCCCTTCAGTTCACTGGTAGGTCTCATGGTATAATTAAGATCGGGTAATGAGAGAATCCTTACCCTTTATGTATGATGTCTTGGAAGAAGGTCATGATGGTATATTTATGATTGCTGACAATGTATATTTTTATCATTTCCATCATTATTTGTTTATTTAATTTTATCCATGTGATTATTTATTTGTTTTTTATCTATGAATTATGTTTTTATTATGTATTTAATGATACATAATTATTTTTATCTATTACCATTAAATTTCTTACATTATTATTATATCATGTTAGCTTCAATCGTATATTATCCCTTAATGAGTATCGAATCTCACCCTTTAATTTTTTCCCATTTCACTAGGTAATGAAGTGGAATACTGTTTCTGATCGGCTCTAAGGATTGAATTATGTAATAATGATTTGTAATCAAATGATGTAATGTGTCTTGTTATAATGTTATGTTTATGTATCTAGTCTCTTCAGGACCACTGAAACATTATTTTTGGAATGTAATCTCATGTAATATAATTACCATGTAATAAATAACCCACCATCTCTAGATGAATAGGGATGATAGTGTGATAGTTGATATTAGACCAAGGTTAGGTATAAACCTTATAAATTATATTTAAAATAATGTTGGCAGAGAACACTAATTTTAACCATAGAAAATTATAGATATTATTCTATAATTTTTTGATACTCATCCTCTACATAGGTTCGTATTTTATGAAAAAATTATATATAAGTAATGTTAGTATGTTATTACCTTATAATATTAATAATGGAGTTATTCCATTAATTGTATAATGGAACCTATTAAAATTAATGGAAACTATACAAAAAATAATAGACAATGTTGGGATTTTCTAGATAATTAGGAGAATGGAGTTGGTGTTGGTGTTGAACAAATTATTACTATTCTTGAAAAAATGAAGCATGTCATAAAAAAATAACCTTTATTTTATGGAGAAACTAATTATCTGTAAATATTTATATACATATATAGATCATTTTATGAGGCAACAAACTCAATCATTCAGTGGGTACAAAAATCCAATGGTGCCGGAGCAATGGATAATGTCTCTAGATAATATTTTTTTTTTCACATTAGGGTGTACTAATATGGAAACATTTATCATATTTGTATATAATTTAAGGATAAAAACCTACCAATGGTTTTTATTGATTAAGAATAATAATAATATAGAGTATATTGGAAATATAGAGTGAAATGAATCTAAGCTGATTTTTCTAGAAAAACATTTTCCTCTATTGCAATGTGTTGAGATAGAAATATAATTCTTAAATTGATGAGAAAAGGAATCATAGATAGTGGCTGAGTATGAGGCTAATTTTACTATATTATTATGGTATATTGTGGATTATCTACACAACCTAAAAAATAAATATTTATCCTTTAGTTGATGTTTTAATTCCAAGTCATCAAAGATCATCAGTATATCAATTTTTCTCAACATATGAATAGATAGTGATGAGTGATATCAAGAATAAGAAAGAGTTTTATAAATAATTCATTTAATAATTGATTCCTGATAATAATAGGATGGATAATATTCTTATGGAAACAACTACCAAAATGAAAAATAATAGGATAATAGAGTTATTTATATGTAATAAATGTGGGAAGAAATGCCTAGGGGATTACTTAAGTTGATTAGGTGTATGCTTTAAATGTGGAGAGAAAGTTCGACAATATCATGAGTACAATTATAAGTGATAAGTAATCAATATACAATTATTCTACTGAAAAGATATGGAATAGTACTTTAATCATTATCCCAAGCACCAAGGAAACCTACCCTAGAATAGTCATGGGGATCAAGTCTTAGATTTTTCAATAATAACAACCAAAGTTGAAACTCTAAATGATGTGAAAATAGGTACTTTGGTTATACACTCAAGGTTATCTAATTAATTATTTGATTTTGTATCTATTTAATCTTTTATATATTTAATGTTTGAAAAGAATATTCAATCATATTTTGATGTATGAAGGAATGATTTATCATTTAAAACACAAGTTTTACTTCTATTATAACAAATATATACTATGAATTTCAAATTAAAATGCATGGGTGTTGTCTAATTTAAAATCTAATCATCATATATAGGTTGTATTTTTATCTAATATTAAAGATGAATTGGATCTTGAATTGTAAAGAAATAATTTCTTATTGAGGGATAAAATTCATAATTGGTGAAGTAAGTATATAATTACTTATTTTTAGGGGATATATCATTACTTTAACTTTTCAGGAACCACCCCCAGTATCTATTATTAATGAAATATTTTGAGAATAAATGAATGGAATATTATCTATAAAGTTTAATGAGGTTTTGATAAAAGAATAAATACCCATTGTAAAATGATTTATTAATTTATTTACTAATTTATTAGATGGATTTACTCCTGATCAAGAAGTGGAAATTTCTATTGAACTTATTCCCAATGAAAACACCATATCTAAACCACTCTATTGAATTGATCTAAAGGAGTTAGTTGAGTTAAACAATAAATTAGAATAATTATGTACAAAAGGTAACATTTATCCAAGTGTTTCACCATATGGAGAACTTATTTTATTTTTTAATAATATGGGTTTTTCAATGAGGTTATGCGTTGATGATTATAGGGAAATCAATGGAATTTTTATAAATAAAAAGTTTTAATTTTCATGTATTGATGATATATTTGATTATATTTATTATTATCAATACTTCTCAAAGATTTATCTTTGTTTTAGATATCATCATTTAAAATTTAACATGGAGTATATCCAAACAACGAAATTTTCATACAAGTTATGGTCATTATGATCTAATGGTAATTCCTTTTAGGATGAAAAATTCACCTTATTTGTTTATATATTTTATGAATATATTATTCAAGTGTTTTCATGATAATTTTATGGTGTATTTCATTGATTATAATCTTGTATAGTCTAAGATTTATGAACATAATGAACCTCATTTGAAAATAATACTTTATGTTATAAAGAAAAAACAAATTATATGGGAAATTAAATAAATGTGAATTTTGGATTTAACAATTTTATTTACTTGTACTTATTTTTTCAAAGGATGGTATATCCATGTACCCTTATAAAAATGTTTTTTAGGAATGACAAAAAACCAATAGCTTAACTAGAATATGTAGTTTCCATGTTTTAATAGTATATTATCAATGGTTTGATGAAAAATTTTCTTGATTAGATAATCTATTAACCATGTTGACATGTAAGGGGTTTCATATTCACAAGGAACATGGAATATGAATATAACATTGAGGAAATGAAGAGGATATTGATAAATTCAACTGTATTAACTCTTCCATTTTGTAAAAAAGGTTTTTGTATTTATAGTTATGCATCAAGAAAAGGTCTTTGGTGTGTTTTAATACAAAATTATAGAGTTGTGGACTATACATCCCAATATTTGATACCCAATGAGATTAATTATCTAAATCATAATTTAGAGTTGGTTATGGTGATATTTACACAAAATATATATATAAATTATATTTATGGATTGCAATTTGATATATACATTGAATAAAAAAGTTTGAAATGAATTTTTATTTGGAAATATCATAATATGATTCAAAGGAGATGGTTGTAACTACTCAAGGATTATGATTTTGATATATATTATCATTATTGGAAAGAAAAAAATATAGAATAGGCTTTTATTATAAAAGACCATGGAAACATATCCATGTTTAGGATAAAGAATGATCCAATTATCAATGATTTAGTAAGGATTGACTTATGTATTATAATGAAAAAGGAAAAATCATCCTTATACCATTTAATTACCCAACTTTATTTATTGGAGAGGATTAATAAATAATAAAATGATGATAAATACCTAAAAATAAAGATGAGAGGTGGGGGAATGGGAAATTACTGATGTTTAATATTGGTGATGTTGGAGTTATAAGGTTTGGTAAGTGGTTTTATGTTTAATAAATACCAAATGTGAATAGAGTTCCATAGGATGAGGATTATAGTTCAAAATTATCTATACATATCGGTAGTTCCAACATGTATAGAGATATTTGAGAACATTTATGGTGGGAAAATATGAAGCTATAGGTTGTGGATTATGATAAAATATATTTAGTATTCTGGTAGGTGGAGGCTATAATAGAACTTCCAAAAGAGTTATGCAACATTTAATTATACAAGAGTGAAAGGGGGATAATATTACAATTTATTTCATTACAGGGATTCCTATGACATCCAAGGGACATATTGCAATATGGATTATTATAGATTTACTTAAAAATTCATCATAATTTCTTATAATTCAAGAATAATTCAATCTAGATCATATTTCTAGGTTATATATAAATGAAGTTGTGACACTTCATGGTACACCCTTATCAATAGTTTTGGATCATGACCCAAGGCTCATATAAAAATTTTAGAGGAGTCTCTATAAGGTTTTTAAAAATATAGAGTAATCTTAGAAAAACCTATCACCCTTAAAATGTTAGATAGTTCAAAAGGACTATTTAAACATTAGAGGATATGATAAGGATATTCTCTCTTGACATACATCTAATTTTGGATAAGTATTAATATCTAGTGGGATTTTCCTACAATAATAGTTACAACTCCGTTATAAAAATGGAACTATATGAATCCTTATATGGAAATAAATTTCAAACTCTAACATGTTAAGATGAAGTTGTATAAAGGAAGTTATTTGGTCCATAACATGTGTAATAGACATCATAAAAGGTAAGAATAATCCATGAGTATATCAAGAAATCTCAAAGTAGATAGAAAAGTTATACTCACAACCAAAGGATTGATATTGAATTATAAGTAGGGGACCATGTATTTCTAAAGATACTTACATGGAATGGGATCATATGGTTTTTAAATAAAGGTAATCTAATTTTAAGTTACATTAGTACATTTGAAATATTAGAGTGGATATGAGCAATGGAATATCTTTTATTCATGACACCAAACCTATCTCAAGTGAATGATTCCTTTGACATGTTACTTTTAAGAATGCATATTTTACCTAGAAATGTTCTAAAGTTTTATCAAGTTCATTTTAATCCATAATTTCTATATAATCATGATAAAATATAGATTATTAATATGAGAGATCAAGTTCTATGGAATTTTATAACTTTACTAGTGAAGGTTATTTAGAGGAATCACTATCTAGATGAGGAAAAATGGGTGATTAAGGATGCAATGATAAAATTTTATTTGAATTTTTTCATGGAAATATTAACAATTATGAGGATAAAATTAGTATAATTGGGTATAATTTAATACCTATGAAAATTATAGGTAAGGAATGAACATATTTTATTTCTAAGTAATTCATTATAAATCAAAGATGAATTTTTTTTAATACTGATATAACTAATAAAGAGAAAATGATAAAAAACAAATAAATTACAGTGTGGATATCTCCTTGATAATTTTCTCTAATTAACATAACTACCATTAAAAAAATAGTATAAAATAAGGAGAATAAAATCCACAGAATCGATATATTGAAAGAACTAAAAAAGAGAAGTATTATTTAACGGGTTTGTATAAATGAATTTATAGGATTTAAATAAGAAAATTACATGAAAATTGGCATTATGAACATTTGTAATTTTGAACACTAGGAATTATGAACATTGGGAATTTTTATCATTTTTCATTATGATCATTGGTAATTTTGACCATTATGCATTATCACCATTTTTAATGTAGCTGTTATAAAGTGACTATTATAATTATTTTATATTAAGGGTAATAATAATATCTAGTTGATAAAAAATGGATAAACCATAGCCTTATACTCTAGAAAAATCCCTTATGAAGTTAATTTATCATATACATAATCCTAGAAAATCATTTCTTAAGTTGAGGCTCACTACAAATATAATCATCACATAGTGTATATAGTACCATAGTGGATTATGTTTTCTATCCAATACCTAACATGCCAACTCATGAAATATAAGGCTTTATCCAATGCATTGGATGGTTATAACGGACCCACCCATCATTTAATAGACAAATACCCTTAAGGGTTTCAATTTACTCCCCATTACCAATAATATCATGAGATAATGCTCTACCAAATTAATTAGAGTTTTATAATGGGCTGACCCATAACTTAGTGATAAACCATACATATTTGTGCCATATGAACATGAAAACAATCATAATTATATCATATTTTAATTAACCTATGGGAAATAAATGGGTTTTATGAAAACCTATATAAGGAATTATGATATTCCCTCCAGAGAAATATGGTGAATGGTATTAGTATATAATATCTCTAATAAACATTAAGAAACATTAAAGGATTTTTATATATATGAAAAACACTTTTATAAGAGATTTATAAAATTTCTTTGAAAAATAAGAAAAAATATCCTTTACTTTTAATGATTTTTTAAATAAAATAATTTATAAAAAATTTCTAATAGAAACTGATTTTGAAAATGATGAAACTTTTGGAGGAAATTTTTGAAAATAAAATTGAAGAAAATGGTGGGCAAATGAATTCATGTAAAAAATGATACAAATAAATACTCTTTTCAAAGTTTTCTAAATAAAGTCAAGTCAATAGAAAATGAATTGTATATAAAAAAATTAAAATATTAATATTAAACCCTTTTTAATAAATTCAATGTTAATAGAAAATTACGTTAAACAATCATTTGAGTATAAATAAGTGTATCTATAAAACAATATAGAGAATATGGATATAGTGGAGAAAGATTCCAGACTAAAAGGAAGAGATAAGTTCCTCTCCACTTACAAACATCCATTTTGATTAATTTTGAAACAAAGGTAGGTGAAATAATATAAAGACAAATAAAACCCATATATAAATAGATTAGAATAAAATATATGGGGTTTATATAGAAATAACATATAATTCCCCTCAAAATAAATTTAGTCATAAATTTTTTTGATTTCAATGTGATATTGGAAATAAACCCTTACCGCTTTGGTAAAATTTGAATCAAAATTCATTGAAAGAAATAAATGAAATAAATTTTTAAATAAAATTAATTACATCAAAAATATAGTAAAATAAATTCTTGGGGTATTATTTAACCCCACATAAATAAATAGGGAGGTGAATATATAACATATTTCAATGAGATAAAATTGAGATGAGAAATCCATTAAATTTTTAATAACTTATATTTTAAAAATAGATAGTTAATAAAATAATGAGAGTAGAAATTAATTTTTCTTACCATGAATAATTATATAGGAATCATTTCAGATAAAAATAATGTAGATTCTAATAAATTTTGATCATGTGGAAAGTGTAAAAAATGGTCATAACTCAATGAAAAGTAGTTGAGTTAATAAAAACCCATTGCAACATTAGTAATAAATGAATAAAAATAATACGAAGGAGGGATCATGAAATTGACTGTTAAATATCATGAACTAAACATTAATGATTATAATAAAAGTAAATGGTGGGTAATTACACCACAAAAAAATAAAATTTGGTGCATAATAAGAAATATTCCTCAATAAAGGGAAATTGAGATGAAAAACTCTTACCTTCAATACTGTCTTCCACGAAAGAACATTAAAAACATATATAATAAACATAAAAATCTTATTAAATTATTTATATCTATTATATTTTATAATATTCAATTATAACCATTAATTATAGATATATTAGTTAGTTATTTTTTATCTTTATTATTATATGTTTGTAATTTTGATTATTTTTGTACAAGTTTTGTAATGGTGATGTTTATCCTCATTATTTGATAAAACTTTCATCATTTAAATATTTTTCTTGTTAGTGGAATCATTATTTTAAAAATATTTATTCATTTCCCTATTAATTTAATGGAAGTTATGGGTATGGTTCATGAGAATGGGATCCTTGGCAAGCATGTTTCGGATAATTTATTGATAACAACAAGTTACTTTATAATGAACATCACTTTTTTTATCTAACTTATGGAACCATATTCATGAAATAAATTAATCCTTAATATCATATATTACCAGTATTAATATATTCATACTTATTTATGTTTAAAATTATGATGTTAGTATAGCATCATACATGTAGGTGGTTGAACCAACCTAAACAAGAACACACTATACTGGTAATTGAGCAAGAGTATAGAGTAATATAATATTAGTATAATTTTAATATAATAATAATTATTTTAATATAATATCCTTAAATTGAATAATTTTATTTTTAAAATAGTGGATATGAGGACATATTTGAAAATGATTATGAAGAACTAGGTACATACTTTGATGAATTCTCTCCTTGAAATGAGTTATTTCATAATGAAGGATTTAGGATTACTTATTGGGAATAGAGGCTACCAAACATATGATAATAATTTAGGAGATTAAAAATAGGTATGGATTCAATATAAAACCAAAGTAAAATAGTTGTTTAGGATTGGTATAGGAGGGGTCCTTTTATAAGTGAATTTTGAGTAGAAATTCCATAAATATGAAATCTTTAATGTACAAGGCTTCCATTTTAAATGTAAAGTGGATAAAAATTGGATAATAATGGATATATTTAATTAATACCCACATAAAAAGTATTTATATATAATTTTTCCTGATATTTTAAGCCTTTACCACTTTCTTTAACCCTTTTTACCTCATTTTACCTTTATCTTGATAACTCAATTTTTACGTCGATAACTTATTTTTATGGCTAAAAATGAAATTAAAATTCATTCAAAATTTAAATGTAATGATTATTTTTTAATCTATTTAATATAATTATATTTATAAATATTATAAATTTAAATTTTAAGTTAAAACAAAAAATATATTGAAAAAATTATTTTTGTAGAAAAATGTCTTTTTAAACATTAAGTGTTTTTATTATTATTCCATATCAATTAATAATATTTAAAGTAGTGGTAAATTATTTTTTTATAACTATAAAAAATATATTTTAAAATAATAATCATTATATCATGATATATTTAGTTTTTTGGATAAAAATTCATAATAAAAAAACAATTTTTAGAAAATTCCATTTTTAATCATAAAAAATAATTTAATCTTATTTAATTCCAAATAATAATAATTTCATGGATGTTAATCATTTATTTTATATATAATAAATAAATTTTATTAAAATCATTCTTTAACAGTGACTATTTAAATTTATTAAATTAATAATACATAACACATTGTAAAACAATTCTATAAAAAAAATATCTTCTAACATTAAAAGATTTTATAATTATTGCTAAATAATTAATAATAAAATAATGAATATTTATCAATTTTTAAATATAATAAATAAATTTTATTAAATTTAATACTCTAAATTTGAGAACATTAACATTTAAATAAAATCATATAATATATAATAAAAATAATGTTTTTAAATAACATGATTTTTCTTAGACATGAATACTTAAATTAGTATTCCTTGTAGTTACAAAATTATTTCTTATATGTTATAAATTTATTTTACTAATAATTCCTTAAATTTTATTTTATTTATATCATTATTTAAATATAATTAATTTAAAAAAATACATAATTCATGAAAATGGTTTCTTTATAATTAATGGTATTGACAAAAATGAATTAGTATCTTTTAATTCTTATTAAAAAAAATATTTTTTAACAAATTATATACAAAGAAAATGTATATTTGTAGCATTTAAATAAAAATTATTCCTATTTTCTATATACTTGTTATTTCAAACTAATAATATGTTTTATGATATTATACCCAACAACTGTATTTATTTTTATAATTGTCATATAACAGATATATTACCCCTTTATATTTTATAAATTCATCTCATTCTAATTTCAAAACACACACTTCTAATTCCTTATATTTTCAGTTTGGATTTTACAGTATTATTGTTTCCTTTCATGATGTTTTTTTATCATTATATGCTTTATTCCACTAATGGTGATTATCAAGGGTGAAGATGATCAAGGGGGTTTCTAATTATAAAAATAAAATTATTTTTAATTTATTACCCCATTTTAATTGTTAAAATTTTAATAGATGTAGTAATTCATGGTATATAGTATATGGTTTCATGTAATTTTATTTTAATGTCCCATTATGAGTGAATACATTTTTTTTTGATTCAAAACTTGTATAAATTATTTTTTATTCAAGTTAAATTAATTCTAGTGAATAAGAAACAAATTTAAGAATGATCAACATATAGTTTAATAAAATTTAATGTTTCATAAACCCTAGGGTGTTTCATTCTCATCCTTTAAATAAATTACATCCTCATAATTTTAATTATCTCATTATGATGAAAATAGTTTAGGGTATTCATAAGATATATAAGACTCAATATATAGTTTCGAATGAGATATAAACCTCACAATCTTAAGTGAAACTGAAAAACTCATCTTTTCCCTAATAATGAGCATATCCATAATATTGAGTTTCTCCTTAACCATTTAAGCTAAATACCCTTGATGACTGAGTAGAGATACCAATATAATGTAAGTAATTCTCATAGGGAGTTCATATGCATACTTTCACCATTATATGATAATAGTTTGATTAATGAAATGAAATATGACTTCCTTGTCTTAACAACTTTTAGAAATCCATCTGAAGATATCCAATACATGCCAGAAACTACATCAAATTCAATTAAAGGGGTAATAATAAGATTTTCAGGAACCAAATTCCCACAAAATTCAATTAGAGAATAGTTATAGACTTGGGATTCAATAATCTCACCATTGGTTGTTTTTATTGATAAATCATTATCTAATCATTAAGGTGGTAATTTGATGCCCTTAGAAAACTTTACTGATATAAAGGATTAGTTTAAACTAGAATCAAATAAGAAATTTATAGTTCTTGAGTGGATGATTAGTGTATCTTACACCACTTTGTTTTCATGACCCACTTCAGTAGTTGTGATTGTATAATATTTTCCTTTGTCCCTTAGATTAGGAGATTGTTAACAATGATTTTCATCATTAAACCTTAGAGTGGCTCATTATTTTATATAGTTCTCAACATCCCCATATTCAAAATATTTAATTTTTCATGGTACCTTGGAAAAAACCTTTTTTATTATATCATGTTGAATGGAAAAGTTTATTTTCCTTGGTAGTTTGTTGCTCTATTTCCTCCTTTACCGAATAGATTCAATCTTACGGTTCCTTTGATAAATTCCAATGGGTTATTCTTCCCACATTTTTGGCAAATAAGAAGCTAAATATTTTTTTGTCCAAGGTTTTTATCACTTAAAATTCCATGAAACTCAAATTTTATCTTTTTTGTTTTGTTTGGGAGTTCAATATGGTTCAGGTTATTAACCATTATATGAGAAAGTTGGGTAAGCATAACTATAATATTTTCAACACCACTTCTCATTATTTATAGTTTACCAAGGGAAAATAATTGCACTATCCATCACACTCATTGTTAAATTGATTCCTACTTATTTTGGGAATTTACTAAAACTAAAAAGGTTAGCATGAGTTTCAAGTAACAATAAGAAAGTAGGAAATAATATAAAAAATGAAATCAATTCAAATATGTTCTAAATTATGAAAGTTTAATTTTAACCTATGTCATGTTAGGTTCATCCAATATCATTTTTGGTTTAATATAGGTTTTTAGGTTCTATCCTCATATTATTCACAACTTAATCCCCAAAAACAACTAAAATCCACTCGGATACCAACTTAGATGATCTAAAACTATACTCCTGAATCTGGTGATAAAAATATAAAATTTACATAAATTATTTGATGCCAATTGATATGACCCATCCATAATACAAATATATTTTACATAATTTCAATAATATAAACATTATATATCAAAATTTCACACAATCCTAAAACATATGAGTCTAGTGTCTTTTGATATAATATACATAACCAACTTATTTTAAAACATATTCAACAACCCCAAAACAATTTCTTCTCACATGATGCCCTTCTAGACATATCATACTAAATATTATTCTTTATAACCTATGGAATATAAACATGAGGAAGGGTGGGACCAAATGCTCAATAAGGGTAAACATGAGAGAAAATAGTCAAACATCATAAGTGAGAATAAGATGAGAATGTGGGCATGAGAACATAATCAAGGTGCGTAGATATAATAATATATAATCATACTAATAAAAAATAGATCACAATTCATGAGTAATAGAAAAATGTTTTGGGATAAAATAATACACAAGTAATAGGAGTGTTGAAACATGAGTCAATAATCATGAAAAGCTAACATGTTAATAAGAATGTTTCATATATATAAGGATAAGAAATCATTCTTTATATATAGGATCAATGTTAAGACCATAATCTCATAGTGGAAATAATATTACAGTATATTATATTTTCTCCTCAATCCATGAAATTTCGACTCATGAGATATAAGGCTTTACCCAATGTATTGGATGGATATAACATTCCCACCTATCACTAAATGGACAAAGTCCCTTAGGGGCTTGGGTTTACTCCCTATTCCATATTATCTCATGATATTACAATTTACCCAATGAATTAGAGGACTATAATAGACCAAAATTTCACTTATTGATAAAACATACATATGTGTGCCATATAAACTTGAAATAAAATCATAATTTCATTATTGCTTAATTAACTCATGGTAAAGAAATAGATTTCATGAAAACTTATATAAGGAATTATCATAAGTTTTATAGAGAAATAAGGTGGAAGGTAGCATTATAAAATATCCACAATGAAGAATAATAAACATTAAAGTATGTTATAATAGTTTAGATACACTTTTATAAGAGTATTATAAAATTTATTTGATAAATAAGAAGAAATTTCATTTTACTTTTTGACAAATTTTTATTTTAAAAGAATATAATTTATAAAATAATGGGAGTATAAATTAATTTAGAAAAATATAAAATAATAGAAAGTTATATTTTCAATTAAAGTTAAAGAATATGGTGGGAAATTTCATTTCAAGAAAAGATGATAAAAAGAAATACTATTTTTAAAATTTCATAAAGAAAGTCAAGTCAATAGAAATGATCCGTGCAGAAAAAATTTAAAATATTCCTTTAAAACAAGTGTAAATAAATTAAAAGTTTCTATAAAATGAAATAAATAAATCATAGAATTATGTATAATGAAATTTATAGAACAATATAGATAATATAGACATGGAGGTGAAAGTTTTACAACCAAAAAGAAGAAATAAGCTCATCTCCACTTGAAAAACATCCTTTTAGTTGAATTTTGAAGCCAAGGAAGATGAAAAGGAATGAAGACGTTTAAAACAAAAAAATAAAAATAGGATAAGAAAATAGATAAGGTATTAAATATAAATAAAAAATTTTTATCTCAATATAATTTTAGTTATAAACAATATTGATTTGAAAGAGATATTGTAAAGTAATCGTTACCACTTTGGTAACATCTGAATCAAAATCCATTGAGAGAAAGAACATGATATGGATTTTTTAATCAAATTAATTATAGTAAAATATATTAAAATACATTAATGAGTAATTTTACACATGAAATAATGAAACATGGCGGTTAACATCAAATATATCAACAATAGAAAATTGATATAATAAAATGCTTTCAGTTTTAATAAATTTTATTTTAAAATAAAATAATTTATAAAACAATAAGAGTTTAAATTATATTAAAATACTATGAATAATTATATAATAATCCTATTAAATAAAAATAATGTGTTTTGAAGTAAATTTTAATCATGAAAAAATCATTTAAAATGATCATAACTTTATTAAAAGAAGTTGGGTTAACAAAAACCCCTTACAACTTTGGTAACAAATAAATCAAAAGAATATGAAGGAGGGATCGGGAAAAAGGATTTTTAATATAATTAAGGAAACTTTAATGATTTAAATATAAGTAAATTTTTTATTAATTAAACCATATAAAATAAAATTCAATTCATAATATGAAACATGCCTTATTTAAGGGAAATTGATATGAAAAACCATTACCTTTACTCTTAAATTCCATGAAGGTTCTTTAATATACTGTATAATAATAATAACCATATTTATAACTTATTTGAGAACTATATTTTTATTTATTATTTTAATATTTCTAATTTTCATACTCTTCAATTACAATAATTCATTATACATATATTAGTCAGTTATTATTTATTTTCATTATCAGATGTTAGTAAATTTGATTGTTTTCATATAAGGTTAGTAATGGTGATGTCAATCCTCATTCTTTGATAAAAATTTAATCATAATGAGATTTATCAATGTAGTTGAATCATTATGTTAAAATTATTTATACATTATCTTATTCATTTTATATAAGGAATGAACTTTATTCTCGAGAATGGAATCCACTATAAGCATGTTTAGGCTAATTTACCAATAATAGAAAATTCACTTTATAATGATCATTATTTAATTATATCACCCATACAGTGCTATATTAAAGAAATAAATTAATCATTTATATGATATATTACTAGTATTAATGTCATGATACTTATTGATGATGAAAATTCTAATGTTGGTATAGTATCGTTCATGTAGGTGGTTGAACCGACCCAAACAAGAACACACAATACTAGTGAATGAGAAATAGTTTAGAATTATATAATAGTAGTATCATATTAATAAGATCATAATTATTTAAATGAAACATAATTATAGTGGATAATTAAATTTTAAATGATTGTATATGAAAATATAATTGGAAAGGATGGTGAAGAACTAGGTACTGATTTTAATGAATTCTCTCCTTCTGAAAACGTGTTCCTTTGGAATGACGGATTTAGGTTTACTTATTGGGTCCAGAGGCTAAACAAAATCTAAAAATAATTTATTATAGGAAAATTTTTAGGTATTAAAGAGATAAAAAAAGTAAAAAAAGTGATTTGTAAGTGGTAGATGCAGGGTCTTTTTATACGTGAGTTTTTAGTTGTATTTTCAGAAATATTTATTCCTTAAGTATATGGTTTTAATTTTAAAAGGAAAGTGCATAAAAAGTGGAATATAATGGATATGGTTTGTTCATAACATCATACAAATAATTTATAGATAAAATTTCATGATATTTTATGCTATTACCACTCAGTTTATCCCTTTTTACCTCATTTGACCTTTACTTTGGTTATTCAATTTTTATCTCAACAAATTAATTTTATGCCTAAAAATGAAATTAAAATTTTATCTAATTTTAAATAATTTATTAAAAATTTATACATAATTTAATCTAATTTTAAATCTCAATATAATTAATTTAACATTTAAATTAAAATATAAAATATTTAGAAAAAACTGTTTTTAAAGAAAAATGACTTTTTAAACATTAAGTGTTATTATTCATATTTCAAATAAATTTATAATAATTAAATTAGTAAGAAATTATTTGTTTATAATTATAAAAAATAAAATAAAATATTATTATCATTATACCATGATATATTTATTTTTTTAGGACAAAAATACACAATGCATCATATTTTTTTAGAAACATGTATTTTAAGCATAAAAATGAATTTAGTCTTACTCAATACCAAGTAATAATCATAGTATGGATGTTAAATTATATATATAGATATAATAAATAAATTTAATCAATTTTATTAATAGTTATCATTTTAATTTATTAAAATAATAATACACAACACATAGAAAAACAATTCTCTAAAATTAGGTCTTTTGAAATGACTTTATCATGATCCCTAACTAATTAATTATAAATTAATGAATTATTATTAATTTTTTCATTTAATTTTTTTAAAAAAAATTCATAATCCAAATGTGATAAATATAACTTTGAAATAAAAACATATAATATATAATAAAAACAATGTTATTAAATAACACATTTTTAGCCATGAATAATTAAATAGATATTCTTTATATTTCCTCAATTCTTTATTATATGATATTAATTTAGTTTAAAAATAATTTCTTAAATTTCATTTTATTTGTATATTTATTCAAACGTAATAAATTTAAGAAAAATATATAATTCATAATAATAGTTTATTTATAGTAAAGGGTATTTTCACAAATTAATTAATATATATTTTAATTATTGTTAAAAATAAGTAATTTTCTTTTAAACAAAATATTTATAGGAAAATTTTATATTTTTAACATCTTAATAAACATTACGTATATTAACTACATATCAATAATTCTAAATTGGTAATATATTTATTGGTATTTTACTCAATGAATATATACATTTTTTATAATGATCATATGATGAATTTTTTACTTAATTTGCATTCTATAAATTCATCCCATTCTAACTTATTAAATCATTCTTTTCATTCCATTAGTTTTTATTTTGAATTTTATAACTTTCTTTCTCATTTCATGATTTTTTTATAGTTATATGTTTTGTCCTACTAACAATGATTCTCAATTGTAAAAATGATCTAGGGGACTTTATAAGTGAAAAAATATTATTATTTTCTATTTTTTATCCTATTTTAATTTATGGAATTTTAATGTATGTAATCATCTGTGGTATGTAGTACTTTATTTCATGTGATTTGTTTTTTAATATTCTGATATAAATAAATAAAGGGTTTTTATATTGATTCATATTTTGTATGGATTATTTTTTAATCAATTTTAATTCCTTTAAAAGAATAGAAAAAATTATTTAAGGATGATCAACATATAGTTTAAGAAAAGAAAATATTTCCTATAACCCGGTGTTATAAATTGTATATCCTTAATGCATGTCAGATATGTGTGATTACATAATCCTTATTTATAAGGTATTTATCCACAATTTATTTGGTCTCCTGCCATTCCAAATACATATATTCAATTGATTAAACACATTGATCATCCTAATATTTGTAAATACCTAATAAAAATAATTCTTTATTCTTCACCTGATAAGGTTAATTGTTTTAACATTTCAAATCCCTAATAATAATTTATAATTTTTATAGAAATTCACTTAAACATCCTTATTAATTCATTTATTGGAAAAAACTGTTGACATGCCTGTATAATCCACTTTGCAATATAGTAAAATGGTGTAACAAATGTTTCATTTAGAAATAATGTGAAGTATTTATATGTTATTAATTCTTTAAAATTATTCCATATATTTCTTGTGAATGTTTTTTACATGAGGGGATGTTGATAACCCTTACCCATTTTTTATGATTTCTATTCATAAGGCTTCGACAATATATTTATGTTGTCCATCATTTTTGTTCCCATTATTCCCATAATTATATGATCATTAAATGTTATCCATATGATTTTTTGTTATCCATGGATTATGTTATTCTTATTTATTCATTTATAAGGTATCATTTGTTTATATTTCCCCATTATATAACTTATTTCATTATTATTATATGTTATATTTTACTGTAAACTATCATTTATAGAGAATTTGAGCACACCATTTATTTTTTCCCCACATTCATAGGCAATGAAGTGGAATACTATGTGTGATCTTCTATAAGGATAGTATTAATGTGACAACCGGGTCCCAGTGACAGCACAGACACCCCGCCTTAACATGGTCGTCAGGTCCTGGCCCACCAGGTACCACCAGTTGCCCCGCAGACACGTGGGGCCCGCCCCAGGGTCCACCCACATGCCTGAACGGGTCATCTGACTAATGATAGTCCCCACATGCCAACACATGTCCTTTCCAGTGTGCTTTGTCCTCACTCACACACACCCTGGGATACTTCCCAGAAGGTCACCCTTCCTGATAACTACTTCAGGCCAAGCACGCTTAACTGTGGAGTTCTAATCAGGTAGGCTCCCGAAAAGGAAGGTGCACCTTGTTGACATGAGTCTTATCATTTAGTCATTTAACCCTTTATCATTTGGGGATGTTACAATCACCCCCCCTTTAGAGCACAACGCCCTCGTTGTGGGCCCTACATCTCAACCCAAGCAGTGCACCGCGCACTTAAGGCTGGGTTCCTCCTCTGATACCAAATGTGACAACCGGGTCCCGGTGACAGCACAGACACCCCGCCTTAACATGGTCGTCGGGTCCTGGCCCACCAGGTACCACCAGTTGCCCCGCAGACACGTGGGGCCCGCCCCAGGGTCCACCCACATGCCTGAACGGGTCATCTGACTAATGATAGTCCCCACAGGCCAACACATGTCCTTTCCAGTGTGCTTTGTCCTCACTCACACACACCCTGGGATACTTCCCAGAAGGTCACCCTTCCTGATAACTACTCCAGGCCAAGCACGCTTAACTGTGGAGTTCTAATCAGGTAGGCTCCCGAAAAGGAAGGTGCACCTTGTTGACATGAGTCTTATCATTTAGTCATTTAACCCTTTATCATTTGGGGATGTTACAATTAAAGAAGAATAAATTGTACTCAAATAAGGTAATACATCTTGGTATAATGTATTGTTTATATATCTAGTCTCTTAAGGACTAGCTCATTCTTGGAATTTTAATCACATGTAATATAATTAGCCTTTAATAAATAACCCACCAACTCTAGGTGAATATAGTTTGGGGAATTTCAAGTTGGTGGGGGTTTTAGATATCAATCATTAGGATTTTTTATTTTGGTCTTCCTCCTATCATTGGCCAATCTCATATTGATGTGTTTAAATGGATAAAAGAGTGGGTAGTGAGGAAACTAAAATGTTGTAAAGGGAGGTTATTGTCTAAGGTGGGTAGGAGGGTTCTAATTAATATTTTGGCTCTAGATATTATTAATTTATTTTTTTTCTTCTATATATGTATTATATTGTTTTTAATTCTTTGAATTCTCTTGTCTCTAAATTTTAGTGGGATGGTGATTCGAGTAAGCATCTAATACACTAAGTGACATGGGAGGTGTTATATAAGAAGAATAAGTGTTATAACCATGACCTTAGATATCTTAATGCTTTTAATTTGGTTCTTTTGGATGATTAAAGTTGGTTCCTTATTCATAACTTGAATACTCTTTAACTTTTGGTATTGAAAGGGAAGCATTTTCATAAGGTACTTTATTTTATATTGGATTTGAAAAATTCTATATTATAATTCTCTATGTTAGTAGAAGGTAAATGGGTCTTGGAGGAGGGTTATAAATTGTGGGTGGGTATGATATAGAGTGTTTAATTTTGGGGAGAGAATTTAATTCCTCCACTAACTACCATTTTAGCATTGTCTCCAAGGAGTGAGGTGGATCTGAATTTAAGGGCAATGTATATTTTGTGTTTACACAGTCATCTGTGGGATTTGGATGTTTTTTATGTTTTTTCCATTCAATTTGAATAACATATTTTTACAATAATTCATCTACCTATTTTTTTATATTATTTATGTTTTAATTCAGTGTCCCAATTCTTTTACCATTTTTTAGTCTCGACTATATATTTAGTGGCATATTAGTAGTTGGGTGTTGGTCTGGGGGATAACAATGGAATATCTAGAAGAACTTACCTATACTCTTACTGGTAGAATAAGTGATGGAATGATTATAATATGAAAGGTGAATTTTAATGCATTTAATATGACTCAATTCCTATAGGGATGTCTTTATAAAGGAAAGGAATGTTCATTAATTATAGTTGTTGTTGGTGTCATTCAATTGTATGGGTATGGAATCATTCAATTTGGTCATTTTGGTGTGATTTTTTTTAAAACTAAAATATATGGAAATTTTTTTAAAAATTAATTAACTAAAATAAGTTACATTTTACAATTAATTGAATTAAACCTACTTGAGTATAAAAATAAAACCAAAATAACTAATTATGCATAAAATGAGATGAAAAAACTAAAATAACAAAATTAAAAATTAAATTAAATATCTAACAGGTGAGTTATTTTATAGTGTCTAAAATTTAATTTGGTAAACTAAAATTTTAAAATCACTAAAACCAAAATTTTAAATTTTTATCTCATATATATGATTTTTTATATTTTCATGAATTAGTATAAATTTTTTAAAAATAATTTTTTTGAAAATAATTTTCATTTAAAATAGATAAACTGGTTTTCTAATTCAAAACCAAAAAACAATTGAAATAACCGGTTTAACCATTATTAAAACAAAATTTACCAAGTTATAAAAAAATATAACCGAATTATCTAATTTTATTTTGATTAACCAGTTAATTTTAAATAATAGAAAACTTTTCAACCCTATTTATTTGAGGTTAATAATAAGAAATTTTTTTCTTGCATCTGTTAGAGAATTGGGTTTAGAATGTTTTTATACTTTTAAGGATGGTGAATGGAATACTGAATTTCAAGGAGGTGATGATTATGAATTTATGTAGTAGTACAGAGGCCCTGTTTTTCCTTGGTCTTCTAATTTTCATATGAAACTATTTGGGGAGTTGATGGGGAGTTGTAGGAATATTTAGTGGTGGAAGTTTTAGTTGTATCATTAGATTTTTGATTGGGTTTAGTGATGGCCATTTTGTTATAGCGATTTTAAGGTTTGAGAGTTCACCACCCCTTTAATAGGGGCTTGGAACTATCCATGCCATATCAACATGGCCGAATGAATTTATCTTCCTAGGAGTGTATGACACCAGAAAGTTTCACAAACCTATGCCATTTATATTTATCCCCTTTTATCTCTATAGATTAAAATTTTAGGATGAGGTGAGTTGGTGGGTGAGTGTTCTAGAAAAGTGCATGGACCCATTTCAAATTACCACAAACCATGACAACCCCCTATTACTCAAATTTGATTATAAATCCATATATCATATTTTTCTTTTTCAGTTCTATCATTTCTCTCTCAAACCCTAGGGAACCAAGTATCTTTCTTGATTATCTTCCATAATGACGATGGATCTTAAGTATATCACTTCATGTGGATAATCTTTCTCGATCATAGGTTTTCTTTCCTTTTTTCATGTCTGTTGTATTCCTCTTTATCACATTATCCTTTCAATATTTCTTATCATAAATCCATGTAGAATATATTTGGTTTGTATTTAATGGTTGTTGGTCAAGATATTGATGGAGGATCAATTTTTATTTGTTTTAGATGGAATCCTTTTATGTTGAGTTAGGGTTTGTTCATTTTTTCTTACTCATTCTTGTGTGGGTATTATGAAAGATCAGTTTAATGTAAGAGATACAAGGTCTCACTTATTATATTTTGTGTTAAATTTGGAATTATCATTCATTTTTTTCATTGGGTAAGATTCATAATTGATCTTAATGAATATAATAACTGGACTAAGAAACTGGAAGGGAAAGTTACAATATTATAATTATTATGATTTCTATGATATTTATATATGATATTGATCTCCATGATATTTATTATATCTTTTTTCTAGCTTGATTTTATTGTATATTAATATTATATTATTGTTATTATTATTATTAATGATATTATTCATCATATTTATAACTAAATAACAACTCAAAGTTGATAATGGAAAGGGTAATATCAAAATTCAAAATCTGTTATTTCATATGAGTGATTATTTTTGCATGTATTTTTAATGTGTTTTGAAGTGTGAATAGGTTTAGTTAATCAATATTTTTTTATGATTAATGATGATGTCATCATTAGAATTGATTTAGTAAGATTTTTAATGCTAGAAAAGGGGTGTTTGCGTGTTCTATTATGGTGTTGGTTTGACGTGGTCAATGTGGAGAGGAATGATGATATTGAGAAAGTGGTGATCGATTGATGTTTAGGTTGTTGAAAAGATATGGTGTAGTTTTTTCTATTTTAATTTGATATAAATGATTTCAAAATACGTGGATTTGTTACTGATATGACATTATTTAGATGTAGGTTAGTTTGGGTCATAGTTTCTTAGACATATAGAGTAGTAATAAAATAAATAAATTAATAATGGGTAAGGGTTATTGTAAAATAAATGATGTTATAATGATTGAATCATTACATGAATAAAATTATTGAATAAAGTGTAATGGGATTTTATGGGTTTATATGCGATGTAAATGAGAAATTAAGTATTATAAAGTGATGGATATTGATAAGTAGTAATTTTATGAAAGTGGTTATTTTATTAATAGGTGGATATATGATATTTTATGAGTTTAATTAGTAATTAAGAACAAGTAGTATACATATAACCATGATTGTTGAATATAGTTTTGGTATATTTAATGAAATTTTGTTAGTAATGTTAAAGTGGTAAATGAGTATGAATTAGAAGTTACTGGGTTATGAATATGGAATGGAGTGAAGATGCTTAATAGAAAGTTGTGTGGTAGTTGTAGCTAGTGTGTGGTGATGATGGTGTTGGTTTATTTTGATAATAGAGGTGTTAGAATTGTTTTTATGTGACGACGATAGTTGTAATTTTTGAGTCATGTATTATGTAATATAAGACCCTTAAGATGGACCTGAGTATATCAAAATATATTCATTATATTTTCTTTTATATATTATGTATCCCCACTTGAGTTAGGTAATATTACTAATGACAATATATGGTTTTGGATTTTATGTGTACACCAACATCTAGGTTTTAAAGGATATAGATTTCTAACTATTCCCCTTTCCATAATATCATTTTCAGATGTAGTATGGGATGTAATGTCTTGTGGTTATTATTATTTTTATGTGGGTTAATAATGTGGGAATACTTAATAAGAGGATAGAATAAGGTTTATTTTATTTAGGTCAATGTTTCCTTACTGATATTTGGTTATGGTATGTAGATTTGTAGATATAAGGTTGTGTAATGTGATTATAGTTTTGGTTATGTGGTAATGGAATGTTAGGGATCACTTGTTTATAAGTATTTGGGAGTGTTATGATAACTAGTTTAGTTTGGAAGTGGACATGGGGTACCTTCACTTATATTTATATAATTATTATATTAATATACTTGTATATAATTTTGGGTGAGTGATCATTGATGAGGATGAGAATCAGTTGTCCTAGTATAGTTAACAAGATGGATTCACTGTTTTTTCATAGAGACCTTAGTAAACTTATTCTAACTTTTTATGAGAGGTTTTAGGGAGGTTCTTATTAATTATAATTGAATATTAACCCTTAAAAACACACACATATATTTTTTAGTTCATCTGGATGATCTTGGTGATCAAGATGGACCTTACCAGCTAATGTTGATTATTGGTGTTTATAGGTGTTCGTGAAGAATATATTATAAAATTATTAATGTGGTATTTCATTTAGGTACTTTGATTAATATATGAAATTTCATGCATTGTGGGATTTATTTATTTATTATATTATTGAGTTGATTGGTGGTTCATTATTTACTTCATATGATTTATGAGGAAAGTGCCTCCCATTTGTTTTTTATACCCATGGTTCTATCACTAACTTGTAGCCTATTTGAGGTAGGATTTGGTGGTTACACCTGTGTTCACCACTAGAACAGGAGGGGTTCTAGTGGGTGAGGGTCTTGAAATCATGGTGTCTGATATTTTAGTTGAGATTTAAAATTATGTCTGATTTTTTTTAGTGAGGATATTTTGTTAGGATTGGTAAAGAAATAGTTTTGGTTAAATTTAGCATGTGATGTAGGTAAATGATACTTGATTGGAGAAATAAGATCAATTCCCTCAATAATCTTATAAAAGGTCCTTAAGTATACTGAACATACTAAGTGAGATGATGATGAATTTGGGGTAAAAACATATGTGTGGTTTATGCATTATTTTTTATTGTGCCTATGTTTGAATTAGTAAAATTTATGAAAAGTTTAAATAATTTTAAATAAATGATCATAATGAAATGATATATTAATTATTTTAGGAGTTATTTTTGATCCTATAGAGATGGATTATGGTTGGAATCCTCATAAGGTTCAGGATAATTAGGTATAAAAATATTCTCATTCTATTCATTGTAGATTTTATGTTTATGAAGATGATTCATATAGTAATATGTTCAGAAAGTTGTATCATCATGGATTGTCAAAGTATGAAGGTTATGTTTCTAACTATGAGACTGAGAGGTGGTTAGAGGAGCTGGATATCACTTTTAGTCTAATCCATGCAAGGAAGGTGCATTGAATTTCATTGATTGTTAGCTTGTTTCATGGAGATTATAATCAATGGTGGATTTTGTTTCTCAGTGGTCATGAGGATTTAGAGATAACATGGAAGAAGTTTCATGATTATATTTAGATATAGTTTATTTTTTTTATGATGAAATAAACACAACCGTATGAGTTACTTTCTCTCAAGTGGGAGAGATCTAGTCTGTGGTATTTTGGAAATTTCTTTAAGGATATTTTTCATTATTCTTTTGATATTCTATTCAATGAAGAGGATTGGGCATGAAATTTTGAGGAGGCTTTTCAATCTGATATCCAATGAAAGGTCACTCCATTTATGTTGTAAATGTACCATGAGGTTTTAGTGAAGTAAGTTGTAATTGAGAAGATTCTAGCATAGACCAGTTCATCTTAATAGAGAGGTCATCAAAATCTCCCAAGGATAAAGGTTTTGTATAGAAGTTCTCAGTTGTCTAAGATTTCAAATTTTTAGCTATTAAGGAGTTTATTTCTTCTATCCCCATAAAATTACTCTATATATTTTTGTTTTCTAACCTATAATAGAAGTTTGATCATGATATTCTTTTCTTATAAAGGTCATGATCTCCAATATTTTCAATTTCACATTGTCCTTGTTTGTCAGGATAGAGATGGAGGTGTACTTCATGTGTAGCATTTATAGAAGTTTCCTTTAATAATTTACCAACAATAGCTGGGTTAACTAGATTTTGGGTAGTATATAGATGATAGATCTAGTAGAGTAAATTCCCATGATGTTCCTCAACCTCATTTACATAAGGCTAATTATGACCGTGGTGGTGGTTATCGTCATGTTTAGTGAGGTAGAGGAGTTGGATGGGGCCAAATGAATTCCATGGAGCTACCGACACCCAGTGGGTTAGACATTGTTTGAAGTACCATTTGTTTATATTTTACCTTCGTGTGTGTCTTTTTTTATTTATGATCTTCACATTCCTTCATTTCACCTACCTTAGTCTATGCTTTAAGAATTAAGTTGAATATATTTCCAGTGACCTTGGTGTTATCTATTCTTAGTGGAGGTTAGTCTATATTATTTAAAGTGTGTCGAGATTGTGAGATAATAATTGGGTAATATCAATCATTAGTAGATTTTTTATGTTTTCAAATGCAACCATAAAATATCATTCTCAGCATGGATCATTTATATTTAGTGCAGGTTGTTATTGTTTTTTTAAAGTTGAGTTGTTTTATTTGATGTGTAAGATGAGTGTGTAGTGTTTAATAGTGAGAGATAACATTGGATGGATAACTGGTGATTAAACCCAATTTGTTGTTAATTAGAAGATTTTATATTGGTATTAGTGGAGTTTTAGGTGGTAGTGTCTTTGAGAGTTTTGTAGGAGTTCCTAGATGTGTTTCCTAAAGAGGTTATTGAATTTCCCCCTTGACATGATATAGAGTTTGGGATAAAGTTTCAATCGGTTGTCTCTATTATCTCTATGAATTAATAGAGGATATTAATTTCTATGTTTAGAGATTTATTGATTCAGATTGCTGATTTGTTAAAAATGGTTTCCATTTAGCCTAGTGTGTCGCCTTGGGGTGCTCAGTGTTATTCATGAATAAGGAGAATGAAAGTATTTTGTTTTGCATTGATTACTATATGTTGAATCAAGAAAAAATGAAGAACCAATATTACCTCATAAGTTTAAATGATTTTTTAAATCAATTGAATAAATATAATTGGTTCTTTGTGATCTAATTGAAGTCCATGTATCATCAAATGAGGGTGAAAAATGATGATATTTTAATTATTACCTTTGGATTTCATTATAGAAACTTTTAGTTCTATGTTATGCATTTTAGTGTCCTAAAAAGCCAAGTAATTTTCATGGGACTGGTGAACTCTATATTTCATGAGTTCTAGGAACAATTTGTGGTAGTGTTTATTAATAAAATCCTCACATATTCAAAGTCATAAGAGGTTCATATTGAGAATTATAGGGTTGTCTTGGAGGTTGTTCAATGACATAGGATCTATATGAATCTATCAATGTATATTTTTTAGAAATTATTGGTGAATTTACTTTGGAATATAGTATATCAATAAGTAATAACATTAGATACTTTGATGACTGAGGTGGTTATCTCTTGGGTGAGTCTTAATAATATTGTCGAGGTTCACAATTATATTTGTCTTTCAGGCTATTATAAGAGGTTTGTGTCAAGTTTGACTTGGATTAAAGTTACTTTGATATCTTATACTCATAAAATCTAGGCCTTTTTATAATCAAATCAATGATAAGAAATATTTTTGTTCCTGAAGTAGAAGCTGGCCAGTGATCCAATTCTTCGGTTTCCAGAAGAGGGGATGTAATGGGATTTTTTTGAATCTTATAATCTTGGTATGGGTTATGTCTTGATGTATCATAGGGTATATTCCAATAATGGTTCATGGTAGGTATGAAATCATAAATTTTATTATACTACTCATGATCTTAAGCTTATAATAGTTTTATTTTCCTTGAAGATATAGTGGTGCAATCTTATCGAAGGAGGATTTATGGTCTTAATAGATCAAAAGAGCCTAATATATATTTTCTATCAACATGGTTTGAATATGTGTCAATGAATATGGATAGATTTCATACAATATTATGACTTTGAGATCTCTTTTACATTGTATAAAGGGATAATATAAGATAATGTGTATGCACTAAGAAAGAAGCCACATGGAGATGCTTCTTATAAGTTTGGATATACATAGAAGATGACATAGGAGCTTGATGATTTGTATCTTGATAGGGAAGAAGACTGTGGAAGGTTTTTCTTGTAGAAAATTGACCCAGTTCGACCTAGCATGTCACCAAATTTGACCCACCACAAATCCTCAAGAATTCCTCCTCATACACCAGAGTTTACCAACTAGCGATGAGGGTCTAATAGAAAAATCAGGGAGATTATTCCCTCTAGTTAGATTGAAATAAATGTGGACATAACCAAAACATCCATGAGGATAAACATCGAAGTATCCATAATAAATAAACTAAACAAAAAAATGTCATAATAAATGAAATGTGGTGTACATTGATACAAACTCAAATCCTGAAAAACATTAAATATTCAGACAGCCACTAGGCCGACTACTTGTAAAAAATAAAAAAAATAAAAAAAATACATCATGATCTACTACCAAATCTGACATGAAGAACATACCTAGTCTTTAAAAATCTCAAGCTACACCAGCATGATCATGAGAATTAATGTGAGTGGATTCTCTTGATTATGAAATACTTGGTTTGTAAGAACCCAGATCTTCGTTTCAGGTATGATTTTCCTTTTTCTGGAGTTTTTAAGAAAAATGGAGTTTCTGGAAAATTTTGAAGTACACGCCATGTACTTTCTGAGTACACGCCGTGTACTCTTATCCGGCTCGACGCTGTGTGCTGGCCGTGCTCGGGCCACACACACGGTGTGTAGGGGTGACGTGAAGGCCGATTTTGGCGGAGTACGGAAAAAACCACTACACATCGTGTACTTTAAAAATACACGCAGTGTACTTTTTTTTCTTCACTAAATAGACCGGGGTCGCGCCTAATCACGATAATCATCCTTTTCTAGGTATGATTCATCTGAGAGCGACCCGTACGGTTGGATCTTCCCTAATCCTCTGCTCTTCCGTCCGTTCTCCGATTTGAGCACGGTCGATTGTGTTGGAAGCGCTGCAGTGAGTTCTTCCTTCTGCTTGAGCCTTGTTTTCCAATTCTTACTCTTTCTCAAGATATATAAGGTTGAACGTTTTGTGTGTTTTCTCAGATCTACGATGTTCTAGGGGGAATTAGCCATCTTGGTTCACGTATATCAATCTCCTAGGATTGAGGTAGGTGGTTTGTGCCTTACCGTTCAAAGTCTCTAAGTTTTATGTGCGAATTCCCACTGATAACCATGAACGGAGTATTGAGTGTTTACCTTTTTTCCCTTGTTGATTTCTTGCCTTGCTTGTATGATTGTTTAGAGGTAATTTGACCATGTTAGAGGATAATTTTTTTTTCTTAGATGTACTTGCCTTGCTTCATTCTATTTACTACCTTTGGGTCTCGTTTTCCTTTGGCTGTTACACCTGTTTCATGCCTTGCAGTTATAGGTTGAAGTGAAACTCATGACATGATTGATGCCTTGTAGACTGTTTAGCTAATTATCTCTATGGGTTTACTTTGATTAGCCAAGTAGATCTATAGGTGTACTTTGTCCTTATAGCATTATTATGCACTGAATGGCACAGGGTTGAGAGAAACTGGTGCTATAGACTATAAGGGATAGACCGAGTGAGCTTCCTAGAGAGTATTAGATATTACAAACTACAGAGGGGATGGACCGAGGGAGCTCCCAGAGAGTCTTGGATTTTATAGACAACAGGAGGGTAGATCGAGTGAGATTCCTCAGAGAGTCTTACCTTGTTTGAATCTCTTTAAGAACCTTCCCAGGTTAGAGGAGGAATTGACCGAGTGAGCTTCCTCAGAGAGTCTGTGGTATACCTGAGGCTATAGGAGGAATTGACTGAGATAACTTCCTCAAAGAGTCTCTAGACCTTGGGGATAAGAGGGTTAGACCACGTGATCTTCCTCAAGAGAGTCCATGACTACCCTAGACTATGAGGGGAATTGACTGAGTGAGATTCCCCAAAGAGTATCATAAATGTGTATGACTAAGCCAGAGGGGTTAGGCTGAGTGCACTACCCAGAGGGTTGTGGTACCTTTTGGATAGGACCAGAGGGAATGGCTGCGAGTACTTCCCAAAGGGTTTCTGGCTTTTATCTATTGTTTTTGTTGATTGGTTGTGGATTTATTGTTTCTATGTATCATCATGTTTTACTGCTTACTGTTTACTACCTACTGTTTTGCTGTTGTTGTTTACTGCTTAGTGTGATTTTACCTGCCATATACTCCCTGACTGTTAGGCACAGATCTTCAGGTGGTTTCCTACTGGTATTTTATCTCACACCCTATTTGGGCCATGATTTTGGTCCCAAGAAGACTATGTTGCCACAGTTATAGACAAGGTCAAGTGCCCTTTGACTTCTAGAACTTGATTGCTTGGAGCAGGAGAGCATGGGACCAAGCTTTGGCTTGTGATGCTGAGGAGCTGCTTACTTTTATTTTGTACTTGTTTCGGTACTATAGTGTTTTCCAGCATTGTGACTTGTTTGGATTCTTTCCTAGTTATGTATCATGCATCATTTCATATATATATATATGTTCTTCAGTTTATTGATTTAGTCTTCCGCTGTTTACATTGCTGGTTATTACTGCTTCTTCTATTGCATGTTTATTTTTCTTCATCTGTGTACTCTGCTAATGAGGTAATAGTTTCCCCACTATCACACCCAAGGCCCTCTATTATAGTTGGCAAACTTTGGCGTTTGGGGAAATTCTTTTGAGGCCATGTGACCAACCGGGTACGGGGCGCCTCTGGGTGGCTTCCAGAACTGGGACATTACAAAGTGGTATCAGAGGAATTATTTTCTCTTGCTTTACTATTGGGAGACTTTAGCCAGGGATAGGACGGATTCGGTACTTGGTAATAAGCTGTGCCTGGGAGTAGCTAACCCGTGTACAGGGAAAAGGCCATACTACCTCATTTATTTCAATTTTCTAGTTTTGAGACTTTACGGTTGATACGATTTCACCTAGAGTGATTCACATGCTTTGTACTATTATTGTTTTGATATTATGGTTCTATTTCTGTCGCAACCCGATGAGATGAGGGTATGCTATCTCATGCATCATATATGCACTTGTAGAAATCACATTCCATGCATTATTTCCATGCCATTTAGGGTGCATTAGCAATTTCATGCTGTTGTGATAGATGTTGTGTAGATTATGTATGCTGTTGTGATAGATGCTTGATTGAATCTCTGCTTCTTGTTAGAGAATTTTTTGTATTGTACTTTGTTTAAATGAACACCAAATTTTGATTCTTGAGGTGTTATGGGCCCTCTTGAACCAAAAATTGGTGGATCATGACCCTGTTTTCTCTTGTCTATGACTGTGGGAGATGCCAAGATTTTATTCGCGGAGAGTATGGGCCCTCACGGATCGGAATTTGGCACCTCTTTGCCTTGTTTCTATGTTTTCTGGGATTCTGTGCAATTTCTGAGCTACTGCCCAGAAAAACCTAGAATATACGGTGTGTAATTTTTGACTACACATCTTGTAGTTTTTAGACGGTGTCACTGACCATGTGAGCAGGGACACTCTATTGTCGAAATACCTTCAGGAACACGCCGTGTATGGAAGGTACACGCCGTGTAGTTTAGAGCCATGTACTCGGCCGTGTCACTAACAACACAGGTCAGGGAAGCTCGAGTAGAACACGCCATGTTGTTTTTAGAACATGTTGTGTAGTCTTGTTCAGGTACCCGGTCGTCTCACGAACAATACGGGTCGACGTTACCTTCTCTTAGACACGCCATGTTGCTCTGGGAACACACTGTGTAGTCTTTCCAAAGTACCCGGCTGTGTCACAAACAACACGGGATGGTGTCACCTTCTTCTATACACGCTGTGTTTGTTCGGAACACACCATGTAAGGGACATTCGTGTAGACGGTCGTGTAACCAATAACACGGGCCGCCGAGTCAGTGTCTGGTACACGCCGTGTCCCTAGGGAACACGCCGTGTAGTTTGGGGTTAGTTTGAACCGTGTGGGTTAGCCTTGTAAGGAGACTTGGGTAGGGGTTTGGAGTTCAAGTACACACCGTGTATGGGAACAACACGCTGTGTAGTTTTGGATGTTACACGACCTGTCGGGCAGGGGTACACACCCATGTTAACGGCTTAAGTAGACACGCCGTGTAGTTTTTGTACACTCCATATAGTCGTGTTTTATAAAACTTTATAGTTTTTTCCCCCTGCTCCCGTTTTGTACTCTTGTGTTCTCTATCCCTATTTTTGATATAAGGTATACTTGTTATCTTTCAGAGTGATACCTCTGAGACATCCTCCGGTTGTACGTCTATCGTCAGGTAGTGATCAGATGCCAGATATGGCTGATCTGGGACTTCTTACCGATCCTACAGTCGATCCAGCCTTGGCACCGGCTGTTATACCTGTTGCAGGCGTCGATGCACAGTTCAGGGAGGACTTTTTGAGGATTATTCATACCTTCCAGGGAGCGCTGCCTCCTGCCCCGTCAATGGCTAAGTTGACGTAGGTTTTCCAGCAGCATCCTTCTACTTTTTCAGGGGATGGAGGACCTCAGACTGCAGAGCCATGGATAGAGGCCACACTGATCATCTTTGAGAACCTATAGATCCCTCTGGAGAAAAGGGTAAAGCTGGCTACTTATATGCTCCTGGAAACTGCCAAGAGGTGGTGGGTGGTGATCTCACGGTCAGGGAATCAGCATGATATGTCTTGGGATGAGTTTTGATGCACCTTTTATGAATACTTTTATCCGGAGACCCTGAGGGCCAATCGAGCCTGGGAGTTTATGAGTTTTCAATAGGGTACTCTCTCTATTATGGAGTACTCATATCTCTTCATTGAGCTACAACGTTTCACACCGATCCCAGCAGGTGATGAGTTATCCCTTTCTAGGAAGTTCGAGGATGGTCTCAGGCAGGAGATTTGTTCCCAGGTGAATATCTTCTAGTTTACTTCGATATCCTCCCTCATCAACTAGGCACTGATCACTGAGTGCAATCTGAGAGATTATAGAGCAGTGAGCCAGGGAAGTTTGGTATCCAGAGCTGGTGTTCCTCCTACAGACAGTAGGAAGCGCCACAGAGAGTCTTCTCGAGGAGATTGATGTTCAAGAGACGCGTCTTCTGGAAGCTAGGTTATATGCTACTAGTACGGTAGGAGTGGGCATACTAGGCCTCATTGCCATAGGGATCCAATGGAGTGCCGGTCTTGCAGCAAGATGGACCATCTTCAGCATTTCTGTCACATCTTCTCACCTTCAGCTGGTGGTAGGGGTTCCTCTATGACCCCGTGTTCTGGAGATTCTTCACCAGTTTCCCACCAGTCAGGGAACTGGAGTTATTTCGGCTATTCATGCTGAGGTGGAGGTTGTAGACATGGTGGTCAGCACCAAGTCATCAACGACAGTAGAGTGGATCATCTCAGAGTGATCAGCCAGGGGCACAGGGCCGCGGTGCAGGCCAGTCTTTCGCCGTGGAACTGACCTATCAGGAGCAGGATCCCTGCCCTTCTACAATTCGAGGTATGATCTTAGTAGCCTCAGTTTTATCTTCAGTTATTTTCGATACTGGTGTTTCCCATAGCTTTATCTCTATTGCGGTTGTGGAGAGCCTTGGGCTCTGTATCTTTTCATCTGCCGACTTGTTGACTCTTGACACACCGTTGGGAACGAGGACATCTAGCATACGTCAGTGCAGAGAGTGCCCTCTCGTGGTTGCAGGGTTTTATTTCTTATGGGACCTCTATGTCCTAGATATGACGGGCTATGATGTCATTCTCAGGATGGACTGGTTGGTTCCCTTCCAGGCAGTCATCGATTACTATCGCCGCAGGGTGAGTTTCATATCACTTGAGGGCAGATCCTTCCTTCATAGAGGCGAGTGGGATGTCCAATCGGGTAAAGCTGGACCAAAGCATCATGGGATAGGGGAAGTTACAGCCTAGATTTCCAGTATTTATCTAGATGACTGGGGGACTTCACAGTTAGAATTTCCTCCTGTGGTGGATCGTTTTAGGGATATCTTTCCAGAAGACTTTTCAGGTTTACCTCCGAAGCGTGAGGTAGACTTCTCGATTGAGCTTGTGCCAGGAGTGGCACCGGTATCCATTCCTCCTTATAGGATGGCTACACCTAAGTTGTAGGAGCTCAATAAGCAATTGGAGGAGTTGCAGGCGAAGGGTTTCATCCGACCCGGTGCTTCTCCTTGGGGTTCTCTTGTCCTGTTCGTGAAGAAGGAAGATGGTACCTTTCGGCTTTGTGTGGATTATTTGAAGCTGAACCAGTTGGCGGTCAAGAACTGATATCCCTTACCAAGGATCGATGACCTCTTTGATCATATTCGAGGAGCCCAGGTGTTCTCGAAGATTGACTTGTGGTCCGGTTATCATCAGTTGCGCATTAGACCATAATATATACCTCTGACAACTTTCAAGAGTAGGTATGGTATTTTCTAATATACAGTCATGCCGTTCGGTCTTACGAACGTGCCTTCAGTCTTCATGGAACTAATGAACCGAGTGTTCCATCCGTACTTGGAATCCTTTGTCGTGGTCTTCGTGGAAGATATCTTGGTGTACTCTCACACTTTACACGACCATGCCACACATCTTGAGATCGTTATGAGTACATTGAGAGAGCATCGGATGTATTCTAAACTCTCTAAGTGCCACTTTTGGATGGATCAGATTCACTTTCGGGGTCATTTTATCTTAGAGACAGGAGTGTCAGTGGACCCAGAGAAAGTGAGGGTTGTAGTTTCTTGGGAGCAGCCGAAGAACGTCTTTGAGGTGTGGAGTTTTCTAGGGATGGACGGATACTACAAATGCTTCATTTAGGACTTCTCATGCCTAGAAGCACTGTTGACAGGTCTGACCAAGACGGGGGTGAAGTTTTTATGGTCAGATTCTTGTGAGTTATCCTTTCAGAATCTGAAAGGGAGGTTGACGTCAGCACTGATACTAGTCTTTCCAGAGCCGGGAAAGGGTTATACTGTTTACTGTAATTCTTCAGGTATCAGGTTGGGAGCTGTGCTCATGCAGGGAGATGGAGTCGTTGCGTATGGGTCTTGGCAGTTGAGGCCACATGAGAGGAATTACCCTACGCATGATCTGGAGTTGGAAACAGTTGTTCATGCTTTACATTGTTGGAGACACTATCTTCTGGGAGAGCACTTTGTGGTTTTCACCGACCACAAGAGTCTCAAGTATATCTTCACTCAGCATGATCTGAATCTGAGACAGTGCAGGTGGGTTGAGTATCTTCAGTCCTTTGACTTCGAGCTCACCTATACGCCGAGAAAGGGGAATTTAGTGGCAGATGTGTTGAGCAGACGAACCCAGATTCAGGCAGTTTGGGAGGTCAGAAGTGAGTGGAAGCTTATAGATTTGTTCTCTGAGATGCATCTGGAGGTTCATGACAGGTAGGGATAGACTGTCCTATCTTCTGTGGCTGTTACCTCTTCACTTCTTGATTGGGTACGAATGAGGCAGCTATCAGATTCAGAGGCCTTAGTCCTACGGGAGAGTGTGTCAGGAGGGGACCCTCTTCCTGGATGGACAGTGGGCGAGGATGAGATCTTGCATTTCCAGGGACGTGTATGGGTGCCAGCAAACATATGTGAGGAGCTGATGAGGGATTTCTATTCCTCAGTTTGGGAAGTTCATCCTGGAGTCACCAAGATGTATCAGGATCTTCATCGCCAGTACTAGTGGCTAGGTATGAGGAGAGATGTTGCTGGTTTTGTGATGAGATGTTTTACTTGTCATCAGGTGAAATCAGAGCATCATCGACCAGTGGGACTCTTACAGCAGTTACCCATTTCAGAGTGGAAGTGGAATGATGTCGCGATGGACTTCGTGATCGGGTTGCCGAGGTCACCTCGGGGAAGTGATGCTGTTTGGGTCGTTGTCAAAAGGCTTACTAAGGTTGCACACTTCTTGCCGATCAAGGAAACCTTCAGTGTTGATGATTTGGGATGACTGTATATCTGAGAGATTGTACATATACATGGAGTTCCACACTCCATTGTTTCATATAGGGATGCGCGCTTTACCTCTCGGTTCTGGAAGGGACTTCAGAAAGCTTTGGGTACACATGTACTTTTTGAGTACAACATACCATCCCCAAACTGATAGCCAGTCCGAGCGTACGATCCAAGTGCTTGAGGATATGCTACGAGCTTTCATTTTTGACTTCGGTGGTTCTTGGGAGAAGCATATACCTCTGGTGGAGTTCTCCTACAACATCAGTTTTCAGGCGACAATTCAGATGGCACCATATGAGGCTCTGTACGGTAGGCCATGCCGATCACCCTTATGCTAGCTGGAGGCAGGAGAGACATATTTTCTAGGACCTCGTCTTGTTTAGGAGACCTCAGATCAGATAGAGTGTATTCATAAGAGGATGGCTACAACACAGTCTCGACAGAAGTCTTATACTGATCAGCAGAGACGACCTTTGGAGTTCGAGGTCGGGGATTTGGTTTTCCTGCGTGTTGCCCCGAGGTTGGGGCACAAGAGGATTCAGAGACAGGGTATGCTTTCACCGCGATACGTCAGGCTGTTTGAGGTTTTGGAGAGAGTTGGGCCGGTTTCCTATCAGTTGCAGCTACCTCAGAGGTACCAGGCTATGCACGACGTCTTCCACGTCTCTCAGCTTCGACATTACTTTTCAGACCCGTCTCATGTTTTTCAGCCCGAGGAGGTTGAGTTCGAAGCGAACGCGTCATTTGAATAGCATCCCATCCGGATTGTTGATCACAGTACGAAGGTTCTCTGAGGCCAGTATGTTCCTCTGGTACGAGTGATGTGGCAGCACGGGTGAGTACATGACGAGACTTGGGAGAGGGAGGCCGAGGTTCGATCACAGTGGCCGGAACTGTTCGAGGATACTTCTTCTATGCCCATCTAAGGAAATTTGGGGACAAATTTCTTTAAGTGGGGAAGTTTTTAAGAACCCGGATCTTCATTTAAAGTATGCTTTTCCTTTTTCTAGAGTTTTTAAGAAAAATGGAGTTTCTGGAAAATTTCGAAGTACACGCCATGTACTTTCTGAGTACATGCCGTGTAATCTTCTCCGGCTCGAAGCCGTGTGCTGGCCATGCCCGAGCCACACACATAGTGTGTAGGGGTGACATAGAGGCCGATTTTGGAGGATTATGGAAAAACCCACTACATGCCGTGTACTTTAAAAATACACGCCGTGTACTTTTCTTTTCTTTTTTCACTAAATGGACCAGGGTCATGCCTAATCATGATAATCATCTTCTTCTAGGTCTGGTTCATCCGAGAGCAACCCGTACAACTGAATCTTCCCTGATCCCTTGCTTCTCTATCCGTTCTCTGATTCGAGCATGGTCAATTGCGTTGGAAGTGCAACAGTGAGTTCTTCCTTCTGCTTGAGCCTTGTTTTCCAATTCTTCTTCTTTCTCAAGATATATAAGGTTGACAATTTTGGGAGTTTTCTCAGATCTACGATGTTCTAGGGGGAATTATCCATCGTGGTTCAATTATATCGATCTCCTAGGATCGAGGTAGGTGGTTTGTATCTTACCGTTCAAAGTATCCGAGTTTTATGTGCGAATTCCCACCGATAACCGTGAACGGGGTATTGCGTGTTTACCTTTTTTCCCTTGTAGATTTCCTGCCTTGATTATATTCTTGTGTAGAGGTAATTTGACCATGTTAGAGGATAAATTTTTGTCCTTGGATGTACTTTCCTTGCTTCGTTCTATTTACGACCTTTGGGTCTCATTTGCCTTTGGCTGTTACACCTGTTTCATGCCTTGCGGTTATAGGTTGAAGTGAAACTCATGACATGCTTGATGCCTTGTAGAATGTTTAGCTAAGTAGCTCTATAGGTGTACTTTGGTTAGAAAAGTATCTCTATAGGTGTACTTTGGCCTTATAGAATTATTATGCACTGACTGGCATGGGGCTGAGAGAACCTGGTGCTATAGACTATAAGGTATAGACCGAGTGAGCTTCCCAGGGAGTCTTAGATATTACAGACTACAGAGGGGATGGACCGAGTGAGCGCCCAGAGAGTCTTGGATTTTATAGACTATAGGAGGGTAGATCGAGTGAGCTTCCTCAGAGAGTCTTACCTTGTTTGAATCTCTTTAAGAACCTTCCTAGGCTAGAGGAGGAATTGACCGAGTGAGCTTCCTCAGAGTGTTTGTGGTATACCTGATGCTATAGGAGGAATTGACAGAGATAGCTGTAATGTCTCGAATTTTTCTGTTTTTTTTAATATTATATGGAATTATTTCGATATCGGGTGTGAAGACGACACATCGTTCTGAGGTCCAGTGAGCCCGGAATGGTGGTTTGAACCTTTTTAGTTAAGTGAGTCGGCACTTGTGCGCGGTTGTGGCAGTTTCCAAAACGGATGCCCAGATTAAAAATTTGAGCACACCGTTGCGTACGGGACGATGAATTCACCTAAGAATGAGGCTAACCTTGACCGACGCAGGTCGAGGGAAAAAGTTAATTTTCAGATTTTTTTAACTAAAATAAAAATAAAATAAATTAACAAGTTTATTTTATTTTCATTTAAGGAAACATCCGCTGCAGCGCGGAAACGGCGCAACTGTTTCCTAAATTAATGGCGCGTCATAATAACTTCAAAATGGCGAGTCAACGCCATTAATGATTCCGCGTAATTAAATGACAACATGTTTCCCTTTTTAATGGGTTAATCAATTGTTGATCATTGGCAACGGCTGAGAGGAACCTCTGCCGAATCCGCGAGGCGTTGAAGGAAATTCTCGGCGAAGAACGACAACAGATCGAAACCAAGGATGGTTGCGCCGATGTTGGAGGATATCGGCGACAACGGAAGCACGACGCCTTCGTCAACGATCGATCCTTTCGAAAGGTAGGGGTTGTTGTTTCGATTTTCTTTTCCACGTATTTAAGTTTAAACGACGAACGTAGATCAACCACGAATAAGTTGATCCACAAACTCGTATGTTTTTTCGGGAGGGATTTTGTTCAGGAAGATTATGGGGAATTGATCCATGATTTGTGTTGTTGTTGATTCTTTCTCCATTTAAGCCTATTAACGGGAGAAGATCAATGCTGTGATGAACGACGGAGGAGGTTCGTTCCTCAATTTGTTTATTTTGATTTCTTCGTCCTTTTTTCCCGCGCGTTCTTCGCGGGGCGACGAACAATGGATTGTTGCGCATCCATTCTGAAACGCAACGATCCAAAATCAAAGGTTCAACATTACAATGAACTTGTGGAGGTGCAGCGACGATGGCGGACGACGAATCAGACCGGATCAGAAACAGCGTTCTTCGAGCGTTCTTTGTGCGGGAAGATCAGAACATGTTTTCAGAGCCAATCAGAGGCCCGAAAATGTCGTAAGTGGCTTCAGGGTGTTGGGGTGACCAGAACCTGGATGTTTTGCGGCGATCGGACGGCTGGATTGTTGATCGGAGCAGCAAGGGAGGTGTGCCGGTGGAGAGCGCCATTTCTGGAAATTTCCAAAATACACGGCGTGTACTTCCGAAGGACCCGCCGTGTAGTATTTGCGGTTGCGGCTAGGGTTTTGGGGCCAGAAAAGAATCACACGGCGTGTGACTCTGGTCACATGGAATGTTGGACCTTCCCCAAAGCTTGACATGTACTTTGGGTAGTACACGGACACAGGATGATCTACACGGCTTCAGGCGGCACTGTGTGTATAGCTTGGCAGAGGCGGCTACATGGAGCTCGGCGTGTATCCCGGGGAGACACGGACACGGGATAGAGTACACGACCGTGTACTCCATCACACGGCCAGGCGAGGCCAGCAGCGCGGGTCACCCCGTGTGCAGATTACACGGGTCGGAGTACATGAGTTGGTGACCGTGTACGGGCACATGGACATAATACACGTAGCCACCCCTAGTTACCCAGACATGGTGTGTACCCTGTACTACATGCAGTGTACTATGTTTTTCTACATGATCAGCCTCACGACACAGGCCATTGTACACGGGCAGTAACCGGGGTCGGACAACATGGCATGTATCATTTCTACACGTTGTATACTTTTTTGAAAATGGATTGGTCCTTTTGTTCACCGTGCCTTGAACATATTTCATTTGGGTTAGTGCACCTTCTTCTTGTTTCCCTGAGGGTCAGGCATCTTTCTCTCATGCAGGATTATGATCCCTTTAGCAGAACTTTCTATGATAGAGTCAGGCATCCATCCGAGAGGCCCGGATCGAGATCCTCTATCCATTCCAGACCCTAGTTAGAGTCAGGAATCGATGTGAATAACTCTACTGGGCGTTGATACTCTACCTATAAGGTGAATTCCAGATGAGTCGCGGTATCTTCCATGGCCCTGGAAGTGATCCTCATATGTGTATCGAGGTCTTTTCCAATCAGGAGTGTGTCTACCGTAATGAGTGTAACCATCTCTCGTGACGGTTCCCGACGAACAACACTTCTCGGACGGACGTCATCAGAGCTATAAGACTCATGGAGTGTGTTCTCCCAGAACGAGAGCATCACGGAATCTTCGAACAAAATCCCTTATGAGGGTATGCGGTTGCGTGACTTTTCTCTAGACCACGGGTCTGGGTTTTGAGTATATCTGGTTTATTTTATATGTTTTGTAAACATATACTGTGCATAGCTGAATGTACCTTTACTTTGTATTGCTTTGTAGTTTTTGGGGTCCTCTACTGAGTATTGTTATACTCACCCCTGCACGGGCTTTGCCCGCACATCTGGTGTCTTGTGCAGACGAGCAGCCTTTTGACAGAGTCCAGGGTGGACCAGGACAGGACCGAGCTTTCTGAGTTCCCTACAGGACGAGGTGTTCCTACAGCTATGAGTTACAGTCCCAATACCTTTTCATCTTATAGGTTGGAATTTACAGTTTCAAACTCTTGTTTGTTTTCTTTTTGGTGGGCTTGTATTTTTGGCCTAGTTTACTTTTACAGTACTCTACCTTTCGTCGTACTCTGTTGGTTGGGTTTAGTTGTATGCATGCATTTTGTTCCTTAGTGTTTTAAATTTCAGCATTTGTGGGCTTGGAGATGTGTGCGTGTGTACAGGTACTTATGCAATGCCTCCCATGTTAGTGATATGCCTACTGGGTGTTAGTCACTAGCCCCTGGCCTATTAGAGGTGGGCTTGGGGAGTCACGACACGAGCCCCACTGGGACGGGTCATGACAGAGTGGTATCAGAGGTGGTTGGTTCTAACTTAGGACCAAGAGTATGTGACTTTGGTTTGGGGCAACAGTGTTAAGTGTTTCGGGTTTTGCTTTCAGGCCAAGGACCCCAGTGTTGGTACGGTGGCCGACGTATCCATACACCAGGACTCTGATAACCTACTTTTTGACCTGGTTCATGAAAACACTAGTTTCGGGGAAATAAAAGGTACATGCATCATATAGGAATGGGTTTTGCTTTCCATGTCCTTTGTGTCAGCTATCCAAATATACTCATTGACCATGGTACATCTTGTTTGTTTACAGGATGCCTCCGAGACGCATACCCGCTAGGATTTAGCAGCACGATCACGAGGATGACCCCCTCAGTGATGAGGCTTCGATACAAGGACTATCTCCCCAGGCGTTGCCACCAGGTGGTGCACCTGTTATACCACCACTAGTGGAGAAGCCAGTGGTACCTGCAGTACCGACTGGTGAGGAGCGCAGGCTTAGCGCACTCCATGAGTTCTAGAGACAGGGACCACTCAGGTTCTGAGGTAAGCCCGACCCTCAGGTGGTTGAGGACTGGCTTGAGGTGGTGACTAGGGTTTTCCCTCTAGTGAGGACACCAGAAGACTAGATGGTGATCCTAGGAGCGAGCCTTCTTCATGGTTCGGCGGGAAGATGGTGGATTCTGACCATGAAAACTCACGATGCGGAGACTCTTTCATGGACGGAGTTTGAGCGACTCTTTAGGGAGGAGTTCTCTCTAGTTACGCTGAGAGCTGTGCGTATCCAGGAGCTTATTCAGCTCCAGAAGGGAATTATGATGGTGGCTGACTATTCATCGAGGTTCACCAACCTCTCCAGGTACTCGATGGATATGGCCAGGGATCAGTACTTCAGGGCTTGGACCTTCGAGCGAGGTCTAAAGCGAGACATCTGAGATAGTGTCATGCATCTATGCATTTCGACTTATGCTGGAGTGCTCGAGTGGGCCTTGGTGATCGAGAGCTTCTTGGTGGAGCAGAGACAGCCGCCGGCAGTCAGCAGCAGGCAGACAGGTGCGGAGACACCGGCAGCAGGGAGTCGATGTCAGACGTAGGGATCTGGACGTGGGAGACGTCATAGGAGGACCTAGGATAGGGGATCAACAGTATAGGGATCTCAGGCTGGATCTAGTCATCCTAGGGAGAAGCAATTCTATGCATGCGATGGTAGGGGACATCTCGCTAGAGATTGCCTGACCTGTTGAGCTGCTGATAGGGAAGTGGTGGATGGACCACCGAGACAGAGGCAGAGAACGAAGAAGGAAGATCCTCCAGGCGGTGGATGTGGCAGAGGAGCAGGGAGAGTTGCAGGTGGTGGTAGACGCTTCGACTTACTTCCACCACCACCCCCAGGAGTTCCGCACCAGGCTCAGGGAGGTGGGGGACGGGGACGGGGACAACTGCATGCGGTCGAGGCATACGACCCAGGGGATCCATGGTTGATTCGAGGTACGATCTGTGTCTTTTATACCTTAGCTGCCATACTCATAGACACAGGTGCCAGTAATTCCCTTATAGCCACATGTCTTGTGCAAAACCTTGAGATTCCAGTAGAACTGTTGACTCGATCCTTACGCTTGGAGACACCTACGGGAGGAGACTCGACGATCACACACCTTTGCAGAAAGTGTGATCTTACCCTTGTAGGTGAGAGTTTCGGTTGGAACCTCTTGGTGGTAGCGTCGAGGACTTACGACGTCATTCTTGGAATGGATTGGTTATCTTCGGTCCATGCCCAGATTGACTGTTTTAGGTGAAGTGTGCGGTGTGTCCGCCGTGATGGAACGAGGTTTTCCTTTGTCAGAGAAAAGGAAACCCAGACAGCACAAAATGGGCTCATGCATAGGAGAGTGCAGCCGATCACTCATGAGTTGTCTAGCCTTACCCTCGGAGCAGTGGATGTTGTGAGCTCTCAGTTCCAAGCAGTGGTGGCGGAGTATGGGGACGTCTTTCCAGAATATGTTCCAAGGTTACCTCCCCACCGGGAAATTGACTTCTGCATCAACTTACACCCCGAAACGACACTGATTTCCTCATTGGAATATCGGATGGCTCCTGCAGAACTTCGCAAGCTGAGAGTGCAGTTGGAGGATTTGCAGAGCAAGGGTTTTGTGAGACCCAGGGTTTCACCCTGGGCAGCCCCGGTCTTGTTTTCCAAGAAGGCCGACGGGAGTTTGAGACTGTGCGTGGATTACCAGCGCCTGAACCAGGTGACGGTGAAGAAAATATATCCACTACCAATAATTGATGACCTCTTTGATCAGCTAAGAGGGGCGCAATGGTTCTCGAAGGTTGACCTTTGATCAGGCTATCACCAGCTATGAGTGCGGGATGAAGATATACCAAAGATGGCTTTCAGATGTCGCTACAGTCACTATGATTACTTGGTGATGCCCTTTGGTGTGACGAACGCCCCCATAGTGTTCATGGGGTTGATGAACCGGATCTTCCAGCCGTAATTGGACTAGTTCGTAGTGGTCTTCATCGACGACATCCTTGTGTACTTGGCGTCAGAGGAGGAGCATGTGAGACACCTGCGGATGGTTCTGGACATACTTCGGGAGCACCAGCTTTATGGGAAGCTCTCAAAGTTTTAGTTCTAGATTCAGGAGGTCCACTTTCTGGGACATGTCATCTCAGCAGATAGAGTAGCTGTGGACCCAGCCAAGGTGGAGGCTGTGTTAGCATGGGAGCCACCTCGGAGCGTGATGGAGGTCTGGAGCTTCCTTGGGTTGGCAGGGTATTACCGGAGGTTCATTCCTGACTTCTCCTAGATATCAGCACAAATGATAGCCTTGACCAGGAAGGGGAAACCCTTCGTGTGGATAGAAAAGTGCCAGCAGACTTTCGAGAAGTTGAGGCAGAGTTTGACGAGTGCCCCAGTCTTGAGATTACCTGAGGAAGGTGTCGAGTACGTAGTTTTCTGCAACGCATCAGGGACAGGGCTTAGATGTGTCCTGATGCAGCGGCATGCAGTGATTGCTTATGGTTTATGCCAGCTTAGGCCACATGAGAAAAACTATGCAACCCATGATCTCGAGCTGGCAGCGGTATTCTTCGCATTGAATATGTGGCGACACTACCTTATGGGCGAGTGGTTCATTGTCTACTCTAACAACAAGATCCTCAAGTACGTCTTCTTACAGAAGGATCTGAATCTAAGGCAGATACATTGGCTAGAGTTCCTCCAGGACTATGATTTCGAGATCATCTATACTCCTGGGAAGGGGAACAAGGTGGAAGATGCTCTTAGCAGAAGGTCGAGCTCACAGCTGTTGAGTGAGGTGACACAGTAGTTAGCTGCGTTACAGTTATCCTTCATGGATAGAGAGGATAAAACTTACCTATAGTCGATGGTTGTCACCCCTCCACTCTTACAGCGAGTTAGGGAGGCGCAACTTGGGGATGAAGACTGTGTGGCTTTATGTGCTCGGTTATCCACATGACATGCTCCTGATGGATATTCGCAAGGTGGGGAGAATGTACTTCTTTTCAGAGGATGCATAGTTTTACCAGTGGTGTTCGAGGTGGAAGTCCTGAGGGAGTTTCATACATCCCCTTTGGCGGTACATCCTAGAGTGGAAAAGATGTACTAGGATCTTCGATGACAGTTCTGGTGGTCAGGCATAAAGAAGGAAGCAGCAGAGTTCGTTTCTCGATGCCTCACATGCCAGCAGGTGAAGGCTGAGCACCAGGTTCCAGTGGGATTAGCTCACCCCTGGAAGTCCCCGAGTGGAAGTGGGATGGAATATATATAGACTTCATGATGGTCTTACCATAGACATCCAAAGGGCATGATTCTATCTGGGTGATCGTTGACCGACTCACCAAGTCGGCCCACTTCCTATCTATCAGGGAGTAGAGTTCCGTAGAGAGATTGGGGCGCAACTACGTGCAGGAGATAGTTCGGATTCATAGAGTCCCCTAGACTATAGTCTCAGACTGAGACGCCCGCTTCACATCCTGGTTGTGGAAGGGATTGCAGGAGGCTTTTGGGACTCAACTACGCTTGAGCACAACATTTCATCCCCAGACGGATGGTCAGACGGAGAGGACCATTCAGGTTCTGGAGGATATGTTGTGAGCCTATATCTTGGACTTTGGTCACTGTTGGGAGGACCACCTACCACTAGTGGAGTTTGCGTACAACAACAGCTACCACTCCACCATCATTATGGCACCGTTCGAGGCTTTGTATGGGAGACACTGCCGGTCACCGCTTTGCTGGACCGACCCCGGAGAGTCAGCACTCATGGGTCCAGAATTAGTGCGAGCTACTACAGAAAAGCTATAGATCATTCGGGAGCAGATGAAGACTGCACAGAGACGGAAGAAGTCTTATGATGATAGACGATGGAGACCTCTGGAGTTCGAGGAGGGAGACCACGTCTTTCTTCGGGTCTCACCTTGACGAGGGTTGCAGATATTTGTCCGAGGCGGCAAGCTATCTCTTAGGTTCATCGGATCTTTCCAGATTTGGTGTAGAGTTGGCGAGGTGGCGTACTGACTATCCCTACTACCATAGTTGCATCGGGTACATGATGTCTTCCATGTGTTGCAGTTGAGGAGGTATGTGCATGACCCATCACACGTCATCGATTGGGGCGAGCTGGACATCGAGGATGGAGTGACCTTTGCTGAGTACCTGGTGGAGATTGAGGATCAGCAGGAGAGGATCCTTTGTGGGTGATCGATTCCCTTGGTGCGCATCTGGTGGCAGCATGCGAATCTTCAGGAGAGCACATGGGAGCGGGAGGCTCAAATCCGTGCCCAGTACCCTCATCTGCTTGAGTAGCCTTTAATTTGGCTTTTCGGGGACGTAAAGCCACAAGGTGGGGAGAATGTAATGTCCCAAATTTTTCCATTTATTTTTTTAAATATTATATGGAATTATTTCGAGACCGGGCGTGAAGATGGCACATCGTTCTGAGGTCCAGTGAGCCCAGAATGGTGGTTTGAACTTTCTTAGTTAAGTGAGTTGGTACTTGTGCACGGCTATGGCAGTTTCCAAAATGGATGCCCGGATTAAAAATCTGAGCACACCGTTGCGTCCGGGACGACGAATTTACCAAAGATTGAGGCTAACCTTGACCGGTGCGGGTCGAGGGAAAAAGTTAATTTTCATATGTTTTAACTAAAAAAAAAAATAACAAGTTTATTTTATTTTCATTTAAGGAAACATCTGCTGCAGCGCGGCAACGGCGCAATTATTTCCTAAATTAATGGTGCATCATAATAACTTCAAAATGGCGAGTCAATGTCATTAATACTGCCGCATAATTAAATGACAAAATGTTTCCCTTTTTAATGGGTTAATAAATTATTGATCGTTGGCAATGGCTCAGAGGAACCTCTGCCGAATCCATGAGGGGTTGAAGGAAATTCTCGGTGACGAACAAAAACGGATTGAAACCAAGGATCATTATTCCGTCATTGAAGGATATCGGCGACAACAGCAGCACAACGCCTTCATCAACGATCGATCCTTTCGAAAGGTAGGGGTTGTTGTTTTGATTTTCTTTTCCCCGTATTTATGTTTAAATGATTAACGCGGATCAACCACGAACAAGTTGATACATGGACTCGTACATTTTTGCGAGAGGGATTTTCTTCAATAAGATTATGGGGAATTGATCCATGATTTATGTTGTTGTTGATTCTTGCTCCATTTAAGCCTATTAATGGGAGCGGATCAATGCCGTGACGAACGAAGGCGGAGGTTCGTTCCTCAATTTGTTTATTTGGATTTCTTCCTCCTTTTTCCCCACGCATTCTTCGCGGGGCGACGAACAACGGATCGTTGTGCATCCGTTCTGTGATGCAACGATCCAAAATCAAAGCTTCAACATCACAACAACCTTGTTGAGGTGCGGCGACGATGGAGGATGACGAATCGGACCGGATCAGAAATAGTGTTCTTCGAGCGTTCTTAGTGCAGGAAGATCAGAACACGTTTTCAGAGCTGATCGGAGGCCTGAAAATGTCAGAAGCAGCTTCTGGGTGTCGGGGCGACTAGAACCTAGAAGTTTTGCGGCGATCGGACTGCCAGATTTTTGATCAGAGCAGCACGGGAGGCGCGCCGGTGTAGAGCGCCGTGTCTGTAAATTTCCAGAATACACGGCGTGTAATTCCGACGGACATGCTGTGTAGTACTAGCGGTGGTGGCAAGGGTTTAGGGGTTAGAAAAGAATCACACGGTGTGTGACTCTGGTCACATGGCGTGTTGGACCTTCCCCGAAGCTCGGTGTTTACTTTGGGTAGTACACGGACATGGCATGATCTACACGGCTTCAGGTGTCACGACGTGTACAGCTTGGCAGAGGCGGCTACGCGGAGCTCGACGTGTATCTCGGGGAGACACGGACACAAGATGGAGTACACGACCATGTACTCCATCACACGGCCAAGCGAGGCCAGCAGCGCGGGTCACCCCGTGTGCAGATTACACGGGTTGGAGTACACAGGTTGGTGACCGCGTACGGTCACATGGCCAGAGTACAGGGAGCCAACCCTAGTTACCCAGACATGGCGTGTACCCCATACTACACTTTGTGTACTATGTTTTTCTACACGATTAGCCTCACGACACGGGCCGTTGTACACGGGCAGTAATCGGGGTCGGACAACACAACGTGTATAATTTCTACATGTCGTGTACTTTTTGGAAAACGGCTTGGTCCTTTTTTTCACCATGCCTTGAACATCTTTTGTTTGGGTTAGTGCCCCTTCTTCTTGTTTCCTTGAGGGTTAGACATCTTTACCTCACGCAGGATTATGATCCCTTCAGCAGGAATTTCTGTGATAGAGTCAGGCATCCATCCGAGAGGCCCGGATCGAGATCCTCTATCCATTCCAGACCCTAGGTAGAGTCAGGCATCGACGTGACCAACTCTACCCGGCATTGATCCTCTACCTAGCAGGTGAATTCCGGATGAGTCGCGGTATCCACCATGGCCCTGGTAGTGATCCTCATCTGTGTATCGAGATCCTTTCCACTCAGAAGTGTGTCTCCCGTAATGAGTATAACCATCTCTCGTAACGGTTCCTGACGAACAACACTTCTCAGACAAACGTCATCAGAGCTATAAGACTCGTGGAGTGTGTTCTCCCAGAATGAGCGCATAACGGAATCTTCGAACAGAATCCCTTACGAGGGTATGCGGTTGCATGACTTGTCTCTAGACCACGAGTTTGGGTTTTGAGTATATCTGGTTTGTTTTATATGTTCTGTAAACATATACTATGCATAGATGACTGTACCTTTACTTTGTATTGCTTTGTGATTTTCAGGGTCCTCTACTGAGTATTGTTATACTCACCCCTACACGGGCTTTGCCCGCACATCTGGTGTCTTGTGCAGACAAGCATCCTTTTGACAGAGTCTAAGTCAGACCAGGATAGGACCGAGCTTTCTGAGTTCCCTACAGGCCGAGGCGTTCCTACGGCTACGAGCGGCAGTCCCAGTACCTTTTGAGCTTACAGGTTGGACTTTGCAGTTTCAGACTCTTGTTTGTTTTCATTTTGGTGGGCTTGTATTTTTGGCCCAGTTTACTTTTACAGTACTCTACCTTTCATCATACTCTGTTGGTTGGGTTTAGTTGTATGCATTCATTTTGTTCCTTAGTGTCTTACAATTCAGCATTTGTGAGCTTGGAGATGTGTGTGTGTGTATAGGTACTTAGGCAATGCCCCCCATGTTAGTGATATGCCTACTCGGTGCTAGTTACCAGTCCCTGGCCTATTGGAGGCAGGCTTGGGGAGTCACGGCGCGGGACCCACTGGGACGGGTCGTGACAATAGCTTCCTCAGAGAGTCTCTAGACCTTGGGGGTAAGAGGGTTAGACCGCGTGATCTTCCTCAAGAGAGTCCCTGACTACCCTAGACTATGAGGGGAATTGACCAAGTGAGCTTCTCCAGAGAGTCTCATAAATGCGTATGACCAAGCCAGAGGGGTTAGTCTGAGTGAACTTCCCAGAGGGTTGTGGTATTTTTTTGATAGGACAAGAGGGAATGGCTGCGAGTAGTTCCCATAGGGTTTCAAGCTTTTAGCTATTGTTTCTGTTGATTGGTTGTGGATTTATTTCTGAAATGTTTCATCCTATTTTACTACTTTCTGTTTACTGCCTACTGTTTCGCTGTTGCTGTTTACTGCTTAGTGTGCTTTTACCTGCCATATACTCACTAACTGTTAGACACAGATCTTCGGGTGATTTCCTATAGGTATTTTATCTCACACCCTGTTTGGGCCATGCTTTTGGGCCCAAGAAGACTATGTTGTTGTAGGTATAGACAAGGGAAATCACCCTTCGACTTCTGGAACTTGATTGCTGAGAGTAGGAGATCATGGGAGCAAGCTTTGGCTTGTGATACTAAGGAGCTATTTACTTTGTACTTGTTTTGGTACTGTAGTGTTTTCCATCATTGTGACATGTTTGGATGCTTTCCTAGTTATGTATCGTGCATCATTTCATATATATACATATGTGCTTCAGTTTGTTGATTTAGTCTTCCGCTGTTCACAATACTAGTTATTACTGCTTCCGCTATTTCATGTTTATTTTTCTTCCGCTGTGTACTTTGCCAATGAGGGCATAGTTTCCCTACTATCACACCCAAGGCCCTCACTGCTAGTCAGCAGCCTCTGGCGTTTGGGGAAATGCGCTTGAGGCCATGTGACTAACCGGGTATAGGGCGCCTCTGGGTGGCTTCCGGAACCAGGATGTTACATGGACTCATCCCCATCTACTGCAAAGCTTGTTCTCCAACATGAAAGTAGATATACGGTATGAAAACACACTGAGGCGTTGATATAAGGGGTGAGAAATAAATCATAATATTCTACCTCCAAATTTGAAACTATAATATGCTATCACAACCAGTGCATACACAAGTGATATGTACACCCTATCTAAAAACTAATAATAACTGGAATAAAATTAAACAACTATTTAAAAATAAATAAGGATAATCAAAATAAATAAAATATCCAACCATGGCTTCTAGTATGACACTCATAGTAAATTGAACCATGCTCTGGTCTATATTAGAGGATTTATAGCCCATGGATCACCCTACCACACAAAATTTCCCGAAGCAGGCTGGGCTACTATCCAACCTGACACCTAAACCAGTCTGCGACAAAGAACGATTGACATTCCTAATCTTCTCAGGCTGGCGACTAGTTCTGGGCATCAATTATATCATAATGGGAATGATTTATCCCAATAATAACCAAGATCATATAACCAAAATAGAGAATGTAACATAACCCAATAATTACTGAATCTCAAAAAATAAATAAATGGGATCCCACGAAAACTAAAAATGAAGAAAAAAGAAACAAAAAATAGAAATAAAACCAAACTGGAACCAACGCAATCTCTAGGTGACATATTGGTCACCACCATCCACAAGAACAACCTGATCCAAATGAAATCTAAAACCAGAAACCTGATCCTAAAAATAGCTCAAGTCTACTAATACTAAGTAGAATAAGTAGTGTGTGAGCATAAAAAACTCATTAGGAAAGCACCATAGATTCCATACATTTCCTTTCTTGAAAAATTCAAAAAACACTTGTTTGAAATACATATAGAAAATAGGGGTTCATTATTTAAAAATACAAACAAAACTTTAACTTTTACAAACACACACCACTTACTAATTTTCAAAATCGATCTCCATTTTAAAACCCAATTTAAAAATAAATGACCAAAGGAAGATACCAAACAAGGTGACAAAAATATATACTAGAAAATTAATGAGACATTGCAATAAAGAAGAAACAAATAGAGCAGAGAATTAGGTGTAATAGAATAAAATAGAACATACTGATAATAATAGTTATGATAATTTTCTAAATATTTCTATAATCAATCCCTAGATATACTCAGATCTGACTCATCTTTTGGAATATGGTGCATCTCTATAGTCAATAACAAACTTGGATGCTCTAAACTAGCCTCATGAGTTGAACATATCACCTGGCCTCTCAACAAATCTAGTGACTACCAACCCATCGAACTAGATCCAATAAGAAACCATCACACAAACCTCTATATGACACCCATGAATATTATGATAACAGTATATGGAGAATGACAGGGATCCTCTCTTGCATGGAATAAACCAGAAACGCACATATTCTATTGTTCTTGCTGATCCTAAACACCTAAACCACCTATATGATATCCCTCTCCTTGGAGGTACTGCTATAGGGGTTCCCATCACACATAATTTCATCCACAAGTGACAACCGAGCCTACACATAATGAGTTTTAAAGCCACTTTAGAAAAATTACACAAGGAACCAACCAGTCCTTAACATTTACATTACCAAAACCATTTACAATTTTGAGGTATAACACCATTAAAGGTCAAAGGGTGTCAAATAGGCCTTTATATCATTTAGTTACCAAACTACATTCTCATATTCCAAATGAACCAATATTTTATAAACACATTTGAAACCACATTTTCAGACCATTTAGACACAAAGAATTTTTTTTAGAAGCATTGGATTTTTATAAGAACCATTTGGAAAGAAGAGTGATAAGGAAGAGAATAAAGAAGAGGGGATATTTTTTGAAATGCAGGTTCAATAGGGAAATTTTCTAAAGGTATCCATTATCATTTGTGATCCCATCCATATTTTCATCCTGTGCATATATGGATGCACCCACATCCAATGGTATACATAAAACATTACCAAATTACACTTGTTCCAATTAATAATCGAAAAGAACCTTGGAATCATTTTACACATATCCACCAAAACATAAAAAAGGAACCCAATACGCCTAAAAAACCTGATGGTCATGGTTTTTTTCCAAACATAACCAAGGACAAATACAACTTGAAATACCCAATTTCACTTGAAAAGGAAAATTTTCATTTCGAAAAACAAATTACATATATATAGATAGAAGAGTAGTTAGGAAAGACCCCTTAAAAATAAAACTTTATCAAATTTACACCATGGAAATAAAGAAAAAAATTATACTAACACATCACAATCATACGTAACACATTTAAAAATTATTTAGAAACACCCAAGCATATAATAGAATGTCACGGAAATGAGATTGATGGAAACACCTATATCAACAATGTTCAGATGTGATGAAACTCTCAAATAAGAAATAACACGCCTAAGAAGAAATACACACACCCCATAATCAAAGAAACATAATCCACAAATCAACCCTATCTTATAGGTTTTTTCCAAGAGGGAACAAAGCCAAGGAAACCCAAGGAACCAAGACAAAGATATGTGAAGAGGACGAAATTGACCAAAATATCAATGAAACTCGCCTTAAAATCATAGATAAGCATCCATGGATGGAAGATAACCAAAGGAAAGGGGATTAGGAGGACCTGTCAAGAACCTAGTTTGAAAAAAGGGGATGAAACCAAAATGGGATGAAAATAGGGAAGAGATAAGAAGGAAATTCAAGATTTAAAAACACATAGGTAAGCAGCATGGTTTTCCAAACCGCTTTCCAACAATGCAAAACCCCCTAGAATAAGAGTACATCCACATGGATTAGTCACATGGTTTGGGAAAATGCTCAAAAACCATGAAAATGCCTCTATTAAAATTAAAGAGGATCCCACATGCTTGCATCATGGTTTCCTCAAATCATGTGAAACCCATGCACGTTGACCCTGGCATAAAAAGACAGATGCACAGTTTATCCTTATCATCTCATGGTTTTAGAAAACCATGATCAAGTTGTGAAATTCAATACATTAAATAATAAATTAAAGTAAAATTCCCTTATCCTTAATAGGATCTACGGTTTACCCTCAAATCGTGCATAGAAACTAGCATAGGAGAAAAACACACCCGAAACCTCAAAAAATAAACAATTATCACTTGGAAACTGACCCAAACCTCAACCAAAAGAACCAAAACTAATAAAAGAATAAAATAAAAGAAAACACCTTGTTTTGGATGTGAAAATTCTCCCCACCACAGAAAGTTTCATCCCCCCAAAAGTCACCCAGCTGAATGAGAGACAAAAATTGAGCTCAAAATTGAACAAGGCCAAATGAAACAATGAGCTCTGTGTGACCATTCACTCTTAAAGTCACAACTTACTAGATATAGGGAAAACCAACAAAGAGACCCATTAATAAATATAAGGGTTCTCCCCACCACAAAAAACAAACTAAATCGGCCAACATTGAATCTTCCAATGGCACCACTAAAGGAACTTCCCACCCGAACAACAAAACCTCAACATAAGGGAAACTAAATGAAAGAAACTCATATTAGAACATTGTATAAGCATCTATGGAAGGTGAATAATAAAATTAGAGGTTATTGGGAGGCCCTATAATTTTTATAGTTTGATCAATGGGGAGGAAAACCTGAAATGGATTAAAAATAGGGAAGGTAAAATAGGAAATTCATGATTTTTAGACACTTGAGAAAGCCGCATGGTTTGGAATCATGGTTTTCCAAACCATGAAATAACTGTGCACACCCCACTCAAAGAGAAGGAAACCCACATGGTCTAGTGACATGGTTTGGGAAACTATTTTACAACTATTCAAAATGCCTATATTAAAATTGTAGAGGCTACCACATGCTTTTCGCACAGTTTCCAAAAACCGTGCATGAGCTGTGTGTCTTGTCCCTAACACAAAAAGAGAGTCACATGGTTTCTAATTGGCCTCTCATGGTTTTTCCAAACCATTATCAATCTTTTAAAGTAAAACCATACATTAATAAATTGAATTATAAATTCCCTTAACCTCAACAGGCCATATGGTTTACCGTCAAACCGTGTACACAAACCATGAACATGGCCAAAACACACCGAATACCTCAAAAAATAAAAAATTCTCACTAAGAACATGGACTGAACCCCAATCAAAATAACAAAAAATATGAAAATAATAAAATAAAGGAAAAATAATTTTTAGGGTGTGGCATAAAAATAGGTGTGTCCATCAAATGTACAAAGTAGATCGAAAATGTCTATATGTAAATGAATGAATACTGAACCCCAAGGTGTAATGAAAAATTAAATATTTTAAATAATTTTAATTTTAATTTCAATGCTTTTAATCCTACCAAAATTTTATTTTTAGTTAAATTTTCATATTTTATGGTTTTAGCTTCATTTTGAGCTTAATTGCAAAATAACCTAATTTTAGATTTTAACTATTTTAATTTATTTCACTATTGCAGACATAACTTTTATTAAACAGATCAAAATTAAAAAAAAAATTATTTTTTTAGTTTTCTTTATTAATTGGGATTCAATTGACTTTTCTGGACCCAATGCTCAATCCATCATTTGAAGGCTCGAAATAAGCTCACAATTCGGGCCTCGAAATCTATGAAAAGATCTAGATACTTTGAAATATTGGCCCATATCTCATAAATTTATAATCCAAATGAGCTGAAATTATACATGGATCTATATATGATATTAGTGAACATTTTTTATAAATGTATACATGCTTTTTTCTGACTCTTTAAAGGTCATAAATGCATTCTAAATCAGATTTGGAGAGTACGATGACTCTGCTTGGACAAAATATATTTTATGATTAAATTGGATATACCTCTCTCCACTCAGGGATAATGAATCTTAATTTTTGGGTCGATAGAGAAGGCATAGTGGAATAACTTTTAATAAGAAACATTTCCCAAATTAGGTCATTAAATGGGTCTACCATGTGCAAGCTTTTGGAGAAAAATTATGGAGCTGAAATTTTACCCCTTTTGCCTATAAAAATGTATCACATCTCCTTTTCATAGGGTTGGAAAATTTTGTTGGCCATTTGTTGTAGTTTTTTATTTTATTTTATTATGTAATAGTATTTTGAATTTTTATTATATATTAGTCTTCTTCTTCTTATTACTCAAATTCTCTCATTTTTATATTTTTTCCACCTTGTTCTCTTCTCCACACTAATCTCTAATACTCCTGATCCTGTTTAACTAACCCGAGGAAGTTCCTGATGGAGAAATATAGTCATAACACCAATTATTTTTTAATTCATTCTTAATGTTTCTTATTTTCTTATAGTTAGGACAAAGGGGGTCTTAGTGATTAAGGGGACTTTGTGTCTCCACTTACCACCCGAGGCTTAACTCTCTCTTCTTCAATATTTTCCCTCAATCGAGGAGGTCGATGTGTGGTCTCTTGCTAATAATTGAGAATGACGTATATTTAAAAAATGTACATAATAGGATTTCCATGCTTATGATGTATCATGCTCATTATATTGATTTTGACTTAATAAAGATGCGGTGAAGGTTCACTCGGGTTGTTCTCCTGGGAGAATCTCCTTTCTGTCTAACATCATTCTTTGTGCATTCATTCTGTTATCATTGGATTATATTTATATACATGTATTAATATTAAATTCTTATTTATAACACACATCTTTATATTTGTTATTTTTATATTAGTTAGAATATAAATAGTGAGAATAGAATTTCGGTGTTGTTTGAGCTGCCTCCCCAACCTAGGTATGCACTATATTGCATTCCTGGGTAAATAAAATATTAATTGAGGACCCATGAAAAATACCAAAAAATAAATTTGGAACCATTTTTTAGGATACAGAAAACTTTCACAAATAATGTCTCATAAAAAACACAAAAAATTATAAATTTTATGATTTTAAAAAAAAATTATTTGTTCATGATGTATTTGAATTTAAATTATTATGAATGGACTGACCAATAAAAAGTGAAAGAAGAAGTCCACAGTGATCTTGAGGCTCAGTTGAAAATGATTAATGGTGAAATGAAGAACCTAGATATCCAAATAGAGTGGATAACTGAATATGTACGTACATCCCAGGAGCACCCAGAACCTAAACCAGAACAAGAACCAGAAGGAGTGGTGGAATATTTTTCACCAATGATTTTTTTGTTAAAGAACATAATTAGGTTGACAAGGAGATACTAAAGCAATTAATAACATCATCCCACACTCAACCACTAATCAAGGAGGTCCCTGAAGAATACATTAAATATGATTTACTTATGAGAGATCAAAATTTTTTGAAAGAATTTTGGAATCACTTTGTTGAAGATAACCCAAAACATGATCTTTCCATCCTTGATAATGAAAAGAAGAACCTATACACCTCTCTCTTACTTTGAAATATGATGATGAATATTCACCTATTGATATTGAGTTTTTAATGGTCCTTCTAGAATATATCAGTTAAAAATATGAATTACATTAAAGGGAATATTTCATTATTGATTTATCAAGTTTTAAAATTATTTAATCTGATTTATTTTATGACTTATCTTTTTCAAAAATCTCTGATACAAAAAAAATGTAGAAGGACTTGGATGTTATGTAAGATTCCACAATATTAGTGTTTATGGAAGAAGATCTATAAAATTGGGGGTTTAAATTTTTCTCATCTACTTTAAGGATCCACAATATTAGTGTTTACTCATAGACACTAGGAAAAGTCACATGTGTTGGTTCATCTCAAATAAAACACACCCACTTTTTGATTGGGGATAATCCACTGTAACTGCCTGACTAGGGGTAGTAAAAACCTAGAACCCTATTAGGGGTCTAAACCAATAATTATTACTTTTATTATCCCTTTATATTTAGTTTTATTAATTTTATTATGTATTTTAATTCCATTCTTGTAGTTTTAAAGTGATACCGACTAGGATCTTAACTTAAGGTTTCCACTAAAAAGTAAATCAGGTTTAGTCTCTCCTTTTCTTTATTTTATTTCCTCCCCAACTATAATTCTATATGAAAATATTTCTTGATTTAATTTGATCTAAAAATAGGGTAATAAAAATAATAATTGTTAATGAGGGATATCAATATTTTATTAGTAATTTTGTTTGTGGTTCCCTTTTTTCATGTTGTCCATGAATTTTTTGATGTTTTAACTTTTCATTTTTGGTGTGTTTCTAGTATTATTGAGCTAAATAGAATACTTTGGAAAATTGAAACCATCTTTGTGTTTTTGTAAAATTTCTTGATTTTAATGGTTGAAGATTTAAATGAGTATGAAATGGATTTTTTTTCTTTATTTCCAATATTTTCATTTGATGAAGTTTGATTTATTATGAAACTCATGTTCACTAGTGTTACCCAAATTGAAAATATTGCCCAATTTGAGAGGTGTATAAATATTTTTGATTTTTTTACATTTCTCTTTCTCTTGAGAGTCTTGTGGTATGTTTTGGGATCCAAAACCTTATATTTTTACCTTTTCAAATTTGTTAGAGTTTATGGAATGTGTCAAGTATGATTGAAGCACCACTTTGAAATACCTTTTTATAAGGAACTCTTATTTTGGGAGACCTTTTCATATAAATTTTTTTATGTACCTAATATCCATAAAATACCTTGTTATGAAGCCACAATACAATCCAGTTATCCCTTTCCAATATGGTCAAGATGCTAAAAGAATTATTATTATTGAAATCAATTATGGGGGAGGGAGAAGATGAATTGTATTTTTATTTCCTTGAGAATCTTTTTGAACTGAAATGAAATAAAGTGTTCCCATTTTTAATGCCGATTTAGTGGAAGAAATTTTATGATATATATTTGTAAGGGTGGATTAAATATCATTAAAAATATGGTTTGGGTGTTCAAAAATATTTGAAGATCAAAATTTTCCCCTCTTTTCCTAAATAATTTGATTTTTAAGAGAAATACAGATCTAAATTTAAGATGAAACAATGTAACCAATTGGAGAAAAGAGGGAATAAATTTATCATTTATGGTGAATATTAAAAGTTAGAACTTCCCAGATAAATAAAGTGGTGTTAAGAGGTGATTCATTTTTGAGCAGAATTATCACCACACTATTCTTGAGAAAACCAATTTTCATGCATTTACTTCACTTTATAGTATAACCCTCCTCATTTTACCTCATATTTTTTTTAAAATTTATAACCTGCTAACCCTCATCCTCAGAACAACCCATCAAAAATTCCTCACGATTGACACATTTTTGACTCAGTGAAGTGGATATACTATGTATATATCAAGACTATAGAAATCACACATGTTCTTGAGAATGAAAAAACTCCACAAAAAAATCTTTAGCAAGAGATAATTTTTCTTCATGGAGGTAGGTATGACATGAACATTAGAATTAACATGAGATTGAATAAATTTTTATGATTTTTTTAAGGTTATGGAATTTTTATCCATGTAAAAGTCAGGATTTTTTCTTTTATGTAACAATTGAGCTATGTTACCATTAATTATTTTGGAAGTTTTTTTTGAAATTGGTATTAGATGATTTTACATGAGTGAAATGTTTAAGTGTGGGTGAATTAAAAGAGAAAATATTTTCAATATTTTCACTTTTAATTTCTATGTTTTCAAACTCACCAAAAAGTTATTTTAAGAAAAATTGTCACATTTTATGGTTTTAGTATCATTTTGAGATTAATTGAAAAAATATCCTAAATTTGGATTTTAAATGTTTCAATTTATTGAACTATTTAAGCCATAACTTTTTAAAAAATTATTCAAATTGAAAAATTATTCTTATTTAGGTTTCTATGTTCACTTATATTATTTTAATTCTTCTATACCTAATGCTCAATCCATCATTTTAAGGCCTAAAACATGATCACAATTTGGGACTCAAAATCTGTGCAAAGATCTAGATATCATTAAATATGGGATGATATATCATAAATTAAATGATCTAAATGAGATGAAATTATAAATAAATATTTCTAATATTGTTTCTTCAAGATTTTTTTGTATGGAATGGAATCATCTCATTGTGTTACCATTTTCACTTTTCCCTAAAACTCCCAATGGTTCCCCCATCCGTAGTTGGGTACAAACCAACTTTCCAAAGGTCGGCAGTCATTTGGTTTTTCTGGACCTATGAATCTTGGGGACTCACATTGGTCGAGAGGATGGGAATCCAGGATCATCTCACCCGTTTGGGGGAATTATTTCCTACGATGAGACTCTATTATTGATTTATGTCATGTTCATGAATCTCTTATTAATCCTGATATAGGACCGGTTACCCTGAAAACGGTTATGGGTTAACTCTCATTAAATGTGCAATATACTGGGATCTATTTTTTGAGTCCATCTATATATATTCCAGGGTCTTCATAATTTTCTAGTAATGGGAAGTTTCTTATTTTCCGAAACCATGTGACCAGGTGTTTCTGGACATGCTCTCCTTTATGGAGTCAGTTGATATTTCAAGGATGGGATTGATCCATTACGAGGTGTCCTACATATCCTGGTTATTGTAGGAATCAAAAACCATGTAGTTTGATTTATCCATGTATTTTAACTTTATGAGATATGGACTAATATGGGGGGTGTCGAAACACCAAATATTGGTCTCGAGTATGGAAGATAATTCCTATGTATCCTCGTTATGGAAAGAATTAGAGTCATCATATCTCAAATTATGTTGGGGATTACACATTGAGGCTACCCTGGTGAATGGTTATTGATGCCAAATGAGGTGTTTGTTGCATCCCCCTAACCCCACATGATCCAATCTCATTGTGAGAAACAAGGGGGAGTGCATAATAGTCCTTATAGAATATGGTTATGGGACCTACGTAATGGATAATTCCTTAGAGTATTTGATATGGATCTTGGGACTTTAAGGATGATTACTACGTATCCCAGTTATGGAGGGAATCAGAGACCTCATAGTTTTCTTGGAGATGTTGGGGATTACACACTAAGTATTTCCTAGTGAATAGGCCTTCTTATCTGGAAGGTGTCGCATGATTTTGTTGGCATACCCTGGAGGTCTTCACATGACCTGGCTCAACACATGTGGAGGGTGTCACGAGAGACACAGTATCATGATCTGAGGGGTGTCGCATGTCTTGGATGACACCTCAGGAGGACATTGTGAGACCAGGATGACATGTTCAGGGTGTGTCGCATGTCTTGGATGAAACATCAGGGAGTCATCGCGAGACCAGGCTGACATGTTCAGGGGGTGTCCCATGTCTTGGATGACACCTCAGGGAGACTTCATAAGACCAGGCCAACATGTACAGGGGGTACACTACAAGTGATGGATTTTCATGTCTATATGTGTCAACGAGACTCAGCTGACATGATTGAGAACCATTATATGAGTTAGGTTGTGCATCTTGAGGATGTTTCAATTCTTGGGTGATGAGCTCAGAGGGTTCACAATATCCAAGGGGTGCTCGTGAAGGCTCCAAAATACTATTCCCAACATGTCTGGAGTGTTCTGTATATACCAAATGAGGTGTCGAAGGGATGTTGTGAGGTCTGGGTGGAATGAATTGATATCATTGTGTGTTCTTTATTTACACATGTGAAGGTATGCAATCATGTATTTCACTTGAGTTTTCCACTTCGAATCCTGATTTTTCCCCTTGTGTTGCAAGTGCCTTGGTTCGGTTTAGAGTATGATTTTTTGGGTCTCACGTGATCTAGAGGACATGCGATATGGATTTTTCATGTCTCCACAGAATTCCTTCATGTGATATTTTATTGATCATGTATAGGGATTAATACCTGACACATGGCTGCTCTGGTAGTCCACCGGTATATTACCTAGTGAAAAGTTGACCAGTCGCCTGATTAGATTTGTACAGAAGCCTAGAGTTTGAGGGTGACTTGCATAGAAACAGTTTGGGTCCAAACATCTAGCATTTAATTATCAAAACAAGGAACCAACCAACCAAACCCTTTTTCTAAGTTGGATAGTCATATCCATCCGTGTACTCCCCAGCTTGTGCGGGGCATCTAGCGCGGGTCCAGGATAGATTTGACATGGGGTCTAGCATTACATGGTTTCACAAGTCTTTGTGGTGGACCATGTCAAGGGTTCCACTTGATTTTCAGCAGTCAAAAGTCCATTCATCCTTTATCGGATTATTATTGTCTATTGAGGACTTATGCTTCGAAGGACTTCCATGTCATATTGTGAACATGTCCATGAGTCTTCTTGAGAAAAAATGACTATTGGATGGAATCCATGAGTCCTTGTATGGATTGTCTCAGGGTATCACAGGACCATACTCAGAGTGAAATGGGTGTATCACATTCCCTTCAGTGATCAGGAACCCTTAACACCTTCTCCTTTCCTATATCCATAATTTTATGTGATGAAGGTTGAGAGTCACGTGAGATTGTACGTGTGGTAATGAGGGTGTTTCCTCTATTTTTTTGGATATGCGTCACATGAATAGTATGGGTCATATAGTGGATGAGCATTTAGTGGAAAATTCTTCCAGCCCAAGGGCTTTTGCGAGATGATGTGGGTCTTCAGGGGCCCTCGTGGTGTTGCATGGGTCATCAGGGTTACACCGCATGTCTTTCAATGACTACAGACCCCTATCACTTCCCCTTTTTCTATCTCCTTATTTATTTCACAAAGGTTTCGGGTTATGCGGGATTTCATGATCAATGTATAGGTTTTATTCCCAATTTTTGGGTGATGCTTCGCTTAACCAATATGCAGCATATGAATGTTGTGCGAGCATGTAAGGTAAAATTCTATCAGTTTGTCTTTAGAGCGCCAAATAGTTATCCGGACTCATGTGCGGGCTTCTGAGTGGTGAGGATGACAAGAAAAAAGGACTTAGTGAGGTGAGGTAGTCATGAAACTGAGGTCTCACAGTGTCTTGAGTATCATTTGAGGTGTGAATTTCATGTCCTTTAGTGAACGCGAACACCAATCTATTCCTCCCTTTTGGCCCCCATTGTTTTATGTGACGAGGGTTGGGAGGTATGCTAGTTTTCTCAAGTAATATCTGTGATTTTTACTCAATTTTCTAGTGGTGTATCACATGAAAAATGTGGAACATATGAGAGTTCACAAGGCACACCAATATATCCTTAGAGTTCCACATAATTTTCTGAAGGTTTCCATGTGGCACTGCTGATGAGCCAAAAGAGTTTCACAAGGCACACCAGACAGGTTGTGGTGTGTCACATGTCTTTAGGGGTGTACTAAATTTTATTCTGGATCCAAGATCCCCTCTCACATCCTCCTAGTTATCTTCTTCATTCTTTTTAATGAAGGATTAGAGGTCCCATGAGATGTATTGGATATCATCTAGGGATTTTATTCTTCCCAATGACGATTTGGTGCATGATATATGTGACCATTGAGGGTATCTTCCTTGAAATTTCACTTCCCTTGATTTTCCAAATATTTTAGACTATTTTTAGGTACTTTCCAATGAAAAACCACTGCCTGGGGGATGACTATCCAAATATCACTGTTCATCCATTGGAAAACAAGGGTTCTCATTGAGGAGGGATCTGTGGGACTTTCTGTAGGTTAGGTGCCTTGCTTTGGAGAATTCGTGTGACCTTGAAATGGTCACACAATAAAGAATATTTAACTATACCCCTCTTCCTTTCTATCATGGGGAAAATAATATCCACTATCATATGTTTCTTCCTTTTTGGTTTTCCTAATTTTTATTTTGAAGGCCTCAACAAATTCTCCCCCTTAGGAGCAGCATCCAAGGGGACAAGGACTTAGTCTTGATGAAAACTAAATACCCGCCAGAGTCCTTGGTGGTGTTTTAAACCTATTCTCTCAGGTGAAATTCAGTCTATTGGGATACCTTTGGTATTCCTGAAAATACCTATATATAGGGTGGGTGTGGAGGACATCTCATTTTACCGACCACCTACTTCTCCAGATTGCTCCTGTTGCTGCCTCATCATATGACCTCACTTTGAACCCTGATCATAATCCCTTACCATGAGTCTGCATTGTGAGTCCTGATTACGAGCCCTAATATTGTACAAGACTAATTTTTTCTCAGACATTCCTCTATATCGACTACAAACTATGCTTCATTAATTACTTAAAATTATGTGTTTTTTATAAGGGATTTGCGAGCTCCACTGTATCTCCCTATCGATCGATTTTACATGACCATGTCCAAGTCATGAGACCACAAGCCTCCAAGGAGGTCATGCGATGTGCTTAGGGCCTCAAAGTGGTTATGCAGCCTATGAGTCTTCTAGAGACCAGGTGTTTTGAAAACTAATTGATGTGGTTCATAGACCATTGGATGGGCCATGCAATGTGCATGATGTTAACGGGGAATTCCCATGAATTTATATTTTGCAAGACATTATATTATTTCATCTGACATGTGTCACTTACTTATTTTTAGATTTCTTCTGGTTCTATGGAAGTTCTTTAGTCGCGGTTAATAAAAGTTCCGTGATTTCTAGGAATCGTAATGTCGATCCCTATTATCGTGTACATATTGATATTGAGATTTTGTGGAATTTCCTTTCACCCAGCATCCAAGATTATCCCCTATCCGACCAACATCCATTGTATGAGTTTTTCATAGTGTAAAATGTAGTTATTACCACATCAAACTTCAATATGTTGTCTCGTCGGGTGTTTAGTTCCTCTGACTGTGTTCATATGATGATTACCGAGGACCGTCAACAGGAAGCTGCCCAACCTCAGGGATTATCCAACCAGTTTTCCAACCCCCTTAGGAATAGATAGTTGTGATCATTCCCAAAATCCTACCTCTCAGATATTTTAACGCCTATTTGCCTCTTCCCTGAATGCACCTAGTTGTGGGGGGTACATGAAGTGGGAAATTCACCCTGGTGGAAACTTATATGATGACTGGGCATAACTATCCTAGGTATAAAAAAGATGTATGGAATTTTCTGATTATATATATAGGGTTCATCTTTATGAATATGTGTGTATATCTCAGTTTATAGTCTACCTCCATCCTGACGTCCTCCAAGAAATGATCAGTCGTTGGTACCCTTGGACCAACACATTTCACCTTCCCCATGATGAGGTGGGTGTCATCCTACATGATATCCATTGGTTGGGAGTAATCCTTCATCTTGGAGATATGTATGATGAGCTCCTCCCTATTAAAAAATTTTGGGATGATCCCCTACAGGCTCCAGTTTTAGAAAAAGAAAAAATTTTCCTCTCAATTAAGAAACTGGGGAGAGATCTGACAGTTCTCTCGCTTGTTTCTTTCACTGATTAGATAAAAATTTTCTTATTTAGTGGTGGGGTAAATAAAATAATCATTGTCCCTTATCAATTTACCTTCTATAAAGTTCATGAATATTATAGATCATATTGGGTGATTCTGGAAGTTGGGGATCATACTTCATGGGGATATCAAGTTAACATGGAGGTTTCTCTAAAAATTAGGCTAGAGGGGTTTCTAGCCATGTTTCTAAACAGGTGGATCTTTCTGACTAGATATGAATGCTTCAACATCTGCATTATCACCTTCATGATGGAGGAATGACTCATAGAGGGGTGACATCCCAACTTGGAGGTAACATTCCTTTCATGACTTTACTAGATGTTGGGCCATATCTAGTAAGGAAAGACCCCATACAGAATTGGAGGCCTCTTTCACTTCATGTTTGGTTGGATAAGGGATCACATTTTTTGCTATGAGTACTAAAATACTTCCATGATTCTGAACCCCATATCTTACCCCAAACTATTGTACATCTTTGGATTTTGTCTTATGTCCCTAACTCTTGTAGAGGGAAAAACTGTGTTGTGATGGTCTGATAATTTTTACTTCTATACCCTATGTATACTAGCTAGTTCAATCATTGATGATGGAAACATCTCTCTCAATGAGAGATCTTATATGGGTTTCCTTTGGGATACTATCCTTGAAGCCATGGAATATGAGCTTATTATCTATGAACCATACTCACCACATCAGTTTGCTTGTCATTTTGGCTATGTGAAAAGGGTTTCCCCCATTCCCTTGTCTAATGTCCATGGGATACAAAATCCTCACATCATCCCCTAATTTTGGAAGATGTTATCTCGTGAAGACACTCGGGATGTAATTATATTTTCGCCTATTAATACTCATACTTGCCTCACCAATAATTATGATTGGTCTTGGATGAAAGAATATCTCAATGGTGTATTAGGATAGCTTGTCCATCATGTGAACATGACTTATGAATTTTTGACTCCTCTATCTATGGCATCGATAGATCTGATTTCAGATTTGTGTGAGGAGTCCCAGAAACGAACTCAATCAGATTATATCTATTCATATAGTGGACTAGATTCTGTTGAGAAAATTAGATCTCCCATAAAATCTCTATAAGATTATCCTATTTAATAGGGTGTGTATGGGGGCATACATATTTGATCGATAGCTTATATTAGAAATTATACAATATATCATTCTAACTCAGAGACACAAGGATGAACATGAGAGGAGCTTGCATGATTTTGTGAATGAGGCCTCCCTCTCCCAATAATTGAAAAGGACAACAGAATAATTGAAGAAGATTTTTCCACTATAATATTGATTGTAATCCTAGATGGATTCTTGGATGGTGGAGATATGGAGCCATGAAAACATGATTTCTCTGTTGATGTCTAATATTTCAACATCATCATCTTCCTTGGCCGCTTCTCGAAGGAAGGTTGAAGAGATGACTACTCTTGTCAAATTTCTTCATCCTACGACAGACATGGATGAAGCCATGAGGTAGAAATTTAAATGCTCGATTTATGATTCCCTCCACTCCCTTACTGATCTTACTAGTGTTCCTAATCATTTTTTTCTATAATTCAGTTTTCTTGCACCGAATACCATACTTTTTCACTACACCCCATCTTTGTTGAGGTTTTTAGAGAGACTCAAAAATGTGTAGATTCTTCCATTTTTTCCAAAAAATTAAAGGATGAGTTTATTTTACCATCCAATATTCTTCTTCATATGATACATTACAATTCTATTGCATTAAAAATTTTGGTAAGGGCATGTATCAAAGATTGTGATATATGAGCATGAATTTTTGATGTGTGAGGAAATTATTGGAGTAGGAGATATTTAATGAAGGATGAGTGATTTTCATATCTATAGAGAGTATCTTGGGTGCGATAGGTCTGTATAGAGAGCCTCATGAAAAATGTCACATGCTTTAGTTTATGGTATTTTTTCTCATAAAATTTTTTTCTTTATTTTAGGATCTTTTAGATCGAACCTTATATTTTTTTAGTTTAGGGACTTTTAGCTCGGAACATCTATTTATTTAGTTTTGGGTCTTTTAACTTAGACCTTATATTTCTTTAGTCTATATTCTTTTAGCTCAGACCTTCTGTTTATTTAGTTTAGTGTCTTTTTTCTCAGACCTTCTGTTTACTTTTGTTTAGGGTGTTTTAGATCGGAAATTTTGGTTCATTATTTTAGGTTCTTTTATCTTGGAGCATTTATTGATTTATTTTAGGGTCTTTTAGCTCAAACCATCTATTGATTTAGTTTTGGTTCATTTACCTTATACCTTTTTTTTCTTTAGATTGGGGTCTTTTACCTTGGACCTTCTATTTCTTTAGTTTAGAGTATTTTATCTAGGAACTTCTATTACTTTATTTTAGGGTCTTTTACCTCAGCCCTTATATTTCTTTAGTTTAGGGTATTTTATCTCAGACCTTCTATTGCTTTTTTTAGGGTCTTTTATCTTGGAACTTCATGGAATATGAGGATGGTAGGCCAGAAATGACTCAAAACACTATGGGGTTCTGATTTCTACCATGGTACTAATAGGGCTCACAAGGATAAGAGTTCCTTTTATGTTAAGGGGGGATACTTTTAGCTGGTAGGTTAAGTCCCTTATGTGTCAGTGGTATAGCTATGCAAATCTAATCTCTACTCCTATCTAATGGATATAGAAGATTCATGAGGTGAATGTGGTTTAGTGTGAAATACTAGGGAAATTAGTCCTGCCTGGATATTTGAAATGTGAGTGATGTAAGTCACAATCCAAAAGTCTAAGTTGGGTGATATGGAATGGGGTGGACATATCAGGTATGTCTCTTAACAATACGGGGTGTCAGGTTATACCTCACTTTCATAGAGGCTCACAAGGATTAGGATGCCCTTTATATCAGGCTAAGATGTTTCCAAGTGGTGGTCCTAAGACCTTGCATCAATAGCATGGCCAATCAAAGATATCTATTTTACTTTCTAGGGGATATGAAATATTTATGAAGGCACAAACATCAAGATGATGATGTTAGGTATAGAAGGAAGGATATCTAGTAAAGCTCCTGGAACCCTAGGGAAACTTATCTCTTAATTGAATAGCTCAATCCCTATGCCTTTCGGTTTTGAATCATGAGGTGTGGACTGAAAAATATTTCAAGAATGAAGGGTCACATTCCAACTTTGAGAATGGGTACAAAACATAGGGATGCAACATTGAGGATATAATATCCACTTGGATAGTTTGATATGGAGATTGTAAATCATGACTTGGGGTGTTCGAGTTAGGAGAATGATATGGGACAGTCATACAAGGAGTGATTCCAACATAATGAGATGTTGATTTATTTTTTGATGATGTTAATGCTTACGTGGATTGGAATATCCTTTTTCAAAGTGGCGTATTTGGTTGAAGGCCGTAGGAGCATATACAGGAGCCATGGGCTTGCATGCATAGTTCATAAAATGTCCCTTGAATCCGAATATCATTTACAAGGGATATGGTAGGCTAGGGTGATTCAATACACCTCGATTCACAAAGCGTGGTTAGTGGAAATTTGTAAAATAGAAGGAGAGTTTTAGTACCCTAAAAGTTTTTCCACTGCCTATTGAACACATTCTCACGACGAGGAGATGTGACAAATCATTGCCCTAATTTTTTCTTGGACCAGGAGTCTAGTGAGCATGGATTGTCTTTTACTTGTCTTATAGAGTAGACCCTATGAGATTTATTCCTTATTTACTTATACCATAATTTTTTCCTAAACTCTAGATATGGTGAGTTTAATAGGCAATTGCTCGGTGTTTTCTCATGACACTCTTTTCGAGTTTTCTTCTTGAAAAGTTTTTTTCTCTTTCATTGGGAGTTTATGGTCTTGCGATTTGGAGAATTATGTGATAGAGTTTTAGGTCATACAACTTTGACCATGGTGTGAGATGTTAAAGGTCATTCCACTTGGACCTGGTTTGGGGATGTCATAGAAGAGGCTCATTAAAACACCCATGGTCAAGAGTAATCCAACATCCTTCTGAGTGGGTGATGAAGATGTCATAAATCATGGATCAAGGTTATTAGTTCATTAGTGATGATATGAGACAATCATTCTGAGGATAACCTATAACACAAGGCGGTGATGGGTTCCACGTTTGTGATGTTAGGATCACAAGAATCATAAATCCCTTTATGTTGGTCGAAGATGTATCTGGTTGATGGGTCTGATCCCTCGCATCAATAGCATGGCCAAGCTGTTAGAACTATTTTTCTTTTTAGGGTGAGTGAAAGGTTTTTGACGACCTGAGATTCTTGATCCAAGAAGTGTGGAATGTGGATGGAGGTGCTAGAAAACATAATTGGATCACTCTATTCTTTTGTTGGTCAGGGTAAGGCACATATGGTCCTTTTGTAAGGAAGGGTGATGGAAGATGACCTACATAGTTTATCATCATGTAGTGGGGATGTTCATCTATGTATAGTTTAACATCATGTGGTAAGGATGTTAGAAACGATGTGAATGGAGGTAATGTTGTGGTTGGGTCCCAGGATGAAGACTTGGTCATCACTACATATCCCATATGAATGAGAATCAAGCCACCCCTAGTTCCTGGAACATTCCATGCTGTTTAAAGCCATGTGGTAATGATGAATGTGACCCATCAGGAATTGATGGGGACATTCATCTTTGTACAGTTCAATGTAATATAGTAAGAAAGTGAGAACTGATGTGAAAGGAGGTAATATTGTGGTTGGTCCCAAGGATGAGAACTTGGGTATCACTACGTATCTAATGGGAGTGATAATCAAGCCACACATAGTGTTTGAAGGACCGTACAGTTTAACGTCATGCAGAAAGGACTTACTTCAATGCAGTTTAACATCATGTGATATATAAAATGTGGTACTATTTAATGTTGTGTTTTAGGGACATATGAAGATAGTTTAGGGTCATGTGATTTGGACTGTAAGATGGATTCCCAGATGAAGATGTGATATGTGGTTCCATGAAGCAACTCAGTGTGAATGAAGGCCAAATAGTTCTTTTCCACACCGCAAATATTTTTTATAGGACTCAAGACAAGGGGGCCAAAGATGGTTATACCCGTGGTTGGGTCGAAGAAATTTTTTTGGGCATTACTATGCATCTCATGATGATGATAATTAATCCACATGTAGTTATGAGAGTTCCATGAAGTTTAACATCATATGGTGATGACGTATTCCCATGAAGTTTAACATCGTGCGGTATGGATAAGGGATCACCCATCATGAAAGGAAGAAAATCCTATGGATAGACCCAGAAGTAGGGGTTCAAGCATCACTATGTATCCTGTGATGACATAGATCATGCCATATGTAGTTCTTATAATTTAGTGCAATTTAATGTCCTAGGATAAGGATGAAGTTATTCCATACAGTTTAATGTCATGTGGTGAGGATGAAGGTGAACCGATGTGAAGATGATAGAAAAAATAAGGTCCACAAAACATCAGGATTGAACCTGAGGAAGGTTTCCTATGTACCCCATTAGGTTGGGAATCAAAGTCCTTGTAGTTATTGGAAAAGGAGATACTCTATGCAGGTATAGCCCATACGTAGAGGTGTGCATTATCCCATATTGATATTTATAGCCAGGCGTAGGATTGGATATCTAGGAATCACTACATATCTCATGGGAGTGATAATCAAGATACACGTAGTTATTAGAATTCCATGTTGTTTAACATCATACGGTAAGGAAAAAGGTGGGGGGTATGAGTTTCTGAAGGGAATATGCATGGCATGATAAAGAAAACCTGATGTGAATGAAGACCAAATATATCTACACCATTCCTTACATCCCTGAAAGGGAATCAAGCCAGGAAACTGAGAATAAGGAAGGTTTTGTGGTACCTAGGGATGGACCTAAGGATTAAATTCTTGTGCATTTCTACATATCCCATAAGGTTTGGAATCAAGCCACATGTAGTTATATAAGCACGATGAAGTTTAACAACATGAAGAGAGGATGAATTTCCATGTAGTTTTACATCTTCAGTAAGGACGTGGGTCCCTTGATGTGAGTGGAGATGGATGTCATAGGTTTGTGAAGTTTCATGTTATGCAGTAAGGAAATTTTCCATTAATTTTAATGTCTTGCGATATGAACATAGAATCACCCAATGTGAAAGAAATAAAATCCTAGTTCTATGCATAGAAATTGGTTTCTGGGAATCACTACATATCCTATGATGACAAGAATCAAGCCATACATAGTTCTAGGGATGATGGCGCGGTAGGAGACTGACACTAGCGATAGTGTTCCTCTTGTATAGTTTCATGCCATTTAGGGGACATCAACCATGAAGTTTAACATCATGAAGTGAGGAATCATTGAATACCCTTTACCTCATTGTAAATAGGATGATAATGAGCTCATCTCGATCCTTCATGCCATACTTTATGTGCGAAAAACCTTACCAGAATTCCTAAGCTCGTGTGAGCTATGCTTGGTGTGAGAAAAAAGGACTGACAAGGGTCCATTCCACTATTCAGAGGCATATAGGCCAATATATAAGTATTTAATGTTGTGCAGTGGCTGGTCCAATATATTGGATCAATATGTCCCTACATATCTCATTGAAATTTGAGAATCAATCTGTACATAGTTCTAGAGATACTGTGAAGTTTAACATCATGTGGTGAGGATGTGTCTGTATAGTTTACTATAATGTGTGAGACATTCCATGAAGTCTAACGTCATATTGAAATTATGATTATGGGACTTACACCATTATGGATTCCCTATTTATGGAGATTAAGCAATGTATTTCTTGATAAATCTAGCATTGGTGGGCGGTGTAACACGCTCTATATTCCTGGAGACCAGTGAATAGGATCTATTATGATAGAATTTATGTATGACGTAAGGTACCTCCCACTTGGGTTCCAAATTCTAGGGCTTATTTCCCAATATCATTGGGGTTCTAATAGCTAGAACCTACTCTCCCTGGATGAACTAATAGAGGTGAACCTTTTTATTTAAGACTCGTGCTATTCAGTTCTTATGGATCTCAAGGTTGTGCAGTGTGTGCAACCTCTTCTCATCCAGATGCTCAAAATCATCTAGATGTTTTGGTTCCTATTCATCATTTGAGAGTTTCCTACAAATTTCTATTCAGATTTAGGGTAGCTAGATCTCTATGGGTAACACTACCTTGGTCTTATAAACCAACGAGTATGGCGTCTCTTGTGTAGTAGTGTGCATGGTGGTACGGTAGGCCCATAAAGCAAGGATGATCTTTTTCTGGCCAAGACATCTTATCCTTGTTCACCATATTCTAGAGTATGTTCGATGGGGTCTTATTGAAGGCCTCTATCTATCCATTTTCGACTACATGATAGCGAGATGAGTTATGGTATTCAATGTTATACTCCTAGTATAGCTTCTTCAACTCCACAGAACCGAAGTTGGTGTCGTTGTCTGTCAATATCATGCGAGGGACTCCTAACCTAGTAATTATATGGGACTTTTATGAGGTTGATGATATTTTTCTTTCTGACTTCCTTTAGGGGTATCACATCATCCCATTTATAGAATAATTCAGTGGTAGTAAGGATGTAATTGAACTGATTTGCGGTTGTTGGGGGATATGGTCCCACAACATTCGTCCCCCAAATGATGAATTTCCTAGAATATTTGTTTGTATGAAATAATTTTGAGGGTTGATGTATGAAGTTTGAATGAATCTAGAATGCATGAATTTTTTTTGGTGAATTCCATGCAGTCTTGTATCATGGTCACCCGTAATACCTCAACATTCTGATTTGGTGGGAGAGGCTAGTTCCATATTGTGGGGCACCGCAGGAGCCTGCGTGTACCACTTCCATGATGGTGAGTGTAACGCCCCGACCCTAGTTACCCAGAGTCGGTGCATTATTGCGTAGCATTGGCATGATCACAAAAGATCAAGTCTCGAAAGACCGATTAGTTTAGTATCCTTGAAAACACTAGATACATTCATAAGTCTTACATTACTTCATAAAGTAAAACAAAACTACAACATCTTCTATTCATATCCCCTTATATTATCCCTGTAGGTCATTCATAATATACATCTTCACATCCTGGAAAAAATTAAAATATTGAAAGGGGTGAGCTCAGATGCTCAGTAAGGATAACAATATAGTGGAAGATTTCATAAATAAACATTAACATTTAAGGCAATGTATAACTAAAACAAAAGCCTTTTAAACTTTAACTTTTGCATAATATGGAAAATGTAAAATGAAATAATTCCATTTACTTACTCACATCGATATTCTACTAGTCAAATAATCACATGAAATATCAATAACCACTTTCATAATGAAGGAATGCATAATGCCAGACTATCATAACCATGTAGCCAAGGCCTCATGCCAAGTCTACAATAAGATTTTGTCAAGGCCTCGTTCCAAGACACTAGTTTGTCTCATGAGACCTACCAATGCATCGAGGAGCTATAGCGGGCTCCATCCGTCACTTATTAAGTCCAATGCATTCCTCATATGAATAGGTTTAAACATATCATAAACCATAAAATAATCGTATCATATAAAACATGCATAAAGGCAACATAACATTTCCACATTTCAATCACAAGATATCAATACAACACTTTGATATAATAAAAACATTATAAAAACCATTTTCAATACCAAAATAAAAGAAAATTAAAACTTGGTATTTATTTTTCATTTAAAAAAAGTTATGGCTTGTAGAGGAAGCCGAAACCCAAATAATGGCCATGGCGGAAGAGAAGTCGTTTTCGCCGCATACGTATGACAAGAAAAACATTACTTTTTATCATTTAGTAAAAGACTTCGTATAAAAAGATTCCTTTTTAATAAACGTAAAATTCAAAGGGGTTTATACACCGTATAAAGGAAAGTTGTGTATAAAACCAAATATGCCTCAATGAAAGGAGATTGAGACGAAGTCCCTCACAAAGATCATTTTTCTAAATAAAATAGATCTATTATGTGTATTCACTATAAGTACACATAAAGAAATTACAAATACAAGATATGAAATAATAATATCCTGACATAATTTTAAATTAGGAGATTAACCCAAAGAATGGAAATTGGGTTAAGAAGTTCCCTTACCTCGTGTCCGACTTGACTCGACCGTTCTTTAACCTCCTGAATAATAAAATATAGTTAATTTATACTTTCTTAAGAACCTTTTTCAAGTTCATTATTCCTTTTATATCACTTATTCCCATGTTATGAACATTATGTAATTATTTATGTTAATAACGATCGTTTTGTCGATCTTTGGTACTTGAGTCAAAAATAAACTTCTTATAATTACAAGTTGTTTATGTGGTGAAATAACTATTATATCCAGAGTTATATTCATGATTTAGATATCATATATATCATATATATCCAGTATATACATGAATTTATAATATTACATAACATTTAGAGGTAAGAAATGAAATGCACCGTTCATGGAGACGGTAAGCCGTAGGTACGCATGAACGCTAATTTCATTTCTATTTAGTATTTAATGGAATGAAATTATAATTATATAAAGGTATAATATAATTCCAGTATAATATAATGTATAATAACATTTACTCTATCCTTTATACATCTCACATATGGCATTAACGATTCAAATCACTTTGAGGGGGCGGTAGTCCGCACTTCCTAAAATGAAATTATCGCGTTTACCCATATTGGAAATCATAAAGTATGACATAAATGATAAATACAGAAGCATAATGAAAACATAAACATAATGTATATATCATATATGAAAATAGTGTCATCAAAATGGCCACCATTAGAGGTGTTATATGACTGTTGAACAATCATCGTTTCGTGAGGCAGAAATTCGCCATCCATAGAAACAGTATGTTCTTTAACCATTAGATGTAGGTGTGTGTAAGTGTAGCTCTAATCCTTATTATAAAAACATCCTAGTATATTGAGAATACTGGTGTTGTTACAAAATAAATGAATAAAAATAATTGAGGGGGTTGGAGAAGAAAAATAAAATAAAAGAACACAAGAGAAGACGTTACCTTAAAATCGGGTAACTCTTTTTGATTTGAGACAAAGGATTCCTTGGGAAGATTTCTTCCCAAATTGAGGCTTCTAGGAGTAAGATAGGGAAGTTGAGAGAGTATTTGGGTAGATGTTGGCCGATCCCAAAGGCTTTGAAGGTGTGAGTAAGGTGGTAGTGGTGGGGGCCTTTTATAAGAGGGGAGGAGGGGAACTCTTGGAAAGATTGAAATGATACATTATTATGAAATGATTTTCGGATTAGGTGATAAGGGTTCTAAATTTTCTCATCCAATATGTTTTTGACAAGTGTATGCCTTAGATTTTACATTATCTTTTCATTTTATTTAAATCGTTAATTAATGAGGTAATTGATGCATCATCATGGTGTCATAAATAATTTAATTTATTTAATGTATAAAAATTATGAAAAATATATCATGTTGTAGGAAATCTTTTTATCTTTATAATGAATATTTATAGTCAAAAATATGACTTGTATTACCCCATTTAAAAATTGTTTTAGTAAAATAACTCATGTTTGTGACATTTTTATTTTAACATTAAATAAAAAGTTATTTATGTCATTTTCCTACCAAAGTGGCTCCATGGAGTTCCCAAGTTGACCCATGGATTGTCTTGGTCGGCCATGACTCATCCAATATGGGTAGGACAAGTGGAAAGGTCATTTCATATTATTATAACATTATCTTTACCTTAAATTACACTAATTACCTTTAATCGCGATTAATTAAACTTAAAAGTTACTATTCACCAAAAAATTATTTTAATCCCATTGAACCACATTTTACTTTATAATGACAACCATGTATGTCGGATTTTTGAAAATCAAATCACAGAAGTGGTAATGTTTCATTTAAACGAAAAATCAGTTTTTTTAACTACCACTTAGTGGTTTCACTATTCATCAAAAATTGAAGTTGTTCAGAACAATGCCAAAATTTCATCCTAAGCTATAATTGATATTCTGAATTCAAAAATGATTTCTATTTTATGAAATTAAAAACATATAAGTTGCATTAATTGATTTTATAATTAATTCCCACTGTCACAACAAATAATGTGTTTTTAAGAAATAATATATATCAAAAGATTGACAATTGTTTATATCCAATTTCAAAGTGAAATTAATTCTAATGAACACCATTGGATAAAGTGGTAAAAATATAATGACCCATAATTACATACATTGTTAATACTTCAAAATGGAAGCACACTTATTACAACATATGACAAAACCACAAAGGACCGTATAGGTATAATGTCTTTAGAAACTGGGAAACATAAACAACTGGTTCATAAATCTTCTACAGTGTCTCCCATTTATTTCATCATATATAGGGTCCCTTTTAGCATATTCTACTTAATATCCATCTTCCTAACCTGGGTAAAAGAAAACATAAAAGGGTGAGCTCAAATGCTCAGCAAGGGAAAATAAAGGAAATAAAAATCATATCATATCTTTTTGAAAATCATAACCTGAAAAAGAGATCATAATATCTTAACATGAAATAAATAATAGAAGTGAAAATGAGATCCCCATAATCATAACATGAAACTTTAACTTTGTGGCATGCACACATAATCATGGAAAATCATTTCTTGTTAGTCATGACTCATTGCCAAGACTATCTTAGTGGACAAGGTCCCTTTCTGAACCGAGTCACCCTCGTTCCAGTCCTGTTTCACTGAACCGGTATAACCTACCATTCCAGCCATGTCTATCTCATGAGATATAAAATCTTTACCCAATGCATTGGAGGGAGATATAGGTCCCACCCATCTTATAATGAATCCTTTCTTATGTGTTCCACATAATCATAAATCATACATCATCGCATAACACATGTAACAAAAATGGGATTCTTGAAACATCATGACATCATAAAACAAACCATATAAGGTAAATGACTTCATAAAAATAATTCTCTCACAACATAATCAAATCAATGTAATAATAGGGATAAAAACAGAACCCTATATTATCTTAGATGGAAAATAATTTTGATAAAACATTTGAACTCCATTCTTGAGGAAAATATCCTTTCTACTTCAAAAACACTTTTCCTTTCTTAACATGTCATACAATTTTAAACTAAAAGAAGTTGATTGAAAATAAACTTGAATACTTGTAAAGGAAACTTCTTGGAAATAATGTTTTAGAAATCCATTCATGCCGTATAAGTTAAAAAAACATTCTTCGTACTTTTGTCAGAAAAGTCAAAAAGTACCTCGTACGAAAAACGACAAAATATTCCTTTCATATTCTTTTCTAAAAACTCACCGAAGGGTAAAATTGGATTTAAACTATTGTAATTGGATGGAAACAATATTACATATTGATGGAACATGGATGTGGATGATAAAATACACCCCAGTAAATGCCAAAGTAAAAACAATCTCGGATAAGAATGAGATTGTGATATTTTCCCTTACCTTAGGTCCAATTTGCTTTGTATGTGTCCGAAGCTCCTGTATAATGGTTTAAATAATGTTATTTACTTATTACAGAATCATACATATTGATATGATATCATATATGGTCATATTCTTAGCTTCTTGTTAGTAATATTTCATTGTTACTTGTTACTCGGGTCTTTATTGCCTTTTGTTCTTATGCGTGTTTTGCCGAATAAATACTTATTCTTATTTTAAGGTTATAGATAACTTATATCCAGAATGGTATTAGTGTAACATATATCATATTTATTCATTCAATTCATTTATATAATTACTATGTAATGATGATCATGTAGAACGAGTCGCATCACATCGTGGAGACGGTATTCCGTACGTACGCACGAGTGATAATATCGTTCCTATGATCGTGGAATTGTATTGGAGTATATGTATATTATTTCAGTATCAATATTACTTTATAATAATCATAAATAGTTACTCATTACACAATTATACCCATCCTTGTAAGGTGATGGTGGAAAATAGATTACACCACGGCGTGGAGACGGTATTCCGTACATACGCACGCGCGGTGATTTCATTTTTCCGTAGGATGGATAGAAGGTGAATTAGGGTTGTTTCATATTTATAATAACATATCAGTATGTAATTAATACTTATGTTATTACTTTATCATGAAACAACTAAAGAAGAAGAAGTTTAAGAAGAAAGAAATTGAAAATATCGGTAATGGATATTACCTCTTCTTTGGAACGCCTCTTTGAATCCTCCACTTAGGGAACTAAGATTGGTCTTTGAAGAAAACCAGGACCTATAGGATTATTCTAGGGAAGTGGAGAGGAGAAAATGGTGGGGTTTTTCCGAGCTTGAGTTCTCAAATTGGTGTGAGGAGGAGGGGGAGGAGGTGCCCTTTTATAAGGGAGGAGAGGGGCACCTTAGGAATATCTCAAAATATTATTTTATATTAAAGTCAAAATCGGTTTATAATGGTTCCAAAGGGTTTTATTTCGAAGCTAAAGTGGGGATGGGTCGAAATCCTATCAACCAATAGGATTTATACATGTTTAGGGTATTATTGTAACCTTATCAATTAGATTTAACTCTAAGTTGAATAATTTAACTTTTACCGTGTCTTTTTGTTTTCTTAGACTATATGGTTAATACACTTACCATAACATGCCAAACGAACCCCAAATTGTTTATTATTAATATATATATCCTTATCTAAGTCATTTGGCCGAACCTTATATTTTTAGGAATAAAATAACAATTAATCATATAATATTTGATTTAAAAACTATTTTGTGTCAATTTTGACACTATTTGATATATGATTTTTTTGAAAGTCATAACAGAATTATATGTTCGAACCACATTGATTAAATCAACACTAATATATCATAGTAACCTATAAAATTAGTGGAATTCATAAAAAGTCTGAAATTACATTTATTTTTGTGTTTATAACATCAATTATGTCAATATTTTATTAATAAGATAATTACTCCATCATCATTGTGTCATAAATAAATTAAATTATTTAATGTCTAAAAATTATAAATAAAATACCATTATGTAGGAAATATTTTTTTTCTTTCTGATGAATATTTATAGTCGAATTTATATTATGTATAACCCCATATTAAAAATGATTTACTTATTAAACTTTGATTTTAACTATTTTAACCCTTCTTTAAATAAATTAATAATAAATGTCCTAATCTAACCCAAGTGGGCCTAAATGGTCATATTTTATTCTTAAGTTTGTTTTTGGTCAAATTAAACTTATCCAATAGAATTAGGACATCTGTTAGGGTAATAGTAATATCATATTTACCCTTAGTTACCCTATTTACTATTAACCGCGGTAAAAAAAGTAAAAAGTTACTATTCACCAAAAAATTATTTTTATCTCATTGAACCACATTTTACTTACTGATATCAACCGTGTCTGTCGGATTTTCGAAATTCCATTCACAGAAGCGGTAAAATTAAGTTTTATGCAAAATTCAGTTTTTAACCTACCACTTAGTGGTTTCACTATTCATCAAAAATTGAATGTTTTCAGAAAAATACCAAAATTTCACCCTAGGATAATTTCGGTATTCCGAATCCAAAAATGAAGTCCATTTTGAAAGATAAAATTTATAATATTTAAAAAAGTGGTTATTACTATTCATAACGGCTAGTTTTAATAATATTTTAATAGCATATCGTTGTTTAGTGAAACTCAGTATTGCGTACGACGCAAGCTATCGAGGAAGGTCGCGATTGCGTGTAAAGTAAGACAAGCTAGTATGTAGTGAAATATTCCTTTGATGATATATAAAAACAAAATATTACTCATAAAAATCTCGGGTGTTACATTCTACCCCCCTTAAAAAGTATTTCGCCCTCGAAATTTGTCACTTTGTAACAAACAGATGAGGATACTTCTCCCTCATCATATCCTCAAGCTCCCATGTAGCTTCTTCAAGTTTGTGGTTCCTCCATAAAACTTTCACCAATCGAGTGGTCTTGTTTCGTAGGACTTTTTCACTACGATCCAGAATCTCTATCGGTTGTTCTTCATAAGAAAGATCTTGCTCCAGCGGTACAACTTCTGAGCTGAGTACATGTGAAGGATCAGGTATGTACTTTCTCAGGAGAGATACATGGAACACATCGTGAACTTGAGAGAGATTCGGTGGAAGCGCCAATCGGTAAGCTACCTTTCCAACACGATCCAGTATTTCGAAAGGACCGATATATCTAGGGCTCAACTTCCCCTTCTTTCCAAATCTCATAACCCTCTTCCAGGGAGATATTCGTAAGAACACTTTATCACCCACTTCAAACTCTAGGTATTTTCTTCGGTTGTCGGCATAACTTTTTTGTCGACTCTGAGCTGCTCTTATGTGTTTTTGAATAGATCTGACCTTTTCTGCCATTTCATCAATGAGATCCGGTCCTAATAGCTTTCTTTCCCCAACTTCATCCCAGCATGTTGGAGTCCTGCATTTCTTTCCATAGAGAGCTTCATAAGGAGCCATCTGAATACTGGAGTGAAAGCTATTATTATAAGAAAATTCCACCAAAGGTAGGTGTTGATCCCAACCTCCTTTGAAATCCCTAGAGCAAGCTCTCAACATATCTTCTAGGGTTTGAATTGTTCTCTCAGACTGACCGTCTGTCTGGGGATGATAAGCAGTGCTGAAACTCAACTCTGTATCCAGAGTATGCTGAAGACTTCACCAGAACTTCGAGGTAAATCTCGGATCCCGATCAGATATAATAGAAATTGGTACTCCATGTAATCTTACCACTTCCTTTACATATATCATGGCAAGCTGATCTAGAGATAAATTCTCTCTAATAGCAATGAAGTGTGCAGACTTTGTAAGATGATAAACTATGACCCAAATAGCATTATTGCCTTTGGATGTTTTAGGAAGTCCTGTGACAAATTCCATAGTGATGTTTTCCCATTTCCATTCGGGTATGGGTAATGGTTGTAACATCCCCTTAGACTTCTATCTCTCAGCTTTAACTTGTTGACAAACCAAGCATCGAGATACATATTCGGCAACATCTCTTTTCATGCCATCCCACCAGAAGTAATCTTTCACGTCCCTATACATCTTCGTGCTTCCAGGATGAATAGAGAATGAAGAACTATGAGCCTCATCCAGCAGCTCCTTCTTTAATTCGTGGATGGGAGGAACACAAACCCTATTCCTGAACTTTATTATCCCATCACAATCAAGGTTGAATTCAGGAACATTTCTCACCTTCTTTTGTAACTCTACATCTTCTTTCTGTGCCTCTTTAATCTTCACATGTATAGATGGTTGAACATTCATTTGAGAAAGATAATATTTTTCCCCTTCCATTATAATTCCAAGATCCATCCTTTGTAAATCCATAAATATTGGATCTTTTGTGATCCTCATCATGGATAAACTAGCAAGTTCTTGTCGACTTAATGCACCTGCCACCTTGTTTGCTTTCCCAGGGTGGTAATGGATTGAGCAGTCATAATCCTTAATCATCTCCAACCATCTTCTTTGACGCATATTCAACTCCTTTTGTGTGAAAATATACTTTAAACTTTTATGATCAGTATAAATATCACACCTTTCACCATAAAGGTAATGCCTCCAAATCTTTAATGCAAAGATTACCGCAGCCAACTCTAAATCATGTGTTGGGTAATTTTTCTCATGGATTTTCAACTGTCGTGAGGCATAAGCTATCACCAAATCATTTTGCATAAGAACACACCCCAATCCCTTCTTGGATGCATCACTGTAGATCACAAACCTTTCTCCACTACAAGGCAGTGTGAGCACAGGTGCACTGGATAACCTTCTTTTCAACTCCTTGAAATTCTCTTCACATTCCTCTATCCAAACAAACTTAAATCCTTTCCGAGTCAACTTGGTGAGTGGATTATATAATCGTGAAAAATATTTTACAAAATGTCGATAATATCCAGCCAAACCAAGAAAACTTCGGATCTCAGTTACTGTTGTTGGTCTTGACCATCTTTCGATAACCTCTGTTTTTGCTGGATCCACAGATATCCCCTCTTTTGAGATTATGTGACCCAAAAATGCAACTTTTTGAAGCCAAAATTCACACTTGGTAAATTTGGCATAAAGCTTCTCCTTTCTCAGGGTCTTCAATATAATTCTCAAGTGATGTTCATACTCTTCCTTGCTCTTTGAATAGACAAGAATATCGTCTATAAAGACTACCACAAATTGATGAAGATAGTCTCTAAAGACTCTATTCATTAGATCCACGAAGATAGCAGGGGCATTAGTAAGACCAAATGGCATCACTATAAATTCATAGTGTCCATACCTTGTACGGAAATCCGTCTTTGGTATATCCTCCCTTTTGACCCTTAATTGATGATACCCTGAACGAAGATCAATCTTGGAAAAGTATTGAGCTCCGCGTAGTTGGTCAAATAAATCATCAATGCGTGGGAGAGGATATTTGTTCTTGATAGTGATCTTGTTAAGTTCTCGATAATCAACGCAGAGTCTCATTGATCCATCTTTCTTCTTAAAAAATAGAACATGTGCTCCCCAAGGTGACGCACTAGGGCGTATGAATCCCTTGTCAAGATTATCTTGGAGTTGCTTCTTCAATTCCTGCAACTCAATTGGGGCAATTCTATAAGGTGTCTTTGAAATAGGCAAAGCACCCGGTACGATTTCTATTGAAAACTCAACTTCACGATTTGGTGGAAGACCCGGTAATTCCTCCGGAAAGACATCATCAAATTCCCGTACGATGGGAATATTCTTAATCGTGAGTTTCTCACCAACCATTTGAGATAAATAACCTTCATTTATTGGAATCAAGACCCATAAGATGGAAGGAATTTCCACTGGAAGGTTATATTCATCCTTGCATCGATAGACGATCGTAGATTGATCTGGAATATGAAATGTGACTTCCCTTCTTTGGAAATTGATATGAGCTCCATGTAGAGAAAGCCAATCCATGCCAAGAATCACATAAAATTCCACTATAGGAAGGATCAAAAGATTTTCAGGAAGCACTTTCCCACAAACTTCAATTGGAGAAGAATTATAAACTTTTGATGTGACTGTTGTGCCATTAGGTGTTGTCACAACTAACTCAACATCTAATCGTTGAGGTAATACGGTGATACCCTTAGAAAAATTTTCAGAAATAAAAGAGTGGGTGGATCCAGAATCAAATAAAACATTTGCTACTTTAGAGTAGATGGTAAGTGTACCTTTCACCACTTCGTTATCATACTCCACATCGCTGATAGAAATTTCATGTGACTTTCCTTTGTCTTTAGCCTTAAGATTTTGTTGACGTCAACCATCATCATCAACCCTTGGATTTGGGCATTGATTGGCATAATGCCCCATCTCCTTGCACTTGAAACATTGAAGTGTAGTAGGTTTATTCTGTGTATCCCTTCCTTTGTTTGCATCATTAGACATCTTCTTCCCATTATCGCGGCATTCAAATGCCCGATGACCTTACTTTCCACATTTGAAACATTTACTTGTCCCTTTAAGACAACTCCCTCCATGTTTCTTTCCACACTTTGAGCATAAGGGAAATCTCATCTTCTTTTCAGTGTGCTCTTTAGATTTTCCTTTGAATTCCATCTTCCTCTTCTTATCAAACCCATGTGACTGATGGGTTACTCCAATATCCATCTCGACTTTGAGAGCACATCGAACGATTTCCTCGTAGCTATTGAAGTCCCTTATGGCTAACGCCCTTCGAAGACTTGGTTTTAAGCCACTAAAGAATCGATCGATCTTACTCTCAGGTTGGATAATAATACCAGAAGCGTACCTTGCAAGTCTTGTAAAATTTGCTTCATAGGTACCAACAAATTCATCATCCCTTTGCTTCAGTTCAAGAAACTCTTTCTCCATCTTTGTTCGGAGAATACGAGGGAAGTACTTATTGAAAAATAAGTTCTTGAACTCGTCCCATTCCATAGACTCAATTTCATCTCTTTGCCTCATATTCTTAATAAGATTCCACCATTGATCAGCATCTCCTTCCAAACGATACACTACTAGGATGACTTTATCATGTTCAGAACATTGAAGAACTGAAAATATCTTTTTCAGTAGTACTAATCCATTGTTCAGAAACTAATGGATCAGTAGACCCGCTGAAAGAAGGTGGACGCTGACTCATGAAGGATTCAACAGAATTTTGCTCCTTCCTTTGCTCGTTTGGAAGTCCTGCATGATTCATATCTTGAGAAAGTTGTGTGAGCATGGCTATAAGATTTTGCATTCCAGCTCCCATATCGTTTGGTTGCTCAGGGGGACAATCATTTCATTGCCCATCGCATTCCACATTAACACGATTCCTTCGGGTTCCAGCCATTGACTAAAACCAAGAAGAATAGTGCGAGCAACACTAATTATAATAGGAAAACCACATAATCAAAAATAAAATTTCACACTTAAGGTCTTATCCTAGGGTATTCATGGCCATTTCTAAAACACTAAGATTGTGTTCTATGCTTAGACTTATCCTTAGGGTTCTTACTAAGACTTTCACATCCTAGTTTCAAAAGGTTGACTATACCTTTACTCTGATACCAACTATAACGAACCATACTTACATACATTGTTAATACTTCAAAATGGAAGCACACTTATTACAACATATGACAAAACCACAAAGGACCGTATAGGTATAGTGTCTTTAGAAACTGAGAAACATAAACAACTGGTTCATAAATCTTCTACAGTGTCTCCCATTTATTTCATCATATCTAGGGTCCCTTTTAGCATATTCTACTTAATATCCATCTTCCTGACCTGGGGAAAAGAAAACATAAAAGGGTGAGCTCAAATGCTCAGCAAGGGCAAATAAAGGAAATAAAAATCATATCATATCTTTTTGAAAATCATAACCTGCAAAAGAGATCATAATATATTAACATGAAATAAATCATAGAAGTGAAAATGAGATCCCCATAATCATAACATGAATCTTGAACTTTGTGGCATGCACACATAATCATGGAAAATCATTTCTTGTTAGTCATGACTCATTGCCAAGACTATCTTAGTGGACAAAGTCCCTTTCTGAACCAAGTCACCCTCGTTCCAGTCCTGTTTCACTGAACCGGTATAACCTACCGTTCCAGCCATGTCTATCTCATGAGATATAAAATCTTTACCCAATGCATTGGAGGGAGATATAGGTCCCACCCATCTTATAATTAATCCTTTCTTATGTGTGCCACATAATCATAAATCATACATCATCGCATAACACATGTAACAAAAATGGGATTCTTGAAACATCATGACATCATAAAACAAACCATATAAGGTAAATGACTTCATAAAAATAATTCTCTCACAACATAATCAAATAAATTTAATAATAGGGATAAAAATATAACCCTATATTATCTTAGATGGAAAATAATTTTGATAAAACATTTGAACTCCATTCTTGAGGAAAATATCCTTTCTACTTCAAAAACACTTTTCCTTTCTTAACATGTCATACAATTTTAAACTAAAAGAAGTTGAGTAAAAATAAACATGAATACTTGTAAAGTAAACTTCTTGGAAATAATTTTTTAGAAATCCATTCATGCCGTATAAGTTAAAAAAAAACATTCTTCGTACTTTTGTCAGAAAAGTCAAAAAGTACCTCGTACGAAAAACGACAAAAGATTCCTTTCATATTCTTTTCTAAAAACTCACCGAAGTGTAAAATTTGATTTAAACTATTGTAAGTGGATGGAAACAATATTACATATTGAGGGAAAATGGATTTGGATGATAAAATACACCCCAGTAAATGCCAAAGTAAAAACAATCTCGGATAAAAATGAGATTGTGATATTTTCCCTTACCTTAGGTCCGATTTGCTTTGTATGTGTCCGAAGCTCCTGTATAATGGATTAAATAGTGTTATTGACTTATTCCAGAATCATACATATTGATATGATATCATATATGGTCATATTCTTAGCTTCTTGTTAGTAATATTTCATTGTTACTTGTTACTCGGGTCTTTATTGCCTTTTGTTCTTATGCGTGTTTTGCCGAATAAATTCTTATTATTATTTTAAGGTTATAGATACCTTATATCCAGAATGGTATTAGTGTAACATATATCATATTTATTCATTCAATTCATTTATATAATTACTATGTAATGATGATCATGTAGAACGAGTCACATCACATCGTGGAGACGGTATTCCGTACGTACGCACGAGTGATGATATCGTTCCTATGATCGTGGAATTGTATTGGAGTATATGTATATTATTTCAGTATCAATATTACTTTATAATAATCATAAATAGTTACTCATTTCACCATTATACCCATCCTTGTAAGGTGATGGTGGAAAATAGATTACACCACGGCGTGGAGACGGTATTCCGTACGTACGCACGCGCGGTGATTTCATTTTTCCGTAGGATGGATAGAAGGTGAATTAGGGTTGTTTCATATTTATAATAACATATCATTATTTAAGTAATACTGATGTTATTACTTTATCATGAAACAACTAAAGAAGAAGAAGTTGAAGAAGAAAGAAATTGAAAATATTGGTAATGGATATTACCTCTTCTTTGGAACGCCTCTTTGAATCCTCCACTTAGGGAACTAAGATTGGTCTTTGAAGAAAACCAGGACCTCTAGGATTATTCTAGGGAAGTGGAGAGGAGAAAATTGCAGGGGTTTTCCGATCTTGAGTTCTCAAATTGGTGTGAGGAGGAGGGGGAGGAGGTGCCCTTTTATAAGGGAGGAGAGGGGCACCTTAGGAATATCTCAAAATATTATTTTATATTAAAGTCAAAATCGGTTTATAATGGTTCCAAAGGGTTTTATTTCGAAGCCAAAGTGGGGATGTGTCAAAATACTATCAACCAATAGGATTTAGACAAGTTTAGCGTATTATTGTAACCTTATCAATTAGATTTAACTCTAAGTTAAATAATTTAACTTTTACCGTGTCTTTTTGTTTTCTTACACTATATGGTTAATACACTTACCATAACATGCCAAACGAACCCCAAATTGTTTATTATTAATATATATATCCTTATCTAATTCATTTGGCCGAACCTTAGATTTTTAGGAATAAAATAACAATTAATAATATAATATTTTATTTAAAAACTATTTTGTGTCAATTTTCACACTATTTGATATATGATTTTTGTGAAAGTCATAACAGAATTATATGTTCGAACCACATTGATTAAATCAACACTAATATATCATAGTAACCTATAAAATTAGTGGAATTCATAAAAAGTCTCAAATTACATTTATTTTGGTGTTTATAAGATTAATTATGTCAATATTTTATTAATAAGATAATTATTGCATCATCATTGTGTCATAAATAAATTAAATTATTTAATGTCTAAAAATTATAAATAAAATACCATTATGTAGGAAATATTTTTAGATTTATAATGAATATTTATAGTCGAATTTATCTTATGTATAACCCCATATTAAAAATGATTTACTTATTAAACTTTGATTTTAACTATTTTAACCCTTCTTTAAATAAATTAATAATAAATGTCCTAATCTAACCCAAGTGGGCCTAAATGGTCATATTTTATTCCTAAGTTTTTTTTGGTCAAATTAAACTTATCCAATAGAATTAGGACATCTGTTAGGGTAATAGTAATATCATATTTACCCTTAGTTACCCTATTTACTATTAACCGCGGTAAAAAAAGTAAAAAATTACTATTCACCAAAAAATTATTTTTATCTCATTGAACCACATTTTACTTACTGATATCAACCGTGTCTGTCGGATTTTCGAAATTCCATTCACAGAAGCGGTAAAATTAAGTTTTATGCAAAATTCAGTTTTTAACCTACCACTTAGTGGTTTCACTATTCATCAAAAATTGAAAGTTTTCAGAAAAATACCAAAATTTCACCCTAGGCTAATTTCGGTATTCCGAATCCAAAAATGAAGTCCATTTTGAAAGATAAAATTTATAAAATTTCAAGAAGTGGTTATTACTATTCATAACGGCTAGTTTTAATAATATTTTAATAGCATATCGTTGCTTAGTGAAACTCAGTATTGCGTACGACACAAGCTATCGAGGAAGGTCGCGATTGCGTGTAAAGTAAGTCAAGCTAGTATGTAGTGAAAGATTCCTTTGATGATATATAAAAACAATATATTACTCATAAAAATCTCGGGTGTTACAAAAAATATATTATAATTATACTTTAAAACCAATAAATAATATAATTTATCACTATAAATTATTTTGATTAAAAAAGTTGTTTTAAGTATTTTTCACTATTCATAAAAAAATTGGAAGTTCTCAGAAAATTACAAACTTAGGATAATTTTGATATTAAGAATACAAAAATGAAGTCCATTTTGAAATATAAAATATATATAATTTCAAAAAGTGGGTATTACTATTCATAACTGCTACTTTGATTGGTCACGGTGTGTTAGAATCTCGAACTTGCATACAATGCAAGCTATTGCATTATTGAAAGAGAAGCGTATCATGGAAGTTTGGGGTGTTACATTCTCCCCTTCTTCAATAAATTGCATCCTCGCAATTTGAAATTTTTCATTGAAAATAAAAGGTTGAAAATAGAAAATACCTTTGTGGAAAACCCACATCGGAAATAAGGTTAATAAAAATATAACTTTAAAATAAAGAAAGATAAGTACAAAGGTCACCCGAGATAGCCCATACTAGGATTCTATGAAAATATGGATATGGAAGAAAAACAAACCATCAAGGTCTGATGGAGAGTTGTAGAAAACTGGATTAGGAGAAAGTTAACCATAAGAAAATCACAAACTTGTGATTGGTTAAACGGTCATTGAATCCCCAGTTGGAAAAGTTAATCGGCAACGTTTTTGTTTTAAGTTACCTTTTATAAAGTTGAGGAATTTATTTAAGATATTTACTAATAATGTAATGAAATATACTTACTTGTCATGTAGACTTTCATTCTTTAATAAATTTTTACCACAAACCTATCTTTCACTCCAAATGGTAACAGAACTCAAAAATATTCTATTTATCCAAATTGTATAAGGTTATAAATATTACCACATACCATTTAGATTAGGAAAAATATTTTGTAATAACCAGGGACTTCCTGTAGGCTAGTGGTAGGTAATAAATGCCTGTCGCACTATGGTTGTGGGTTCGATTCCTGCAGCTTTTTCCGACGCGATGGGTTATACCCCACCCTGTAGGTTGTTCTTTTCCTAAAACTATAGTATTATAATATTCCAAAAATAATCTTCAGAAATGTTTTAACCTTAAACAATACTATCCAAAGATCAACTTAATCCATTCCAACCTTTATATTTATCCAAAATACCTCTGTCCAGACTTTCTCTAAAAGGTCTCTAAATTCCAAAATCAATTGTAACATCAGATTCCCCAAACAAATTAAAGTTTCTATTTTTGTCACATACTAAAAATATGATTACCTTCATCATATTAAAACCTTAATGAAAACAGCAAGTAATGTAATACAATCCTTATATATATCACATTATTCTTATAACCAGAATATAATCCTTATTTCCAAAAGAACCAATGCATTAATTATTCCAATTCAACTATAGTAACAACATAAGATTGTCCTTGATCCCTTGTCCTTTTCTAAGGTAAGGTTCCCTGACGCTTAGGACATTCATTTGCATAATGCCCCATTTCCCTATAATGGTAGCATTCAACATTGATAGCCTCTTTCTTTCCCTTGCAATCACGATCCTGGTGACCTTTTTCTCCACATTTATAACAAACTCCCATTCCTTTTAGGAAAGTACCGGGGTGATTCTTCCCACAATTATCGCATAATGGAAAATCCTTCTTTCCCTTTTTCCCTTTATTTGTCTTTTGTTCCACCGTTCTCTTCTTATCTTTCTTTACTTTATTGTCATTAGATTTAGAGAATTCCTTTTCTGTCTTGATAGCACACGAGACTATATCTTCGTATGTTGAGAAAGATTTTGATACTAATGCTCGATAGAGAAAAGGTTTTAACCCATCAAAGAAACGATCAATATTACTTCTTGGGTTACGTATATAATCTACAGCATGCCTCGATAACCTTGTAAAGTTAGCCTCATACTTTGTGACATTCTCATCCTCCTTCTTCCTCAGACTTAGAAATTGCCTTTCCATATCTACTCGATGGTCATGTGGAAAGTATTTTTCTAATAAAATTTCCTTAAACTCCGTCCATTCCATACTTGATACTTCTTCATCTTCCTTTGTGTTTTGAATCAGTGACCACCATTGATCAGCATCTCCAGTGAGGCGGTAAACTGTCATGATGACCTTCTCCCTTTCGCTACTCCCCAAGGCATGGAATATTTTCTCTAAGGATTTTATCCATTGCTCAGATACTAATGGATTTGTACCCCCATTAAATGTTGGTGTTTGTTGCCTCATGAAGCGGTCTAACATTGATCCTCCACGTTGCGGATCAGGGTGCTCCATACGAGTAAGGTTATTATTCATAACCTGAGTGAGTTATCCCAGTATGGTAATAAGTTGATCAGCACCAGTTGTATCTCCAGATCCACAATAATTATCTTGAGTAGGAGGGAAATCCCTACATGGAGTGCGTGCATTGATACGGTTTCCATTCCTTCCACTAGGTGCCATTTATAAACAATGGCATAAACTAGATTAGTTTACGAATCAAAATACATAATTCCATACTTGTAAAATACTTAACATAAATTGAACTATTTATGGATATAATCCATAATCATAAAAATGTTTTCTTTGAGGAAGTATATACTCATAACCCTTCATAGTGGTTTGTAAAGAAAATGAGAATTATCCTAAGCATATCCCCCAGGAGTTCCGTAACCAAGAGTGAAGCAAGGCCCGTTGTCGTGCACCAGTTCTCGTTCGATTCTAGCTCAAAGCGGTGTTTTCAGGTTTTACCCCTAGGTACATCTGTGCCAGAGCCACCTCTACCTGCTCGTATCCAGACATGGATGTATTTATTGGAAAACTCACAAAATCTCTATAATACCAAAATTCTAGGAAGTTCTTCTATACTAATCCTCAAAGTCTATCTTTGGGCTATGTGCTCTAATAAGAGTTTATCTAAATCTAGCTTCCAAGGTTAGTACTAAACTGCCTCTGATACCAACTGTAACCCCCCCGACCCCAGTTACCCAGAGTCGGTGCATTATTGCGTAGCATTGGCATGATCACAAAAGATCAAGTCTCGAAAGACCGATTAGTTTAGTAGCCTTGGAAACACTAGATACATTCATAAGTCTTACATTACATCATAAAGTAAAACAAAACTACAACATCTTCTCTTCATATCCCCTTATATTATCCCTGTAGGTCATTCATAATATACTTCTTCAAATCCTGGAAAAAATTAAAACATTGAAAGGGGTGAGCTCCGATGCTCAGTAAGGATAACAATATAGCGGAAGATTTCATAAATAAGCATTAACATTTAAGGAAATGTATAGCTAAAACAAAATCCTTTTAAACTTGAACTTTAGCATAATATGGAAAAAGTAAAATGAAATAATTCCATTTACTTACTCACATGGATATTCTACTAGTCAAATAATCACATGAAATATCGATAACCACTTTCATAATGATGGAATGCATAATGTCAGACTATCATAACCACGTAGCCAAGGCCTCGTGCCAAGACTACAATAAGATTTTGTCAAGGCCTCGTTCCAAGACAATAGTTTGTCTCATGAGACCTATCGATGCATCGAGGAGCTATAGCGGGCTCCACCCGTCACTTATTAAGTCCAATGTATTCCTCATATGAATAGGTTTAAACATATCATAAACTATAACATAATCGTATCATATAAAACATGCATAAAGGCAGCATAACATTTCCACATTTCAATCACAAGATATCAATACAACACATTGATATAATAAAAACATTATCAAAACCATTTTCAATACCAAAATAAAAGAAAATTAAAACTTGGTATTTATTTTTCATTTAAAAAAAGTTATGGCTTGTAGAGGAAGCCAAAACCCAAATAATGGCCATGGCGGTGGAGAAGTCGTTGTCGCCGCATACGTACGACAAGAAAAACATTCATTTTTGTCGTTTAGTAAAACACATCATATAAAAAGATTCCTTTTGAATAAATGTAAAAGTCAAAGGGGTTTATACACCATATAAAGGAAAGTTGTGTATAAAACCAAATATGCCTCAATGAAAGGAGATTGAGACGAAGTCCTTCATAAAGATCATTTTTTAAATAAAATAGATCTATTATGTGTATTCACTATAAGTACATATAAATAAAGTACAAATACAAGATAGGACATAATAATATCATGACATAATTTGAATGTAGGAGATTAACCCAAAGAATGGAAATTCGGTTAAGAAGTTCCCTTACCTCGTGTCCGACTTGACTCGACCGTTCTTTAACCTCCTGAATAATAAACTATAGTTAATTTATACTTGCTTAAGAACCTTTTTCAAGTTCATTATTCCTTTTATATCACTTATTCCCATGTTATGAACATTATGTAATTATTTAAGTTAATAACGGTCATTTTGTTGATCTTTGGTACTTGAGTAAAAAATAAACTTCTTATAATTACAAGTTGTTTATGTGGTAAAATATCTATTATATCCAGAGTTATATTCATGATGTAGATATCATATATATAATATATATCCATTATATACATGCATTTATAATATTACATAACATTTAGAGGTAAGAAATGAAATGCACCGTTCATGGAGATGGTAAGCCGTACGTACGCATGAACGCTACTTTCATTTCTATTTAGTATTTAATGGAATTAAATTATAATTATATAAACGTATACTATAATGAAATTATAATATAATGTATAATACCATTTATTCCATCCTTTATACAACCTACATATGACATTAAAGATTCAAATCACTTTGAGGGGGTGGTAGTCCGCACTTCCAAAAATGAAATTATCGCGTTTACCCATATTGGAAATCATAAAGTATGACATAAATGAGAAATTAAGAAGCATAAGGAAAACATAAACATAATTTATATGTCATATATGAAAATAGTTTCATCAAAATGGCCACCATTATAGGTGTTATATGAGTGTTGAACAATCATCGTTTCGTGAGACAGAAATTCTCCATCCACAGAAACAGTATGTTCTTTAACCATTAGATGTAGGTGTGTGTAAGTGTAGCTAGAATAATTATTATAACAACATCCTAGTATATTGAGGATACTTTTGTTGTTACAAAAGAAATGAATAAAAAGAATTTAGGGGGTTGGAGAAGAAAAATAAAATAAAAGAACACAAGAGAAGACATTACCTTAAAATTGTGTAACTCTTTTTGATTTGAGCCAAAGGCTTCCTTGGGAAGCGTTCTTACCAAAGTGAGGCTTGTAGGAGTAATATATGGAAGTTGAGAGAGTATTTGGGCAGATGTTGGCCGAGCCAAAATGCTTTTAAGGTGTGAGTAAGGTGGTAGTGGTGGGGGCCTTTTATAAGAGGAGAGGAGGGGCACTCTTGGAAAGATTGAAATGTTACATTATTATGAAATGATTTTCGGATTATAAAGGTCCCACAATGATATATTTCTAGGATAAGGTGATAAGGGTTCGAAATATTCTCATACAATAGGTTTTTGAGAAGTTTATGCCTTATATTTTACATTATCGTTTCATTTTATTTAAATCATTAATTAATGAGGTAATTGTTGCATCATCATGGTGTCATAAATAATTTAATTTATTTAATGTATAAAAATTATAAAAAAAATATCATGTTGTAGGAAATATTTTTATCTTTCTAATGAATATTTATAGTCAAAAATATGATTTGTATTACCCCATTTAAAATCTGTTTTAGTAAAATAACTCATGTTTGTGACATTTTTATTTTAACATTAAATAAAAAGTTATTTATGTCATTGTCCTACCAAAGTGGCTCCATGGGGTCCCCAAGTTGACCCATGGATTGTATTGGTCGGCCATGACTCATCCAATAGGGTTAGGACAAGTGTAAAGGTCATTTCATATTATTATAACATTGTCTTTACCTTAAATTACACTAATTACCTTTAATCGCGATTAATTAAACTTAAAAGTTACTATTCACCAAAAAAATTATTTTAATCCCATTGAACCACATTTTACTTTTTAATGACAACCATGTATATCGGATTTTTGAAAATCAAATCACAGAAGTGGTAATGTTTCATTTAAACAAAAAATCAGTTTTTTTAACTACCACTTAGTGGTTTCACTATTCATCATAAATTGAAGTTGTTCAAAACAATGCCAAAATTTCACCCTAAGCTATAATTGATATTCCAAATTCAAAACTGATTTCTATTTTATGAAATTCCAAACATATAAGTTTCATTAATAAATTTTATTATTAATTCCCGCTGTCACAACAAATAGCGTGTTTTTAAGAAATAATATATATCAAAAGATTGACAATTGTTTATGTCCAATTTCAATGTGAAATTAATTATAATGAACACCATTGGATAAAATGGTAAAAATATATTATAATTATACTTTAAAACCACTAAATAGTATAATTTATCACTATAAATTATTTTGATTAAAAAAGTTGTTTTAAGTATTTTTCACTATTCATATAAAAATTGGAAGTTCTCAGAAAATTACAAACTTAGGATAATTTTGATATTACGAATACAAAAATGAAGTCCATTTTGAAATATAATATATATATAATTTCAAAAAGTGGGTATTACTATTCATAACTGCTACTTTGATTGGTCGAGGTGTGTTAGAATCTCGAACTTGCGTACAATGCAAGCTATTGCATTATTGAAAGAGAAGCGTATCCTGGAAGTTCGGGGTGTTACAGTGAGGATTTATACTTATACTATGAAAATGAGGATAATTTCATCGAAACCATTCTTTTATATGATTTTATTGTCATTTTGGCCATCCTGCAAGGTGAAGTTTGTTGCATGGCACAAGATCTGTTCCTTTCCAACACGATCCATCAGAAGAGTTCCATCCAGAAGATAGCTAATTATGGGATCCATCCACCTAGAGGAGGTCACTAGTTTTTCATGCTCCGAGGTGGTTCTGACCAAATTTATCTCCTTCATATCAAATATGATGATCAATGATACCATTATTTGATGTGCTATGTGTAAGGTTTCCTCCTCCTAATCAGGTTCGTCCAAGACGGTGGTCGTGTTAGCCAATGCATCATCATGAGCATTCTATGATCAAGGTATATAATGAAATGTGGTATCAAAGGGTAATTCCTCCATTAGTACCGTGATATAGCCATTGAGGGGGGATATTTCTTCATTTTTTATGGAATATTCACAATTGTTCTTCTTTATCACTATTTATGAATCCCCTTTAATGTTTAGGTATGCTATGGTTAGCTGTAAAGCTATTTCCAACCCATCTATGAGGGGTTGGTATTAAAATTTATTTTTTATGCAGCCTTCAGATAGTGAGGAAGAGCAGGGAAGAACTTCTTTGTCTGGAGAGACAAATATAACCCTAAGAAAACTCGAATAAGCTTCAGGTTTTCCATTCTTGTGTCAATAGGACTCTGGGAGGCTCCATCAAAATATATATCCTATATGGGGGGAGTGTCGTGGGATTAAAATACCTCTTCATATGGGAGTTCAATGTCATCAAATTTATTTTATAGAGTGGGATGTGACACCAGGTAGTCATCTTGATATTTTCCTTTTACTGACTTCTAGGATATGAACTGGATTTACAACTTTTTCAGAATTATTTCCCATTGATCCAAGCCCCCAATCAGCATAGGGAAGCCAATGGCATACTTAAGCAGGTGTATACAAGAGAACCATAAAACCTTGTGGTGTTGTAGGTAATGACTTATCTTTTTCACTATGAATATGAACACAGGGAATTTCTTTTTGACATTAGAATATTTAGTCTCGGCACCCAGCATTGTTCGAATGAGATAGTGAAGACTATTATCGCTCTTCGTGTCATTCTTATATGCAAGGTGGGTGCCTAGTGAGTGTTCCATGGCCACCACATATATGATGAGTGGTCTCCCTTCTACTGGAGGAATCAAAACTGGTGGGTGTAGTAGATAATTCTTGATATTTTCACAATATTTTTGACACTCATTATCCCATTGGTAGGTGACCCCATTCTTCATTAGCCTCATGAAGGGGAGGGCTTTACTGGCTAGGTTTTATTTGAATCACTTATTGTATGAGAGGTGATCTTAGAGCCCCCTTAGTTCTTTCAGATTCTTAGGGTGTAAAATTTCTAGGATAGTACTGGTCTTCTCTGAGTCTTCCTCGATAACATGGTGGCATACCAAAAAATTTAGGAATTTACCTCAGGGTACCCTAAAAGAGAACTTTATATGATTTATCTTTAGACTATGATATCTAAACTTGTCTAATATTTCTCAAATATCCATGAAGTGATCACATACCTATCAGGATTTGAGGACCAGGTCGTTGACATAACACTTGGCTATCCTTCCCAAGAATGGATTAAATATGTGATGCATGGTGCGCTGATATGTAATGCCGACATTATTTAATTTGAAGGACATGACCTAGTAGCATAAGATATATTGGGGTAGTGAATTATTCATCCTTGGGGGCCAATTTGATTTGATTGTACCCCAAGTACCCATCAATAAAGGAAAGGTCTTGGAAGCTAGCAATTTCATCAATTAAGAGCTTTGTGATCGACAAAGTGAAATATTCTTTTAGGAAATGCTGATTAAGGTCTATGAACCCTAATCTATCCATTCTTTTTCTTAATGGGGACGATTTTGGCAAGCCATTTCGGGTATTTCACTTCTCAGAAAAATTTGGATTTCATAAACTTATTGACTTCCACCTCTACGTTCATAGAATGAGATGGGTAAATTATCATAGCCACCATCTTGAAGTCTCAATTTTCTTTAGGTATCTTGAGATGGTTTATAGCCACATATGGATTGAATCTAGGAATTTATGTATAGTTACAGGAAAACACATATCGGTGTTTCTTTAGGAATGCAATATACAACTCCTGCTCTTCAAGGGGCATGGAAGCGCTAATCAAGGTAGGTCATGAGTTTTCCTATGTCCTAAGGTATATCTACCAGAGATAATCTATGGAGGTGGAAACACCTTACTTGAATGATATAGGGGAGTTCCTGAGATCATCCTCATCTTATTTTATTTCCGAGTCATCTCTTGACATCTGAGTTGTAGTAGAGAGATGTTGAAGATGATTTTCACTGAGAATAGGGAGGCCTAGACCTCTAGGACTGGGTCTGCTATTTCGACTATGTTTATTGGGAGCACATAATCCTCATTGTACATGCTCTAGGGATTTACTGGGGCGGTCCCTAAACTATTGGGTGTGGAAAACTATATAACATCATCCACCATCATCTGTTTGTCTCCCTTCTTGTAGGAGTCTTCTTCAGTATGTATGGATCTGTAAGTTTCTAAGGGGTAGTTCTATCCATGGAGTATGCTAACCTTTCCATTGATGGGGCACTTCAAACATTGATGGAATGTTAGTGGTATCATTGAGTTTATATAGAGATAGGGACTCCCAAGAAAGACATTATATGTGGTTTTATACTGGATGAACATGAACATGGCATCTGATACGAGCTCCCCAAATTGGGTCTCCAGCTAAATATTTCAGAGGGGCCTTTGTTTATGGTCATCATACCCTTGGATGGTCAACTTTGTAGGGTATAAGTCCCCTTTTACTTCCACAAATGTTGGAGGGTTTGGGATGGGATGAGATTGATCTTGGATCCATTTTAAATCAAAAACATTTGTATATTTATGTTATTGAGTTTTCCTGAGACGTAAAAAGGTTTTAAGTGTCCCCATATGGCCTCCTGATCTTGATCAGTAAATGAGATGGGGACATGATATCCTAATGACATAGTCTTCATTCGATAGACCTCAACCATAATGACTTTTGTTTCAAATTACTATGGGATTTAGAGGGATTAAACAAGTGCCTCCACGAGTTATCTCGAAATAAAAATAACATCAAGTATTGAGAGTTTGATTGGGATCATATCTATATATTTCAAAATATCATAATTTTTTTCCAAAGGCCATCACTTCCCAAAATGGGGTTGCTCAGGGGAGTGTAGCTCAGAAGATGGTGTTTCTGAGGTCAATGGACCTAGGGATTGCGTGGAGGTTGAGGGAATATCAATTTCTAGTGGTATAGGTTGTGTTGGCCTTCCCTGTTTCCTAGGTCAATTAGGTTAAACCCCCATTAAGTGTTCATAGAAGATAATTGGGTGAATATGACTACTAGAGGGATCTAAGGCCCCTCCCTTCTGAGTTAGAAGGTAATGAAGTGATTTCCCATGGTTCTCTACTACATATGTTTTTTCTGTGGAAATGTGGATAAGATACTGACTCTTCCCATATCTGTGATGTCCCATGTATCCGTGGTTTCAGCACATGTGACCTACCAATCCCCTATAATATGTGGGAAAAATGTATTTAGGGGTGTACTCATCATCAGTGAAGGGGTTAGTCAAGTGTACTGTGGTGACAGAACTAAATAAAAACTATTTTACTGATAATGATTCTATTTGGAATGGAGGTGCCAATTCCATAGATGTTGTAGTGAAGAAATATTCTGGAGTTAGAGTCTACATTAGAATTGAATATGACTCTTACTCTTTTGTTTCTTCCCATCATGCTCACCCTTGGGAGGTACATCAGACTTCTCCTTTCCTCTTGGTTTATGAATGGTGGCCTTGAGGTAATTTTCTATCAGGGTTTCCGAACAATATGCAACCCACATAGGTTTTTCTGGTTGTGGTAGGAACTAGTGGTATGCCGACCGTTGATCACTTCCTCCCAACCTAGAGAATACTAATTACCTATGTGGTTCCAATGATGATAAAAATACCCCCATCCCTTTGGGGTTGAGGTGATCTATAATCACCACTAATGTTTGCTACCTTTTCAGGGGATAATGAATTTTGGATATGGTGATTGAGATATAAATTCCCCCATCCATATGGGCTGCTGCTTATCTCGAACTACTGCAGGTATGTCCAGAATTTTCTTAGGAACTGATGACCCGAGGGGTGGAGGTAGTGGAAACTTTTCTCCTAGTTTTGGGGGTCGAGTCCATTATTATATCACCTCTATAGAATATGATAATGTAGTCTACGTGATGCGGTGCAGTTTTTCTTGCGTGAGAGCTAGGTACGATGATATCCCATGTTGAGGATCATTCCTTGAGAGTATTTGTCTAAGATATCGCAACTTCAATCTCTGTGTTCGAAACGTCCTTCCATTATCTTGAGGGGTCTGGTTTGAAGTCTTGTTGGCTATCATATTTCCCCGTCTGTGATATCTAGGAATTTTTGGAGCAAGGTAATCCTATTGTAGTGACCAAATAGCCCGATCATTTCTTGGTCCCCTGACCTAACTAGAGGCTATAACATTGCAGGATACCATGTCTGAGGGAATATTCTATTCTAGGGGAGCAGTGAAGTGTAACACTCCATTCTATCCCCACCCTCGAATTCAAATTCCCAACATGGCTTCATATATTAACTTCCAAAGTTTCTTAATGAAATGATAGCAAGGGTGTTGAAAATTATCACCGTGATTTTCTATTTTTGGATCCTAGTCCATGGAGATTATATCTTGGTTGAGCTAGAAATAGAGTATCCTGATGGAATGAAGGTGAAACTCATATCCTAGATAAGGGAGGTTCCAATCCTTCAATCACTGATTCATATCACATATATTATGGCATAGATAAGGAATGAACTCCCTTTCTAGCTTGTCAGGGATCTTATTGTTGGAAGTAGCAAGGGGATAGAACATGATGGAGAAGTTGTTTCTGGATAAATCTATCTATATGTCAATGTTTTAATCTTATTATTTAGACATACACACCTCCATCCAGTCAGAACATATAAGATGACTCTGATGGTCACCGGTTGATGGGAGTGGAGTGCAACTCAGTGCTGATGGGGAACTATATACAGTTGACCCTGGTGTTGGACGCACCAATCTAAATGAAGGTGTCTGTTTTTTGTTTCACCTCTCTAAATATAGGTTTCTAGACAAAGGTAGGATTGACTTTCCAATGGGAGATATTGTCATGGGAATTTTGACCATAGTGGATGTCAGGAGTAGAGTCCCTTCAATCCATCTCCACATTACCACGAGGAGAACTATTATAGCATTGAATGTCTAATGCTTCTGCTTTGATAGAAGAGTATAAAGACCCTTGTGGAGTTGAGATTGTGTCTCAAAAACCCCAAGGATACTTTCATTGAGTATATTAGAAATATTAGTCATGTCCCGCATCGTGGCCGAAGTATGTCGACCTATCTTCCATGGTTGTGTAGGGATATGGGCTTATTGTAAAGTGGTTGTCAGAACTTGTATATAACCACTTGGTGCTATGGGGATATGATCCCACTACAGAGGAGATTTTATAATGTTTTGATAAACTTACTCATTGTCTATAGGAATATGATATTGTCCTGATGTGTGTGACACTCTCACTTAGGGAGCCTCAGTTAAGATGGGGGGTATGTGCCTAATCTTGAGCCTTTCAGATATGCCACTGGTCTTTATTGGAAGTATTATGAGCCTACCCCAAGACATATGCATCTCTCACCTAGTTTTCCCCGGTTGGATTAGGAATATATGCCTTGTCTGAATATTCACCCCCAGCTGGAATATAACAACAAACTTCTAGAATGGTAGAAGGAATATGCAACTCCTCTTGTATTTCCTTGGAATGATGCTGGCGTAGTCGTTCGTTGGTGGAAGTAGGAATATGTGCCTTGATTCTATGATCAGCTAGAGTATGCTGAGCAGATTCATTAACCAGAATTTGAGCATGTCCCGAGGATTTTTCCACTCTCACCTGGTAATCCTCAGCTAGAACGAGGATATGGGTCCGATCCTATGCCTCTAGATTATTCCGCATGACTTCTTTGATAGAAATGTTCCCCTATCCCAATGAATGTTCCACTATCAATTGGATGGCCCCAGCCTGAATGGGAATATGAGCCTGGTACGATGCCTTTCCCTTCCTCAGGACATTCCGATAATCCTCCTGGGTGGGAGCAAGAATGTGTGGTCACTCCAACCACTTGATCATAATGATTAGAGTGTTGAGTCATCCTGGATGTAGAGATATGAGTATGCACATGTCCCTTGATCAACAATAGTTCATGAATATTCCGGTGGGGTTATTCAACTGTTACTAAAATGTATTGGCATTTTAGAAAAGTCTGTGTAGGGATATAAGCCTACACATTTTCCATATCCATGAACTGTTAAGGGATATATTCTATTGAAATGAGGATGTGTTCCCTCTTCTATCTCCAATGTGGCATTGGGACATACCAATGGGATTTACACATAGGGGTAAGAGTATGTGCCTTCCCCATGTTTTCTACTTGAATATTCTTACAGAATTGTTTGGAGCTAGCAGGGATATGAGCCTTCTAGATGGTCACTGCCAAAGTATACTGGTGGGAACTATCTACAGGAGTGGGGGTATTATACATTTCCTATGTATCCAGTGTCTTCTTTCTCCGACGAGTCTTCCTCAGTAGATCCCATGCATGGGTGTCTGATGTGGATGTTTATCAGGAGGTACCCTACATAGGCAGCTGATAGGTATCGGTATGATGATGCTGGTGGCAATGATTAGCAGGCTCCCTCATTGGCGGTGCCTGAACCATGGGGAAGCCAGATCCCACCTCCTGATCCACCTTTATGGGGTACAGAAGATGGTGGTTGTCAAGCTCCGGGGATAAGATCCTAAAGAGATTGGTTGTGGCGATGGGGGCCACCAGTTTAGCGACAACCTTCATTGAACAACATGGAATCATTGAATGATGCAATTGTTGGATCTCATGAGCATATTCCATATTCGAGATTGTACCATATCATTGATAGTCTTGAATCATTGTGTTTTCTCTCTACTACTGGAGCTTTTTGGTAGACAAGATCGTTTTACAACTCATAAGGGTCATGGTGGCAGATGAAGTACCAGAATGAGTGCTAGAAGATGAATAAACTCTCTCAGATCGGGAGTTTGTAATAATGAATACAACAAGGAACAAGGCCACCAATTAGTTCCATATCTAAGGGAATAATAATGCACAATCAGATATGCATGGTCACCACAATTGTCGTGTATTCTATTTCAAACCATTCTTCTCATTTGGAATCTTCAGCATGAGGGTGTACTTACATGAATCCCGGTTTATGATGGTCTTGTTGATTTTTTGTATATGGTTTACAAATAAAATTGTCCTAATAGGTTCGTGTCAATATTATTAGTGTTGTTTTTGTATAAGGGGAAAGGAACATGGAATGACGGATTATAACCCAATTTTTTGTTCTTAGAGGGATTATGGTCGGATTCATCATTTTGGCTTGTGTATGGGGACAAACAGAATGGTCTGATGGATTATAAACTGTTCATTTTTTTATTTCATATATTCACATATGATTAACCATTTTTGCTTCGTTGGGATTTTGTTGTATGGAATGGATTCTTCTCGTTGTGTTACCATTTTTACTTTTCCCTAAAACACCTAATAGTCCCCCCATCCTTAGCTGGGTACATAACTGCTTTCTAAAGGTTGTCGGTTGTCTGGGTATTCAGGCCTAGTGACTCTTGGGGACTCGCATTAGTTGAGAGGATGGAAGGTCGGGCTCATCATGCCCATTTGGGCAGAATTTTTTCCTACTTTGGGACTCTTTTATATATTTAAGACTTGTTTGTTAATCTATTTATAATCCAGATACATGACCAGTTACCCTAACAAATAGATATGGGTTAACTCTTCTTTATGTTATATAGACTGAGATATCTTTTTTGAATCTATCAATATGTATCCAAGGGTCATCATCATCTTCCAATAACAAGAGGTCACTTATATGCTGAAACCATATGACCAAGTTTTTCGGGCCATGATGCCTTTTATAAAGGTGGTTGATATTCCTAGGATGGGAATTATCCATTATGAGTCATCCTACTTATCCTAGTTATTTCAAGAATTAAAACCTACATAGTTCAGTTAATCTATGCAGTTTAACTTCATGTGGTAAGGACTAATATGAGGGTGTCAAAACACCAAATATTTTTGATTGATTCTGCAAGAGACATCCTACATATCTTGGTTATGGAAGGAATTAGTCATCATAGTTCGGTCGATGTTTGGGTTTAGACACTAAGGCTTCCATGGTGAATGGGTATTTTATTCCCACAGAGGTGTTTGTTGCATCCCCCTAAGCCCATGTGAGCCATGATTATTATGAGAAACAAGGGGGAGTGCATGATCAGCCTCATGGTATATGGAAATGAGACTTGCATATTGGGGCATTCCTTGTAGTGTTTTATATAGAGCTCATGCCTTTAAGGAGGCGTCTTATGTATCCAAGTTATGGTAGGAATCAGAGTCCTCATAGTTATCTTGGAAATGTTGGGGCCTACACATTGAGGCTACCCTGGTGAATAGTCCTTCTTATCTGTAAGGTGTCACATGATCCTATTGGCATAACCTAGAGTTCATTGCATGACCTAGATCGACACATGTGGAGGGTGTCATGAGAGTCATAGTAGAAATATCTGAGGGGTGTCATGTGTCTTGGCTGACACCTTGGGAGGACATTGCAAGACCAGACTAATATGTCTGGGTAGTGTTGCATGTCTTGACTAACACATCGGGAAGACATCGTGAGCCCATGACAACATTTACAGGGGGTGTCACATGTCTTGGGTGAATCCTCAGTGAGAAATCACGAGACCAGTACGACATTTCTTGGGGGTATTCCACAATAGCTAGATTATCATGTCAATATAGGTCATAGAGACTCAAATTACATGAGTGGGAATCATTAAATGAGACAAGGGATGAATCTTGAGGATTCCTCAAGTATGAGGTGATGAACTCATAGGGTTCACAGGATCTAAGTGGTGTTCAAAGGGTCCTCAAGACTTATCCCAATATGTCTAGAGTGTTCTGTATATCCCAAATGACATGTTGAGGGTGTTGGTGCGCTGGTGAAGGGATGGCAGCGGTGGTTGCCGGTGAAGAGGACGACGGTCGCTGGACGACGACGGGAGTCGGTGAACCTCACCGTTGCTCCAGTGAAAGTGGGTTTGTCAGTCTCCTCGGGGGCGTATCTCGAGGCTGATGATGCTGTGGTAGGAGATCCTGTGTTTTGAGGCCGGCGCGTGGGTTCACGGCTCAAGATGTTGCACGGTTTCCTTCTGTTTGGATGTTTTTTGAATTTTGAAATGTATGATTGTATCTATGGGTCCCGACAACCCTTACAAACCGGCTATCTGATAATGGGGAAAAAATGATTTGCAACATGTTGAAGGGATGCCATGAGGTTTGGGTGGAGTGACTTGGTATAGTCACGTCTTATTGATTGACACATGAAAATCATGTTGATATCCCTGATCATGTATTCCACTTAGGATTTCCACTTTTGAATTCTGGTGTTTTTCCCTTGTATTGAAAGTTCCTTGGTTTGGCTCAGGTTCGGTTTGTTTGGGTCTCACGTGATCTGGAGGACATGCGATATGATTTTTTCATGTCTCGCCATAATTCCTTTGTGTTATCTTTTATTGATCATGTGGATGGATTTATGCATGGAGAATGACTATTGTGGAAGTCCACTGGTTTATTAACTACATAAAGCTGATCAGCAGGATGATCAGATGTGTACAGAAGCCCATAATTTGTGTGTCAACGTGCGTAGTGGTGGTATGGGTCTAAAATTCTAGTGTTCAGTCATCTAACCAATTAGACCCTTTTTCCAAGTTGGATTAGAAGATTTATAGGAATATCCATCCTCATACTCACCAGTTTGTGTGGGGAATATGGCGGGAGTCCAAGACGGAGTCGATGTGGGGTCTAGCATTACCCAGTTTCCCTGAGTCTCTTTGGTGGACCGCATTAGGGGTGCCACCTGATTTTCAGTGGCCACAAGTCCATCCATCCTTTATCAAATTACTGATTACTATTGAGTTCTTTCACTTAGAAGTAATTCCATGTCATTAGGTCAACATGTACAAGGGTCTTTGTGAGATGCAAATGACTATTTTAGGGAATCTACGAGTCCTCAGAAGGCTTGTCTTGGGGTATCCTAGGACCATGTCGATGGTGAACTGAGTGCATCACATGCTCTTCGGTGATTGTGAACCCTTCTCGCCTTCCGCTTTTCTATCTCCTTAATTTTATGTGACAACATTCGGGAGTCATGTGGGATTGTATGTATGGTATTGATGGTATTTCCTCTATTTTTTGGAGATGTATTGCGTGAATAGTATGGGTCATATGGTGTGCGAGATTTTTTTGGACAAGTTCTAAATCCAAAGGGCTTTTGTGAGGCAATCCACGTTGTCAGGGGAGCTCGTGGAGTTGTACTGGTCTTCAGGGGTGCATCGCATGTATTTTAGTGACTGAAGACCCTTCTCACTTCCCCTTTTTCTATATCTTTTGATTTATTTCACAATGGTCTAGGGTTATGCGGAATTTCATGATCAATTTATGGGGTCTATGCTTGATTTTTTGGTGATGTTTCTCTTGATCAATATGGGGAATATGAAGATCTTGTGAGCATATATGGGGGAAGTCTGTATGTATATCTTTAGAGTGCCATAGAGTTTTTTGGACTCATGTTCGGGCTTCCGAGCAGTGAGGCTAACAAGAAAATGGGACTTTGAAAGGTGAATAAGTCATGAAACTTAGGTATTGTGGTGTCTCACAGATCACTCGAGGCTCACGTCGCATGTCCTTCAGCGACTGTGGACACCACTCGCTTCCTCCATTTTGATACCCTTTGTTTTATGTGACAATATTTGGGAGGTATGTGAGTTTGATCAAGTAATATCTATCACTTTTTTTCAATTTTCTATATGTATACCACGAAACCACTATGGATCATATGAGAGTACACAAGTATTGTGGAAAACTCCATTATTCTGTCCATATAGCACCGTAAAATTGTCTATAGGTTTCCATGTGGTGTGGCTGATGAGTCTAAGGGGTTTTTCAAGGCACACAGGATATTTAGTGGTGCCTCACATGACTTTAGGGTCATGAAACATGTGATTCAGTGATCTTGAGTCCATCTCACCTCCTCCAAGTTATCTTCTTCATTCTTTGTGATGAAGGATCCAAGGTCTCGTGAGATGGCTTGGATATCATCCAAGTATTTTATTCTTCCCTATGATGATTTGGTGAATGATTTGTGTGACCACAAAGGTTTTATTCCTTGAAAGGTCACTTCCTTTAATTTTCCAAGGATTCTGGATAGTTTTCAGGTAATTTCTAATGAAAAACCATGCTTCCAGGTGGATTCTCATCCAGCTATACCCATTCAGCCACTGGTGAACAAGGGTGATCATTGACAAGGGATCTGTGGGAATTTCTATTGGTTAGGCACCTTCTGTAGAGACATCGCATGACCTTGAAATGGTAATATAATCTTGAGTCTTTAATCATCCTATTATTCATTTCTCTCATGGGGAAAATAATATCCCTTTTTGGATGTTTCTTCCTTTTTGGTTTTGCTGATGCTTATTTGGAGAGTGTTATAAAATATATTAATGATCATTTTTTATAAATTTATAAATTCCTTATTATACCTCTTTCAAGGCCATAAATTCATGGGAAATAAAATTTGGGGATTATGAAGAGTTTTCTTGGATAGAATAAATTTTTAGAGTAAATTATCAATAACTCTATCCACTTATGGCACATAAAAATTATTATTTTTGGTTTGATAAAGGAGAAATATTGAAAAAACTTTAAAGAAGATAAATTTCCAAAATTCTTTCCATAAATGGTTCTACCACACACAAACTCTCAGAATATAATTTTGAATCCAAAATTTCACCACTTTTCCTATAAAAATGTATCCCATATCCTTTTTAAAGGGTTGGAAACTTTTTTTGGCCATTATTTTTAGTTTTTAGTTTATTTTATATTGTAAAAGTATTATGAATTTTTAATATATATTATTCTTCTTGTTCCTCACATTCTCTCATTTTTATATTTTATGTTTCCACCTTGTTATCTTCTCCACTATGATCTCTAATACTCATGATCACGATTAACTAAACCGAGGAAGTTCCCCAGAGATAAATAAATTGTTGAACCCAGGTATTTTTTTCATTCATTATTAATGTTTTTTATTTGATTAGATTTAGGCCAAGGGGTATCTTAATGGGTAAGGTGCCTTTGTGTCTCCACTTGTACCCAAGGATTCTCTTTCTCTTTTGCAATATTTTCCCTCAATAGAGGAGGTGGATGTGCGGTCTCTCAGTGATCACTGAGTCCACTGTATATTCAAGACATGGGAAGAACTAGGAGGACTGATATAATTTAAAATAAATAAATATACAAATGAGGAACAAATAGATACACCATCTAATGGTTCACCTCCAAGTGTGGGCCTAATAGATTCACTATCCCAGGGGTTCTATCCTTCCACGAGGTTAATAGATACACTATCATAATGGTGCTATATAAGTAACTAGGATCACTCAACATCCATGGTATCAGTGGGACTAAGAATACAAGGAAGAAGACCTCTATCTAGGGTGTAAATATAAAATAGAGGGGAACACTAATCCAGATCACTAATTATCTCCCCAATACAATCTTAAAATAACATATCAAAAAAATTGGAGAAACCAAATCAAACCAGGTCTAATGCCCTATCCAATGTATCCCAAAAGTCTCCTCTCATAAACAATGTCTTGAGAAAAAACTGACCCAAATATCTCATCCAAAGGCCACCAAAACATGGTTCGATCCAACTCTCAAACCCATCATCGAAAAAGTATAAAATATTAGTAGATATACACTCTCTACTAAAGGAAAATATAATGTGGGTCAATCCAGTTAATGAAATCAGTGTCCAAAAGGATTAACTAGGAGGACTGGTCTCCTTTAAGAAACACAAAACTCAGGGCTCCCACAGTCTCCAAGTCATAAAATAAAGATACACTATATAAGGGACTCCCCTACTGCAACCAATATCTTCATCCATTATAATCAAAATATCCTTAAACATCCAAAATTCCATAGAAAGATTAGAAGTGCCTATGAGGGGTTCCTATATCTCATCCAAATCATAGGACAAGAATAGTGTAGAATCATCCTCAAGCGGCCCTCTGTGGACTCTAAATGATCCTTAATAAAAAACATGCTTGAATAGGCATCCAAAATCATGAGTATGCCTACATGGGAATTATCAACAGTCCTTGTGACCACCTCAAAGTAGGAAACCTTACAAGGATCCTTAGCATAATAGAAACCTCAAGTAAAATCTCATTACATGAAAACATAAGTCCACTTCCTAGAAAAATAACCCATATTTGGGTGATATCTTATCTATAAGGGAATCCAAAGAAACATCAATCACACAAGCAGTCTCAACTACCAACTACGACATCAATTGATTAATTGATCCGAAACTATCCCACAAGGTATCCTCAAGAGACCCTCAGATTCATATTTGCATCTTAATAAATCCCAATCGTAACCTCTATCCCATGTCATTAACCCATCCCAAAGGCTCCAACATCTCTAATCCTCATATACACGAGATATAAACATAAACTGCTCTAACCTCAAGAAACTGATCCTGATATCTAGGGACAATCTAAGATCTCATAAGATATAGTGCTCAATCTCACCTTCCTAGATCTGTCTAAAATAAAAAAGAAGAATACCAACCTATAATCCACAATTAAAGTCAAATAATAATCTCATGAACCCCACTCGGCTCTCATATTACAAAATCCAACCCACTGGAGGCTTTCAAATCCAAACCACAAAAAATCCTCCTTCCAAAATTTCCTAATAAAAAACACCATCCTGATGGCCTCTAAATCTCAAAAGGATTATACGATCATGATCTACATGAAAAAATGCTTAAAATTAACTACTCACAGGTCCAATTCTGAATCCAAGGTACAAAACCCCCAAACCCCCCTAAAGGAAAATTACATGGATTATAGTCCTGACTACATGGCATGTACTCTCAAAGATACACCTTGACATGTAACTTTACATGGCTAGGGAATACTAGGGTTTTTGTATTGTTCTGGTACATAGAATAGGTGTATATGGGGTCTAGACATATACTATTATATATACATGCCCCCCTACATGGGGTGTCTTCCCAAGTATTCAACATGTCTGTGTACTACTACACGACATGTACTCTAAGTACACAACATGTACTCCCAAACATTCCATCTTACTAAGTACTTGGTAAATGAACCAAGTACTAATACACTAAATGTACTAAAATTACATGGAATTTAATTCCAAAAACTTTATCTTCCTCAAAAAGGAAAACTTGTGGTGTGTGTTCATAGAACCACATGTCATGTGATCATGATTTTAATACAAGAAACCTTTAAAAATCACCCAAAACCTTCAATATATCACAAAAACATTCGTAAATAGACCCCCATGGGGTCCCAAAAACCCCATATAAGTCTTTAAAAACTTAAAAAAAGTTCTATCTAAATGAAGGTGAAAAACATTAAAAAATCCTACCTCTGGGCATGAAATGCATATTCTTCACACCAGATCTAGGCCACATGACCACTGATGCCTGATCTACCTATGAATAAGTTCCCTGGGTGGGGCCTCATCCTCCCCTACCTCCTCTCTCCCTCCCCTACCTCAGATGAAGACCCTAAAGAGGTAGAGCCCCATGGGTTTATGTAAAAATTCAAAATGTAGAAGTAAAAAATAAAATATAAAAAAGAATAAATGAAAAAGAAAAGAAAAGAAAAGAAAATGGGTCTGACCCTAGACCTAGTTACCATGATGGTTTTACTCCTCACTAAGAAAAAACACCTCATTCCAAACTCAACCATGGAGACATAATCTCAATCCAATCCTCCTATTATATGATATCCTCAAACAAACACAAGTTAATAAATTAATATTTAAGTAATTTAATATTAAAAATTAAATATCCCATGAGAATTTGAATGGCTATAATTTACACCAAACTTATTTCCTAGGGTAAACACCATATTCCAAGACTAATAAAGTTGTTAGAACAATTATCTGAGATCATATCATAGGATAATTTACCATTTTTATCATGAAACACTCACAAGAATAAAAGGTTCAAATTTCTCTTGATATTATCAACAAACGAAAATGTAGGTCATCATAATCTCCTCACCATAAATGCTTCTCGCCCCCAAGAATCATTGATGGTCAAATAAAATCCAAGATCTCACCATATCACTATTTCTACCTACACTATCTCGACCATCCAATGACTAGTTTTAGAGCAAACATAACTATATCTCCCAATAAGTACGAGAGATATTTCTCTATGACTAATCTGATGCTCCCCACCATATGAGTGTCCATATCATTTCCCCAATTCACAAATAGAAAAATACATGTACCATGATAATTCCATCATCGAATGCAATGGATATATGTGTCCAAGTCACTCACACTTGAGCTCTATAATAAAGAGTTCATAAACCAATACTCATTCCTAGCTCACAAGGGACAACAACCTCTACACTCAAAAAACCTCATAGAACAAGGTTTATGACTTCCAATGGCCTATACTGAACTCCCCATCATAATGATTTTATTAAAACTCTATGAAATGCATAATATTACTAACACTCACATGGGAAAAGTCCTACAAAGATAGTTTAATTCTCTAAAAACTATTGATCATGCTCCTTACGTAGGCTAGTTCAAATAAACCAGAGCACCCTCAACACTCCTATTCAAAATTGAGGAATATCACTCATCCAATATCAACCACACTCCACATGAGAATCAATCCAAAGATAAAAGGGCCCCACCATGCTCTCACAGTGCTACACAATGTGAAAAATAGGGCTGGGTGTCTAAATAAACATGCTCTCTCAAGCCATCCATGAGACCGAGAGCACTCCTGGAACCTTGATTCATAAAAAATAGAAATCCCCATGCCTAAAAACTCTCTAGAGATTTAAGTACTCAATGGTACCACCAATGATAGACAAACATTCCATTATAACATGTTGGTGATAACAGGCACATGAGCCCCATCGTAAGGCTTGACACACAACATGTGGAATGAAAAAATCCCTCCCAAAAAACTCATACCTAGGACTTAGGGGAACCAAAAAATTTGGGAAAATAGAGCCTGATCCAAACATATCTCAAGAATTGTTTCCCTCATCAATCCACTAACAGGGAACTTAGATCCCACACTGACCTAAAAGGTTCTCTACGCATCTCTCAATGAAGGGATTGCATCTCCGCCACCAATGAACCTATCGCCATAACATCCACAAGGCTTATAATCAGAATAAAATATATTCATGAGGTTTAATTGAGTAGAATTAAATTGGGGATATATATATGACACATTATATAGGTCATTTCATACACTTTAAATAAACAAACCTCTATCATCAGTGAAATCACACACAAATAGGCATATTTCGTGTTAATCCTATATGACTAGAATTATGCATGAACACTAGCCTATTGCATATGGGACAAGATAAAAAACCCAAATAAACCTAAAATCCACAAACCTAAGTATGTCACACAAGGTGAAATCAAATAACCATGAAAATGGAAACCAAAAATAGCAATTCCATTCCCTAGAAACTTTTACTTCCAGTCAAAAAAGGTTCTCATGATATGCCAGTCAGATACTATCACAATTTCTAAATTATTCCTAGATCACCCATCTACAAACTCCCCAAACCATAAAACCTAACACCCATAATACTATTTTGTATGGAACTGTATTGGTTCTACCATACACATCATCCAATTAGACCTACCATAAGGCCTCAAGTGAACCTCCCAGTATACTAGAGGCTGGTAACTAGAAGCGAGGTTCTAACAGAAATAATGGGGAGACTATACCCACTGGTAAGAGTGAAATAAAAGTGTAAATAACCAAAATATCCACAAGGATAAACATCAGATTATGCATAATAAATAATATAAACAATATATTGATATAGTAAATGAAATTTGGAATGTTTTCATACAAACTCAAATCATGAGAAAAATATAATATCTGGTCACCCATTGGGAGGACCATATATAAAAAGTAAAAAAATTAAAAATAAATATATCAGGCTCTATTTCCAACTTTGAACCAAACATCATACCCGATATCCATGACTCTAAATCTGTACTAGATTTTTATAAAGAATACATGTGATTGGATATTCTTTATTAAGAAACATTGGACCTCAACCCCATCCACTTCAAAACATGTGCTCCCACATGAAAGCATATATATGATCTACATGCACACTGAGGTGCATGTACAAGGGGTGAGAAATAAATCTTAGTAGGACATCCCCAATGGCGAACCAATAATTTATTGTCATAATAAGTGAATTCACACATGATATGCATAGACTACCCAAAATCTAGTAAAAGTTTTCATAAAAGTAAAAAAATGTATAATAAAAAAGGGGGATAAACAGAAAGAAAAAAGAAAAAATCCAACCAAAGTATTGTGTCTAACACCCAAGGTAAAATTTCCCTTGATATAGCCCATGCTAGATGATTTACATCTTTGGGATCACCCATAAACATTACATCAGGTGCATCCACCAGATCTATACAGGGGATCCAAAACATCTAAATGAAGAGGTATGAATGTCGGAACCCAAGGCATAACCATAGGCATCCATAATACAACACAAAATTACTGGGCTCTAGAACTCCACTAGCATGATTTAAACTAGAGAAAGATATCTATGTCAGAACTTAGAAAATGGTCATGTCCACAAATTCCTACAGAACAAATTGGGCCTCAAATGGGGTCATGGATGATAGACCATCCTATGGGTCACCTCTAGGTGTGGGCTAGATAGATGCACTATCCCGAGGGTCCCTTCCTTTCATGGTCCAATAAGATACACTATCCCAGGGGTCCCATCTAAGAAGCTAGGAGCACTCTACATCCATAGTATCTGAAGCACTTAGCATCCATGGAAGTTAATCCCTATCAAGGGAGTAACTCTCAACTAGATGGTTTCACTCATCTAGTTCACCCATTATCTCCCTAAGACCATCTAATAACAACCTATTGACATACTGAAGTCAAAAACATATAAAACTAAGGGCCAACACCTGGTCCCATTATGTCCTAAAATTATCCTCTCACAAACCAATTCATATATAGAAACTACCTCAAACATATCAACCATGGTCCACCAGAATATGGGTTGATCTAACTCTGGTACCCATCACCCAAAAGTTTGAACTATTAGTAACGATGAAATCTTAGATAAAGGAAAAAACGTGGTTTTATCCAAATAATGAACTCATCATCCAAAATAATTAACTAGAAATGGTGATATCCTCTCAGATCACAAAACTATGGGATCCCTTGGTCCACTTGATCATATCATAAAGAACAATACTGTAAGGGATTCCCCTTATACACCCAAGATCTCAGGCCATTCCCATCAAAATATTCCCAATTGGATAAATAGACATAGTAAGAGTAGGAGTTAATATAAGGGGTCATTCTATATATTCTAAATAAAGAAACAATCATAGTGTTAAAATATCCTCAACCAAGCCTCAATAGTCTCCAACTAATCCTAAATCAACAAATTCCCATAAGGGAATCCAAAACCACAAGCATACCTACAAGGGAATTCTTGAAAGTCCACAAGACCACCTCAAAGTAAGAAACCTTAAGAGGCTTCTTAGTATGATAAAAACATTAGGGAAAATACCATTGAAAGAAAATATCATCCAACATCCTCATAAGATAACACATCCTTAGGTATTATCTCACCCATAAGGGCATCCAATGAAACACCATGCCACATGGGCATTCTTAACTACTGACTATGACATCAACTGATCACTTGATCAAAAACCATATAAAAAGGCATCATTAATATCTATTAGAGTTATATTAGAATCTCAAAGACTCTCAGATGTAACCTCCACCCCATGTAATCAACCCATCCTAAAGGATCCAACAGATCTGATCTTAAAAAAAGATCTAAACATCAACTGATCTAATCTTGAAAAATTTGTATCAATATCTAGGGATAATCTAAGATCTAATTATATATAACAATCGATCCCAAATTTTGGGATCCATTTGAAAGTACCTAAAACTAAAATGACCTCTCATTGACAAGACAATCCAACTAATGATCTCAAGAACCTCACTCCAATATCGTATCACAAAACCTAACCCACTGGAGGATTCTGAATCTAAACCTCAAATAAATCCTCTCGAAAAACTCTCTAAGTTCAAAACACCATCCAAACAGTTTATAAAAACTAATAGTATACCACCATGGTGGTCTATATGAAAAAATTCTAATAATGGACTACTCAAAAGTCCAATTCTATCTCCAAGGTACAAAATAGCCAAAACCCCTTGAGGAAAAAGTACACAGTGTATTACTTATGATTACATGACGTGTACTCTCAAAGCTACACCTAGCCAGTACTTCTATATGGATAGGGGAGACATGGGGTATGTTCATATACAAGTACATAGATAGGTTATACATGGGGTTTATCCATGTACTAGTACACGACCACGACCCCCCTACATGGGGTGTCTGCCTATGTACCCGACCACATAGCTATGTGCTACTACATAGTGTGTACTCTAAGTACATGATTTGTATTCCTAAACACTATATATTCCCAAGTACTTGGATAAATATCCAAGTACTACTATATGATGTGTTCTAAAAGTACATGGTGTTTAATTCCAAAAACTTCATCTTCCCTAAATAGTAAGAAAAAAATTCATGTTTTCATAGAACCACATGCCATGTGATGGGGATTTCCAAATGGGACACCCCTACAAAGCCCTCAAAACCCATAAATTCTCCAAAAAAATCATAGATTGACCCCTATGGGTCCCAAACAGCCCATATAAGGATTTAAACACATGAAACATATCTATGTGGATTGGGGAAAAACATTAAATCAATATTACCTTCTAGTGTAAAACAATGATACATCACACCAAATCTGTACCATGCACCAATGGATGCCCAATCTACCTCTAAATGAGCCCCCGGGGTGGTACCTTCTCCTACCTCTCCCCATTCTCTCCCTATGACTCTCTTTAGAGAATAATCTAAAAGGGGAAAACCCCATAGTTATAGATGACAATCCAAAAAGGATAAATGAAAAAAAGAAAAAAAATGAAGAAAATAAAATAAAAATAAAGAAATGGGGTTAGGCCTGAACCTCATGACCATGATGGTTTTATGCCATGCCCATGGAAAAAAACTATTCTAAACTCAAATATAGATATATAATATCAATACGATACTCCATTTATAAGATATGATTGAATGAACATGAGTGGATAATTTAATATTAAATAAATTAAATATTAAATACTAAATCTTCCATGAAAAATTGAATGGATCATATTTCTACTAAACTTATATCATAGGGAAAACAACCTATTTTAGAACTAACAAAGTGCCTAGAAAGTTTATTCAAGATCATCTCATAAAATATTTCATCATTTTTCTAATAAAAAATACCATTGGACAAAAGGTTCAAATTTCTCTAGATTTTCTCAACATGTGATGATGTGGGTTTTCATTTTCATATATTAGATGTTACTGAAGTCATCCATCATAAATTAGGGGGAGGAGTATTCATTGGGATATCTTGAGGAGAAAGTGGGGAAAGATCATGTAGTCCATAGAGATTATCCAAAGGGATAGTTAGAGGATAATCAATATCTGGTGTTGTTTTGAAGGAAGTCCTTTATTTTGTTAGTCATGTGATTGGTGGTTCTACATGAGTTTCATAGATCAAATTTAGTCCTGAATCATGATTTAACTAAAATGAATCATTACACAAGGAGTCAGTTTCGATGGATATGGATGAAGTATGCATTGACTAAGTTCATGTCTCAAGGTTTAATATTCCAAAAGGTGAAGGAAACACATCATGTTCTAGTGGATTTCCTATAATAATTGGATGTTCCTAAGTGGTAATGAGAGGATATTTTGATAGGTTTCATTACTAGTTTTCATAAATATTGGGGGGAAAGTTATGTCATCTTGGTGGTTGTAGATCATTTTATGAAATCATCTTATTTATTAGAAAGAAAGTAATAGAGGGTGGTTGAATCCTTTTTAAGATAGAATATAGAGGATATAATATGGATTCATGGGATTATTCCAAAAATCATCTCTGATAATGATTCATATTTTTTATTATGAATGTGAAAGTTTGTTCAACATGATTTTGGATCCTAATTTTTCCTTAACACTGCTTTTCATCCTATGAAATATGGGTAGATAGAGTGTAATATCTATAAATTAAAAGGCATATTGTGTGGATATGTTTTATTCTTTGATGTTTTATAGGTGAATCATTTACTATGGTTTGAGTTTTACTATAAAAATATCCTTCACTCTTCCATTAGTACATATCCATTTAAAGTGTTATAATAGAATCCTTGTCAATCTCCAAAAAGGTAGAAATAGGTGGGGGAGTCCTCAATTCTTGGAATATATTTTTCATAGAACATAATAGTGAAAGTGAAAGTAATTCATGAGAATATAAAGACTGATCGAGACCATAAAAAATTTTATGCTGATCATTGGAGGATACCTAAAATGTTTGGGTTTAGTGATTATGTGTTTTAGGAGGCTTATTCTCATCATCGAAAGTTAATGTTTAGTTGTGGTGGTAATCTTTATCCTCGATTCATTAGACCTTTTAAACTATTAGATAACATTAGTGAGGTGGAATATCAGTTGGAATGTCCTCTATAGACAGATCAAGTTTTTGATGTCTTCTATGTGTTAAAACTTTTTGGATATCCTTTAGATGACTCCCTTATTATTTATTGGGGTGAGTTGGATGTCAAGGGAGATTAAACATTATTAGAGAATAATATTACAAATCAGGATCATAAAGATAGGGTGTTGCATTAGGGTTCTATTACCTTGGTTTGTGTATTATGGAGACATCATGGTATGGAAGAGTGTATGTGGGAACATGAGTTGCATATGCATGCTCAGTATCATGTTTTTTTTTATGTTTGATTATTTTTGCGGTGATGGGTTATGATATAATCTATTTTGATTTGGGTGTTCTCTCTCACATGTTTAGATTATGTATTTGATCTTATGATAATGTGATTGATGTGTTATTCTTTCATAAGATGGTTGTGATTTTGGGGATGGAGATATTGTTTTTTGAGAGTTATCACATGGGGAGTTGATTATGGTTGTCAGTTTACTCTCTTTGAAGGTTGTTTTTGATTATCAATGATAATAATTGTTTGTGGGATATAGAGGATTTAATTTTTTTCTAATTAACTACATTATATTTAGAAATATTAGGGGTGTCCATGAGAAGTTTAGAAGGAGTTTATAGGTCAAATGTAGAGATGTATTGTTGGAGAATGGAGAAGTTGTGGGGAAGTCTATTGTTCCATAGTGAGATTAAGTATTGAGTGGTTGTAACACTCCTTTTAAGAGGATTTGGCATGACCCGTATTATATTATCATGTCTACATGAATTTCTTTGCATTAGAGTGTACGAAACCGGAAAGTTTCATGGCCCCATGTTATTTCTACATGACCCATACAACTCTATGGATTTGGATGAAGAGAGTGGGTATAGAAACCAAATGTTTTAATACATAAATATTACATCTTTTTAGATGAATATTCATTAAATTATAAATGTATATTCCTAAGGACCATAATAGTTTAGTGTATTTGGAGACTATAATCACATAATTCTTATTTGGTGAAATATCTTCAACAAACACTATGAATATCACCCCATTTAGTAATCTTAATAAACATACCCTACTTAAAAACTTTTTTGTAACATGTGGAAAGGAAACATAATAAATGGTGATATCAGATGCTCATCAAGGGTAAATAAGGGTGATATGAAAGCATAATATGAGCATAATGGTATGAAAACATGTAGATAACATTTAGAAACCATACCCTGCATATCAAAGATCATAATATTGAGTCATTTCACAAATATTGGCAGTTAATAAGACATTAATCATAGGGAAATCAAATAAAATGATCCATGATAGAATCACATTTTCATAAGACATAGAATTGTGGCATGCACATAATCATAGAAAATCATTTCCATAGTAGTCAAGGATTACAACAAAGGTTATCATATTATAATGGGTTCACTCCCCAAACCATCATAGAATTCAAGGTTCACTCATATGACCATCATAGAATACATGGTCCCTTAGTAAACCAAGTTCTCTCCCCATTATCATCATATCTTTGTCATGAGATATAAACATTTACCCAATGCGTTGGAGGGTGATATATATCCCACTCATCACATAATGAAAATCATACATATGTGTGCCAAAAGATCATACAAAATTCATCACATTATAACCCATGAAATAAAATGGGTTTAATAAAAATTTAATTATATCATAACCTATAGAAAAGATACAAGTTTCATAAACATTTCACCATAGTATAACCCGTGAAAATAAGTGAGTTTTATAACAATTTTATCTTGGTATAACTCTTGGAAGAGAACGAAGTTTTGTAAACATATTTTCATCATAAACATAAACCATCCATAGAAATAATAATAATGGTATACTTGGATAAAATCCCTAGTAAATCATACATAGAATCAAAAAATGGCATCTTTGATGGAAAATGATTTTAAAAGATCACTTGGAACATTTATTGAGGAAAATAATTTTTATTTGAAAATCAATTTTTATAAATAAAAATTCATAAAATTTTTAGGAAATCGTTTTCATTGAAGATAAAATTTAAAAACTTCTTGACAAAAATATTTTTTCCACCTTTAAAAAGAATTTTAGAAACACATTTTAAAATATAAAACATTTTCAAAATCCATTTATTTTAAAATAACCTTAGAAACTTATAAAGTAATCTTTTAAAATCATTTAAAACATTTCTTGAGAAAAATATACTTTACACTTTGAAAAACACTTTAAAACATAAAGAATTTCCAAAATAATTTTCTTTAAAAATAAACTATAAAAAATTATGAAATAATTTTTAAATTAATGAGTTGGTCATGATGGAATAAAATACCATTATTTTAATATATGTTAAAACAAATATTCCTTTCATATTTTCAGTAAAATCCAAATAGGTATTGTTTTTGAAAATAAAATAAATATTCATTTTAAAACATTTATAAAAAATATATCATAGGTATAAATGTATTTAATAAGTTATTTGGAAATTCTTTTAAAAACTTTTGTTGAATTTTTTTTAGAAAACATTGTTTTGGATGAAAAATGGTTTTTGACCGAAGCGAGAAATAAAGAAGATTTTTATTAAAAAATAATTTTGAACTATTGAGTACATTAAGAGAGGAAAATTAATGGAAAAAATTTATTATCCAAAAATAAAAATAGGATAATAAAATTCATAATATTGTTTATAGATAGATCATAATATTTCAATATTAGAAGTATAATCGTAAGCAATCCCAGTAAATGATTAGATTGTAACATAAAACTCTTACTACTTTGGTAACTTTTAATTATATTCTATATAAAATTATAACATGAAATTATACTTATAATATCAGTAAAATATTTATATTCAAGATATATCTTGTCAAAGGGGAAGTATATACACCAAAAAAATGAGTTGTGAATATGAATATGTATCCAACAAATATAAGAGAGACTAGAAATCCCTTACCGCTTTAGTAACTTTTGAACTGTAAACCCTATGAAAGAGTGTTACTTAAATGGATATGTAAATCCCCATAATTTTATGTATAAGTATCATAAAATACATTCATTGGTGGTATATACATCTAATAAAATAAATAGGTATTGAATATGATGTGTCTCACAGAAGTAAAAAGTGAGAAATAAATCCATTAATTTGTGTCTGAATCGTCACGTACATTCTTTATATTCATGAGTAATAAACTGATGTTAATTATTTAAATGTTAAATAACCTTTTAAAAGTTTTATTCCTTTTATTTTACTTATTATCTTGTAATATATGATTACTTAATCAATTAGATTTTTAAAGACCTTGAAATTTCAAGGAAATTTTTTTCTTAATTTCTTTGGGATTTTACAAGAACGCAGTTTCTGACGACACCTGATTCTGAGGCCCGGTGTGTCCAGAATCAATTTCCGAAGTTTGGCTTGGGTATGTTCAGTGAATGAACGAGCAGGTTTTTCTAACTTTTTAACCGGTGCTCGGAATCGAAATCTGAGGGCACCGATGGAACCACAGTGCCGATAATTTCTTAGGAACACCTTTTCCGAAGGTGTGGTTGCTCGGGCGTTGATGTAAAAAAAAAGTGGGGAATAAAAATATAATTGTTTTATTTTTATTTCTTCACTAAGCGGTTTAAGTGAAATAAATTTGTGTCTCAACTTAATTTCTATTTTCTAAGTGTTAGATCCTAGGTGTGGGAGTTGGAGTGGGACCCACCGGTTTTTAACTTCCCATGAGAGGATTAAGGGTGAGGTGGGGCCCACACGATCCCCCACCTTTTCAAATTCCTTAACTCCATAACCCCCCTTTAATGTGAGACCACTCACCTCCCCCTCCCTCTTCTTTAATCATGCCAACTCACTTAATTAATTAAGTGAGTTATGTATTTGATTTTTAAAAATTGAAATGCTTGGCTTGATGTAATAAAATAAGATAAGTCTTATTTTATTTGAGAGGGTTGGTTGTTGTGTGAGGAGATTGGGGAGATAGAACCCTTTTCTCTAGGGAATAACTTCATACTCCCGCGAAGAGATTCAATCCTTCCGCGAAGAACGTCATCTCTTCAACGAAGAATGACTCAGCGACTCCGGTATCTCCATTCCCTTTCTCCTCCACGACAAGCGAAGAGACACTGACGTGGGAGTTCTCCAACGACACGTAATCATCCTCTTCTCTCTGTGATAAAGAGAAGAAGATGTCTCCTCAGACGCTCTCCGTCGACATCTACGGAACCACGCCCCGCGACACCGCTTTCTGCGACGCTCTTCGAACATCAACTCGTTATCAAGGTAGGGGTTTTTATATATGTTTGAATTAGTTTTATTGATTCTTCATATATTAAATTCACGACGATAATGACCAAATGAACATGATCATCGTCCTACCCATAAACTATGCTCCTTTTTCTTTTTATTCTTCACGTGTTCTTCGTGCGGTCTTCAATGCCAAATATTTATTGATGCTGGAAACACAGAGTTTTGTTGAGCGCAATATATAGATGTGAATCCCTTGACGCAAGGATCACAAATATGAGATCGTTTAATTTTTCGGGCTTGGAACGAAGCCGCAATGGATCACAAAAGAAGGCGTCCAAATATTTATTGACGCTGGAAACATAGAGTTTTGTTGGGCGTAATATATGGATGCGAAGCCCTCGACGCAAGGATCACAAATATGAGATCATTTAATTTTTCGGGCCTGGAACGAAGATGCAATGGCTTGCGGAAGGAGGCGGCCTAATATTTATCGATGCTGGAAACAAAATATTCTGTTGAGCGCGACATATGGACGTGGAGCTCTCGACCCGGGGATCACGAATATGCGATCATTTTAATTTTCAGGCTTTGAATGAAGATACAGCGACGCACGGAAGGGGGAGACGCGGCGGCGCCGACGACCGGAGGCGGCGACCAGAGCCGTCCGGCCGCTTGGAGGCGGTGGCGCCCTAGCGCGCCGCCGGAAGAAAACCCACCGCCGCACAGCCTCAGCGGCGAGGAACCATACCCCGTGGCCGCACGAGATCCGGGAGGTAGGGCGGTGCCAGCTGGCGCCGCCGGTTACAACAAGGGGCCGCGCCCCTTGTGTTCCGCTCGACCAGCGCCGAGTCGCGGCCGACCTGCCGGGCCAGGCCGTGCCAGCCGGGCCGGGCCACACCCTAGTGGGCCAGACTCGGACCCGAGTCGGGTCGACCTGGTTTGGGCCGACCCAGGGGTTCTTGGGCCGGGTCGGACCGGGCCCGAACCCCCTATTTTCAGGCAATTTTCATTCAAATGCCCATAACATGGGCTACAGACCTTAGATCCACGCAACATCACTTGCAATGCGATCCTTGGATCGAGACGGTCTTTTTGGTATATTACACTCATGGTTTAGGAGAACTTTGTGTACGACCGGGTTGGTTCGAACCCGAAAGCAACCGAGCCCTCAGAGCGGAAACACTTATAACTTGAGCTCCGGACGTATGATTGACGTGCCGTCGACATTGTTGGATTCCTCTTGATGAGAAGGAACTTTTGAGATACTTCCCCTGAGATTTGGATTCATTTGGATAGTGGCCGGGTTGGATTGTACCCGAAATCCAACCGGGTCCTTGGAACGGAAAAGCTTATAACTTTCAGACCGGACGTCCGTTTGACGAACCGTCTGCGGCGTTGGAGATCTCGTTGAGAAATGTTCCCTATGAGTATACCCTATAAGAGTTCGGGGTACAGTTGAGATACGGACGGGTTGGTTCGCACACAAAACCAACCGGGCCCCTGGGACGAAAAGGCTAATAACTCAGATACCGGGCGTCCAATTGACGCACCATCTGTTGCGTTGAGACCCCTATGAAAAGGAAGTCCTTTGAGATACTTCTTTGTGGGACTTTGTGATACTTGGAGTATCGAGCTGTACCTCGTGGAGAGGACCCTCCCGGAGACGAGTGAACGGAGTACAGAGACCGTGTAGCTGACTGAGACCTGAAGACTGCTTGTCCGACTCGAGTTAGAGTGACTTGTATAGCCCAGTGGGGAGCACTACTGTGTTTGGGTGGAAGACCCGTGGTACTCGACAGAAGGAGTACCTATGCAGGCTATTAGGGGTGTGCACTACTATGTTTGGGTGGCAGACCCCGGTGGGAAGTACTACTGTGTTTGGGTGGCTGGCCCGCGGTACTCGACAGGAGGAGTACCTCAGCAGTCTTAGGTTAGTGAGCAGTACCTCAGAGTCATGAAAGGATCACTGTACTCGACAGAGACGGGGCTCCTCAGCAGTTACAGTTTCGATAAATGAAAATATTGGTTTGAGATGAGTCTATGACCTTTGTGTTTACCTCATGATTGAGATGGGTCACTTGATAACTTAGGTATATGTATGGGCATATACCTGGGTAGTGGTTATCCGTTGATATCATAATCTTAGTGTTTCCTCATGATTGAGATGGGTTACTTGATAACTTAGGTATATGTATGGGAATATACCTAACTAGAGGTTATCTGTTGAGATATTTCTTTGTCGTTATCCTTGTTGGATTTAGTGAGACCTTGAGGGTCTTGGGGTCCCTATTGAGTGTCGTTATACTCACCCCTGCACGGGCTATGCCCAAACCTCATTGTGTTGGTTGCAGATGACGGGCATCGCTGACAGAGGCCGAGTGTTCGAGGACTGGACGGTACCCGGAGGTAGATCTTCGACGATTCAGTATCCGGAGGTGGACTTCACGACGTAACGATACTCGGAGGAGGTTGACGGGCGAGAGCGTTGTGGAGGCTATCTGTACCTACCCTTCAGGTAGGATCCATGGTGGACGATCCAGGAGCTACGCTATCTGTACCTACCCTTCAGGTAGGATCCGTGATGGACGATCCAGGAGCTACGCTATCTGTACCTACCCTTCAGGTAGGATCCGAGGTGGATGACCCAGGAGATGTTTCTATTCTTCCAGCTGTTTTTATTTTCTGTTGTATTTCCTTTCATTTGTAGTTTTACTTTTAAGTTGGATTTGTATTCTGGTCCTTTCTACTTTTCAGCACTTTCTTTTGTACTTAGTGTTTTACTTCCGCTTGTACTCTGTGGTGTTTATTTACTTTTATAAAGGCAATGCCTTCCCAATTATTGGGATTTACGCCTTTGGTGCTAGTCGTCATCCCCTGGCCTATGGAAGGCAGGCTTGGGGTAGTCACGACACGGGCCCCGAGGATGGGTCGTGACAAGATTTACGTCATATGTCTTGACCATATTCAGTTTATGTGTTAAAAAATTATTTTCACAGGTTGACTATAGTAAAAGAGGTCATCATTTACACATATAAATAAAAATAATAACGAATTAATTATAATATTTATACACTAATTATAATTTTATGACTAATCATGAAAAATATTTTTGATAAATGAAGTATGTAACGACCATGGAGATGGTAGGCCATACGTATGCATGAGTAACATTTTCATTTTTAAACAATCATTATAGAAAGAAGGTAAGTGTTATTTTATCTTTATACGGTGATAATAATATCATATGTAACATATTATTTATTTAAAAAACACACACACACACATATATATATATATATATCATAAATTTGGTTTGGTGATGAAAAGATACCTACATCGCTTTGTGAAGGTGTCAGTCCAACCCTACATGAACAACGTTATCATTTTTCATTTTGTGAAAAGGTAAGAAATAAAATAATATTTTATCTTTTCATAATGATAAATATGCCATGGATATCATATTTATTTCATTTATATCACTTATCTTCATTAAATATATCCTTATTACCTCCCATTAAAATCATTAGTAAAAAATGAATCATATCACTTCGTGAGGCGGTAGTCCATCGTACAGATGAGGGATGTTATCATATCCCCTAAGGAATAGAAAGTAAAAAAAGGTATGTATGATATAATGAATCCATAGTTATAATTATATTATTAACATAATATAAATACTTTATATCCATCATCATACCCAACCTTGAGAGGTGTTAATGGAAAACGTACAACATCAGTTTGTTAGGCGATATTATGTTGTACACACAAGCGACATTATTGTTTCTCATTTTGGGGAAGAGATGATGGATATAAGTAACTCCAGTGAAATAATAAAATCTAATTATATGGTATATATAGGTGTTATTATATAATCATAAATGAACATTATTTTATGGAGGTGGAATAATAAATAAAACAAAAATGCATAGTTATGAATTTTACCAATTCTCGAACCATCTCTTTAGGATTATACATAAATTATTCATAGAATGAATCAATTAACAAACCAAGGATTCTGGGATTATGGGAAGGATGTTTTATGTGGTTTTATCAGGTAATAGCTTAACAAAAAAGGGTTTTAAGGTGTAAATAAGAGAGGAAATAGGTGACCTTTTATATGTGAGGTGGGTAGCACAGTAGTAATTTTTGAAATGAAAAAAGGAGTGCCCATGTTTTGTATATGGAGAAGGGTAAAAAATAAATTATTATTAATTTTTAGAAATAATAAGGTCTAAATATTTCCTGAAAATATATTTTAGACAATTTTTTAGGTCATTTTAACTCTTCATTTTTGTTTCACCCTTGATAAATTCATTTTTATCTTAATTACGGTAAATAATTTTTACAATTTTTACTATTCATTATGATAAAAATCTGGTTGACCTTATTAGATAATATAAGTTATGATGAATCCAAATATTTAATCCATTTTTTCAAATTCCATTTACATAAGTTAAAAAATTTAATTCAAAATTTATCTTGTAGACACGACGAGAAAGTAAGTTTTCGAAAAGAAAATGTTCAAAAGTTTTAAAAAAATTTATATAAAAATTCAAACTGAAAATGATTAAAATAACCTAAATTGTATTAATATATATATATATATATATAATTCAAATATTTTTTATTTTAAAACAATCATAAAATAATTTTTTTAAAAAAAATTAAAAGAAATGTAAATTCTTAAAAAAAACCAGTATTTTTCAGTTTTCACCAAAAAATTTATCTTATCATAAAATTTTAAAAAATTAATCCTAAGATAAATTTTACACAATTATTTCAAATATAAAACATATTTTTTAAAATAAATTTTTTATAAAACTTTTAAAAATTAGTTTTCAAATAAGTGCACAAAAGGCGACAAAACTATTTTCATAAAAATATAGTTTTTATGAGTAAAATTATATTTACTATTTTCTTTTGTATATAAAAAAATAATATGAATGTTAAATGTTTTTAAATATATAATATAGATATTTAATTAAAAATCAGTAAATAAAATTTATTTTTTTAATTTATTTTTTTAAAACACATTTGTGCGCATAAAATAGTTTTTCATAAAAATATTTTGTTTATTTTCAAATGGATCTTATTTTCATTTATAATTAATTGGTCACCAAATAATTTACTTTCTATACATATTTAAAACATGTATTTTTATAATTTAATTAATCTTATTCATACCCTCCATTCCAATATCTATGTGATAACTATCATATTGAATAATAATATTTTAAAATTATTTCACATTTTGTATGAACTTGGTGTTGCGTATAAAAAAATCTAGACTCAGTGTTGCGTGTAATGAAAAATATCAAAAACATTAATTTAATTTGAAAAACTATTTCTCAAAATGTATGGGTGTTATATTCTAGCATCCTTAAAATATATTTCAACCTCAAAATTCATCACTTTGGTACCAAAAAAATGAGGATACTTCTGCCAAATTACATCCTGAGGTGCCACATAGCTTTCTCAAGATGGCAGCTTCACCAAAAAACATTTACCAGGTGAGTGGTCTTGTTTCGTAGAGATTTCTCTATTCAATCCAGAATATCTACTGAATTTTCCTCATAAGAAAGATAATATTCTAGTTATATGATATATAATTTGAGTACATGTGATTTATTAGGTGTGTACATCCTCCAAAGAGATACATGGAACAGATCGCGAACCTATGATAGGTTTTGTGGAAGTACCAAACAATATGCTATTTTCCTAATAGAATCTTTTATTTTATAGGGACATATATACCTAGGGATTAGTTTTCTCTTCTTTCTTCCAATGAGAAATTCGTAGAAATTCCATCTCACCAACATCAAATTATATATCATGTAAATTATTATCCACATAAAGTTTTTGTTAAATTTTCCAATATGTGTTTCTAAATTGATCTAACCTTATCTTCAATTTCATAATCTAGATTGTAACACCCCAGGATTTCATAGTGTGTTATTTCTTAAAAATAATTCAATAACTTGCACTAAACGCAACACCGAGTTCAATCACACCATGACGTACAAAAAAAAAGCCATTAAAAGAGGTCATGAATAGTATTAACAACATTTTGAACTTTATATAATCCTTATAATTTTAGAATCCCTATTATGAGTTTCTTAGTCATAATGCAAGAACAGATTCATTTTCAGTATTGCACTTTTATCAACTTTAATAGTGAAACCTTTTTAAATAAAATATTTTAAACTATCTGAATAAATTGGGACATCAAAAAAAAAATTTAAATGAAACATCCCAAGCTTCCACGATACGCTTTCCTTTGAATAAAATAGTAGCGTGTGTTGTACGCAACCTTGAGTTTTAACACACGCCACAACCAATCAAACTAGCCGTTATGAATAGTAATACCTAAATTTTGAAATTATATATATTTTATATTTTAAAATGGACTTCATTTTTGGATTCGGAATATCGAATTTATCCTAAGGTGAAATTTTGGTACTTTTCGGATAACTTTCATTTTTTGATGAATAGTGAAAATTACTAAATTTTAATTAAAAACAACTTTTTTAATCAAAATAATTAATAGTGATAAATTATGAATTTTAGTAGTTTTAAATTATATTTAGAATATATTTTTACCATTCTGGATTTGAATAATATACAACCTATCCTTTACAAACATGTCTTACGTAACAAAACATACAAAAGAAAACAAGTAAGTTAACACCCGAAACAACGATAATACTAAGATATTATTATCAAATCAATATTAAAAGATCATATATGATATCATATTAATATATATGATTCTTTTATAATTTAATAACAATTATTTCACCATTATACAGGAGGTTAACCTACCCCAACCAAGGAAAAGTACAAGGTAAGGGATTTTCTTATCTCACTTTCAATTCCGTGAGATTTCCATTGTTCGCCACTAAATTATTGAAAGTGGTGTATTGTGTACTGCCATTTGATATATATTATCATGATTCTATTTATATTCATGTTATTCTGTAAATCATTTGGTGGTTATTAACGTTTGGCCATACGACTCAGTTGATTAACGTGGTAAGGGGTTTTCATCTCACTCCTTATTCTCATGAGACAAACTAGTGTCTTGGCACAAGGCCTTGACAAAATCTTATTTGTAGTCTTGGCACGAGGCCTTGACTATGTAGTTATGATAGTCTGGCATTATGCATTCCATCATTATGAAAGTGGTTATTGATTTTTGCATGTGATTATTCGATTAGTAGAATATCCATGTGAATAAGTAAATGGCATTATTTCATTTTATTTATGCCATACCATGTTGAAAGTTCATGTTTGAAAGGATTTTGTTTTAGTTATACATTGCCTTAAAAGTTTATTCTTATTTATGAAAGTTTCCGCTATATTGTTATCCTTACTGGGCATTTGAGCTCACCCCTTTTCTATGTTTTATTTTTCCCAGGAAGTGAAGAAGTAAGTTATGAATGACCTGCAGGGATATTATCTGGGGATATGAGTGTGGATTATGGAGACAATATGTTGTTGTAGTAGTTTTTCGTTTAATGATGTAATGTAAGACTTATGAATATATCTAGTGTTTCCAAGGCTACTAAACTAATCGGTCTTTCGAGATTTGATCTTTCTTGTGATCATGCCAATGTTATGTAATTAATGCACCGACTCTGGGTAACTGGGGTCGGGGCGTTACATAGATCTAGTCCAAATAAATTTCATTCTATAAATTCATTCTAGTACATTGGATTTATACACTTAATTCTATTAATAGATTCATTAGGAGACATATGAATGTTTGAGTAAAATATAATGTTGCAACAAAACTAAATTTGAGTAAGTTGTTGATCCAAAACACCATTAAAATATATATAATAAGATCCTAACATATCCACTAGGGTTTGAATTGTTATCTTAGAGTGTTCATATGTATGAGGATGATACAAAATGATGAAAATCAACTTTGTATCAATATCTTGCTGAAGAATTCACCAAAAATTCATGGTAAACTTTTTGTCTTGACCAGATACAATTGAATGTGGTATCCCTACAACCTTACAATTTCCTTAATGTATATTCAGAAATAAATTCTCTCTTATTTAAATATTGTGTTTTGACTTTATAATGTTATCAATTACAATCCATAATTACCTCAACATCAAAGATAAGATAAACCCAAATGGTTTTCTGTACCTTTAATCATATGTTCACAAAGTTTAAATTAAGTCATCCTAAAATAACTTCTTCACTAAAACAAATAAAAAAACCAAAGGGTTTTATTATAATTAATGTCCCTTAGAATATCCTTAATCTTGATAAAATTCAATCACATAAAACATAAAAAAGGGATGTCAAAGACTTTTTACTTATAATCAACCTTAAACTCATAAAACCATGATGGTATCCATAACTCTTAATTTAATCTTACATGGAGACATATATGATTCCAAATAACAATTCACCCTTTATTCCACATATAAGATCTTATCTTATTAAAAATTACATTCGAAGCTTGGGTTCAACCTTGTACCGATGGAATATCAAATGTGATTTTATTATTCCATAATACTTGTAGAGGGAGATAATTAATGATCAAAATTACATGGAATTTCACTAAAGTATAAATATTAAGACATTTATAGGGTTCATTTATACAAAATCAAGAATGAAATTCCCTACTAGGGAGTAGAGGATATGTTTTCCCTAATTATCAGGATTCACTTCAACCATCGTGATTGCATAATATTTCCCTTTTCTCCTTCGTCTTTAGAGGTTTTTGTGGCATATCATTATCATTATACCATGAATTGGGGAATTGATTCATATAATTACCCTACTTCTTTCATTTGATACACTGGGGTGTAGATGGTGCATTCTATGAAACATTCTCTCTATTTTCATCATTAATTAACTTATTCCCATAACTTTAGATTTTGATTGTCTTTAGAAACTTAAAACATTTATTAGTTCCATTATGAAACTTTCCTCCATGTTTCTTCCCACACTTTGAGTATAAAAGAAACACATCTTCTTCCCCCTATCGTTTTTATAGTTTCCTTTTAATTAAAATTTTCTTTTCCTATCAAAACCATGATATTGACACTTAACTCCCACCTCCATTTCTACCTTCACAGCACATCAAACTACATATTCATAGCTACTGAAGTCTCTTATGGATAACCCCATTTATACACTTGGTTTTAAGACATTAAATAATCAATCAGCCTTACTTTCAAGTTGGATTATAATACCCTAAGTGTACCTCACAAGTTTTGTAAAATTTTCCTTATAGGTACCAATAGATTCATCACCCTTTTTCTTTAGCTCAAGGAATTCCTTCTCCACTATAGTACGAATAATTCAAGTGAATTACTTGTTTAAGTATATGTTCTTAAACTCATCCCAATCTGTGGAGTCAATTTCATTAAGTTTCCTTGTATTATTGATAATATCCCACCATTGATATTCTTCACGTTCCAAAATATGGAAAACAAAATTGACTTTCTCATGCTATGAATACTGTAGGATATAAAATATCTTTTAAGTGGTGCTGATCCATTTCTCAATAACTAGTGGATTAGAATACCCACTTAAAGAAGGTGTATTTTTCCTCTTGAAGGACTCAAAATAATGTTATTCCCTCATTTTCTCATTTTAAATTCAAGAATGATTCATAGATTGAGAATGTTATGTGAGCATAATAATGGGATTTTTCATTCCACCTCACATTTCATTAAATTTATTAGGATGAAAATCATTACATTTTCTATCATATTTATAATTAAGATAATTTGTTTGGGTTCTACCCATCAAGTAAAACTAAAATCATAATGTGATCAACACTAATCATAGCAAGAACCACATAATCATAAAAAATCACTTATAGAATGTCTAAATAATGACATATTCTTTTTAATCTAGGACACCATTTGTTTAACATAGTCCATTAATAGCCATTATATATTTAAATACTTCATGATGGTTAATAAATATATTTTGAATCCTCAAATCATATCCCTTGGGAGTTTCAAACTAGTTTTGAAGGAATGATCATTCTCGTGCACATGGTAATGATCGAGTCCCACTCAATGCATCATTTTTGGAGTTATTACCCCTATGTACCTCTACTTCAAGTCCAAATCCACTTTTAGTATCTATATAGAGATGTAATTGCTTGGAAATAACTTGTTATATCCTTTACCAAAATTCTAGGACATTTTCCTAGACATTGACTCACCGTTAGACTTATCCTTAGATTCATCTCTATACATATACTTATAAATACCCCTAGGGATATTACAAAAGTTTTATCATACAAATTTCAAAAGGTCAACTAAGACTATATTTTGATACCAACTATAGAAACTTAATATTTTCATACATAAATATTGAAACTTTTTAGATGAATATTCATTATATTACAAAAGTCCATTCCCAAATACCATAATATTTTATTGACTTTGGAGATTAGAAACACAATATTCTTATTTTGTGAAATATCTTTAACATCTCCCATAAAGATCTCCCCCTTTATCACTCTTCCTAAAAATACCCTACTTAAACCCATTCATCATAACCTAAGGTAAGGAAACATAAGAAATTGTGAGATCAGATTCTCAGTAATGGTAAACAAGATAGATATGTAAGCATAACATGAGAAGAAGTGTATGAAAACATATTCATAACATTAGAAAACCATACCCTACATATAGAACATAATAATCTTAATTCATGGTGTAGATATTGGTACTTGATAAGATAAGACTCAAATAGAAATAAAATAAAATGATCCATGAGATCATAATATTGGTATAAGACATTGAATTTTGGAATACATATAATAAGATAAAATCATTTCAACAATAGACAAGGCTCACTACCAATGCTATCATAGTGGAATGGGTTCACTCCCCAAACAATCATAATAGACATGGTTATATCCAAAGTCCATCATAGTGATAAAATTATCTTATTTAATCAGGTTTACTCCCCATTATAGTACTATCTATCTCACAAGACATAAATATTTACCTAATGCATTAAAGGGAGATTTATTTCCCACCCATTTCATAATAAAAATCATATGTATGTGTGCCACAAGATCATAAAACATTCATTATATAATAACCCATGAAATAAAATGGGTTTTATAAACATTTTATCATATCATAACCTATGGAAAATATACATGTTTCATAATCATTTCATCATTTGATCATATCATCACCCATGAAAAGAAATTGGTTTCATAAAATTTTTATCATGGTATAACCCATGGAAGAGAAATGGGTTTGGTAAATATCTTTTCATTATAATCATAAACCATATAGTGAAATAATAATAATGGTATCCTTTTTTCATATCACTAGTAAAGGATAAGTAGTACAAAATTATTTCATATTATATAAAAAATTATTTTGAAATATCACTTGGAACATTTCTCTTAGAAATAGAATTTTCATTGAAAATCATTTTATAAAACTCAAAATTCCTAGAAAGAATTAGAAATAATTTTATTTGAAAAATACCTTAAAAATTTCTTGCGAAAATATCCTTAATTATTTTAAAAAAACTTTTTAAAACATAAAAAAAAAATTCAGTATCGTTTTATTTTAAAATAACCTTTGAAACTTATAAAGTAAGATCAAAAAAATTATTTAATTTTTTTTAAAAAAAATGTCCTCTATATTTTTTTAAAAACATTCTAAAACATTCTTTTTGAAAATACTTTTATTTTAACATAAACATGGAAATTTTTTAAAATAATATTTAATAAAACAAATTGGTCATGAAGTTGGAAAATACTATACATACCGTATATGTTAAAATAAAGATTCATTTCAAATTTTTGGTAAAATCCAAACAAGCATTGTTTTTGAAAATGACATAAGTATTTACTTTAAATTTTTTTATAAAAAGTAAAACATGGTAAATATTTATTTAATAAATCATCTTTAGAATTTTTGAAAACACATTTATGAAAAAAATAGAAAACATGTTTTTGGAATAAAAGGGTTTTTCAAATGAAGAGATAAATAATGATGATTTTTCTTAAAATCATAATTTTGAACCCTTGAGTACATAAAGAGAAGAAAATGAAGTGAAGAAATTTATTTTCTAGAAATAAACAAAGGATAATAATATTCATGGTTTTATTAAGATATAGATTACAATATTTCATCATTGTAAGTATAATCATAAATAATCCTAATAAATGATGCAGTTATAACATAAAAATATTTCCACTTTGGTAAGTTTGAATAAAAATACCAATGAAGAAATAATATAAAATAAAACATAAAATATAATGAAAATAACTATATTCATTATATAACATGTCAAAGGGGAATTATATAAACAATATAAAATAAACAAGTGGTGAATTTTCATATGTCACCCAAAAAATAAAATAGAGATGAAAAACCCCTTGCAGCTTTGGTAACTTTTTAACCATAAACCCCATGAAAGATAGATTATAAAATGGATATGTAAATCCCCATAATTTTAAGGATAAAAATAATAAAATAAATTAATGGTCAGTATATACACCACATAAAATAAAATAGGTAGTGAATATGACATGTGTCTTAGAAAAGTAAAAGGTGAGACGGAAATACCTTACCTTATGTTTGACTCATCATGTATCTTCTTTATATTGACAGGAAAGTGTAGCCAGAGGTAGAGCCCCTGGACATTTATTAAAATAAAGGAAAAGACAGTAACAAGCAAAACAGTCCCAACAAAGTCACATCAAATCCTCAAAATCACACCCCTTACCATCACCATGATAGACAGACTCTTCCTCCGTCGCTGTTTCCCACACTGAACTCTCATAATGCTTCCGCACTTTGGCATACTTCCTCCTCATATTTATCTTCTCTAGCTCAAGAAACTCATTAGGAGACTGCATACTTCTGACAGCAGATCTGGTCGGCATCGGCTTCGGCAAGTGAGAGAAGTCATTCCTCATCCTCCCGCGAGGAGGGGCAATCACCTTGTCTTGGGCCACCGGCAGCACCTTGTTCCCCACTTGAGCAATCTCACTGTAAGACAACCGTACCATGCTCTCACAATTCTCCTTGTCACTGTCATCGAGGTCCCCCCACTTCCCATGGTACTGCACCTCTGGGTATCTCACAAGCTGGTTCTGCTGAAGCTGATTGTTCGTGTCAACAATGGCCAAGCATTGAGGCTGCTCCACCAATGTATGTTCAGCATCAAAAGCACCAGACTCCTGTCCCACATTCTGCAAATCAACACTGCCACCTAAGGGTGGAATCTCATCCCCAGTTAACCTACTCAATTCTTGGAACCGATTCTCCATAGTTACAGTGTCCAGCACACCCTTATCAGCAGTATTCTGGCCACTGCAATTTCCACCATGCCCCAAAAATCTTCTGTCTTTGTGACCAGTAGATTTCGATTTCTTCCCAGATGAAGTAAACCCATGCCCTTTATCTGATTCTTCCATAGCATCAGGCCCCCGCATACTCATAGCCAAATCCTCACTGCAACTTCCCTGGCAATGATTCACCACACCGGTATCTGGCTGGCTGAGAAGGACCTGTCCTGCCCTCTCCGACACAACAGAGACCACGATATCCTTCTGGCTCTTTCCCACGGCTGCAGTTTCACCTGAAGCCAAATCACGAATAGAAGGAGTAGTCTGTGAAGCAGGACCCGAGGCACCATCCCCCCTACACAAGTCATGCCTCATCTTGTTCATCACATGAGAAACCACGGGGTTCACAGGAGCCCCTGACGAATTCATCCTAACTGAATCACCCCAGGACTCCATAACATGTGCAATAACAGAGCCAATTCCAACATCAACAGCGGGTGTCCTCTCCCTCTTAGGGGCCTTACCAATGCCCTGCCCCTTAGCTGCAGACCTCTTAAGCGTGCCCCTAATCCGATACCTAGAATCCGAATGCCCCAAACTACTATAAGCTGTGCAGAAGTCAGTCCAGGTCTCATAAATGATTTTGGTAGGCTATGGTCAAAGAGATCATTATTTAATCATATAAAGAATAATAAAAAAAATTATGATACTTATACATAAATTAGAATTTTAAGACCAATCATAAAATATAGCTTTTATAAATGAAGTATGTTACGATCATGGAGACGGTGGGTCGTATGTACGCATTAGTACCATTTCCATTTTTCAATGATCATTTTGGAAAGTAGTTAAGTAGTATTTTATCTTTATATAATTATAATAATATCATATATACCATATTATAGATTTAAATAAACTTATATATATCCTCTATGTGGTTTGGTGATGAAAATAGAGTCACATCGCTTCGTAAAGGCGGTACTCCACACGTACATGAACAACGTTATCATATTTCAGAGAGTGAAAAGGTAAGAAAGAAAATGATATATTATATATTAAGAATTATAAATATGTCCTTAATATCACAATTTTTTCATTTATATCACATATATTAATTAAATATAACCTTATTACCTTCCATATAAAGCATTAGTGAAAAATGAATCACATCGCTTCATGAGGCGGTAGTGTGCCATACACACGAGTGGCATTATTGTTTCCCCTATGCAATGGACAATAACAAAGGTATATATTATATAATGAATATATAGGTATAATTATTTTATTAATATAATATATATAATTTATATCCATCATCATAACCAATTGTGAGAGGTGTTGATTGAAAACATGTCATATCGGTTCGTGAGGTGGTAGTCCGCCATACACACAAGCAACATTATCATTTCCCATTTGATGGAAGAGAAGATGGATATAGGTCATGAAAATAACATGATAATATATAATTATATTGGAGATAATATTGATATTATATAATTATAAATTAATACTCTTTGAAATAGGTGGAATAAGAAATAAAAAAATGCATAGTTATGAATTTTACCTCTTCTCGAACCACATATTTAGGATTATACCTAAAGTATTATTAGAATAGATTTTTAACCAAACAAGATTCTAGTATTATGTGATAGAAGTTGGGATGTCATTTTTTCATGTATTTTCTAAACCAAAATGTTTTGAAGGTCTGGTGAAGAGAGGAGAGGGGGTGGCCTGCAGTGGCACACTTGTAATTTTTGAAATGAAAACGGTGTACCCATATTTTTCACATGCCAAAAGGGACCAAATCAGATTATTAAGAATACTTAAACATGAAAAAGTCGTAATATATCTATAAAATATATTTTATACAATATTTTAGATAATTTTAAACCTTATCATTTTAGTTTAACCCCTTGGAAAATACATTTTTACCTTAACCGTGGTAAATATTTTTTACTATTTTACTGTTCATGATAGTCAAAAATTAAATTGAAATTATTAGATAAAATAAAATTATTATGATTACTAATATATAATCTATTTTTTTTAAATTCCATTCACATAATTTGAAAATTTTAATTTAAAATTAATTTTGGAGACGTGACAAGAAATTGGGTTTTCAAACACAAAATGTATAAAAGTTTAAAAAAATTATATCAAAATTCAATATGAAAATTATTCCAACATAAATTATATTAATATATATATATAATTAAACTAATTTTTCTTTTAAAAAAATCATAAATTTTTTATTTTTTTAAAAGTTTTAAATGAAATGACAATTTTTAATATAAACAAGTATTTTCACTATTCATCGAAAAAATTGTCTTCTCAAAAAATTATAAAAAATCCAACCTCAGATAAATTTAAAATAACAATTTTAAAAATTAAATTAGTTTTTTGAAATAAATTTTCTAAAATTATAAAAAATTATATTTAAAATAAGTTCAAAAAATGTGAAAAAATTACTTTTTAGGAAAAAAACAGTTTTTAAGCTTAAAATTGGATTTATTATAATATTTTATAGATAAAATACATAAATTGAATTATAAAAATTTTATTTAACATATAGTATATAAATTTAATTAAAATAATTAACTAAACTTATTTTTTTTAATTTATTGATGTAAAACACATTTTTTCTTATAAAAATAGTTTCTTAGAAAATGATTTCCATTATTTTCAAATGGTTATTTTTTTCATTTAAAAATAATTGATCACCAAATAATTAATTGTATATACATGTGTAAATAATATATTTTTATAATTTAGTTAATATTATTCATAACCACCATTCCAATGGATAGGTGATAACTTTCATATTAAATAATAATATTTTAATAGTATGTCATGTTTTGTTTAAACTTGGTATTGTGTCTAACGCAAGAAAAAATCAGTGTTATGTATAATTCACAATATAATAAACATTAAATTTATTTTTAAAAAATATTTCACAAAATAATGGGGTGTTGCAGTCGGTGGGTGAGTGTTCTAGAAAAGTGCACGACCCAATATGAAATTTACATGGCTTATTCCAAACAACCAACACATAGAATTTATTATAAGTTTAGACCCTCTCTTTCCTTATTTTGGTCATATCCATTCTATATAAAACCCTAGGTGATTGAGTATATTTCTTTATTATTATTCATGATAATGGTGGATCTTATATATATCTGTATATATGTATGATCACTTCTTGATTGGTTATTTTTCTTTCCTTTATCTTTATTCTCTTCCCATTTCCATCATTATTCTTCAAATAATTCATTTCATAAAGACATGGTGAATAGATTTAGTTTTTATTTGATTTTTCTTATTTAATATCTTGATAGTGGATGAATATGAACATGTTTTTCTGGTAATCCTTTTGTGTTGAGGCTAATTTTGATAATCAGTTCTTCCTCATTCTTGTGTGATGATTGTGAAAGCATTATTTGATATAGGGGATTTTAGATATCTCTTATTATCTTATGTTTTAAATATGGAATTATCATTATTTTTTATTCATTGGGTAAGGAGTTGTAATAGTCTACAGACAAGATAATATCTAGGATAAGAAATCAAAATCATAAAGTGTTCACATTGTGGTTAAGTTTTTTGTGATATTGTTATATGATATTAATCTTCATGTTATTGCTTATATATTTTTATCTAGGTAGATCGATTTGTATGTTGTTGTGATAATAGTATTTTTGTTATTTATATGGTGAATTATATTCATAACAAAATAATAACTCAAATTCTGTAACGGAAAGGGAGATATGGAAATATGGAATCTATAATTTTATGTGTTATTATTTTTTCATATATTTTTTAATGAGTTTTTAATCATTAGTATGTTTAGTTAATCTATGTTTCTTGTTTTTATTGTTAATGTTCATGATATGTATATAATAGATTTAGTAATATCATTTTGTTATTGTGGAAAGGGAGTATTAGAATGTTTTTTTGTAGTAATGGTTTGACATGGTTATTGTGGATAGGGATGATGATGTTGATAAAGTGGGGTGTAATTGATGGAGTCGATAACCATGATATAGTGTTGTTGTTTTTTGTTTTTGTTATAAGATAAGGACGATGTTATGGTGGATGGATAAATTGTTGATGCGACATTATTTATAGGTAGGTGTGGTCATGTATTAGTTTCTTGAAAATATGGAGTAGTAATAAAATTAACAAATGTTTAATAGGTAAGGGATGTGATTATATAAATGGAATTGGAAAGATTGAATCAGTAAATGAATGAAATGATTAAATAAAGTATAATGGTTTTTATAGGATAATATTTTGTCAAAACGGTAAATAAATTATAACTAAGTGATGTATATTGATAAGTGGTAAAGATATATATATATATATATATATATATATATATAAGTGGTTATGATATTAAGAGGAAAATTATTATATGTGATGAGTTGAATTAATAATGAAGAAATTATTGTGTATATATACAATTTTAGTTGATGAAAATAGTTTTAGTGTATTTATTTAATTTTGTTAGTAATTTTAAAGTAATAAATGAATATTAATTGGAAATTAATGGGTGATGAATATAGAATGTGGTGAGTATACATAATGGTAAGTTGTGGTTGTCATTTGGTGATGATGGAATTGATTCATGTTGGGGATATATATGGTATCATTGTTTATGTAGTGATGATAGTTATACTTTTCAAGACAAATAATAGGTAATAGAAAATCCTTAGGATATGCTTGTGTGTATTCAAATATATTCACTATATTTTCTCTTTTATTTTGCATCCCTGCCTGAGTTGAATAATGAGATCAATTACCATATATATATATATTTGGGTTCTAATTGTATGCCAAAATTTAAGTTGTAAAGGAGATGAAAGGTTGAATACTCCCCCTTCCCCATTATCGCTTCCAAACATAGTGTGATCTGTAGTGGATTGAGGTTATTATAATTATAATGTGGGTGTATGGTGGAGGCATACATTGAAGGAGGATGGAACAAGGTTGATGTCCATTGTGTTTATGTTTACCTACTGATATGTGGTTATGATATGTGTATATGTGAATATGAGGTTATTATATATGATTATGGTTGTGGTTATGTGGGAATAAAAGGGATAAGAGAAACAATATGTTATTCATTGGGGCATGAGGGTGACTAATTTAGTGGGGAAGTGATTATAGGGTACCATCACTTACATTTCTATTATTATTATATTACTATACTTGTGTGCAATATTTGGTGAGTGAGATTTATTGAGAATGTAATTAGTTGACATATTAGCGGCAATGAGTTGGTTTTTTAATTCATTAAGGAATTAATATTCTTCTTACATATTTTCATGAGAATTTTTGGGTAGAATATTATTAAGTACACTTGTATTCTCACCCATGTGTGTGTGTTTTAGGTCTATAGGCTAATATTTTTGAACGTACAACACCTTATTAGCTTGTGGTGGTTATTGGTGTTTGTTATTTTTCATGGATTTTCTACCATAGAAGTGTTATTGTGGTATTTAATTTAGTGTCTTTTTATTATATATGGCATTACATGAATTGTGGGTTTATTTTGTTTATTATTTATTTGATTTGTGGTTATTTATTTGTTTTTTTTATTTATGTGGTTAATTCATCACATGTCATTGTTACATACCCTTGGTTCTGGTAATCAACCTATGTCCTATTAGAGGTGTAATTAACATGTTACACATGTCATTACTATTAGACCGGGAGAAATTCTAGTGGGAGTAGTGATGGGTTTTAGAGGGATGATAATAATATTATAGAAAGAAAACACCAAAACCTGAAAACAACCAGGATCAATCTATATGTTTTGATTGAATAATAAAATTAATATAAAATAGAATTTCTTCAAACTTGATGATCTAGCTTGTCCAAATCATTATCACCGAGGAACAACTATTGGGTTCTTCCCTCCTATATTATCCATAGATCACAGGAATATCCCAACTCTTGGAAAGTATCTCTCTCCAATCCATGATTTTCAAGAACAATTATTAAAGGATAAATTCAATGATAGATAAGGAATTATTTTATTTTAAGGAACTATAATTTGATTCTTGACATATTTGAATTCCCCCAAACTACGTAAGGATCAAAAAAATTTATATATGCATACAAGAACCAAATGTTTTACCATGAATAAATTGAGATTTTAACTAAGTTTTCAATTTTTTCAACTCCTTGAAATATTTAGTACATTCCTTATAATGATTTTTAACAATTAAATGATCATATAAAATGTTTATACTCTTCATAATCATCATCATATGATAGTAATAATTGATAATGATAGTTGATGTGGAAGATGGTCACCAAATCTATCATTATCATACAATATGATAGTCACATGCACAACCACCATGATATAATGTCTTAAACTATGTTATGGTGCACAAATAGATGGAACACTATGTGGTCTAAACCACTAAATCATGATTGAACTTTTATTATTAATATATATATATATATCCATTAATCTCTAACATTACCTATAATCATCATAGACTTAGTGCACTTTCACCTTATGTCACATCATATGAAACAAATTGTGAATACATATCCAAAACTCGTTTTATATTTATTTTAAAACTCATTTGGGAAAATATATCATACATTTTCACTATATTTTACATCATATATAACAATTTTTAGAAAAATATCTAGAACTTCTTCCTGATATCCTCTGAAATTCGTTTGGGGTGGACCTCAAAATTTCATAAACTTGATCCTCAATCACACAACCACAAAGTGTGACCCCATTATACATTATTTCATTGATAATAATTTTTAATTCTTTAATACATAAATATATGAAATGATAAATCTCGAGGAAAGTTTCAACACTACTCATGATACAAAGGGATCTGGCATGATCTATCAAACACATGTATCTACATAATTTTGTCCACAAGATATATCATATAAAAGTATGAATAATCATATAGTCAATTTTTCTTGAAATTGAGTGACCATGGAACATAGATTATGTCAATATCATAAATCCTACTAATATATTCTGAATTCTATGATCATAGATGGACCATGTCGATAAATACATCACTTTTCATTAATCTAAGAAGGTGATCATATCAAATTCCCCTCATTCATATAGATAAGAACATCACATGTACCTTATCTAACTATATTTTTATTCTTCTTTATTCTATCTCAATTGAGGGCCCATATGTCATACTATTCATCAGAGAGATCAAATCATATCTTGTTTAACTCCCAACTGATGATATGATCGGCAATATACCCAACCACCCCTTATTAGCTAATCCCTAAGGCTTATTTAGCAAAGTTATAAAAGTATAAAATTTTTCATGCTATGTATCTTTATAACGTTAGGTACAGGGATTCAATATTAAATATGAAACTATAATATACCAAATATATAGTGTATAAAACTCCATTTTTTATAATTGGTGGTCCATCAAGTCCATAAAACTCTTTTTGTACCTCATGAGAATATTTCAAATCTTTATATGAAATCCAACACTTATTAAAATTATAATTTTATCAAAACCTATAATAGTACATGATGAAAATTAGTTACGGATAACTCGAAGCGACACTTTGAGTGGACAGTTTCACTTTATTTTATTCAATATATGTAGTAAATGTGAAATTATTGTAAAGTGATGACTACATTTTTTATACCGTGATATATTTTATATTCTTAAACTCATTTTATAGTACTAATAAAATAATACATAAGTGTCTGTATAATCATATACCATATGATAGAGTGCCATATAGGCCTTATGTTTAGTACACTTTTTGGGTTTTATTGAACTCATTATATCCAAGGTAATTATTTTCATATCTCTATGTGTCCATATGATAAAAACTCCCACTAAAACCCTTTAGGGAGTGACATCTATGGAGATTTTTTTAATATAATGATGAGACTTAGGGATCAAATTCATAATTTTTAATTCCTTGAACAAAATAGTAAAACTCTATAAATTCACAACATCAAATTCCATGACATTAAAAACTTTTATTGTCAATTTGGAACTCTTTCTATGTTTGTCATCATCACCATTATTAGAATATTTCCATTCAAACTTTTCTTCATAATCATAACTAAATTTAACTCTTTACATTAGTATATTTCTTCACCAAAATTTTCTAAAATAATTTATGATAAAAAGTGACATTCACTTTATTACATTAACTAAATATAAATATTTAAATTTCTCTTCACTGAAATATCCTAAACTATTTTAGGATATTAAATGAAATTCACTTTTAACCTGATTGATTTTAATTTTTATTTATTATAATTTAAACCTCTATATGTCCACACACACTCAAACTATCCTCTTAGAAAATATATTCTTTTTACAACATCATTGTAAGACACAACAAATTATTTATTCTTATAAAATAACACTTATTTCCTTTTTAGTGGGAATATTTAAGAAAAAAAATATTATAATCCATATATTATATGGTATTTTATGTGTTTATGGAATTATTCTATAGAAAAGAATTTATTCTTTAAAATATTCCTCAAAATGTGATGGGTAATCTTTCTCAGATATGTTAACAAATATATCAGATACAATACTTTTTCTAGGATAAAACTCACTTTATCCTTATTTCCTTATAAAAATAATTTATAGAGTTTAATGAATCATAAACCTTGTGTAGTAAAATCATCATCTCATAGTTTTAATAAAAAATATATGTTAACAAACAACTTCTCTTATCATATAATATAAATGAAAATATGTATCCTTTATTTAGATCCATCAAAGCTTGAAACATTATTTTTTATTTGTCTCCATGATTTAGAAACCTTATTATTTTTCAATGAATGAAAACTATAATATTTATCATCCATTTCCTTGATATTGAATTCATGAATTTTTATAATAGTCATAAAATATAAATTTTTTATCATATAAAAATTTATTCTCTAATAGAAATACCTAATCTGGACACTCTATGGAGTTTCAAAATACCCCTTTAGTTACCCCAAAGGATTAAATCTTATAGAAAACTATCATTCCTGTTAGAAACATCTTTTTAGGTTTCAAAGATCTTGACTGGATACTTGATGAAACATTACTGAACCTTCTAAATAACATTTATTCATATGGTTTGAATATTTACCCATTTTTTTCTAACAATATAATTCCAGAACCTAAAAATCTCATGCCACATTCATTTATTCACTATAATTTTAGAAAATAGGGTAATATTTTGTTGAACTCATTCACATTTATGGAACATTTATACCAATTATTATAGAATGAATTCCATTTTTATTACATGATGTAATGGAAACTTCCAATCTCCCTAAGTTATAAACATAATCAATCATATTGAGTACATGAGTGGAGACTGTTATACCATTGGTCTATTTATATCTAATTATGTTGAAAAAATAAATGGAATAATATATTATTATCATAAGAATATATATCCACTTATTTAATAACTTCAACATTTGGTTACTCAATAAGGTATTTCTCTAACACATAAAATTTTCTCTCTTTCTTAAGAATAGTTATTATGTTAATATACTAGTTTAGAAATTGCTTCCAATAATATTTTTCTTCTAAAAGATTTATCTCGAAGTTATTTTTGATGATGTTGATGGAATTTATATACCACATAATCATTTATCACATGAGTATAATTATTTACTCTTACTTAATAATGAATTTTATCAAATGTGATCCCACTAAATTGATTATCCCTTTTAAACCCATAAAATCCATTTGTAGATAAAGATATATATTTCACTAAGTAATGATCCTACTTTGAAATTAATCTCACCACATATTTATTTAAGTGGGTTATTATTACAATAATATCATATATTATTCCTATATGGTTAAGTGGATAACTCTTTTCCCAACCATTCAGTTGGATAAACTAAAAAAAAATATTGGTATTCTTCCCAAGGGTTTCTTAGCTAAGGGTAACCAACAAAAATGATAAAAACCTAACACAAAACAATTTGGTTTATCTCATTAATTTATTATGTTATAAAAGATATTATATGGTAACCCTACTTTAGTATGAACCTACCTAATTAGATGATGAAGGACTTAAAAAGTGTTTTCTTTGGAAGGAATTAGACACTTAGTATTTTAAAGGGGATTTAATCTCATCATATTATCTCATTTATTCCCTTTACAAGTAATCATACTTTTTGAAATAATAATTCCTTTCAAAAAATCAATATGTTCAAACGATATTTATGTATAACTCTATATGAAACTCATAGATTTTTTAATTAACCTAAATCAAAATAAAACTGTATTTATACATATCCAAATGAATCTCATGAATATGGTACATGAAAACTTTTAATTTAAAGGTTTATAATAATATGAAATCAATAATTTCTATAAGAGTATGCATGGATCAATGGGTGGTCAACCCTTAATTTTCTAAATAAGGAATAAGCCTCATGAACAGTGAGTGGTTTGTACCAAAGTCCCTCTACCCATTGTTCTTCACATAAGATATACCTCAATTACATCACAAAATAAACACTTAATATGTATATAATGATATTAATCTCTTGATTCAAGATAATAACCAAATACAATCCAAATTTGAGGAATAATAAAACTAAATCAATTATCATACCTATAATGTAACTCCTTATATGCATTTATGATAATTTAAAGAAGTAGTTTACCACATTTAAACTAAATAACATATCACAATTCATAATATAACTTGTATATTCATGGAAAAATAAATGAATGAACTAAATAAATGAAAACATAAATTTTGATATTACATAAATATTTATGAAAAAAATCATAAATAATGTAAATTATAAACACTTTACATTTCAGGAATAGATAAATATAAAAATTTTAATTTTATTCACTATAACCTTTTCATATTATCATTTTAATGGATTTAATATTAAATATATCATATTTTACAATATGATATAATTTATTAACACTTAATTATTAAATAATAAATATTTTATATTCTATATAAAAAATTGACCTAAATTAAATATCACATATTTGATTTTATTTAAACCATAGATCACATCATCCAATACACATTTTGGTATGGTTTGAATAATTTTAAAATAAATTAATTTAATATAAAAAAATTAAATTATAATTTATGAATGATTCATAAAATATTATAAACACTTTTATATTTCACCTAGTTTTATTTACAAACACTTCATAAATTATGAAACTGTGTAATTCCATTTTAAACCTAGTTCAAATCTAGAAAAACATTTTTTAATTGATTTAAATCCATAATTAATATTCATAAAGGGTTTTTTAAGAATTTTAACACCAAATAATTTTAATTAAAATTTTACAAAAAATTGATTTTACTATGATGTGATCTTCCCCAGGGTGGAAAATATTTTTGAGGGAAGATAATAACCATTTTACAGGTTGTTTTGAGTCACCATGACATTTTTTTCTCACAATTTGTTTCACTTATCTATGGAATTTTAATCGGGACACCAAATAATCAAAATGGATTTTTAATCTCAATTATGTTTTGGTTAGTCCTTGTGGTGTAGATCACAATTCCATAGTTCTCTAATAAAAATGGTTCATAACATAACCCAATGATGTTTTTTTATTTTAAGCACCATCCCATAATTTTCATTTCAAGACTAGTTTTTCTTGGTCAAGAAAAAATAATGTCACGACTTGTTAAAAAAACAACCTAAATTGGAATTTTTTCTTCATGTTTGTTTTCCTACCTTGAAAAATTATTTTTCAGCTTTATTCATTTATTTTAGGATCAAAACAAACATTTATAGATAATCTCTAATGCCACTAATGGGTTTTATAGGGATTATGTTCAACCTAAATGTAGTAAAAGACAACACCAAACCCCAAAATCAAATAGGATATATCTATATGTTTAGATAGAATAATACAAATAAGATATAATGTCATACCTTACACCTTTATGATCTGGCATATATAAGATTCACATGAGCTCGTTCAAGATCAATGAAGAGCAACCAAGGGCTTCCTCTAACCTAGTGTATACATGGATCATATGAATTTCCAAACACTTAATATGGATCTCTATCTTATCTAAAGATTTCCATAACCTTTTTTTAAAGTAAATAGGGAGGGATATTTAAGGTATTTTCTTGTTTTTAGGATTTATAATAGGATTGTCAACACATCATAATGACCAAACACTACATTAGGATTTAAGCGATCAATATAAGCATCTAAGAACCAATATTTTTTCCATACATTAATTGATAATTTTACAAAACACATTGAATGTTTCAAATACATGAAATTTTAAGTCCATTCCACATAATAATTATTTAACATTTAAATATTCATATCAAATTTTCAAACTCACCATGATTATCATCATATAATGACTGTAAATAATAGTGATAGTTAGTGTGTAATATGGTGTATGAACTAGGAATTATCATAAAATATGATAATATATTTCATATAGACCACAATATCAAGTCTTATACTATTCAATGATGAAAATAAGTATAGTACATGACTTCATCTTAACCACCACGCCATGGTGACCTTTTAGTGAACATATCCAACAATCTATCACTTCCAATAAAAGTCCCATAGGTGAGAACTTGTGAAACCATATCCAGAAATATATTTTGTTATATTCCAAAACTTTTTTTAGAAAATCTATCATAAAATTTCACTATATGTAACATAATATGTAACTATTCATGAAAAAACATCCAAATATTCATTTAAAAATCATCTAAAATGATTTTAGGGTGGCTCTCAAATTTTCGTAAACTTAATATTCATTTACCCAACCACAAAGTGTAACCCCATTGTATTTTTTAGTGTTGATAAAAATCATGAATTTATAAAACCATAAATATAATAAACGAGAAGCCTCTATAAAAGAGTCAATAATTCACAAACTATGAAGGGATATAGAATGATCTTTATCAAATGCATGTATCTTCATAATTGTGTCCAACATATATATCATATATAAGTATACATAACCACATAATACTTTTATCCAAGATATCAAGTGACCATGGGACCTGTATTATGTTAATCCCATATAGCCTACTCATACATTCTTTATTCTTTTTATTATAGACTAACTAGCATGATGAACACATCACATTTCATTGATCTAAGTAGATGATCACACCACTTTCCCTTTATCAAAATATATAAGGACAAATCATGTTACTTATCTAGGTATGACCATAAAATTCCTTGATCTATCTCATTCAAGATCCATGATTTTGTACTCATCATATAAGTTGGAAAATCTCATCTTGTTTATGCCTCAATATATGACATGATTAGAAACAAACCCAATCACCCCTAATTATCTAATTCTTAAGAATTGTGTAATAATTGTATCAAAGTATGAAAATTATCATGTTAAGTATATTTCCAACCATATTTATAAAGATTAAATCTGAAACATTATGAACCATTATTATACAAAAAATACAGTATATGATACTCTATGTGGTATAATTGGTGGGCCATCATGTGAAAAAAACTAATTTTAAGACTCATGAGAAAAAAATTCATCTCTATACTAAATAATGCTTAGAAAAAATTTAATATTTCATCTAAAAATATCGTACTATATGAAAAAAATTGGTTTGGGATAAGTTATAGGCATATTTTTAGAGGTAAATTATCACTTCACTTTATGAAATAAATGCATTAAATTTGGAAGAATGATAAAGTAAAGGTTTCCATTTGTATAACATGATATATTATATAATCTTGAAAACATTTAATAATACTGAAAAAATCATATATAATCACACTCATAATAATATCCCATATGATATATTATGGGATAAGCCATTTTTTCTACACTTTTAGGGTATTATTAAACTCATTACATCTATATGTAATTCCTACCACATACCTATGTGACCATTAGATAAAATAACCTACTAAAATTATTTAGTGAGTAACATTTATGAAGAATGATTGTTTGAATAATGGTATTACTTAAGAATCATATTATTAATGTTTAAATCCTTTAACATAATATTAAAACTCCTTAAAAGGACAACATCAAATGGTATGATGTTAATAACTTATATTATCAATCTATAACTCTCTATGTTTATAAAATTAATCATTCATGGAAAATTTCTATCAAACATTTCTTTGTAATCATTTTTAGAAACTAAATGAAACTCTTTACATTAATATCTTCCATTACCAACATTTACTAAACTAATTTAGGATACAAAGTGAAATTATCTCCATTAAAAAAACTAAATGCAACACATTACATTTATCTTTATCGACATACTCTAAAATATTCTAGGATATTGAGAGAAAATAACTTTGAACCTAACTGGTTTTATTTTTTATTTTTATTTTAATTTCAACTTATATAAGTTCAAACAAACTCCTACTAGTCTCTTGGAAAAAATATTATTTTTAGAATATCATGATAAGATGAAAAAACACCTTTTTATTTAGAAAATAATAATTTTTTTATTTAAATGGGAATATTAATAAATAAAAAATTGAAATTTATATCTCATATGGTATTTTATGGGTTTAGGGAATTATTATGGAAAAAATATTTTATTCATTAAAATCTCCCACAAAATGTGGTGGGAACTATTTCCATCATATTTTAAAAAATATATTGCATAATTACTTTATCCAAGTAAAACATTTTTTGTTCTTATCTTCTTATCAAACATGTTATAGAGTTTAATGAATTATAAACCATGTATATTAAAATCATCATCTCATATTGTTTATAATACCTCTTGGTTAATAAAAAACTTATCTCATAATATAAGTGAAATAAAAATATACATCGTTACATAAATCCATCCTATCTTGAAACATAAATTTAAATAATTTATATGATTTAGAAACTATTTTATTTACCAATTAAATGAAACTGCATGACTTATAAAAAATTGCCTTAATTTTGAATTCCTATATTTTTACAACAATTGTAAAATATATATTTGTTATCAAAAACCCTACAAAAAACAAATAATTGATTTTATAACACTAATACCACATAGAGAATATCCATGGAGTTTGATAAACCCCATTAATGTATCATATATGATTTCATCCATTAGAAATACTATAATTCCTTCATAACACATCATTTTAAGTTTTAACGTTCTTAACTATATACTCAAAGAAACATTATTAGACTTTACAATTATATTTTTTTCTTCTATTTTTAACATTTTCCTACTTATACTAAAAAATATGGCACTATATCCTAGACATAACATGCCTATTTTATATATCCTTAATAATTTTAGAAAATACAGTAACCTTTTATTGATATTATTCACATTTTTGGAACATTTCAAAATATGATTACATAATTAATTCCTTTTTAGAATAAGACTCAAAGGAAACCTTTAGTATATTCAAGTTATAAAACTACTCAATTTTATTAAGTACATTAGTAGATATTGATATAACTTTAGTTCTATTAAATATAAATCCTTTTAAAACATAAGTGTATTAATCCATTATTATCATAATAATCTAGATCCACATTTTATAAAAATCAACATTTAGTTACTCGATACGGTATCTCTATAACACATTTAATTATCTATATCTTTCTTAAGAACGATTCTTAAGGTTCTATAATTGTCTATAGATTGATTCTAATAATATTTTTCTTCTAAAATATTGATCTAAATATTATGTTTAATGTTGATTAATATATTTTATATACAAATTAATATTTTACCAAATGAGCATCAGGTTTTAAACCAATTTAATAAGGAATTTTATCAAATGTTCTCCCACTAAAATGATGACCCATTTTAAACCTATCATATCCATTTGGGGTCCAAGATCCATAGTTTACTAAGAAATGAGTCCTCTATGGAATTCCTCTCATCAATTAGTTATTTTGGTAGGTATTCATGTCAATCAACTTGTATGCGATTCTTGGATAGTTAAGTGAAAAAACATTTTCCCAACACATCATATGGATAAACTAATCATTATTCCTCTAGTATCATTAGGAAATATTTCCAAGATATGAGTAACCAAAAGAAAATTAAAATAACTAGGCACCTACATCTTAATGAAACCTCAGTATCTATTTTCTATACATAAGATAATCCTTGGGCTCCCTAGTTAGTCATAAATATACATGGTTGGACGATTAATGTCTTGAAAAGTGTTTTCTTTAGAGGTAATCTGACATCGAGTTTTTGTAAGTGGATTTAACATTATCATATTATTTCATGTGTTCCCTTTACATGTATACATACTTCTAATGACTTTGTTTGGAATCTTATTCTTTCAACCAAATCAATATGTCCAAACCATATTGATGTGTAACATGTTATACAACTCTTAGTTTATGTTACTAACCTAAATTAAAATCCAACTATATTTATAAAAATAAAAATACATCCCATGAATAATGTCCATGAAACCATTTAATGTAAAGGAATTGTTGGATCAAAATGTATTTGTAGATGGATAAATACAAGAGAAAGGTGAATTGTAAGTTTAAAAACATTTGTTTTTAACCTTATAAGAAACATAGTCAACAATATTAAACTAACCATATTCATAATACCTCTTATGTATTTAAACAGTGATTGGACTAGGACCTTGGGTCTGATGAACAATGTATCATAATCAAATATATTTTAATATATATTCCACAATTCATAATTATAATTTAATCGTATTCATAGTAGAAAATGATTTTATCAAAGTAGGCATAGTAAGAATTGTAATCATAATGTTTATGATAAATTAGTGTAATAAAAAATAATAAGTCTTTCATAAAGTGTATAGAATCATGTTCGTAGTGATAAAATTTTCACAATGTAATACAGAGTAAAACAATTTTATGGTAATTAATGTTGTTATGAGAAAACAAAAAATATATAAATATGAATATAAAAACAATTCACTTGCTATTACAATTGCAATGTAATATAAAATGATTTTAAAGAAACATGTAATAAAATTGAATAAGATTCATTTAACCCAAAGAAAAGGGTATCCAGTAACTTTGGATAAAGGTCCTTGGTTTTATAATTTCAATAAAATCTGTCTTACCCACAATAGGGTAATACCTATATATGATGATCATCTTCTATCTTTCTATCCTCGAAATCCCTCAATCAATATAGTGATTTAATCCCTATATTTCTATCCACAGAATCCTTCAATCTGATAGATTATATTCTTTCTTGTATCCCCACAATCCCTCGATCAAGATGATCAGTTTTTGTCTTCATATCCTAAGAATCCCTTGATCTGAAACAAAATAATTAGTGCTTCATGAAGGAAAAAAACTTTAAAAGGATTAAAAGTATTAAGAGAAATATGTTCACAATTTTATTCTTCATAGATCATGAACAATAGAAATATAAATAGAGTTTCACTACATATGTGTTCTTCCACATCTTCTTTTGAAATCTTCAAATTACCGGGTATTTATAGGCAAGTCTTCCAATGATCATCTTGATTTCCAACGGTCATGTTTTCTATGAGATTTCCACATAGACCCGGACACCAGGAACTCCAATGATCATATTATAACTAAATACACAATATAATTTTATGAAAACTCATATTGAAACATAATGAATGACATCATTTTTCCAATACACATAACAATGTAAAGAGTAAAAAACTCCAATATGATAAAACAGTTTTTCATATTCAGAATTTTTCCTTCATTCAATCTGATAGATTTACTTATAGAATATGATTACGATTTTTGTTATGAGTATATATATGATGCTAACAGTTCTTATGTCAATTTCAACAAAAAAATTAATATGAATACAATACGTAACGTTTTAAATTCTATTTGATTAGGTGATTCCTATATTAATAGGATTTATACTCATTACAATAATTGAAATGTTAATTCATGAATACTTTGAAATGAATTATATGTATGGTAGAAAAGTATGTTTTCTTCAAAAAAAATTAAAATACTTTGTAAATGAATGAATTAGATAATTAAGTATTTAAGAAAGAGTTTGTGATTTCCAAAAAAAAGTAATGGGAAAGTCAAAAATAACATTTGAATCAAAAATATACTCCTTTTTGGAATGAACTGACCAAGATAATTGAATAGAAAATAACTGTAACACCCTGAGCTTCCACAATACGCTTCACTTTCAATAATGCAATAGCTTGCATTATATGCAAGTTCGAGATTCTAACACACCGCGACCAATCAAAGTAGTAGTTATAAATAGTAATACCCACTTTCTAAAATTATATAAATTTTATATTTCAAAATTGACTTCGTTTTTGTATTCGGAATATCGAAATTAGCCTATGTTGAATTTTTGGTATTTTTCTGAGAACTTTCAATTTTTTTATGAATAGTGAAAATACTTAAAAACAACTTTTTTAATCAAAATAATTTATAGTGATAAATTATACTATTTAGTGGTTTTAAAGTATAATTAGAATATATTTTTACCATTTTATCCAATGGTGTTCATTAGAATTAATTTCACTTTGAAATTGGACATAAACAATTGTCAATCTTTTGATATATATATTGTTTCTTTAAAACACACTATTTGTTTTGACAGTGTGAATTAATTATAAAATTAATTAATGAAACTTATAGGTTTGGAATTTTGTAAAATAGAAATCATTTTTGAATTCAGAATATCAATTATAGCTTAGGGTTCATTTTTGGTATTTTTCTGAAAAACTTCAATTTTGATGAATAGTGAAACCACTAAGTGGTAGTTTAAAAACTAATTTTTCATGTAAATGAAACATTACCACTTCTGTGATTTGATTTAAAAAAATCCAACATACATGGTTGTAATTAGAAAGTAAAATGTGGTTCAATGGGATTGAAATAATTTTTTGGTGAATAGTAACTTTTAAGTTTAATTAATCGCGATTAAAGGTAATTAGTGAAATTTAAGGTAAAAATGATATTATAAAAATATGAAAATACCTTTACACATGTCCTAACATTATTGGATGAGTCATGTACGACCATGAAAATCCATGGGTCAACTTGGGGACCCCATGGAGCCACTTGGATAAGAAAATGACATTAATAACTTTTTATTTAATGTTAAAATAAAAATGTCACAAACATGAGTTGTTTTACTAAGAAAATTTTTAAATGGGGTTATAAAAGTCATATTTTTTACTATAAATATTCATTGGAAATATAAAAATATTTCCTACATCATGATATATTTTTTATAATTTTTAGACATTAAATAAATTAAATTATTTATGACACCATGATGATGCAACGATTACCTCATTAATTAACGATTTAAATAAAATAAAAATATAATGTAAAATCTAATCCATACACTTGTGAAAAACCTATTGGATGAGTATATTTCGAACCCTTATCACCTTATACTCGAAATATATAAGTGTCGGAACTTTAAAATCCGAAACTCATTATATAATAAGGTAACATTTCATGACTTTCCAAGAGTGCCTCTCCTCTCCTCTTATAAAAGTCCCCCACCTATACCACATTATTCACACCATCAAGCCATTTGGCTCGGCCAACCTCCAACCAAATACTCTCTCAACTTCCCTGTCTTACTCCTAGAATCCTCACTTTGGGCAGAAGTCTTCCCAAGGAAGCCTTTGGCTAAAATAAAAAAGAGTTACCCGATTGTAAGGTAATGTCTTCTTTTATGTTCTTTTGTTTTATTTTGCTTCTCCAACCCCCTAAACTCTTTTTATTACTTTATTTTGTAACAAAAACAGTATCTTAAATATACTAGGATGTTTTTATGATAATGATTCGAGCTACACTTACACACACCTTCGTCTAATGGTTAAACAACATACTGTTTCTGTGGGTGGCGAATTACTGCCTCATGAAACGATGATTGTTCAATCTTCTTTTAAAACCTCTCATGGTGGACATTATGATGAAAATATTTCTATATATGATATATATTATCTTTATTTTTTCCTTATACTTATGTATTTTTCATTTATTCAATACCTTTATGATTTCCATTATGGGTAAACGCGATAATTTCATTTTAGGAAGTGCGGACTACCGCCCCCTCAAAATGATTTGAATCGTTAATGCCATATGTGGGATGTATAAAGGATGGATTAAATGGTATTATACATTATATTATACTGGAATTATAGTATACCTTTATATAATTATAATTTAATTCCATTAAATACGAAATATAAATGAAAGTAGCGTTCATGCGTACGTACGGCTTACCGTCTCCATGAATGGTGCATTTCATTTCTTACCTCTAAATGTTATGTAATATTATAAATGAATGTATATACTGGATATATATGATTTATATTATATCTACATCATGAATATAATTATGGATATAATTTATATTTTACCACATGAACAACTTGTAATTTTAAGAAGTTTATTTTTGACTCAAGTACCAAAGATCGACAAAACGACCGTTATTAACATAAATAATTACATAATGTTTATAACATGGTAATAAGTGATATAAAAGGAATAATAAACTTGAAAAATGTTCTTAATCAATTATAAATTAACTCTAGTTTATTATTCAGGAGATCAAAGAACGATCGAGTGAATTCAGACACGAGGTAAGGGAACTTCTTAACCCAATTTCTATTCTTTGGGTTAATCTTCTACTTTCAAATTATGTCATGATATTATTATTTCCTATCTCGTATGTGTACTTTATTTATGTGTACTTATAGTGAATACACCTAATAGATCTATTTTATTTAAAAAAATACCTTTGTAAGGGAACTTCTTAACCCAATTTCTATTCTTTGGGTTAATCTCTTACTTTCAAATTATGTCATGATATTATTATGTCCTATCTTGTATTTGTACTTTATTTATGTTTAATTATAGTGAATACACATAATAGATCTATTTTATTTAAAAAATGATCATTGTAAAGGACTTCATCTCAATCTCCTTTCATTGAGGAATATTTTGTTTTATACACAACTTTCTTTTATACGGTGTATAAACCCCTTTGACTTTTATGTTTATTCAAAAGGAATCTTTTTATAAGAAGCGTTTTACTAAAAGACAAAAATGAATGTTTTTCTTGTCGTACGTATGCAGCGACAACGACTTCTCTGCCGCCGTGACCATTATTTGAGTTTCGGCTTCCTCTACAAGCCATAACATTTTTTTAAATGAAAAATAAATACATTGTTTTAATTTTCCATTATTTTGGTATTGAAAATGCTTTTGAAAGTGTTTTTATTATTTCAATGTGTTGTATTGATATCTAGTGATTGAAATGTGGAAATGTTATGTTTCCTTTATGCATGTTTTATGTGATATGTTTATGTTATGGTTTATGATATGTTTAAACCTATTCATATGAGGAATGAATTGGACTTAATAAGTGACGGGTGGAGCCCGCTATAGCTCCTCGATGCATCGGCAGGTATCATGAGACAAACTAGTGTCTTGGCACGAGGATTTGACAAAATATTATTTGTAGTCTTGGCACGAGGCCTTGGCTACGTGGTTATGATAGTCTGGTATTATGAATTCCATCATTATGAAAGTGGTTATTGATATTGCATGTGATTATTTGACTAGTAGAATATCCATGTGAGTAATTAAATGGCATTATTTAATTTTATTTTTTTCATATTATGCTGAAGTTCACGTTTAAAAAGGCTTTTGTTTTAGTTATACATTGCCTTAAATGTTAATGTTTATTTATGAAAGCTTTCGCAATATTGTTATCCTTACTGAGCATCTGAGCTCACCCCTTTCAATGTTTTAATATTTTCTAGGATGTGAAGAAGTATTTTATGACTGACCTACAGGGATAGTATGAAGGGGATAGAATTGTGGACTATAGATACTATGTTATTGTGATTTTTTCACTTTAAGATGTAATGTAACATTTATGAATATATCTAGTGTTTACAAGGCTACTAAACTAATAGGTCTTTCTATACTTGATCTTTTGTGATCATGCCAATGTTACGCAATAATGCACCGACTCTGGGTAACTAGGGCATGGGCATTACAATAACTTTGAAAAACTTAAGTTTATTATTCTTTTTAAGTACATCATATTAAAAAAAAGTACTTCTCTCCCCATTACTATATAATTATCCCCTTTTCTATATCATTCTACCCTTTTTGATTTTTAATAAGGAATGGGAATGGTCTTTTAGGTACCTATAAAGGGTTAGGAAAAAATATATACCAAAAAATAAAGTACTTGATCATCTGAAAAATGAAATAACATTCAGCCAAAATAATTGGAAGACATTAAATATAAATGAATATAGATGAATAATCCTTTCATTGAAGTTTCCAAAATAATAATAATACAACAATAGTTTTTAGGAAATCAATATTTATTTGGTTATATCAAGGATCTAACAATTATTTTCAACTTCATGAATTCCTTTATGTCCTATTCAAAATTTTCCAAGAGATCCTCATGAGACTTTTATTAATTTATAGCTATTTAATCCTTTCCTATTTAATCTGAATTATTTCACCCCATTCTTTCTCCTTTTATTTTTTAGCTAGAAACTTTTCTTCCAATACTTTATTCTTAACTTTTTAGGCTTTGATCTTCTTAGAGAAATCATCACTATGATTATTTAAAACAATAATTTCATCTATTTACGCTTTTAATCCAGAAATTTCTTTGAGATAGAAGTTCATGCTTTATTATAAGTTTGAGATGTATTTGGTATACTTATCAGATGTAATTTAGAAGTTTTCATGATAATTTACCCTGTTGGCCATCTCCCTTCCATGACTATTGAATAAAATATCCATTTCATCCAAATATTTCTTGAATTTTCAAATATTTTCATCATTCATTTTAATACCTCCATCAACACTTCAAGACCATTTTCGGATTTTATTGCAACTCTTCTTGTGGGTTTCAACATTTTCTTTGAACACTTTGAAGCCTGTCTCTAATCGTATTATCCTATATATCAAAGCTTTCACTAAATCCAAATCATTGTATTGTTTTTCATAACTAAATAAAATTTTGTTTCCAATATTGGAATTAATGGAATAATATTCTCCAATCTACTTAATGTATGATAAATAAAATCAATACATTGAGCAGTGATCATATTCAAATATTCTGATTCAGATTGAATATTTCTTTTTCTTTTTCCAATTTATTCTTTCACTAAATTTATTTTATTTTTCCATGATTCTGATTTTTTAAATCTTTGTTCACCATTATATTCATCATTAATTTGGATCTCTTCAACAAAAACAATCTTACATCCTACAACCTTTCTATTATGATTTTTTTCATCCCTCTTGGATGAAGATATGATTTATGGAATTAAAGGAGACTTTTTATCTTGGATAACTGATTTATCAATACAATTTATCATGAACTATATCCAAATAAAATAAATCATAGTTCAGAACTAACTGTTCTATACATAGTAGTTACCACCCTTGAAATCACATCATTCTTTTCAAAGAATAATCATACTTTTCATACAAAAATATAGAAACTAACCTTTATCTTAAAAACCAATCTTTATAATCCTTTTTTTGAGACATTTTTTTTGGGATAGATACATAGGAATCAGTCATGGATATAATTGAATTCGGAGTCTTAAATTCGATAGTGATTCATGATGAAATTCTGAGAAAAACTATATAGGGCAGGAGGTGGGGTCCCCCTGTTATAGGAAAATTTGAGAAATGGTTCAAATTCGAAATAGATCTGACAGTTAAGAGAATATCCGAAGAAATATTTTCTTAAAAAAACAATCTCATATCATTTTATAAAATAATTTATTATATTAAGTGAATACGATTGATTTTAAAAAATAATTTCAATCATATTGGGTGAATATGATTGGGAAAAGAAAATTATAAAAAAAATAAAAGCAAACAAGAATGAAGCAAAATAAAATAAAATAATGTTAAGGTATAAAATAAATAAGATTACCTTTCAGAGTGGATATATTGATATGATAATTTATTCTTCTTTGTTTTAAAATATATTATGATAATTGAAAAAAATAAAATATAGTTAAAAATCAATTATTGAAGGTTTTCAAATGAAAATTGGAGAACGATAAATTTTTCAAATAATATAAAATAAAAAAAACTTTCAAAGTCTGATTTCAATTTAGAATAATTTTTATTTTTTTTATCAAACTCAAATTTGATTATAATTTAAATTCTAATTGATTTTTCAAATCTGATTAGAGATTCGAATCTGATTATTTTTCAAAATCTGAATGAAAAGTTGAATGTGAAAAATAATCTAGATTACAAAAATCTTTAAAATAAAAGTCAAATATTTTATATTTTCAAATAGAATATGATATATTTATGAAATTCGATTGAAAATTAAAATATAATATTTTAAATATGATTTTAAAACGTACTCTGTCTCAAAAGACTTATTATAAAAAATTTAAAAAATTAAAACTTCAAAAGACTAAAAGTTTTGTAAAAGGAAATAATATGTACTTCCTTAATGAATAGAAGAAACTTAATGTAAGTATGTGGTTTAAACAAGAAGTATATATGAATGATTACTTTAAAATGACCATTCCTAAAAAAATTTAATGTATTCAAATCTGTTGGAGGTTTATGGTTTTGTAAAAATATTAGCAAGTTGTTCTTGTGTTCCCAATGAATTGAAAAATGATATCTCATTTTTTTGTGACCCCTAAGAAATTGATGCCTAATATCTATGTGTTTTTCATGAGATTGGTGTTTACTGTTTTTACTCAAAGATATGGAACTTGTGTTTTCATAAAGTATTTGAGTTTTTGAAAAAATCATGGCATAATAAGTGAGTGTGTGTTGCATCCATAACACTTGAGAAACAAAACTTCCATCTATCACATATTCAGCTTCAGCAGTGGAAAGTTCTACCGAGTGTTGTTTCTTATTGCAACAATAAACTAATGAATCTATGAATAAATGACAAGTTTTGGAAGTACTTTTTTTTATCCATTCTACAAACACCAAAGTCATCTTTTGAAAAACTTTTTAATTCAAAATCATTTCCATAAGGATAGAAAAGTCCTAAATCCATAGTTCCCATTAAATAAAAAAAATTTATTTAACTAATTTTAAGTGGGATTACATTGGGTTAGATTGATATATTTCACATATGAAACCAAAAAATATTAATTTTTGATTACTAGATGTTAAGTATAATAGACTTCCTATCATACCTCTAAAAGTTTTTTTGATCAATTGGTTACCCAAATTCATCAATATCATGTGTATTTGAGGAACCAATAGGAGTAATAATACTTTTAGTGTTGTCATATCAATAATTTTTAAGAATATATTTTATATACTTATGTTAATATATATAAGTTCATTCTGGTTTTTGAGAAATTTCAAAACTAAGAAAAATGTAAACTTACCCATTATACTCATGTCAAATTCAGATTTTACAAGATCCATATAGTAATCTGTTAAATATTTAAGGGTTGATCCAAATATAAAGTTATCAACATAAATTTGTACAATTAATTTTTTTTATTCTTATTTATAAAAATAGTATTATCAACAATTCCCTTAACATACTTGTTTTGTAACAAAAATCATGTTAATCTATCATACTGGGCTCTAGGGGCTTGATTATAACCATATAAGGATTTGGTAAGTTTGTAAACATATTTCGGATGTTTTGTATCTTAAAAAACATGAGGTTGTTCAAAAAAACATCCTCTTGAACATATCCATTAAGGAAAGAACACTTCATATCCATTTGAAAATGTTTGAAAATAAATAATATTGTGAAGGAAAATGGAATACAAATAGATTCAAGTCTAGATACTGTAGCATATGTTTATTCATAATATATTCCCTCTTGTTGATTATATCCTATAGAAACAAGTCTTGATTTTTTTCTAAATATTATTCCATTTTCATCACATTTATCTCTGAAAACACATTTTTCTCTAATAACTAAACTTTATTTAGGTATTTCAACTAAGTTATAGACTTTGGTCCTTTAGAATTTAATTAGTTTATCTTGCATAAACTTAATACAATCTTCATCACCTAAAACCTCTTTAGGATATTTATTTTTGAATTGAGAAAGGAAATAAAAATTTTCTACTTAATTTCTAAAAATATCATCCAGTTCTTATAGGTTTATTTAAATCACCAATGATACTATCAGTAGGATGTTTCCTTATAAACAACTGAATTTGGTTTTTTAGAACCTGTTCATCAACATATTGTAGAAAAAATTCTTGTGTAAATGATTTAAAAACAATTTCTTGAGTATTTTCCTTAGGAGGAGAGTCTTTTATCAAAGGATAAAAAATCAGTTTTTGAAATCACATTTTAGGATGTTGGTTGGGTTTGTTTAAAAACAAAAGGATCTGCTTCATCAAATTTTACATGTACTATTTCTTCAATAGTACTATAGTTTTTTTAAATAATATATTCCTTACAAATAATGGAATAACATTATAATATTCCTTCATTGGATTTGGGTTTTGAATTTGGGTAAATTATCTTTTTAATTCAAGATGAATAATTTGTATCCAAATACTATGAAGTATGAAACTTTTCTTATTTGAACTTTCCATAAATAATAAGGAGTTTTATTAATAAAATTTCTAATTAAAACTCAACTTATAGTATAGAAATTAGTACTAATATATTAATCCAAAAAAAAATTATCAATTGATTATTCCCTCAACATGGTTTTTATTATTTCTTGAAGAATATGATTTATTATTTAAACAACACCATTTTTCTAAGGAGTTCTATGTGCTAAAATTATATGTGTAATTTATTTCATACTGCAAAAAAATTTAAAATCAAAATTAAAAAATTATCCACCATGATCATAATGGATTGTTATCAAGGGAACATTTTTCTCATTTTTAACTTTGGCTACAAAATTTTTGAAATAAAAAAATTCTTTATATTTATTTACTAGAAAATAAACCCATGTGTATCTATTATAATCATCAACTAAGTAAAATACATAATAATTCCCACAAATACTTCTAGTTTCTGTATGTCCAAATAAATCCATGTGAACTAAATGTAAATCATTTGATGTTTTGACTTCACTAATATATTTAAATCTTGACATAGGTTTATTTCCAAATTGATAAGGGTCACAAAATTTTGGGGTATCAAATATATGTTTTGGTAGAACCTTAAAAACTATTTTCTTAGTCATTTTACATATGTTTCTAAGTTTATAGTGTCCTAACCATATATGACATAACTAATATTGATCTTCTATTGCATTGATATAAGATAAGTCTTGGATCCTAAGGTCTTCTAAGTTAAGTGTATAAACATTCTCATGTCTATGAGAAGAAAGAATGAATTCATACTTAGAATAGTGTAATACACATTTATCATTATTAAAATTCACAAGGTAACCTTCATCACATAACTGAATTATTTTATAAGGTTGTTCTTAAGACCTTTAACAAATAAAAAATTTGCAATTAAATTTTTTCTGATAATAAAATTATTACATATACCAAAAATCTTTCCTTAACAATTATCACATAAAGTAACACTTACACCTTTAATTTTGATAATCTTTTAAAAGAAATATTTATTACAAGTCATATTCTGGGAAAAACCATTATCCATGTACCATATAACATTTTTTGTTAGTACTTATTTTCTTGAAAAACACCATTAGAATTTCAAAACCGAAATTTTTTGATCCGAAAATGTTAGAAAATAAGATCTTAGGAATCCATTTTTTTAAATGGTATTTTTGGAACACTAAGGATTGAATTTTATTTGAAGAATAATTATATTCACAATTTCTTCCACTTCGACATTTAGTAAAAGGGGGAATTCATAGGAACAAATAAATTGTTATTGAAAATTTGTTTTCTATGAGCATATCCTATTACTGAACTAGTACCATGTGGATACATTTATTTATACATTTTATTAAAACCTTATTTACCAACATTAAAGTTAGATAAAATTTTCTTAAGTAAATAAATTTCAGTTTTTATTTTTACAACTAATTTTTTATCCATATCAATATTAGTTTTTGAATAGAATTTCCTAATACTATTTTTCAAACTCACCGTTCCATAAATTACTTTTTATTAATCATTATAAATTGTTTCTTTTTAAGAATTTCATTTATAAAATTATTTTGATAGATATGATATTTCATTTATTAAAATATCATTTTTGGAATTTTATTTTTTATGTTTTACATTATCCTTATAAAGTTTTTTATAAACATTAAAATTTTCATTTTCCAATATTTTAGTAAAGAAAGAAATTTATTTAGAATTAGGTAATGTATTATCATTACTAGTTCAGAAGAATTCTTCATCTGAGGATGTAGAAGAATTCTCATCAGGACAATTTTCATTTTAAAATAAATTTGTTAAAGATTAAGTTATGCGGACCTTATCTATAAAAATTGATTTGTAATAGGTACTCTAGAAATAAGACCAATATTCGTCTGATATGAAGTTTAATTATCTGAGTAATTTTCTGAAGAATCACCTCAACTGGCACTCCAAGTTTTTGTATCTCTAAGAACATTCTTACTTTTTGAATTATATAACTAATTCTGATTTTTATCAGAATATCTATCCTTTTTGTCTTTTCTTTTCAACTTAAGGAAATATATTCAAATATTTCTATCTCTTTTTCACTCAAATTAAGTAACTTTAGAATCTTTCTTCTCATTTATATATTTACTAATTTTCTTGTAATGATACAAAATTTTTTTTTTTGAAAATAATATTATTCATCCTTCAAGAAATATTTTATAATTCATTATTAGATTGATCATAATTACTTGGCTCAGATTGAATGATATTTTTCTTCTTTCTAGAATATTTGAAAACTTTATCAAAAATTTGAGATTCTACAGGATTTGATGTAATAGTAAAAGAAACTACACCATTGTTTTTCTTAAATTTCTATGCATCTATTTTCAATCTAACATAATATTGTAAAATATTTCCAAATAAATCATCAAGAGTAAGATTTGTTATCTTTATTGATTCATAGACAACTATTCTCTTACATTCCCACTCATTGGGATTGATATCAATAATCTTTTCAATAAGGATTTCATATTCTAATAATTTCTGTCCCATAGATTGTAAACTATTTAATGTTGTCATAAAACTATTTTTTACCTTTGTTGAAGGTTCAATATAAAGAAATTTGAAATCTTGAAAATCAGCTATAAGCATATCTCTTCTGGTTTCAACAACATTTGAAGTTACAAAATGAGTAAACTCTTGATTTTTTTAAATGTTATAAGAAGCTTTACAAGAAGAGATCTGACTGTAAATACTTCTTGTCATATAATATAATAGATTATTTATAACTCTTTAATTTAATTGGTACTCTTTCTTCTCCTAATTTCTAGATGTAGTTACTTTATTGTTAGGAATCTTGTAATATCCAATTATCATTAAAAAATTGTCAACTCTAGTATTTATAACAAATTCCTTCATTCTATCTCTCCAATACTCATAATCATCTCTATCAAAAATAGGTGGTATATTTTTATTGAGGTTATATATTGAACCAACATTTATTCCTACCACATTTTAGAAAAAAAATATTTTTCTACAATACATGTTAGAGTAACAAATATTTTTTTAAAAAGGTTTATAAAAAAATTAACTAACTTTCAAAATTCAAGAATATAATGGTAGAAAGTAAACAGTAGAAATATCCTCTGATACCAAATGTAATTTTTAGTAAAGTAGAGACTTAGAATTTATACATTTGTTGGATTGAAATATATATATAGATGGATAAATAAAATATAGGGTGAATTGTGAGTATGAAAACTCTCGTTTTTAACCATAGAAGAAACATTGTTCAATATGATTAAACTAATCATATTCAAAAAATATTTTATGTATTTAAATAGTGATCATACTAGGCCCTTGGGTCCAATTAATGGTGTATCTTAATCAATTAGATTCTGATATGTATTCCACAGGTTGTAATTATAATTTAATCATATGAATAGTAGAAAAATATTTAATTAGAATAGTTGTAGTAAGAATCATAATCAAAGTGGTTATGATAAATTAGAGTAATAAAAAATAATTATTCTATCATAAAGGATATAGAATCGTATTAATAGTTATAACACATTCAAAAATTAATATATTTTAAAACAATTGTATCATAATTAAAGTTATTATGATAAGCATAATACAATTATAAAGATGAATATAAAAATAATTCACTTCCTATTATAGTTGAAGGGGAATATAAAAGACTTGTAAAGAAACAAGTAGTATAATTGGATAAGATTATTTTAACACAAAGAAAGGGGTATCCAATAATATTGGATAAAGGACCCTTTTTTTATACTTTCATGAAATTATGTCTTACCCACACCAGGGTAATCCCAAGATATGATGACCGACTTCTTTCTTGGTGTCCCCACAAGACCTTGATTAATATGGTGGTTGGATCCTCTGTCTTCCTATCACCAAAATCCCTCAATATGATGGATCAGATTCTCTATTGTTATACCCACAATCCCTTGATCAAGCTAATAATTTTATGTATTCTCATCCTCTGAAGCCCTCGATCTTAATCACGATAATCAGAGCTGTATGAAGTAAAACAAACTCTAAAAGGATTACAAGTACTAAGAATAAGTTGTTCATAATTGTAAGCTTCAGAGCTCTGGCACATCAGCAAAATCAACAGAGTGTCACTACATATGTGTTATTTCAATTCTTATTTTCAAATCTTAAAATTATAGTTTTTTTATAGTAAAGTATCTCAATGGTTATATTGACTTCCAACAATCATATTTTCTTCAATATTTCTGCAAGTACCTTAACACCAGGGACTAAAATGGTCATATTATAACTGAATACACTACATCATTTAGTCAATAATCATATTGTAACAGCATGCATGAAATCATTTTTTCAATACAAATTACACTGTTAAGAGTAAAAATTCCAATAAGATAAAAATATTTTTCATATTCAGAATTTTTTCTTCAGTAAATCCAATGGATTTACTTATAGAATGTCAATATAATTTTCTTTATGAGTATCGATCAGATAGTAACATTTCTGATGTCAATTATGATTAGAAATTTTTTTAGTAATAATACAAGAGATAATATTTTAAATCCAATTTGATAAGGTGAATCCTATCTTAATTGGATTTTATCTCGTTATAATAATTGTAATGTAAATTCATGAATACATTGAAATTAATTAAAAGCATGAAAGAAAATTATTAATTATTTTAAAACAATTAAAATAATTTGGAAATGAAAGAATTATTTAATTAGTATTTAAAAAATATTTTTTGATTTAAAAAAAGGACAGTAAAATTCGAACAGAAATTTTGAATCAACATGAATATATTAATATGAAATCAATAATCCCTATAAGGGTGAGCATACAACAACAGGAAGTCAAACTCAAATTTTTAGATAAGGAATAATCCTCTATACCAGTGAGTTGTGAAACCTAAATTCCATCTACCCATGGTTCTCTACTCATGATATATCTAATTTCTATCACAATTATAGCACTTAATATGTATAAATCTTTAATTAACTTCTTAATCCAAACTTATAACCAAATATAGGCCAAATCCAAGGTAGGAGAAAACTGAATCAATTATCGTACTTTGCATGTAACTTCTTATATGAAAGTGTAATAATTTCAAGAATAAGTTTAAAAAATTTAAAATAAAAACACATTATAATTAATAATATATATTTCATATTCGTGAATAAATAAATAAATAAAAAATTAATAAATTTAGACAAAAATAAACATTTATGAAAAAAATAATAAGTAAATAAAATTATGAACACATTATAATTTAGGAATAGATAAACATGAACAATTTAATTTTATTTAAAATGATTTTTTTATATTATCATTCACATGGTTGTTAAGAATAGTTTCCAATGGTTTTGATTCATGGAACTAAAAATACACAATGGCTCCCACATCCATTTCACGAGATGTCGCTAGGAACCTATTTTCCAAAGGAAGGGTGTCACTAAGGTTTGATATCAATGATGCTTAGGAACTTACATTATTTAATGGGATGGTAGGTTGGGGTCATAGTACCTTATTAGGGGTGATTATTTCCCACTCTTGGATTCTCTTATAGATTTAATTCATGTTTTTAAATACTTATAAAATCCTAGTACATGGTTGGTTACCTATGCTAACAATTAGTTATTAGCATGTGTCAACGTGAATGTTTGTGTTAATCATAGGTATATCGTAGATGTGAACATATATATGAATTAGAGGTTCCCCATCAATGACACCATATGTATGTATCATAAATTCCCCATTTTTATCTTATTATTACATAACAATGTTGTTCTATAAGTCACTAAAATTTAAATCCACACAATTACAAACTCTAAAGTTTATCACTATCCAGGATTTTGGTAGATGTTTATAATGTTGGTATAGAGCTGATGTAAAGGGATTATTACGTATCATTATGAAAGGAATAAGAACTCATGTTGTATGGTGCCACTTAACGGGGAATGTTATACATTTTAAGGTTGTGTGATAAGTACTAATCCATATAGTTTAATGTTTTATAGTAAGGATGAGTAGGAAAAATATTCCTAGAAATGGTTGGTGTGGAACTTATGCATGTTTAGGCCTCTTTGATTTACCATGAAGGGAATATGGCATAATGAGGTCAGGTTGGTCTTATAAGGATTGTGGCCTTGAAAGGATGGGTCCCTACAGAAATATGGCCCTGATAAGGATAATATGATAAGAATCAAAAGGAATATAGCCCTCCAGGTGGGGGTATGATAATATTAATAATATGGATCACTGAGAGGATAGTCCATAGGGAATATCTCACTAATGAATGACATGTCCAAACTCATGACAATATATCCAACAAGGAAAGTACATGGATAATTTCATGAGTAATATGGTCCAAGGATGATGGAATGGAAGATTGATGATATTTGGATTGAACCTCAGGAAGGAATCCTACATATCCAATCTAAATAAGAAATAAAACCCATATATTTCAAGTGATGTTATTTAAGGTAATATGACAAGATCATGCTATGTAGTTTAACATCACGTGGTTAGGATGTTATCAGGAAATTTTATGTCATGTGACTTGGAATTTGGACTCGTATTTTAACATCATTTAGTGGGGGAATGTATATTATAAAAGATAAAATAATAGAATATCAAGTAGGTTTTTTTCATGTGAAGTTTCATTAAGATAATGGTTGGGGCTTTATACCTTATAGGAATCCCGAATTGGGTAGAATCTTAATTATTCCAATGGAATGATAAAATCATATCCCTAATCCCATGTGATTCATACTTAATGTGAGAAATAAGAGATACTAAAATATTAAGCACATTGTATCAGAGTTCATAATTAAGCTTGATTGTGGATAAAAATTGTGTGAGGGTGAAAAATTAAGCTTGAATGGGGCTAATACCTATAATAGGGTCCCATATAGTGTAGGGAATCATCTCTTTCTTGTCACGTGAGGCATTCTATTCTCTTCAAATAGGGAATCCTAGATTTGTCACATAAGGTAAGGTTCTAGTTTAACATCTTTCATTGAGTATATTTTCATGCAGTTTATTATTGTTCAACTAGAACGTGGTGTTATGCATTTTAAATTCATGAAACCCAGATTTAATTTCGGGGATTAAGTGTTATGTTTCTTGGTCCCAATTAAGAGTGAATAATAGAAGGATATAGTGTGATCACCCTCAATAATTTTAATGTTGGGTCTTATACATCCGATATACAAGTGTAATTGGAAAGCATAAGGTGTATATTTATACTATTTTAAGTAGCATGTAGGAGGATTGTGTAACACCCCAAGATTTCATAGTGTGTTATTTCTTCAAAATAATTCAATAACTTGCACTACACGCAACACCGAGTTCAAGCGCACCATGACTTACCAAACAAGCCGTTCAAAAGAGGTTAGGAATATTATTAACTAAATTTTAAACTTTATATAATCCTTATAATTTTAGAATCCATATTATGAGTTTCTTAGACATAATGTAAGAACAAATTCATTTTCAGTATTGCACTTTTACCAACTTTTAATAGTGAACCCTTTTTAAATACAATATTTTAAACTTTTTGACTAAATGGGGACATCAAAACTTTAAAATGAAACATCCCAAGGTTCCACGGTATTCTTTCCTTTGAATAATACAGTAGCATGTGTTATACGCAACTTCGAGTTCTAACACACACCACAACCAATCAAACTAGCCATTATGAATAGTAATACCTACTTTTTGAAATTACATATATTTTATATTTCAAAATAGACTTCAATTTTGGATTCGGAATATCAAAATTAGCCTAGGGTGAAATTTTGGAACTTTTCGGATAACTTTAATATTTTGATGAATAGTGAAAATTACTAAATTTTAATTAAAAACAACTTTTTTAATCGAAATAATTTGTATTGATAAATTATGAATTTGAGTGGTTTTAAAGTATATTTAGAATATATTTTTACCATTTAATACAATTTTGGTCATTGGACATAATTTCACAATTAAACCGAACATAAACAAGTTTCAATCTTTTGATAGTTATTATATCTTAAAAACACGCTTTTTGTTTTGACAGCGGGAATTAATTTTAAATTAATTTCTGCCACTTCTATGTTTTGAATTTAGAAAAATGGATTCCATATTTGGAATCAGGATGTTCAAATTGTGTAAATAGGTAACTTTTATTTTTAGACATTTTGAATAATTACTGCGGTAAATATTTTATTTACCATGGTTAAGGGTAAATCCGGTAAATAAGGGTTAAAAAATAATATTATAACAATAACCAAATTACCCTAAAACGTGTCATAACCTTATTGGTTGATACATGTTCGACCATGGGAATCTTTGGGCCGATTTGGGGACCCCATGGTGCCACTTGTAAGTGTTAGGGACACTTTATTTTAATTAAGTTAAAATGAATACAAAAATGACACAAGCATATATCTTTTAGAAAAACAATTTTTACATAGGGTTATATATGTTGTATTTTCGACTATAAATATTAATTAGAAATATAAAACAATTTCCTACATAATTATATTTTATTTATAATTTTTAGACATTAAATAATTTAATTTATTTAGGACACAATGATGATGCAGTAATTACTATAATAGTGAAAAATTAAAATAATTGATATTATAAATACCCAAATAAATATAATTTGAGACTTTTAATGAATTAAAATAATTTTATAGGATAATATGACATATTATTATTGATTTAATTAACTTTTTTTTGAAGTAATCATTCTATTATAAGTTTCACAAAAATCAACTATTGAATAGTGTCAAAATTGACATAAAAGAGTTTTTAAAACAAATATTATATTATTAATTGATATTAAATTCCTAAAAATATAATGTTTGGACAAGAGACTTATATCATGATATTTGTATCATTAATGGACCACTTGGGGGTCTCTTGGATGTATATGGTAAGTTTATTAACCATAAAATATAAAAATACAAAGAGACATTGTAAAAGTGAAACTAATTAACTTAGAGTTAATACTTAAAGATAATGTTAATATAGTAACCCAAACCAGTCTAAATTATATTGGTTGAAAGTTTTTCGACCTATCCCAACCTTAACCTTTGAATAATCAACTTTGGAGCCATTAGAAACCGAATATGAATTTATTATAAATTATTATTTCTAGATTTTCCAAAGGTGCCCCTCACCCCTCTTATAAAAGGGCACTCCTCCTTCTCATTTATTCACACCTTCAAAGCCTTTTGGTTCGGCCAAACTCTGCCCAAATACTCTCCCAACTTCCATAAATACAACCTAGAGGCCTTAGTTTGATCAGAAAGCCAACCTAAGGAGCCCTTTTGATTAAATCAAAAGGAAGAACCCGAAGAAGAGGTAATGATTTCACCACCCTTTTCCAAGTTCCTTTCTTCTTCCACTTCTTCTTTATTTGTTATTACCATTCAAAAATAATAAATTCAGTATAATATATATATTGTGATGTTATTATAAATATGGTACAACCATATTCAGTATTATATCCACCCTTTGAATAACATGTCACCATACGTGTGTACGTACGGCTTACCGTCTTCATGTCATGGTGTAATTGTTATTCAATATATTATTATTTGGATGGGTATAATAATGATGTGTAACTCATTTAAATAATAAATATAACATTTTAATGATTCTTTATATATGATATACCATCCATTTATATATTATTTTAATATCAAAAGAATGATATTGTCGCTCGTGCGTACGTACGGACTACCGTCTCCACGAACGCGATGAGATTCATTCTCCATCGTATCCATTCAAGTATAATTCTCATTTGATGATTAATAATAGTATCTAAGGACTTGATATCATTATGGATATGATTAAGATACAACCTAACCATTACAAACATGACCTACGTAACAAAACATATAAAAGAAAACGAGTAAGTTAGCACCCAAAACAACGATAATACTAAGATATTATTAACAAATCAATGTTAAAAGATCATATATGGTATCATATTAATGTATATGATTCTTGTATAATTTAATAACAATTATTTCACCATTATACAGGAGTTTAACCTACCCCAACCAAGGAAAATTATAAGATAAGGGTTTATTTCGCAATCTCTTCATTATCCGAGGTTGTTTATACGTAATAATCTACTAGGATCTCTTTATCATCCACATCCATGTTTCTTAAAAATGTATTTCAAAACATTTTTACTATTTACAAGAATATGGATTAAAGTCATTTATACCCTTTTTTGAATTTTTATAAGTGGTTTATAAAGGAATCTTTCTGTCGTTTTCCAAACAAGGTGCTTTTTAACCTTTTCGATAGAATTAAGGTAAGAATGTTTTTTTAACTTATACGGCGGGTGCGGTTATTTTCCGCCATTATAAAATCACTGAATCTTCTCTTACAAGCTTATAAGAATATTTTCAAAGAAATTTTTTTATTTCATAAATATATGACTCTTAAATGATTTCAAAATATAAAGAGATATTTATCTAAAAAGAGTTTTGATTTAATCTATGTCAACATCCTTTGATAGATTTTACGCTTATTTGAAGTTGATTTTTTATGATACAAAACTTCTATATTGTATTGAAGGTTTTGTGATATGTTTGACTGTGGATGTGCTATTTTTATACCATTCATAGTTTACGGTGAAAGTATTGACATTTCGTATGCTAGTTTTAATACGAATGTTTATGTTATGTTTAAACCTTTTCATATGGGAATGCATTGGACTTAATATGTGATGGGTGGAGCCCACTATAGCTCCTCGATGCATCGGTAGGTCTCATGAGACAAAATAGTGTCTTGGCACAAGGCCTTGGAAAAATCTTATTTGTAGTCTTGGCACGAGGCCTTGGCTATGTGGTTATGATAGTATGACATTATGCATTCCATCATTATGAAAGTGGTTATTGATATTGCATGTGATTATTCGATTAGTAGAATATCCATGTGAATAAGTAAATGGCATTATTTCATTTTACCTTTTCCATACTATGTTTAAGTTCAAGTTTAAAAGGCTTGTGTTTTAGTTATACATTGCCTTAAATGTTTATGCTTATTTTTGAAAGTTTCCGCTATATTGTTATAATTACTGGGCATTTGAGCTCACCCCTTTTCTATGTTTTATTTTTCCCAGGATGTAAAGAAGTAAGTTATGAATGACCTGCGGGGATTTTATGTGGGGATATGAGTGTGGAATATGGAGACTATGTTGTTGTAGTAGTTTTTCAATTTATGATGTAATGTAAAACATTATGAATATATCTAGTGTTTCCAAGGCTAATAAACCAATCGGTCTTTCGAGATTTGATCTTTCTTGTGATCATGCCAATGTTATGTAATAATGCACCGACTCTGGGTAACTGGGGTCGGGGCGTTACAGATTGTCCCCAACCATGGGACTAGAAGGGTATATCGAGAGCTTATTATAGTCGTGTCTTCCTCTCTCCTTGGATAGACTTAGGAACTATGAAACACCCATAAATTAGTGATGTTTTTTTCACTAGTTCCATTTTAAAATGCCACTAATTCATTTACCAATGTTTCTAAAAAATTTCAAGAAATGAGGTGTCTCTAAATTAGAAACGTTTATAAACCCGCTAATTAAAAACACCACACTTAAGGACCACACTATGCCTCACCATACGGCTCACCCTTACACCCACAAACTACCACCCTATATGCACCCATACCATACGTCCTATAAATAGCCACCACACACAAAAGGAGACAACCGAAAAGTAGGCATCCAGTGGAAATAAATCCCTATACCTCTAACTTCACAAATAGACCTGGCCAACTTGCCAATTTTACTTTAGATTATAATACCATTTTATATTATATTTATAAATATATAAATAGATTTCAGTATTTAAAAACTAATATATTATACATATAAATTTATATATGAATATACATATATTAATATACATAATTTAATATATATATTATATATTATATTATATATATATATATGTTTATATTATATATATATATATGTTTATATATATGTATATTATATATATGTATATATACGTTTATATATATGTATATTATATATATATGTATATGTTTATATGTGTGTGTGTGTGTGTCAAAATGTATGTATAAATAAATATAATTTTCCACTTTTTAAAACACTGGTAAAAATGTCACTAAAATAATCATTTTTTCTTAAAATGTGACTAAATTTAAAATATATGTGTGTTTTTATATATAAATATATGTATATTTATATTTATATATTTACATGTGCGTGTGTTTATATATTTATAAATATATATATATGTATGTTTATATATATGTGTGTGTGTTTCTATATATGTGTCTATGTTTATATATATTAATATATATATATATATATATCTAAATATAAATTTACATCGATACGAGGAAACGAACTATATAAAGATATATATTTTTGTGAATTTTATTGAAAAACAGCCCTAATTTAATGATCTATCTTGAAAACATTGCTAATTTAGCGGTATTTTTAGGAAAAGTCTCCAAAATAGTGATGCTTCCTAAAAAAATATCTAAATTTAAAATTATTTATATTTTATAAAAGACTCACTAAATTCCATTTTTTGTAGAGATATATTCACAAAGCACTCAGGCTGATTGATGTTGAACCTGAGCCAACCATTTAACACCCTGAGATTTTGTGAATTGTTTTTTCCAAATATATTTAATATTTTTGATATTTTACATTACATGAAACACTGAGGTTATCTTGAGTTACATGGAATACTATGTTTTGATTATGCTACACACAATTCGGATTTTATCCTGCATTATACACAACACCGAGTTTCAACCAAACATAACATACTATTTAAATATTATTATTTAATATAAAGTTATCAACTAGCCATTGGAATGATGGGTATGAGTAGTATTATATAAATTTTGAGAATATGGTTTACACATGTTTATATAATTAATTATTTGGTGACCAATTAGTTATAAATGAAAATAAAACCCTTTTGAAAATAAAAGGAATTTTTTTTGAGAAACTATTTTTATTCAAACAAGTATGTTTGATATAAATAAATTAAACAAAATCACACTTGGTTAATGATTTAAATGAAATTTTTATATTATATATTCGACTAGTTATTTAACATTCATCTTATATTTTTTCTAGATAAGATATAATAATAAATAAAATTTATGCTTTAAAACTGTACTTTTCTAATAACCAGTTTTGTTGCCTTTTATAGAGCACTTTTTGAAATTAAATTTGGACACTTTTAGAAAAATAATTTTATAAAATAATTTTTTTTAAATAAAAATATCAAAATTATATTAGGGGGAATTTTGGGGGTTTTCTTAAATGTTTTATTTTATGATGACTACTGAAAAATACTAAATTTTAATTGAAACCTATCTTTTCACCTAAATTATTTACAATGTGAAATTATTTTTCAAATTGGTTTTAAATTATAATTAGTTAAATTATACATATATTAATGAATTTTTTTATTGTGATCAATTTCATTTTGAATTTGGATATAAAAACTTTGTAAACTTTGGAACATTTCACTTTAAAAACCTGTTTTCTCATCACGTCTATAGGATTAATTTTAAACAAAATTATTCTAATTATGTGAGTTGAATTTGGAATAATGTATTCTATATTTGGAATTATCATAATTTATATTACCAGATAATATCAAATTAATTTTTTACCATAATTATTAGTGAAAATAGATAAAATTAATTATAGTGATTAAGGTAAAAACAAGTTAACTTAGTGGTTAAACATAGAATATAAGGTGTAAGAATGACCTAACACTTTTAAAACATCCATTAGATTATCATATTTATACCCTTATGACTTTTTTCTCTATTATTACGAGTTTGAGGGATATATTTCCATGAAATTGACCTATATAATAAGTTTAGTAAAGAAAAAGACAAAAAGGAACCTTCCTTACTTTTTATATCTATAATGTTTTGAGATAGGGATAACGTAACATCCTGTTAATATTTTTAGGTACTCTTAAACCCATATTTTAAATAATTATTTTGTTGGGTATTATTCAGGGGTGTTTTGGGAGAAATTTTGAAATCTTTGTAAGGCTCATGGGCTGTGCACAGGTGGTGCATGGTTTTCCTAAACCATGCGCCCTGTAAGTGAAAACATTAAAACACTAGGTATGGAGGGTTTGAAATTTTGGTGAACAATTTGAAAAATCATTCATCCACTAAGTAGAAATTTTTTACCCCTTTAACGGGGTTCCCTATTTTCGAAACCATGCAGCACTTATCAGCTTACCATGTACACAAAATTCTTTTATTCTGCTTTTTTAATCTTGAAACCCCATTGTTTAAGTTCCCCAACATCCCATTCAACCAAAAAAATGATTTATTCATCCTTGGATACTCCCCATAGGTGACTTTTTATCCTCCAAACCCTTCACAAGGTGGATCAAATCTAGGAAAATGTTGTTCGATCTCTCCCAGGTAAGAGTTCTTCTCTCATTATCTATTTTCCACTCACTTCTCCTCTCATCCTTAGGTTTTGTTAGATATCTATGTTTTGGAGGATCTAAACTATGTTCTTTTGGATCTTTAATCTATTTTTGATTCTCTAATATCATTTTACAATGTTCTTCATTGGATTTTCCTATCGTGTGTGTTGTGAGATGTGATCTCTTTGATTTAGTAGGTGGTTCTGTTTAAGATTGGCCAATTGATTCAACCCTAAATTTCCCAATTTAAATTAAATTGTATTAAATTGTATTTTGAAAACATAATTTGATGTAAATTTGGATTTGAATTTGATTTGTTATGAAAATTTGGGAAAAACCCCATTTCTAGTGAATTGTGGTGTGATTTATATTTGATGGATATTGTGGAATTCGATTTTTGAAATTGAATTGTGAAATTTATTTTGAAAAAATAGAATATATTTTTTTGATAATAACCTATTGGTTTTATCCTATAAAAGAAATAGATTGATTAAAAACCCATGTATTGGTTTTTTAAGATAAATTGACATTTTAAATGGAAAATGGGGTAATTGAATTTTGAATATTTTTTAAATAATTTTCCCATTGTGGATTTCTGTTTGAGAACATGAAATCCTCGGTAGTTAGTGAGTTATTTGGGAAAACACTCTATTGACTCTTTAAAAATCAAAAAAAACATAGTGTAGTAGATCACATCCCCAGTGGTATGGTGACAATTCATCTTTTACAAGTATTTGAGTGATTTGTCCATACATAATGTCATGATCCCCTATTAGAGTCTGTGAGGATCCCACAACCTAGAATCATCATATCCTTGGGAAGATGACCATGTTTCTCATTTGTGATTATTTTGATAAATATATCAATGTTTGTAAAACTAATTTACATATTCCTTGTGAATTTATATAAATTATTTTATATAATGTATTTATTAATCCATTTTTTAATGTGTTTCTATCATTTTCAATGAAAAGAATTTTCTATTTTAAATAATCTCTTGTATTTCCAAGACTATTTTATTAAAATTGAAATCATTATTTGGTTAATTATTTTGAAATATTATTATGTAATCCATGGAAAGACCCTACTGGTATTTTATCTCAAACCCTTCCTTTTCCTTCGTTCATTTTTAGATTCTCTTCTACTAGGTATGAGCAAGGGGAAAGAACCACATAGAGGTGGTTATTTTTATTGATGATTGGGACTTAGAGAGTTGTGTATATTGGTACTTGGTTCGTTATCTTTCAATTTAGATTACTTTATGGTTATACTCTGGGTTTATATAACTATTTGACTTGTGTATTTTTTCTCTCTATGGAGTTTTCTTTTGATCATACTATCTTGTATGTATTTCTTCCACTATTTATGTGGAAAAAACATTCCCACCTTTTTCTTTTTTGATGCCAGGGGCTAGTCTCCAACCCGTGGGGATTGGGAATTCCCTTCAATATATGTTAGTATCAACTCATGTATTAGGGTACTAGGGTATCAAGTATGGTTTGTGAAAAATTGATATCAAAGTTGTAGGTTAATAATATTTCCATGATGTAAATATATAGTTTTATAATATTTTCAGGACTTAAGATGTAGTTATGACTGAGTGCCTGTCTAGCTCTCACCATAATGAGCCTTAAGTCACCATGGGTGGTTTGGAAAATATGTATTGATTATTAGTTCTATTATTGTACCATATTTTTTATTTTTATATATAGAAATCCAAATAGAATTTATCTATTTGATGAGATTAGTTTCCCTATTTCTCTTGTTAGAGTGTTGTTCTGAGTAACCTATCTGACATCTTCAATGTTGACTACTGATGTTGTATAGTGATATGCCTCTGAGAATATATTTGAATAAAATCTAGGAGAAAGTTACTGATGAACTAAAATGATAAAATCCTCCCATGTATTATAATCTGGATAAGGTTTTTGTGCATGTTGTTCAAGCTCTGGGACAGGAACATGTAACTATTCCCGTACAAGCTCCAGTTGTGGAACCTTAGAGAGATGAATTCAAGATTATTGCTTGGTAATCCTTTAATATAATCCACTGACATTCTAAATATCAAAAAATCATCAAGAGGTTGAATATTGGTTGAGAAGGGTTGATCTTTTATTTGAGTTCTTGGAAATTCCTGATTCTATCAAGGTTTAATGTTCCCCTTTAAGCTATAGGGACCTAGAAGGAGATGGTGGGACACCATTTTTATGACTAATAAAAAATGAAGGATTAGACTCTAATGAATTTAAATATATTTTCATTGAACAATTCTATCAAGATTCGATATTATTGGCTAAGGGTATCGAGTTTTTAAAATTTGAGTAGGCTGATAGGACTATGACAGAATATGAAATTTTCTTTGCTGAGCTTATGCAGTTTGCACCCGGGATTGTATAAAATGTGAAGATGAAGAATTGATGTCTTTATATGGGACTTTGATCTAATATTTGTTCTTATTTTTTCTTGTTGAAGCTCCCTTTTTACACTAATGTTCTAAATAGAGCTATGACGATTGAGATGGACCTGGATGGAAAGTCTGGGTTAACGAGAGTTCCTTTTTCTCCCAATGGAAGTTCTATGAGTTTATATAAAGGAAAGTGAACGTGTGATGACTCTTATAGTGGTTTTTGATAGTAGGGTTCTTCTAAAACTCATTCAATTCCTAGAAGATTCAATTTTCATTGATACTAGTGTGGAAATCCTAGGCATTCGAAATGGTTTTTCACTAAGGAACCCAAGTTATGTGGTTCCTACAAATGATCAAGTCCCTTGTAGAAGTTTTTTCATGTCTATGATGATCCCTAAAGTAGAATGATATCATTATTGATAAAAATTACTATGGTGTAATAAGATTCTTCATGAACTAAGGGTCACATCCACATGCGTCCAAAAAAATATTCTTCATGTAGTAGAAGAACCTCTATTGGAAGAAGATGTCGTCCCAGTAATTGTGAGAGGTACCAACATGATAGCTTCATCATTAGTGACTATTTAATTTTATACTGGTTCATCTCATTAATTTATTTCAACTCTTATTGTGAATCTGATTAATATTCCTACAAATATATTATCTTATGTGATGGATATTACTACACCCCTCAGAATAAAGAGAGATAAGGGTCTATATTTTCCTTCTTATGTATTCTCTTTATCAGAAATTGATCGTGATTGGGATTTTCTAGTTATCAACATGAAACCTATTAACATCATTTTTTGGATAGATTAGATCATTTATAATAATGAATGAATTTACTACTATCTTCTATGGGTCTCCTCTATTACACCTAAATGATTTTTCCATATATTTTTGGGAGAATTGGACTCGAGGTAAAGTAGAGATGGAACTTATTATCTAGGTTTAGGGAAAGTAATATTAGTGTTCAATTTTTATCTGTAATGAGAATCTCTGTGTGGTGTTATCCCTCTAGTTTTAATCAAGTTTCTCAATTTTTTTCTATCTGAATTCTGTGGTTTTCCACCAGTAAGAAGGGTGGAGTTATCTATTAACTTGGGGTTGGATACCTAGTTAGTATCTATTAATTTTTACCACATGGAACTAGTTGAAATGAAGGAGTTGAAGAATCAGCTGAATTATATTTTAGATAAAGGCTATATACGTCTAAGTGTGTCACCTTGGGTGGAAATGATCCTCTTGGCTAAGAGAGCTGATGGATCACTTTTACTTTGTGTTGATTATTGAAAAATCAATCAAGTTATGGTGAATAAAAAGTATCTGTTTCTATATATTGATGATCCATTTGAATAGTTGAAAGAGGAAAAATGGTTCTCATAGATTGATATTCACTCTGGTTATCATCAATTGAGAATAAAAGAATTTAACATTCATAAAACAACATTACATAGAAGGTATGGCTATTATGAATAACTTTTCATTTAATTTGTTCTAAAAAATTCTCCTACAATATTTATATATTTAATGAACTGGACCTTCCATGAGAATCCGGACACTTTTTTGGTGGTCTATTTGGATGAAATTTTTGTTTAGTCTATGTCTTAGAAGGATCACATACATCATATGAGATTTGTTATGAAATTTTTGAAGAATAATTGACTTTATTCTAAGCTATAGAAAATGTGATTTATGGAATTGGGAAGTGAAATTCTTGGGACACATGGTGTTGGAACATGGTATCTCAGTTAATCCTAATAAGGTGAAAGCTGTAATGACATGGTAGAAACTGAATTTTTTTAGATTCATATCTTATTGGGTTTGGATGGTTAATGTCATTGGTTTGTAAAGGGTTTCTCAAATTTGTCTTCTTCGGTGACTGGTCTCACTCAGAATTGATTTATGTTTTCTAGGGATGATAAGTGTCAGAGTTCTTTTATAGAGCTAGAATGCCTTTTGACTACTGCTTTAGTGATGAATCTTCCATAGGTCAGGAAGAGCTATGCCATCTTCTGTGACACATCAAGTTCAGGGATGGGTATTGTTCTTATATAGGATGATAATTTTATTCCATATGTCTTCTAAAATCTTATTCCACACTAAAATAATTACAAAACCCATGACCTTCAACCGATAGTTGTGATACATACACTTAATAGTTAGAAATGTTACCTTTTAAGAGAAATTATTATCATGTATTATGACCACAATAGCATGAATTATATATTCTCTCAAAAATATTAGGATCGCTGATAGAGGCATTGGGTGTAATAACTTTAGTATTTTTACTTTGACAATACCTATACCCTGGGGAAAGGGAATGTCATAAAATATTCTTTGAGTAGGAAAATTTTCACCTAGACCATGAAAGAATCATTAGAAGAGTGGAACTTGAAGGATATTTTTTATAGTTTCTTATAGGAGTCCATGAATCTATGGTGGAGGCTTCCATGTCTAGTGTTCCGTTGGCCTCCACTCTTATCAAGATGATTCTTTAAGAAAGGTATCTTGATGATGAATTATATAGCATTATGAACTCTCTTTATGGTGGGGATACTATGGATGAGTTGTTGTTCTCCATCGAGAGTATTATATGTTTCTAAAACTGGTATGTTGTACCTTTTCCTATAAGAAAAGATGTTATTGTTTATTTTCATAATTCTTAGGGGGATTGAACCTAGGAACCACAAATATGTTCTATGACATTAGATGAAAATTATTGTGTCCTAGTTTGATATGGAGAATTTTTTATTTTTTCTCACGTTATTATACATTCCAATAGGTCTAGTCCAAACACAAAATACCTTTGAGTTTGTATCATCCACTTCTAGTGATGACTTGGAAGTGGGAAGAGATCTCTATGGACTTTGTGGTTGGGTTTACATGTACCCTGAGAAGGAATAATGTGATATGGTTTGTGATAAGTAGGCTAACCAAATCATCTCACTTTATACCTATTCATGATACAAAAAAAGTTGAGAACTGAGAAATCACAATGTTAAAGAGATTGTTCATTTTCATAGAGTTCCATCTTCTATAGAATCTAATAGGGATCCTCATTTTACTTCTCTCTTTTGGAGAGGTCTTGAGGAGTCACTAGGATCTCAAGTCAGTTTGACTATGAAATACCATCCACAGTCAGATGGATAGGTAGAAAGAGCTATATATATTTTTGAGGATATGATTCACACCTAAGTTGTTGAGTTTTTGGGGCTTAGGATGACCATTTTGGACTATTTGAGCTTTCCAATAACAACAGTTACTAGTCCCAAGATAGAATGGATCATTTTGAAGCCTTTTATAGAAGCCCTTGAAAATATTTTTTGAGTTGGTTAGAGATTGGTGAAATTGCCTTAGTTGGATCGATCATGGTTCAAGAGAAGACAAAAATGTTTTTGTTGATTCATTAGATAATTTTGAAAACTCAGATCTTGTATAAGTATTATACTGAATGTTTCTGTAGACCATTGAAATTTTTAGTTAGTAAACATTTCTTCTTGAATGTTTTACCTTGTTTATGTCATAGACAACTTGAGAGGTAAGGTAAGCTTGCTTCTTGTTTTGTGGGAGATTTTGAGGTTGTTGAGTAGATGGAGAAATTTTTTATCAATTATAAATTCATCAGAAGTTGATGTCGATACATTACATGTTCCATGTATCACAACCATGAAAGTATCTTTCTGATCCATCTGATTTTCTAATCTAGAGTGATCTTGTCATTAAGCTTGATTTATCTGTGACTGGGAAACCGGTTAGGATAGTTGATTATGAAACCAAGGTACATTATGGGAGGATGATACCATTGTTTTGAGTTCTATTTCATCATTTTTATGATACTGATGAGACTTGGGAGATAGATGTGTTGATGAGATAGCAGTGGACTCATCTTTTTGACATGGAAGCTTCTTAACATGATTTCTCGGGATAGAAAGTCTCTACGGTGGGTAAGTTTTAACATTATGTTACTATTTTTAAGTACTCCTCATACCCTATTTTTAATCATGCTTTGGTTGAGTCTACATTTATGGATGCTTCTGGTGAAAATTTTAATTTTTTGGAAGGGTTTTGGGTTGTGAATGGGTGGTGAATAATTTTCCCAAACCGTGCACCCTATTAGTGCAAACTTTGAAAACCCAATAAGTGAGGGTTTAGATAGTTGGTGAATGGTTTGAAAAAGCATGTTCCAACCAATTATAAACATCGTACCCAATTATGGGGGTGTACGGTTACGGTGTATGTTTTGAGAAATAGTGTGGCCTTTCCCAACTAACCATTCACGTAAAATTCTTTTATTCCAAAAAATATTTTTAAAATCCCAAAACCCACGGATTAAGTATCTGATGAGCCCATTAAACACTAACCTAATTTCTTATTCATTGGGGTCTCCCTATAGGTTATTTTTTCTCCTCTAAACTCTTTTCAAGGAATATTGATGCTAGGTGAACATAATTTGATATCTCCCCTATAAGTGTTATTATATTTTCCTCTATCTCTTTATCTCTTTTAATTTCCTCCTTAGGGTTTTCAGATATCCATGTTTTTTGAGGATGTAAACTCAGTTGTTTTGGAAATTGAATCTAGGTTTGATTCTAAAATATCTATTTTGACGTACTTTGTTGGATTTTCCTATTGCAAGCATTGTTAGACATGATCTCTTTGTTTTTTAGGTGGTTCTGTTTAAGATTCACCAATTTATTTAATCCTAAATTGCATCATTTAAATTAAATTGATTTCAATTGTATTGTGAAAACCTAATTTAATGTAAATTGGAATTGGAATTTTATTTAGCATGGAAATTGGGGAAGACCACCAATTCTAGTGAATTGGTGTGTGATTTATATGTTATAAAAATTATGGAATTTGATTTGTGAAATTGAATTGTGAAATTTATCTTGAGAAAATGGATTAAATTGTTTTGATAAAAAACCATTGTGTTTATCCTGAAAAAATGCATGAATTTATTAAAAACCCATGTAATGGTTTTTAAAAAGAAATTAGAATGTTGAAATGAGAAATGGGACAATTGTATTTTGAAAAGTTTTGAAATAAGTTTCCCATTATTTATTTTTTTTAGCACATGAAATCCTTTGTAGTTAGTGAATTATTTGGGACAACACTCTATTGATGCTTTACAACTATAAAAAAACAAAGTGCAGTAGATCACATCCCCAGTGGGATGTTGATGAGTCCTCTTTGACCAGTTTATGAGGGATGTGTGCACACATATTGTGTGAGGACATCATAACATGGAACTATCATACCTCTTTGAAGATGATAATGTTTCTGGTTAGTGAATATTTTTGATATATATGCCATTGTTTGTAAAACTTATTTACATATTCATTGAGATTTTTTATAAACTTTTTTATATAAAGTGTGTATTAATCCATTGTTTAAAGTGTTTCCATAATTTGAAATGAAGGGCACGTTTTGTTTTAAATATTCCCTTGTATTTCCAAGCCTATTTTATTGAAATTAAAAGCATTATTTGGTTAATTATTATGGTATATTATTATGTAATACTTGTTGAGACCCAATTTATCTTTTAGATAATACACTACATTTTCCTTTAGGCATTTTTAGATTCTCTTTTTCCAGGTTCAAGAAAGGGTAAAGCTCTATTTGGAGGTGATTCTTATTATTTCAATAATTATTATCCCTATGGAGTTTTATTTTGATAATAATAGATAGTATCTACTTATTTTAATATTTATGTGTAAAAAACATTCCCACATTTATATCGTATCATTCCATGTGCTATTTTCCAACCCATGGGGGTTGGGAATGCCCATCGGACCATGTCAGTGTCATCTCAGGTATCAAGGTAACATGGTATTCGGGATGGTTGATGACCAAAAATAATAAAATTTGTTTGGTTATACATATTATTTTAAGATATAAATGATTTTTTGTTATCATAATAATCTATATTTAATTTTTTGATATGAATTTGTAACTTCAAATACTTAATAAATTCCAAAAAAGTAATTATTTTTTTAATAATTAACTTAAATAAATGATACTAAAACTATTAAAATTGAGGTAAATTGAATTAATCATTATATTACATTAATTTTATAGATAAATATATCATTTTACATGGTTTTTAACATAATATATTCAAATTTAATCATTATATTGATATTTTTAAATTCAAAATAATTAAATAATGTCAAAATTGACATTAATGTCATTTTATAATAAATGATATTTTATTAAATGAATTAAAATTAATAAAAATATTATCTGCTACAAAGTAATATTTAAATGTTAATAATTTTCAAATATTTTACATTCATGGACCAATTTATCTTTTATAATAAACATATTGACCCTTAAATAGTAAAAACATTTTTTGTCAGAGTTATGGTTAAAGTAGTTTTTTTCACACGTTACATGCACTTCTGCTAACATTAATTTCAAACACACACATGAATTTTTATTTTATAAATTAGATATCATATTTATAATCAGTGGGTGTAAATTTACAAATAATTATCACTTTAATTTATTCTTAAAGGAAAAAATATTTAGGTTAGAAAACTAATTACCGTGGTAAAAACAAAAATGAAAAAATTGAGTAGACTTAAAGAAAAATGAACCAAATGAACAAAATGATTTTATTTTTGTGTGGTGGAGGTTCCAGTTGAACATATCAACCTGAACCTCGTTTATTATTCAATTTTTGATTCACATGGGGTAATTGAGGCTTCCCAATAGTGAATACTTTTGAGTATTTATAAGAATGACACTCCTTCTCAACAATAAATGGGTACTGACTCCCCCCCACCCCTCTTCACATCTCTCAAGACCTTTTTCTTGACCAACCCATGAAAAAATAGCTTCCCAAGTTTCCTAAACTCGTCATATAGTCCTTATTTTTGTAATAAATCCATCCAAGTAAGGATTTTAGTGAAAACCTAAGGAGGATACCTGAAGAAGATGCAACATTTTTCAAAGAGCGTTTTTGTTATTATTTATTAATAAATCATATTAAATTATTATTATAACATGATTATATAAAACCTAAATATATTATATATACTGATATGTTTTTATGTTAAGGGTACAATTGAAAACCATACACACTTTCATTTAATGGGTTGAAAAATCATCGTTTTTTGTGTATAATGGACTATGGCCTCACGAACTGATGTTGTTTATTTTTCCATTACCAACATTAAAGTATTGGAATAATGATTGATTTGTTTTTTATATATTATATAAATGTATTTTTTCATGTTATTATTATTTTGGAATAATTATATCACATGTACATTCATGATTTTCATTTTGCGGGAATACAATAATTTCGTTCATGTATACGACAGACTATTGCCTCCTGAGGCAATGAGATCCGTTTATACTATACATGATATGTATTAAGAATGATTTTAATAAAAAAATGTGATATATATTACAAAAAAATTATAATTGAATGATAATATATCATATATATATATATATATATATTTCAATTCGATAAAAAAATGAATACACCGTTCACACGTATATATGACCTACCATCTCCATAAAAGGTGTATTTTATTTCCTATTTATGTCTATAATATATTTTTATAAATATATTCTGAATATATATGATATTTATATCATTATTATAACTCTATGCAATATTAAATCATTATTAATTCAAGATAACCAAAGATATTACAAATCAAACCTTATTCAAAATAGAGGTTATTACCCGAAACATCACTTGAACATGGTATTGTTAATAAACGGGTAATAAAAGGTCATAAGAAAAATATATACTGTATTATATATAGTAATATGGTTCTTTAATATATGTATAATAAACTTATATTTATTATACAAGAGGTTTGAACATGTACGAAAGAATTCAAGATGTAAAGTAAGGGATTTTTGTCTCACTTTTTACTTTTATGAGGCACATGTTATATTCACTACCTATTTATTCAAGATGTAAAGTAAGGTTTTTTGTCTCAGTTTTCCTTCTTTGAGGCATATGTTATGATATACACCTATATTCATTCAGGAAGTGTATATATAGCCCATTTAACAAGTAATATAATAAATTTATATATCTTAATTTTATTTTTATCTCCATTTTATGTTATTTTATCTTGGGTATTACGATCCAAGGTTACCAATATGGTAATGATTTTATGTTACAATCTCGTCATATATCAATATTGTTTATGATTATACTTCCAATGACAAAATATTATGATCTATATCTCAATAATTTTCATGAATTTTATTCTAAAATGGTTATTCATGATATATTCATGTAATGATAAACTTTTACCACTGTTTGGTACTTAAGATAATTAAGAAAATGTTTTTAAGAAAATCCAATTTTATTTCTCTCGTCGTTCAGAAATATTTTTTTTCCAAAACCATATTTTTTTAAAAAAAATTTAAATTTTTTTAAATTATATTTTAATATAATTTTCATGTAAAAGTATTTTTTAAAAAATTCTTTTATAAAAATTATATTAAATGATTTTAAAAACTTCCTTCATAATTTTTCAAGTTTATTTTCCATGATAAATGTTTTCAAAAAGATTCATGTTTTAAAAAACATTTTTTAACGAGGAAAGGATATTTTCCTTAAGAAATGTTTTAAGTGATAGATCAAAATCATTCTCCATCTAAGATGAACCCCTTGATGTTACCTACTCTTTACTAGGGATATGATCCAAGGATACCATTCTTATTCTTTCTTTGAATGGTTTATGTTTATAATGACAAGTTATTTATGAAACCAATTTATTTTCAACAATTTATACCATGATAAAATAATTATGAAACCAAATTCTTTTCATGGGTTATTCTCTTATGAAATTATTATAAAACCTACCTATTTTCAATAAGTTATTATATGATGAAATGTTTATGAAACCCATTAAAATTAATGGGTTATGATATGAAGAACTTTTATGATCTTGTGGAATACATAAATATGGTTTTCATTATGTGATAGGTGAGACCTATATCTCCCTCTAATACATTGGGTAATGATAAATGTTCTATGATCTTGTAGGTTACACTAGTGATTGTCCCAAGACCTAATATTAGAGTACATAAGTGGTCATCCCAATCACAAAGGTGATGGTACATGAGTGGTTAGATCTAGCCCAAAGATAAGGGTTGATGAGTGGTAAGCACAATCCCAAAGATGAGGGTATACAGTTGGTAATTCGAACCACAAAAAGGAGGGTACATGGGTGGTAATCCCAATCCCAAAGCACACACATGGGTGGTTATCCCAACCCTAACATTTTATGAATGTCTTGGTGGGTATCCGTGACATAAGATTCTCTATGCTTATTTATATGCAATGAATTCCATGATTTATTCCAATATTATGATATCATGGCTCTTGTTCTTTATTTTGTTATGATTCATGTCTTATGAATGAAAATCTTTTTTCCATGATTCGAGATTGTGATATTTGATATAAAAGTTATTCTTTTCAAATTCCATGCTCATGTTCTCATACCATTATTTTCATTTTATGGTTATGTATCTCCCTTGTTTACCCATACTGAGCATATGAGCTCATCTTTTTTTATATTTTATTTCCCCGTGTTATGAAGAAAGCTTTTGTGTAGGGTATGTCTATGAAGATTACTAAATGGGAGGATCTTTGTGGGAAACATTAATGATATTTCACCATATTAGAAGACAGTGTTTGAAGATTCAAAAGGTAGTAAACTATTACGGTCCTCAGTCATGTGTTTGTGTAATTTAGTGAATATTAATAAAAAAATGTGTAATATCCATTTATGAAAATCCCATGTCTCTATAGTTTGTATTAAAGGAAAGTTTTAGTTAACCTTTGGATACTATGATGAGATAACATTAGTGATATACCTTGGGATATTTCTAAGGATATGTCTAGGGATGTCTATAAGTATAATTCTAAGGATGATTCAAAGTATAGGAATATTTATTAGAATTTTGGTAAAGGATATAGTGGGTGATTTTTTATAAATATATCGCTATTTTGAGATTTCACATAGACGTGGATTTGTAAAAGATGTACCTAGGGGTAACAACCCTGGAAATCCCGTATTGAGCTAGACTCGATCAAGAACTAGTGCACGACAATAGTCTTTACTTCACACCTAGTTTGGCACTCATAGGGGATATGATTTGTAAATTCACAAACTCTTTATGAACCATCATGAAGGATTAAAATATATTATGACCATTAATAACCTTGTATAAACCTAAGGTGATGTAGACTACAAATAATGTGTCCTGATTTAGACCTCTTAAATGATTTTTTAGACTATGTGATTTTTCATTATGATTATTATAACTCACACTATGATTTTTAGTTTTAGTCAATGGATACAACCAAATAGAATCATGTTAACATTGAATATGATGGATAATTTAGTGAATATAAGAAACCAAATTGGATGATGATTGGAGAGAAAGATATTATGTTTATGACTAATTAGCTCTCACGATATATGATTAACAACATGAACATCCGTGAGATTATTGAGACATCAAATAAGAGGAATATGGACTTTTATGAAAGATCATGTGCTATTGAACATAGGGGAAAGAATATTCATCTTTATATATGTTAAGATGGTGGGAATAAAAACCTGAAGGAATGTCTCAAGTCGACAGGAAGATGTTATATGTGTGGAAAAGAAGGTCATAGAGTGACAAATTATTGATTAGTTCAATGTATTATCTATAGAGAACATGTGAATTACCCAACTCAATGCCCTGACTCAAGAATTAACTTATATACAAAGGAAGGACCTATTCCATTCCAATCATTTAAGTGGAATGAATGAAGTATATATGTATTGGGATTCAAAAATTATGAAATATATAAGGATTTTTCAGTATAAGATTTTCATTGAGGATTTCAAAGAATATATTGAATGGAACTAATTACATAGAAGAGAAATTCAAGGGGAAAATGATATTTTTATTATGGTAAGGAAACCCTTAATATGTTCCTGATATTGAGAAAATGGAGTTTATCTTGAATAAAGAGACGATTGATATGGATAAAGTAAATTATATAGTAATGATGACCAAATAAATGATAAAGGATTTGTTGAAAAAGTGGTTTATGTTATCATTGATGGAGTTTAAAACATTATTGGATCTATGAAATATATTCAATAATATTTGGTTTTATTCTAGGAATGAGAAATAATTCATGTTTTCATTGAGGTTCTATGGTAATTCCATTTTAAAGAGACATTATGATGAAGGTATTCACATGTCTGATATGGGACAATCAATATCTACATTATGATATATGGGGGGTTAATGTTATGTAGATTATGATAACTTTTGTAAACTTATTTATAAATTTTTTAATTATAGAAGTTTTACAGGGATAAACATTTATGAAATGGCTTATGTTGAACTTTTAATGATATTTTAGAGATTAATTTAGTATTTCACCATATGAGGATTTATGCATATTGGATAACATGTTATAAACATTTTTTTATGATAACTAAAGATAGAAAGAATGACTTACCATTGAATCTATGGGTCTTATGAACTATTAGTGATTCTGGTATAACAATTTCACCTTTATTTCTTAGAGTAAGAGATGAATCAGAAATTTATCAGGGCACAAACACAAGGTGATATTGTGCTTATGAAATGGAATGAAATCTAGTAATTATTTCCTCTCTTGAAAGTTATTCAAATATAAAAAATGTTCTTGAAATAAAATTATGTCCTACTATCAAAAAATTTTATGATATCAATGAACTTTTCAATCCTATTTGGTTTATGGATTTGTTACTATTAACATTCTCTTTAACATGTTCTCTACCACTCTCCATCAGTATTTTAGTGTTAGTTTTCTCTTCTGTGTATGTGTTTTCAATTCCCACCTATGTTATCCTATTTGGAAACCTATTATGTATTATTATAGTTGAACATCACAAAAACCTTTTTATTTTTCAAGAGGATGTTTTATTAACCCTTTATATGATTTTGATTTCTATGAAAGGAAATTTCAAGTATTAAACCTTTAATGAACATGATGAATTTTGGGGGATAAATTCATTTTAAGTGGGGTATAATTTAACACCCTAAAATTTTGTAATTTATTTTTGATTCAAATATATTTAATGTAAGATCCCAGACTTATTTTGGGGTATGTTATTGTATATTTTTTGTTTAAAAATATTTATTTTGGTTAAAATATGTTTTCTAAGTGTATAAGGATTATCAAGTGTGTTACGGGGGATCAAGACTCGAAATAAGGAAGAACATGGCTATTCAGTGCATTTTTAACAATTGGTGCATGGTTTGTTGTAACTGTTCACCCTAACCGTGATTTCCAAGAGGTGGGGTGCACAGTTTGAAGAAAACTGTGCAAGGGAGAATGAATAATTATATGGACTTGGATAGAGCTATCCCACATGTTCATCACATAGTTTTTCAAACTGTGTGGGATCTCAAGGTAACCGTTGGCCCTATCCCCCTCTTAGACAGAGGGTGGGGCATGGTTGGTGCATATTTTTTCCAACCATGTTGCCAAACCATGTGCCCATTAAAAGGTGGTATTTTACCATTTTCCCTCTCAAACCTTAAATGATTCAACTAAGGATTTTCCCTATTCTTCCTCTTATAACCCAAGGGACAAACCCAAATTCCCCAAGATTCCCAAGGATTGATCTCCATCATTTATAGACTATTTGGAGTGTAATTGGTCATGAAATGAAGCTTTGGGTGAGTCCAATACTTCTCTTTCATCCATTTTTAGGATCATGAAATGTGTAGCCTTGATTCTTCTTACTAGTCCCTAAAACCCATTTTTTCTAGTGGATATTAAGTTGGGGATTCAAGTGGTTATTGGATCCGACTTAAAGGATACTATTAAGAAAGTGTTTATCTTTGGAATCGAGGTAGGTGTTAAAACATTTATATCTCATAGTCAAAATGTTTGTTTCATGTGTATGTGGATGTGATATGGTGTTTTCTTGTTGTGTATTTGATTCCTTTAGTAAAATTTGGTAAATTCATTGTCTAAATGATGAATTGAACCCCTAATGATCCCTATGGGTTTTAATGAGGTTCATTAGACCATTCTTAGTGCCACCCATTCTAAACATGGAAAATTGAAATGATAAGCATAGAATTGATTTGTGAATAAGTAGATACCTTGATAAATATGTTGACATGTTTTCTTGAATTATAATAAGGTACTAATAGTTGTTTTATCTAGTTATTGACATGTAATAATGGGTTGTTGGGAATATTGTGAATGGGTGAAATGAATTATAATGAATGTGTTAAATGAATAATGGGTTGCAATGGAAATATGTAAATTAATTAAGACATGTGAATGAGGAATATATTAAATGAATTAGGATACGATATAGAAATTGGATTAATTTGGTTAAGGCATGTAAATAAAAATTTGTAAATGGGCTATGGAATAATGATGTGCTAAATGTTGAATTAGCATTGTTGGAAATGAGGAATGTGATAAACAGTTATAGTTATTGTTTGTTATTCGTGGTAAATGATTGTAGAAGCATGTGCACTGGCTTGGTAGTATGTGTGTGGTATTTTAATTTAGTATCTATGCTCATGGTTTGGTTTATAATAAGGCTCTAAACCCCACTCCCTTTAATTCATGAGTTAGGGAGAGTACTACTGCTCAATTCCCCTAATAGTTTCATTTGATGTGACTACCTAGAATGAGGATCCAAGGTAAGTATCGTGTACTTTTTCTGAAAATTTTTCCCCTAGTGAGATAGGGAACTTGATTTATCACCTTATTCAATGTAGTTAACTGGTATAAGATGAAGTGAAATTGATTTAAATTCATAACCCATGAAATAAATGATTAAAATATAATAAGTGAACTTGTTAACTAATGGAACCCAATTTATCCCCATTTATTTACCTTATTTTTTATTTTAGTACTTGCATACACTATTTTTATAGATTGTATATTTTATAGACATCTTTGTTGGTGGCCTACTAAGTTGTACTCACACCCTGGTAAAGCTTCCATTGTGTACCCAAGAAGACTTCATACATGCAGGCTAGGATAAGGGAAATGACCTAATTATAGATGGTTGATTTGGGCTTGGGATGTGCATGGATGAGGGATCCAAACTTGGAGTCAAGAAAAATTTTGGGTATTCTTCTATTTATCATTTTTGGGGGGTTTTATTCACTTGGCACCGTATGACATGGCATAAAATATTTATTGTAGGTATGGGACTATATCCAGTTTTGGGACGTGTTTGGAAATGAATGTTTATTATTATTTTTTATTATATTTCATTTATTTCTTTGGTTATCTATTTTGTATTACTCTGAAAAATAGGTTATAGTCTCCCCATGTGATTTATTAGACCCTCGATACTAGTCATAAGCCTTTAGAGTATGGGGAGGCACACTTGAGGTCATGTGGAGAACTAGCTCATAGCACCAATTTAGCAGATACTGGATCATGATGTTACAAAGTGGTATCAAAAGGGGTTTTATTTTCTACTGTATTACTAATTAGAGATGGTAGAAGAGATACTAGTATGTTTTGGTTCTTTAAAATGATATTTTTCTTGGGATTATTTAACCCATGTACGGGGGGAAATCCAAGTTCCCAGGGTGGGATTGTTTTACAGGATGTTTGTTCTTACTGCTGAACTATAATTCACCATTGGATGGTTCACTTATTGTGTGAAATGAATATTTTATTATATTTTTCTCATGGTCATAGTGTAATAGGTATTTTCATAAATACATCATTTTAGGAACATAGGGATATAGGTGGCATGCATCATTCTATGTACGTAAAATGAGGATGTGTACGACATGAGATATAGAATGAATTTTATTTAACTTGTCAAAAATTGAAAGAAGCGGTGTTGAATAAAGATGATGAAAATGGGTAAATAAAAAGAATTTGATGGAATGGTTAAATAATAGTTCCTAATTATGAATAAAAAATGGTTTAAAATCTTTTTGTGACAAGTGGGAGAGATGGAAAGGTGCCTACATGAGAAATATTTATATTGTGAAAGTGAATTGGTTTAAAGGTGTTTGGTAAAAGGTTTGGGCTATCTAAGATGGTTTAACCATGTTGACCGTAAATCGTGGTAGGAATGGTTGAGTATAGTGTTTGATGATTGATCATGTACATTGGTATAGTGTATATGGAGTCGGTGGTTGAGTCAAATATTGAAAAAAAATCCCATCTATGGTTTTATTTTGTCCATGTTTCCGAAATTATTTACTGACCAGAATGCTTGAAACATGGATTCAGATAAAGTAGGGTCTTTCAAAACATTAGTTAAATGGGAATTTTAAAATTTTAATGGGTTAGTTTTAAAATGGTGAAGTCAATTTCAGCAGGATGTGTAATGATGGATCTTTTGGGGGACCAGTTGGTCAGTATTCCTTGTGTCGTATATATAGCCCTTTTTATGGGTGGTTTGGGTAGTGATAGTACCCTAGTTTGAGACATTATTTTTTGGTCATGAGGCCTTATTGTGTTTTTAATTATGGTTTGAGATATTTTATTATTATACCCTCAGTAGGGTAATATCCTTGGATTGAAAGACATTATCTGGTTATGTGATTATGGAAACCCTTTTGGGTCATGATCATGGGGGTGTATATTGGACCTTAAGGATGGTACCTTGGTTGTGGTGCCATTTGTGGGTTGGGACCTTGTGAGTTGTGTTTTAGATCTTCGGAAGGGTTGTTGGCTTGTATATTGGATATATGTGTACTAGTATCTTTGTTGCAGAATCAAGAGGAAATGGTCTCTTGGTGCACTAGGTGTAGTGTGCATCAGAATGGGGGTAAGAGTGTATCTCATTAGCATTGTTTTGATTCTGCCTTTATGTGTATGTATTAGAGAGAAGTTCGGTGGATTTTTCTTGTCATGAATCCATTTTAATAAGTTGGTATCATTTTTCATTTTAGGTGACCTATCAGAGAGTTTAGACCGGTTTTTTAGTTTTTTTTGGGCATGTATCGCATAGATGGATGCTTTGGATGTTGTAAGTGGAACACATAGAGTGTTTCCTAGTTTGGGATTGTCCTAGAGGGTTATGTGGGAATATTAATGGTTTTTTTGATGCTAATTGAGTTCTAAAGATGATTTGATGGTCTTGTGAAATTTAGGGTGACCTCGAGGGAGGTTATCCTAGTGTTTGAGGTGCCTTGGAATATGTATCATGGGAGATTTTTCAGAGGTGGAATCGATACACAATGAGTACCATCAAGATTTAGTAAATGGTATGGTTATGACTGGTTTTTTTCTTTAGAGGAGAACATGAGTTCCTGTGGTTGGTGGAGAGGTTGGTTTCGAAGGTTATGATAGTTTGAATACCTAAAACGATAGTGTTTAAAATGTTTGACAATAGAATCAGATTAATCTTGGAGGACAAGTAAAGATGATCGAGGCATGTCTGGATGTTATGGGTATGGAAGTGACACCCAGAGTGAGGGGATTACATTTGGTTGGACTCATCATGTAGAAGGTCGGGTTTTTGAGAAGGGAACATTGAAAATGCCTTGAATCTAAGGATATTGACAAACTATGAGGTATGGTTAGTAGTTTAATAATATGTTGGGCCTAGTGATTTATGACTTGTGGAGAATTGATTTGAGTTTAGTGGGTGGTTTAAAGATTATGTGTGGCCTTGAGGGATCTGTTGAGGACCATGTTTTGGGCATGCATTAGGCATACATGAAGTTTTTGGGAGATTGACTGGGTTATTCAGATGTAAGTGTATGTTGTATTCCATGAAACCAAGGTGGAGAAGCACTGGAGATATGAGAGAACAGTTGTTTTGGGATTGTTGGTATGGACCATTTTGTATCTGTTGTGGTCCACTTGGATTTTCTAGGAGTACTAGAGAGGTGTTTTCAAATTAGTGCCATAGGAACCATTGGTTTAGGACTGCTTGGTAGGGAGACGAGAAGTGGTGGTGATTTTTGTAAGAAAACCCACCTGAGTTGTGGTGGTCGGGTGTTGATGAGGTGTTGGTAGGTAGGGAAGTCCTAGACATTTAATAGGTCATAATGTCATGGTAGTGGAATGGGATATCAGTGATTTATAATTTTGTTGGTGTTCATTGATGATTTATCAGCATATTTATAGCTAGTGGTGATCATTCCCAATATCTTGACATTGTCCTAGGTATGCTGAGAGAGATTTGGATTTTCACCCAGCTATCTGGTTGTATTTTGGTTAGGTGTGGGGCCTCTTGTATGTCACACATGTGGAGTGGTTTATGTGGATCTAAATTCTAGGAAAGTACATCATCGATCATTTATAGGTGAGGTCCGTGGTATGGAATGAATGTTGACAAATGCCATTGGTTCCATCCTTATAACCAAGAACATGCAGTGATTGAAGTTGTATTTTTTTTCTAGTAATAGATAGATAGTTACATACATGTTCTAGGGGTTCATCTTAGGATTGAGGTGTGAGTTGTGGTGGGTGGAGTTGCTTAAAAATAAATGGTGGTAACAACACACCTAAGGTGGGGAGTAGTATGTCAGTCGTGTAGGTGTGAATAATACCATGGATTGGATGTCATAGAATCGGGATGATAGTGGTAAACCTTTGTGGTGCACGTTTGGGTTCCTTGGGAGGGATGGGTGGGCCTTGGATGTGGTGGCTGGTCGTTCCAAGCATGGGATTTGGGATTAGGGCATTTCCAAGAGAAATTTGGGATGCATGAATTAAAATTGATGATGGGAATGACAATAGAGGTTTAGTGTTAAAACCATATTGAAGATCGAGAATGGACTTGGATGGGTGTGTTTGGGTGACCATGGAATGTCTTTAGTGGTGTAGGAGTTTTGTTCATGTGAAGTAGTGGAATGCCAATGGTGGAGTTGTGTGTCTCCAAGATGAGTTATTCTGGGATAGTTTGACTTGGATTAGGTCAGGGGACAAAGTTAGTGAGTTGTAAATTGCCTTCAGTGATTGTTTGGAAGTAAATTTATAAATTTGGAAATGGGGTTTTAGTAAGAACCCCATAATATTTACTCAAGGCTGGGACAATGGTAGTTCTTGTGTTGGGAATACTGATGGGTGTAGTGGAGCATAAAGATAGCTTGGAGAGTATTCGATGCCTTGATGGTTGATTTTTACCCAAAATAAGAGAATGAACCCAATAGTTGTGTTGGATGGTAGTTATGGTTCTCAAGTGAGAAGGCACAATGGGAAGGTGAAGGGGGTAGAGAGTCAATAGTGGAAGGTGGGTGCTTTGGGAAAAGCCAGTAGGTTAGTCCAACATGATATGGTAAAATAAACAAATGGGATAAGTTTGGACCCACCTCCAGTTTGATGTTAGTAGTGGAAAATATGTTTTGAAGATAAAGGTGAATGTATAGGAGGTCAAGTATTTATTATTTTGAAGGTGGGTGGTGGATACATTTCCAACAAAGGGTATTTTTTATGGCAAGGTAGGAAGCCATTGTAAAATGGAATTCTTGTGGATGTTTGGGAATGATGAGATGGGAAATGTACTTGGAGGTTTTTGAGGTTTTAGTTGTGGTTTAGGAGAACCCTTTTGATGGTGGAATTATCCAACACTGGAAGATGGAACTAGTAGGCTAAAGAATATGGTGGGGAGCACCCATGTGGGAAAGTGGTAGGTTAATAATGGGACTAGTGTTCGGGTTGGATGGACTCTGGTAAGAACCATCTTGGAATTTTTATGTTGGTGATGGGTGTTGACTCGAGTTTGACTGATTGAGTGCCTTGAGTATTTTAGTTGTGTTTTGGGATGTTTGATAATGGAATGAGATCGTTAAATCTTGAGTTATGGACCAACGTTGTTCGGGAAGTGTGGTTGGGAAAATCATATGTTTTCTTTAGGTGATGCTGAGTTTGGGACACTGTTATAATTTTGAAACAAATAAGGTAAGATGGCACAAAGTGGTATGGGATATTAATTTCAAATAGGATCAGGCCAATGGGGTGCAGATTGGATCTTTCATGATGTTATGATTCTACGTGTGATTTTTCTCTATGTCATGATTTAGGTGCTGTTTCCTGGAATTTCCTAAGGAGTTCTTCTGGTTGAACATTGGTGTGGGGATGATGCATCCTTTGAGGAGCACCTGATTCATTTTTATAGATCAAGGTGATAGAATTTTGTAAGTAAAGATTGTAACTTTGGTTCTGGTTTTTTGGTTGTATGGTAACATCCAAGAAGAGTCTTTAAAGAGAGAGAGATATGAGGGCCTAGTGTCTTGATCTTTTCACCTTTGAAACTCAATGATGGCTGGAAGGTGGCTTGAGGAAAAGCAGTTAAAAGTTGGGGATGTTGAAATATCCCATACTTCTTTTGGGGTATGTTCTTGTTTTATTTTTGATTTAAAACATTTTATTTTGGTTAAAGGAGTGTATAACAAGTGTATAAGGAGTCTCGGGTGTGTTCCAAGGGTTTAGGACATGAAATAAGGGAGAACGGGGCTATCGAGTGCATGTTGAATAGTTTTCACATATTTAGTAGAAACTGTGTACCCTAACCATTCATCCCTGGAAGAGGAGTGCACGGTTTGAAGGAAAACATGAAAGGGGGAAGAACAAACAATGTGGGCTTGTACAAAGACAACATCCATGATCATTACATATTTTTCAAACTGTGCTGGATCCACATGTAGTTGTGTGGCCTAGCCCCCTCTTGGAAAGAGGTTGGCCCACAGTTTGTGTAAGGTTTGTCCAACCAAGCAGCAAAACCATGAACCCTTTAAAGAGTCTGATTTTTACCATTTTCCCCGTAAGTACTTATATTTTCAAACTCGAGATTTCTCCCCATTATTCCACATACAACCTTAGAGACGAACCAAAGTGGTTGAATCTTCTCAAGGATAGATATACCTCATTTCTAGGTTGTTTGGATCATCAGTAGTTGGAAATCAAAGCTCTGGGTGATTCTAATACTCCTCTTTCTTCTCTTTTTTTGATTAAGGAACGTGTAGATATTATTCTTCTTCTAAAGACCTAAAACCCACTTTTCCTAGTATATCTTATATTGGGACTTTGAGGGGTGTTCAGATCTGACTCAAAGGCTAGGTTTAAGTGAGTGTTCATCTTCAGAATAGAGGTAGGTGGTCTAAAAGTTGTATACATTATTCATAATTTTTTGTTAATGTATATGTGGATGTTATATGGTGTTTTATTATTATTTTTATTTGATTCCTTTATTAATATTTGGTAAATTGGTTGGATAAATTTTGAATTGAACCCAGCATGATCCCTATGGGATATAATGTGGTCGATTAGACCGATTTGAGGACCACCCATGGGGCATGCCATCTTTCCAAACATGAAAAATTGCAATGATAAGAATATAATTGATTTGTGAAGAATTAGATCCAATGATAAATATGCTGAAAAGTAATTTTTAATTAAAATAAGTCACTAATTATAGTTGGGTCTAGTTGTTGACATGAAATAAAGGGTTTTTAGAATATTCTGAATGGGTGAAATGAATTAGAGTGAATGTGTTAAATGACTTATGGGTTGTTATGAAAAATATATAAATGAGTTAAGACATGTGAATGATGGATATTTTAAATGAATTAGGATTTGATATATAAATTGGATTAATTAGGTTAAGACATGTAAATGAAAATGCGTAAATGGGATAAGGCATAATGATGGCCTAAATGTTGAATGAGCATTTATAGAAATAAGTAATGTGCTAAAAACTTATGGTTATTGTTTGGTATATGTGATAAAGGATTAAAAAATAATGTTCACTTGGCTTGGTGGTATGTGTGGTGTATTGAACATGAGGATCTACACCCACAGGTTGGGTTAGACTGAGGCTCTAAACCCCACCCCCTTTAATTCATGGGTTTGGGAGAGGACTAAGGATCTATGACCCTATTGATTACATTTTATGAGACTAACTATACCTTGGATCCAATATTATTGTGATGTATTATTTGTGAAATGTTTCCCCCAATGAGATAGGGAACTTGATTTATCCCCTTATGCATAGAAGTTGACCAGTAAAGGCTGAAGTAAAATTCATGTAAATTCCTAACCCATGAAATAAATAATGAAAATGGAATAAGTGAACTTGTTAACTAATGGAACCTAGTTTACCACCCTTTATTTATATTTTTGTCTATTATAGTACTTGAATACACTATCTATATAGACTGTATATTTTTAGGCACCATTGGTGGTGGCCTACGGAGTTGTACTCACGCCCTACTCGGGCCTCCATTGTGTACTTGAGCTGACTTCATGCTTGCAAGTCAGGACAAGGGAAAGGTCCCAATGATAGATTGTTGATTTAGGAAAGGGATTTTCATGGATGAGGGATCAAAAATGGGATTCATGACCTATTTTTTGGATTATTTTATTTATCTTTATTTTGGTTTTTTCTTCACTTAGTACTGTATGACATGGAATTTCATATTTGTTGTGGGAGTGGGCATGTACCCAGTTTTGAGAAGTGTTTGGAAATGAATGTTTATTATTGTTATTTATTTTGTTTCCTTTATTTCATTTATTTTATATTATTCCTTGATCTAAAAAAGAGGTTACATTCTACCCACATGATTTATTAGACCCTCATTTCTAGTCAGTAGCCTTTGGAAAATGGGGAGGCACACCTAGGTTCATGTGGAGAACCGAATCATAGTACCAGTATGGTGGCTATCGAGGAAGAAAATTATAGTCAAACTTTTTCATATTTTATATCACATGAAACAATGATTTTAGCTTACATTTCATGCAATACTAATTTTGGATTGTGCTACACATAATTATGAGTTTATCTTGCATTACATGAAACACCGAGATTAAACCAAACATGACATGATATTTTAATATTATTATTTAATATGATGTTATAAACTAGATGTTGGAATAGAGTGTATGAATATTATTAAATAAATTATGAAAATGTTGTTTACACAAGTTTATATAATGATTTATTTGGTGGCCGATTAATTAGGAATGAAAATAAAACCCATTTAAAAATAAAAGGAAATATTTTTTCTGAAAAAAACTATTTTTTTTGTGCACAAGTATGTTCTATATCAATAAATTAACCAAATAAATTTTTATGATGAACCAAACCTTTATAAATAAAACCACACTTGTGATTTAATTAAATTCATTATTATATATTATGGATATAGAAAAACGTGTAATGACCTAAAATTATATCAATAGAAATTTCATTCTAATAATTATGTCATATAGTATAAACCACCTAAAATAACTTTTATAACATAATAAAAACTTTATAAATTTAAAATGAATGAAATAAAAGGTATTACTAGAAATTAAGGAACCTAGTCTGATGGAATAATAGCCAAACCCTTGGATTAGTAACATGACTATTAGGAATTGTAATTCATTCAATATAATAGTAACCTCATTTATGAAAGTATAAATAAAATTTATTAATTTTATAAAAAACATATTATATAATTATATCATAGTATATGTAAATAAATATTTTAAAAAATATTAATTAAATGTTGGTACTTTTATAAAACATAAATGTTTATTTATAATTTTATAATTAATATAATTAGTGAAAATAAAATTTATTTTCATCAAATAGACTCATAAATTAACATTTTTTTGTCTTATGATTATAATATAATTTTATGAGACCATAAGTAACTTTTCAAAGTAATATAAAATCAGTAATAATTTTTAAAATAGTATTTCCCAAGTAAAATAAGATTTTAATTAAAAATTAAAATTCTTATATTTTGAAAATTATTTTCCTAAAATGGAGTTCTTTTTTAAATTCTACACATTGAAAAATGGTTAGGGTGAAATTTTGGAATTTTCTTGAAATACTTGATTTTTTAGAAAATAGTTAAATATGATAATTTATAATATATATACATTATAAGTTAAATAGAATATACCTTGAGTCATCTCTGATTTAAGAACCATAATCACAAACTATACTTAATTATTTTAATATATTTATTAATAATGCAAAAATTATTCATTAATTTGATCCAAAAATAATAAACTAGTGAATAAAATAATGATAAAACACCCCCTATCATCCCTTATAAATACAACCCGCACCACCTATTCTCTTCACACCTTACAAGATTTAAGACTTTTCCAAATTATATCCAATACGCTTCTCAAGCCCCTATCCCACATCAAATAGCTCTTGGTATCATCAAAAGACCAATCCCATTTCCCTAAGGGGGTTCTCAAGGAGAAGGATTCAAAAGGTAAAATCCTATTTCTTTTATTTTAATTTATTTTGAAGTTATTTTATTTTCTTATTATATCTTCCCCTCCCATAATCCAAATGGAATGATAAATCCACTACTGTACATATACATTAATATTATTATGATAATGGAATAATCCATCATCAAACCCCTTCTCCTCTCCCTTTTATTCTAAAAATGGAAACGATTTTTGTGAGGTTTTGTTTTATCAGCTTCAAGGATGGAAAGTTTTCAATTTCCATCACTGCATTCAAGTATGGTCATAAAACCATTATAATGGTTGAAATAGATTGTAAAATTTATTGATAACCCTTTTTATGTTCTATAAGTAATGTCACATCCATTTTATTTGGGTTTCTTAAACTTTTCTTGAGGTTCTAAAATGTACAGAAGTTAGGGTTCATAACTAGGGTTTGTCTTTGAGTTTCTTAGTCTGATCACTAGGTTTTTGGTTATTTTTCACTCCCTTTGGGTGCATTGGTGGGGCATTTCATGTTTCGCAGAACGGATTGGAGGTTTTGACACAAAAGGTAGGTGATTCCATGTGTAAGAAATTATTTATGGGTTAGATTTATTGATTTAATAATTTAAAATGTTCCTAATATGTTGTGTGTGGTGTGAAAACCATTTTTGGAAGAATTAGTTAAGCATGTTGTGTTAAAGTTACATTTTTTCTTGGAGTTGTGTATTTTTCAAATTTAACTCATGTGATATCTTTTGTGGTAGTTTTATAAAATATAAAAGTGATTTATTAGTTGTTTAAAGAGGATTCCAATTATGGTTTAGTAATGATTTGGTGTGATTTTGGTCTTAAAAGAGGGTTTTGAAATAGGTTTTATGTGAAAAACATGGTTATACCCCTTGGGATTTATTTATAAAAATTTTAAAAGATTTATTGAGTTAAACAAAGTGGTTAAAGGATGTACATGTAATATTTTGGTGAGAGTGTTTACCTAAGATGGAATTTTGAAAGTTAAAGAGTTGATTTAAGATTTCAAACATTTTTAGAATGTTTTATAAATTTCTGAAGGGTTTAATTAAATTCCAAGAGAGGAGTTAAACACGTTTCTAGTCTTTTTTGTGTGAGTATGATGGGAAAAATAATTTTTTTGTGAAAGGATTATTATGTGACATGTGTGTGGGATGTTTTGTTACTTGAACTATCTTGGAAAAGTTTTATAAAATTGTTAAATTATTTTTTGAAGAATGAAAGATATGTAAAAAGTGTTATGGGCTGTTTTGGTGTGAGTATGATTTCAAAATGAATTTGAATAAAAAGGGGATTAGGTAACTTGTGTGATATAAATGTGGTCTATTTGGTGTGTTTGTGACTTAGAAGTGTAATTTTCATGTGAAAATTATATTTCATGTCTTATGGAACTTGTTTGATCATAAGAGGGAACACTCGGGTATCTAGGTAGGTGGACGCGTACTGGTTTGCTAGTGATCCCGTGGGGTTTGGCCTTAGTTTCACGTAGTAAGTTTGATTATGACAACAATAAATAAAATATTATGATGATTATGATTATGATGATGATGTTGCTGGGGCTACTAGGTTATGGGTATGATCCCATCTAGTGGCCCGTGTGCACAAGAACTGATATTTGTATGGTTACTTTTACCGAGATACGAGGTACCAGGGACCCACAATGAGCTAATCTCTAGGGGTTATTTCCCGTTGTTTGTTCTTATTAGATACTTTATAATTACTGTCGACATATGGTATGTTTGGATGGAAAATTCAGTAGCTTTGCAACTCTTTTTAAAAGTGTTGATTCTTAAAAGTAGCCCACATGAAAGCGGTTTTTATTTAAAGTTTCATATCTTTAAAATTATTATTACCATCTCATGTTTATGAAAACATGAAAGATTTTTATCTTTGAATTTTTAGAAAATGTAATCATTTAGTGGTGGCATACTACTGGGATTTGTCTCACACCCTACTTACACCTCTTGGTGTAAGTAGTCTTGGTTATTTTTGTCGCATTTTTTGGTAAAACATTTGGTGACACTGGTTTGGGTTTCTAGAATTCCTTAATGATAAAGTGTTGTGGAGATGGATTTAGGGTGGTGCCTCTTTCCATGAGGAGGTTCTTGGTATTTCTATTTTGAGTTTCTTCATTTGTTATAGTCTTTGAGAATTGTCTTAAAATATGGAATTTGATTTTTGATTTTTTGTAAATGATGGTTTGTTTTGAGAAATATAGAATTGTTATATCAGAATTGTTTGTTTTTTTATTGTTTATAATATCAGGTAAATCGTTCCAAAATTTCATTTTATGATACTCGGGAACTTGTGTCAGCCCGTGGGGATCGTGAATGCCCTTTGGGCCTTGTTGCGAACCGTGTAGGGTGTCATGTTGATGGCGACTAGATTTGGTTCGTGACAAAATGATATTAGAGGAGGTTCACTCTCTTGGGTCATGTTATTTGAGGAAGAGTTGGGATAGTCCAGAGTTAGGATTTTTAGGGCTTAACATTCCAATTACGAGTAGGGATTCTATCTATTACACCTCGTGATATGATTGAAGTCACTAGGGGAAGGCGGGTTTTATTTGAGTCCTTTGGTTTTCTTGGTTTGATGAAAATTAGGGGAAATGAAATAGAGTTGGTATAATGGTCTTAGTGAGCACGCAGGGCCTAGAAATCCATGTGGAGTCAGGGATATTTCCCTAGAACACTCACTGTGATGGTGAAGTGATTGTAATATGGCCACCAAACATATGTCCAAGTCACCCACTAAAACTAGTTTCTCCTCACATTGTCTTGTATACTTTAGTTCTGAAATCTTGGGTGTTTGGTTTTAAAGAAAAAATGAATTGGTTTTAAGAGGTGTAATGTTTTTCTGAAGTGATTTTCTAATAAAAATGGAATTGTTTGATTTTTTAAATTGTATAACTAAATTTTCAGATTTTTTTGAAATGGAAAATAGTGTGTTTACACCTCTTCTGAAAGCAAGAACTATATTGAAGTTGGTTTTGAAAAAGTGTTTCCAATAGAGTTTTCTAAACTATTTAAATGTTTTTAAAGGGATTCAATATTTTTTAGGTAATGTGTGGAGTTTGGAAATGGATTTTTATTTGGTAACTAGGGATCATTTGAAAAGTTTTTTGAAAATTTGGAATCTTGTTTTAAAATGAGAAGTGTTGAGTTCCCAATTTAATATTTATTTATGAAATGGAGTTTTTAATGAAATTATAAGTGTTTTGAAATGGGATGAAATGTTTTGAAATTAATGTACATGAATTGAAAGTGTGTTTTTTTTGAATTATTAGTGATCTTTTGAAGTGTTTTATAATATGTAAATTGGTTTTGATTTTATGGATAGAGGTCTTGAGAAAAAGGAATTATTGGTTTTATGTTTTGGTTATGAAAAGTGGAAGGGAATTTTAGTTTTAACCTTTGGTAATTCCATGAGTGAAAGCATTCATGGGGTTATATGGGATGATGTATGATTAATGGAATGACTGGATGAGTGCCAGGATGGATATGAGTAGGGTGCCCGGTGTGGCGCAGAAACATACATGTGTGAGGCCCGGGGGGTACCATTGGTGGATGCGCTAACCTCCAAACCATTTGTTTCCAAAGAGATGATTTTAATGGAAAACATGATGTATTGATGACTGGTTTGGGATGGTGTATATTATTTATTTTTAGAAATGTTTTTGTTGTGGGATGTTTTGATTACAAGAACCCCTCTTGTTTGAACGATGTTTAGGGTTTGGGTTTGGTCGGTAAGCTGGGTTGAAGGGCTGGTTAGTGGTCTCTTTATTAGAAATTTTTCATTATGCCTTTACTGTGGTTCCCATCATGTGTTTGAATCTATTTTGTGGTATGTCTTGACAAATGTACCAGCTTGGTTGGGTCCTTGGGTTCTCTCGTTGGATAAGGCACACCCCCATTAAGGGTTAGCATACAACTAAAGTGAAACCTAGATTTTTTTCCATTGGATGGTCATCCAGTTGGTCAATATAAAAAATATTTTTTTCAAGATTTGGGGATTGAGTCTGCACCAAATTCCTTTCTTGATTTTTTGGATCCTCTTGTAGTGGGAGAGTGGTCATGGGAGGTTGAAAGAGACCATAGTTCCTTAAATTACCTAAGTGGTCAAAGTTGATAGTATTTTAGGGTTGTTAGTGATGGATGTTATCTAATAGGGCCTCTGGGTCCTTCATCAGTCTCTTAAAAGTGAGGGATGATGTTAATACACCCATGTGGAAAATATAGTCTAGAGAGGATATTGTTTATTTTTTCCAGAATCATGTTCTGTTTGGGAATTGGCATAAGATCCATTTCCTTTTATTGTTTCTATCAGTCACAATGGTCATGTTCGGTGATGCCTTGTGATGTTAGGTGCTCGTTTGACTAAAAGGTGAAGGTTGTGCAATCCTCTAAGTGTCCTCTATTTGAAAGTGTGTCTCCCTTCAGATAATCTCAACATCCTCTGTTTAGAGGAAGGTGTTTTCAATTGTCCTTTCCTATTTCCATTTATAATATGAAGAAACAAGGGTTGATATTTTTTCATCTACTAAGCCCATGTTTTGGTAAAATTTTAGGAGATGGTAAAGTGAGGTTGGAGTGTGTTATGTCTTGTTGAACCCATTTAGGATCTTGGTGTAGTTGTTTGTGGCACTGGAAGAAGAAATTTTATTTGGGGTTTTGAAAAACCTAACTGCAAGGCCGAAGATGCTTCAATCATTTGAGCTCCAACTATAGGTCTCATATTTAAGCCGATGCATAGTTAGGGAAATATTCAGGTCTTTAAAACCTTTGTTTTAATTCCTGTCCTCAGTATGAAAGATGAGAATAGTTTAAACCTCTGGTGTCATAATCTTGTTCCAGTTGTTCATGTTTGTTGGTAGAGGTGGGAGGAACTTGTTTACATGTTGTATCCTAAGTTCATACTTTTCACCTTTAGTTTCCATCGAGTTTTGGGTGAAAAGTTTGAATTTTTTTCTAGGAATATTAATTCACATTGTTTTCACATGGTTAGTAGTAATTGTGCACCAACCTAGGAAACCATGTGAGAAGAGATAGTAGCTATCACATAGTCTCCAAATGGCCAAGCACTTTGGCCCATGTAACTGTGAAAAGTTTCCCCTTTGGAAAAAATTATTGGCACGGTTAGCGCACTATTTCCCAAACCGTGCGGACTAATCGTGCGACTGTTCCATCTCTTTAAATTTTGGGTTCTTTTCTTGTCGGACTGTGCTAGCCGGATTATATGGTTAGTTCTTATGGTGGGGAGGCCCACTATGGGTCTCATGTAAGTTCTTTTGAAAAAATATAATGATATTATACCCCTTTATGCTGGGGAGTCCGTTCAGTCCTCCCCCTATTAGTGTCCCAATTCCTTCTCAGGAAAATTTATGTTTTCTCTTATGGTGGGGAGCCTATTTGTGTCTCCCCATATCAGTAACTCTGTTTTGTCCTTGGTCTTGGCTTGGCGGTAGGTAGTCTCATCCAGATCTATCTACCTACTAAAACCTTCCTTGGGTAAACATTAAGATTGGAGAGCACCCAACTATTTAGTTAAATTAAGGTCAGTGTAACCAATTTTAATGTTGTTGTTCGTTTAGGTAAACTGCTTGAGTATTTTTTAGATGGTGTTTGATGTGTTTTTTTGGGATGAATTTGGAATGTTCATGATCATTACAGGAAATTGGAGTATGTTTTGGATTTTGAGAGTATTCTTTCCTTGATTGATCAATTGGAGATATCTTAACTTTTTCAGTAGCAGTGAAACTTGGAAAAGGAGTCCATTTTGGCCTTTTAGTTGGGTTTTGTTTTTTTCCTTTGGCCTTGTTGTGGCTTTTTTAGGGCAGATAGTTTTATTATGGGGATAAGTTTCAAATCCATGACTTCTTTTAAAGGTATTTTTCATTTAATTTCCATTATTACTTTGTTTTGGGGGTTTCCCATGCATTTTGTCGGAAATTGTGGGTTTTAAAAATTTGGGCCCAACTATGAGCTCATTTCCAGATTTAGAAATAAATTTTGTTTCTTTTATAACTCCTTAATTTTTCAACATTTTACACCCATTAAACTTCCTAATTGGAATACCATGGTATATTAAAACTACCATATCAATTTGGGCCCCATAGGCATCCATAATAATGATGGATTTGGGTTTTTTATTAAGGTTTTGGGTCAGCCCAAAAGCCCATTTCCTGTTTAATTTTTTTTAATTCTTTAATATCTCATTCAAGTTTTATTTTTTCCAGTGATTCTAAATCTCACCCGATCCCAATTACCCAAAGCGCACTCCCCATGCTCTCCTACCCCTCTTTGATATTATATACATCACGAATTAGAGTGAAACTTCTCCGGATGTCTCAAATCGTCCATATTTGAAGAGGTAAATTGTTTCTTTCATAACTCCTTAAATTTTTACTCTTTTCCCTCAATTTCATTTCTAAAATGACCTAATCATACATATTTTAACCACACAATAATTTTTGGCTATTTGGAAATCCATATACTAGTGTATTTGGGGAGTTTTATTCAATATCTCTCAGTTATGTGAGTTTCCTCTCATATTCCTGCCATTTTCTTAGGGTTTCTTCTACTTTTCTTGAGGTTTGAAAATGTCCATAACTTAGGGTTCGTACCTAGGTTTTTTATTTGATTTTATTTGTATAATATTGAGTTTTTAGGTGGATTTTCACTCCCTTGTGGTGTGGTAGTGGTGCATTTGATGTTTCTCACAACAAATTGGGGTTTTTGACACAAAAGGTAGGTGATTCCATGTGTAAGAAATTATTGATGATTTAGCTTGATTGATTTATTAATTTATAATGTTTCTAATATGTTGTGTGTGGTGCGAAAACCATTTTTGGTATCATTAGTTAAGCATGTAGCATTGAAGTTACATTTTTTCTTGAAGTTGTGTATTTTTCAAATGTAACTCATGTGATATCTTTTTTTATAGTTTCATAAAATACGAAAATGATTGATTAGTTGATTAAAGGGGATTAAAATTCTGGTTTTGTAATTATTTGGTGTGATTTTGGCCTTGAAAGAGGGTTTTGAAATAGGTTTTTTGTGCAAAACATGGTTATACCCCTT